>OZ017795.1:16849562-18049562 GCA_963969395.1 Pseudoscleropodium purum
TTGGAAGTTTGAAGAATGAAGATTAAGAGACTTAAAGATTTGAGTGACTTTCCTAGTATACTATTCCCAACCGCAACACCCCTAAACCCAATTCATCAAAGTCGTAAAATTTACACAAGGGGATTTAGATAAAATTGTAATGAATAAACTTTAGATTTTCTAGACATCTTGAATGTGTAAATTCATTCAAATCATTTACATTTTATATACATTAAAAGACTAAATTCAAAATATATCCTAGTCGCATTGTATTTTAAAGAATCAAATTCATCAAATCCATCAAATTTGTATGCAAATGTTTGGAGAAGAATGAACCAACAAGTCATAAATATTTTGAATCTATAGAATCTATAATAGTATAAAACTCATGCATTTCTATGATTCAAAATGTGAATAAAAATAAAATCTTGATTTTTTGTATTTTAGAGAGTTAAACTAATGAAAATTGTAAAGTTTGTAGGCAAGTGTATAGAAAGAATGTAGTGTGCAAGTTTTAAATTTCTTAGACATCTTGAACTCATGAAATATTATTTAATTTAGGCAAATTTTGAATAAATTTGAAACTTAAATTTAACCCTAAATTTGATTGCCTTGTACTTTCAAGAATCAAATTAATGGAAGTCATCAAATTTGTATACAAGTGTGTGTAAAGAAATGAACCAAGGTCAAATCACACTCAAATGGATCCAAAATAGCAAAAATGGGTTTGACAATACAAAATTGCACTCTAATTTCTTCTTAACTATGATTTTCTAAGCTTAATCTACTAGATATAATCAATTTAGTCCTTTTCTACTAGTATTTTACCATTGGTTAAGATTGACATGATTTCTTTCATCAAAAAAACATAATTTCCTAACAAAAGTTCCAATTCAAGTTTGAATTTATGCCATGTTTAACTACTTTTGAACTTTTGAAAGTCCAAAATTAATAATAGTGACCACAAGGAAAAAAATGTTCATCAAAAGATAATCCAAAACATTAGGAGATCAATCCAAAACATTCAAAGATCTATATAAATATCAAGAGATCTATACAATCATTGGGAGATCTCCCAATGTTAACATCAGGAGATTTATTGATGTATAGTTCATAATTCATTGAATAGTCCAAAAGTAGTTAAATGAGGCATATATTAGCTTATCAATTTTTACAATAGTATAAAATAGTACCTACTATCTAATGAATACCAATATGATTAATTCTAAGAAAATTACGTGATTACATAACATTATAATAGAATAAGAAAGGACTTTTCTATTGCAATTTGAATACTATCACATTTTATACAATATTCACAAGTAAAAACATCTTAATGTCTTTATTAATATAATAAAAATAAACCAAAATGTCAATCATGTCAAAAACAAAAATGTATATATTATTCATATAAAAGCCATTATATGGGTTGCTTTAAAAATTGATTGCTTAAAATTTTTATTTGAAAAAATCAACTATTTTTCTAAAATTAAGTAATTAAAGAATTTTCCTATTTTGTGTGCAAGATTTAATTATTACAAATCCTTGTGAACAAGTATATATTTGAAAAGTATAAAAAATTAGGATAAAACAATTCTTATAAATCATTATATTGTAATATAGACATCAAATCAAATCTTGCAACAAATGATTTATGTCCTTTCAGGGATCTTTCCAATGGATTTTTGTCTCTAAGTTACCAAATGGATGCATTTTTATATCATCCATCCATATATTTATTTTAAAAATGACAACATCAATTTAACTAATAAATTCAAAGGTTGACATGATATTCATTCAAATGAGAAATTTTATTGGTAAAGTTTGAGTTTAAATAAAAGCATTGAAACTATAATTTTAAGAAAATTAGATATTGATATAGACAAAATAAGTAATGCATTGATATACACAAAGTAAGTTTATAGTTGCAAAACTACAAAATACCATTTAATAATACTCAAGTAGTAAGAACTTTAAAAAAAAATATTAATTGAATGTGTATGTATTAGATTTCTAGAAAGTAATCATAGAATCTAAATATAGTTTTTTGCTACAAAATAGCAAAGACTTAAAAATTAGATATTCTATGACTATCATTGACCTCAAAAACAATTGAGTGAAATCAAATATTTATTTTGCATTTTAATTTTCATAGAGAAAGAAATCCTATTCTAAATACAACTAGAGTGTGATATGCTCTTCAAATTTTCTATTGCCTTCAATATCTTTAATCCTCAAACATATTTGTTTTTTTTTGTGGAATTTTGATAGATAATCTCTAGCGTTTGCTTCTTCAATGACTTTTGCTCCCAAGTCTCTTAAAAACAATGATGAGAATGAAGGTGATATTTTCCATCATGTGTCTTGCATTGGTAATTCACAACACCCACTAAACTACATTGTGGCACATGAAGCAAAAGAACGTTAGAAGGCAAAAGGGTAATCTTGATAATTACAATTAGCAATCATCAATGTGCAAAACATCAACACAAATGCAAATCAACTCAAGAAAAATGCACTAGTGGATTGGGCCAAATCACATTCAAATGGACCAATACAAGGATGTGCTCCTCTATGAATCATCCTACATGCACCAATCAAATATATATAAGAAAGAAATGATAGAAATACAAGGGCCTAAAATGCTGGCAACAAGGGAAGAGCAACAATGCAACGAGGATTTATATTATCAATTAGTAAGACATGACACTATAACACATACAAGCCTTAGGAATAGGAATGAACGAAAACATAAAGCAAAATGAGCACCAACACTCATAGTGGAATCTATTGATTTCATTAGAAATTTCTAGGATTTCACTACAATAGGGTGCAAAGGTTGACTTCCAAAAAGACTAACTTGTAGAATCCAATAAATCCCAAAATTTCACGTGTAGCTTCCCAAAGACTCTATGTACATAAGTGCAAGCTCAATTTTCTCCTTCACATTTTCAAACAAAAATGTACATTAGTAGTTATTTTGCTTCAAACAAGTTATACGGAATCTTTTTCTAAAGACAAATCTTAGTGCTATGACAAGTTTCATGAGGTCAAAGTTTTGGAAATTTCACCCTAAATTTCTTACACTAGTTTAATACAATATTTTAGAGTTAGATAAAAAAAAATTAACTTTTTTTTATCTTTGCAATAGGAATGGAAGTTTTGAGTGTTTTTAATGAAAAAAGGCCTTAGGTCTTTGAAGGTTAAAAGTAAAAATGCATTCAAACAACTTTTCTAAGAAAAAATTGGATAAAATTACATTATCCATTCAAAATATCATCCAAAAGACACAAGAACATTTAAATTTGTGTGAATCCAAATTTCAAATTAGAAATATAATGAAGAATTTTTATATAAATATTCCCATTAGAGGATTTTCAGGCACTTGGGAGGGCTGTTTCAAGTAGGTGCATTGCAAACTTCTCCCCTTGTAGTTTTTGGAGAATGGTTGTTCCCAACAAAAAAAAATGTTTGTTTGGTACATCCTTGTTCAAGCATAGAGCTAATATTTTCCAATCTAACATATGTCTAATTGTGAACCAATTGTGTCTACTACATTTCTTTCTCCAATGCTTTAATTCTTTTTTTTCCCTCAAGTAATAGTCTTATATTGGACATTTATCTAGTAGCACAAATGCTTAGTTTAGAATGCCAAATATAAAGCTATCAAGGTCAAGTCTCATAATATATAACAATCATCATTTTATCAACAAGCCTATGAAATATATATAAAAGTATAGCACACATGCATATAATCAAAGACATAAAAGAACTCATCCAAGTTCTAATTTTGAAACACCAAAATGAAGTAGGATTATCAACTAGTTTTACTGGAAGTTTCCATCTTTCCTTGAGGTAGTGAGCCTCACCTGCACCCATGACCACCGACATCACAATATGAGGTTAGTACGTCGCACGCGAGGTGTCTTAAGCTCACTAACAACGTATTCTGGTTTTTGCAATGAAATAAAGAACATCTTTGAAAAACCAAAACATACTTCATAATTTTTACATAAAACAAAAGTAGCAACCTTTACCACCTGACTACTTGTTTGACTTTGAGTTGTCGACATGTTAAACACTGAATCACTCTCACTCACACCTTGTGAAATCCTCCTTCAGTTCAGCTCATAACAAGTAATCTTTGAACAACAAATAAATTAGGTAGCACCCAACTCGGTAATAAAAAGAAAGCCTGGACAACAAGTAAGCCTTGTGGCTCAGCAAATAGTTCAAAGCATATACTATTTACAAAACAGCTCTCATCAACCAGTTTTAGACTAACATCCGTCAATGGTGCTTGATTGGGTGTCCGGTTACTTCCTTTATTCGCCATCCATATACAGTCGAGGCATCTTTGCTTGACTAGTTCCGGATATCGATTGACACCATGGTAGTTTGGGTACCAGTCAATAGGCTAAACCTAGTATTGTTGAGCTACGTATCAATTCTTGTCATCAAACTTTAAATTCACTTGTAACGACTACATCCCTTGAAGTATCCAGCTATTTAACTAGTGTGTGGTTACATAAGTGCCAGTAGGCTTCCTCAAGCTTAGTTATACAACATTGAGAATTGAAGCATTTTACCAAATTCTTGTTGGTATACGATTCGTCAAAGAATCAAATATGTAAGATGTCTAATTAAATCTTGTCCAAGATTCCAAGATCCTTATGTTGAAACTAAACATACATTGCATACAGTCATTACAATGAATGATTATTTATACCATTTATTTCAATATGTGGGGGGGACGATGGGACTTGTTTTGCATTTAATATGTGTCTCTAAAATCACTGGAATTTAAGGTCATGGCCAATCCTTCCATACTCATGCCTCAAAGAATCAAATGTCCATATTTTTTTTTAAAAGATCCCACAAAAAAAAAATTAAAATTAAAATTAAAAATTAAAAAAATTATATATATATATTTAAAGTCATCAAAGTAGATCACAATCATTTAAATACCTGACATATACATGAAGGATGTCTAAAAACTTATATTCCTGTAATCAATACTAAGGAATGAAAGCTTAAAAAAAGAAAAAATCTTAAAATGAAGAAAAAATTGGAAAAAAAATTATTTTTTTCAGACATGGCAATCGTTGTACCACATCAACAAACTGCTATAGCCCTTTGCAGGGCTATTCTTGCAGTTCAGGAACTCATAATCCTCCCAGGGGCCCATAAATCCTCTAGTGAATGATAACCTTTAGATCTACACTAGTTTAGTTTAATTTTGGAGTGATCTTTAGGTTTCATATATTGATGAATATAGTGTCCACTTTACAATTATGGAGTCCACATGAAGCCATAAAGAAATAAAAGGTAGAGTGAAGCTAGGGTTAAAATGGTGGAATGAAACCAAGACAAAACAATGGAATTTCAAAGTTATACAAATAAAATTGAAGCCCATATAGAATTCAATGTCTTTTCAATTGAGGGAGTTGAAAAAATATTTGAGAAAACCAATGGAAACCATTGGGATTCAATTAATTTCTAAAACAAAGACTAAAGAACTTTGGTTTGTAATCTTGATTTTATAAATTCTAGTGTAAAAAGCTTTTTTGAAGCAACCAAAGGGGCTTACAAAAATGAGTGGAATTTAGTGTTTATTTTGCAAGCATGAAGGTCCGAATCTTTTCGGGGGGGGGATGTACTTACAAATATAGGGACCAAGATTTGGCTATTGGTCAACATACACCTTCAAAGTCTAACATAACAAGTTTGCAAATGCCAAGACTTCCACGTCAAGTAATTTCAATAGAATTGTAATCCTACTTAAGAAAAGAATCTATAAACATTTTTTTAAACTTCATTTTGCAATTGAGTATTAGGGCTCTATTGCTCTTTGCACTATCAATGATACCTGATTGAAGATTTCTTGGCCCCATTTTGAGTTCTAGAGACTTTGATAACAATGAACTTTACATAGACATTGGAACCTTTAAAGCTTGGTTGGTGGTACTAGCTTTGGAGAATGGCTTGAACCTCCCTTTGTTGATGCAATTTTGCACATGCACCTTCTAATGGAAGCAATGAAAATTGATGTCTTAAGTAGGATGCAAAATGTGATGTTTGTGGAGTACGCTATCACTAAGTGCTTGCATGACAACCAAAAACACAACAACAAAATGTTGTATGCAATTCTCTAAATTCTTGAAGAGCAAACTCATGCGAAATGTCATCCAAAATCCATATCTTCAAAGACTTCGAACATCTCATTGCTAAGAAAAGAGAGCTACCAAATTGATGAAGAAAAGAAAAGATTGCATGTGGCACTCCAATCCACATTCTAAGAGAAACCAAAAGAAATTGCAACTTAATCCACACTCTCTTCCTTATCATGCAAAATTCTTGCCACACTACATTCAAAATCTTCAAGCAATATCAAGAAAAAAATTTGGAATCATGCACTCTAGTTCAAATCTAAGAAATCCATTCAATATACTAAAAGAATTGAGGAAGGGTGAATTGCTCTACAACATCATCAAAACTTGCAACACTAACTACCTCTACCAAATTCTTGAAGTAAAGATATCTACACCCTCTACATCTTCCCAAAATGAGCACCAATATTTAAATGTTGAACCCAAAAAAGTGTGCTTGAGCACTTCAGAAAAATGGAACAATGGTAGATGTAGTGATGGCTAATGACAATTGATAAAACATCAAAATTGCAAAGCTTAGTTTGGCAAGAACACCTCTTAATACCTAAAGTTCCAAGGTCATTTTCTCATTAACAAGTGCATAAAACTATCATTTCTATTGCAAAGAATAATTCATTTAAAAATATCTTGTATCTCTAACTATGGGACCTTGCACTAGGCTAGTATACAAATGTGTAGAAGAAATTTCAAAAACTTTCACTACATAGATTGTAAGATATTTGCATCTAAAGAGAAGAAATCAAGTTTCTTTTGGATCTTACTTGACTAGATTGTAACACTTTGAATCTTCTTAAGTTAAAATATTTTATACTACAAAATTTGAATTTCTAATTTAAAAAAAAATTGAGTTAAGTGTCTTAGAAAAATTTATATTCGATTTTCATTATTTGAAAATTTGTTAATTAGGAGTAAGTATGAGATAGAATGAAAATCTAAATCATTAATAGCTCTAAGATGGAATTGAAACACACTAAATCCAACAATTATATTATTCTAGCAATCTAGCAAGGAAATTGAACCTTGTAGGATTTGTTTTTTAATTGTGAAAATTGAAATAAAACTACAAACCCAATACATTAATTTATGAACAAGGTACAATGATTGCCCACAAAACAAAAAGGTCTATAACTTTCACATCACTAATCCAAATGAAATAATCTTAAGTTGATTATGTAGACAAAAATATAATCCATGAGAACAAAACTGTTTTACATTATTTCAAGATTTTGTAGGGCATTTTTATTGCGTGACAACTTGCTTTTTAGATAGGAATATATAATTTTTGCTTACAAGAAGCAATTGAAATAGAAATTATATTCTCTAAAAGCTAATTTGTTTTTCTATCTTTAAGAAAAGTTTCAAAAAACAAAGTAAAATATTGAGATCATAGAAACCTACCCAAGCCTTCAACTGTCCTTCCAGGGGACATCTGGGACTTTAGAGGTCAACTTTGGTTATACAAAAATTAAAGAGGGTCCTTGATGGTCATCTTGCTTGTACATGTGCCATAACTTGCTTCTGCTTCAACTCAATTTTTTTACCCTTCTAAACTATGGTAGTATGGTAAGTAGGTGATAAATTATATGGAATAAAATAAAATTTTAACCAAATCACCAAGTATCCCAAATATTTATTCAGTCAATTTTAGGTGAAGGTTAAGGAAAAAACAAAATCTTGCATAAAAATCCCATGAATTACTTTTTTTAGAATTCAAATATATATTGGAATTTTGGCAATACATCTTTTGTTGGAGAGGTTGGTTTTCAACTCTTGAAATATATGTAGATTTCTTTAGCATCTTTCATTAATCCTTGTGAAGAAAATTTTTCATTGGATGACTTTAGAAAAAACTCAAAGATAAGAAGAAACTTATTAAATCCAATTTCTTTAGGGGAACTTGCTTAAATTCATCATCAATGAATGGCGTTGGATATTTTTTCCTATAGATATTTTTTACTTTCCTACAAAAAAAATGACAAATCTATATAGTGTATTTTGGCAACCTATACTCTAATCTCTTTTGCTACATTTTAGTCATAAACATATTCTTTCTTGAATTTGAATACAACAAATGAAATTAAGATTATTCAAATTTAGTTTCTACTTCAATTCAAAATTTTAGAAAATTCCTCAAATTGATTTTTTTATAGCAATTTGAACTTCAAACTCATAACCATGGAGTATTGATTTTTTTAATTATAGAATGATAGAATCAAAAATTTTACAATGATTTTCACTATAATATTAACATGTTGAAAAAAATTAGATTTTTTGAACACATATTGCTTTTGATATGAATTTTTTTACATTTTATTCAAAAATTCATAGAAACTTCAAATTTCCCCCCCAAATGTGAAATTTTATGACTATTGGAAGGCCTACAATAACATATCTTAAAAATAAATACAAATAATCACATTCATAGATAGTTGCTAAATGAAGTTTGAAAAAATTATTACAAACTCCTCTGATAGTTGATTTCTTTCCTAGTATACAAACCTACTCTAGAGGAGTTTCCATCAATAAACTTTCAACCTTATGGAAAATAGTGGCTAAAATTCAGCATTAAAATAATATTATTATTATTTTGAATTTTTGAATTAAAAAAATGTATATTTTAAGTTTAAAATATTGAAAAAAAATTTAAAAATAATCAATTTAATATTAAAGTAATAATCTAAAAAAGGATGGTTTGATGTAGTTGCACTAATGCCACATCAAATCTAAAAATTTTATAAATTTGTGTTAATTTTAATATTAACTTTAAAAAAATTATAATATTCAAAAAATAATTTAATCAAATTGTACTGCATCAATGAAGCCCTATAGTTTGCTAGCCAAAAAATAACATAATTTATTTTTGTTTAAAAAAAAAAATTCAGCCTACATTCCCTGCTTATTCCTTGCTATCCGGGATTCACAGCCGCTTTCAGGACTCATTTTTTTTCTAATGCTTCTTTTGACATTACTTGACATAGAAGTCTTCGCAACTATGAACTTGTTATGCTGGACTTTGGAGGTATATGTTGACCAATAGTCAATGTTGGTCCCTATATTTGTCAATACAAAAAATCCCAAAGATTTTTGGATCTCTATGCTTGCAAAGTGGATCGCACTACATTCCACTTATTTTTGTACGTCCCTTAGAGTGCTTCAAAAAAGTTTTTACTCTAAAGTTCATAAAATTAAATAAAAAAATCCAAGTCAAATTTTTATTAGATTCTATATAAACTTCTATTTTGACTTTGAAATTCCATTTTTTTTGTCTTAATTTTATTCCACCATTTTAGTCCTAGCTTCATTCTACCATTTTTTATTTATGGCTTTAAGTAGAATCCATGGTTGTAAAGTGGACCATATGTTTGTCAATACATGAAACCTAAAGGTCACTCCAAAATTAAGGTAAACCAGTTCTAACCTATAGGTTGGTCTAGAATAGACGTGATTTTTTGTATTTACTTTTCTAGATATGTTACAACATGTTTTTTATTAGTGTAAAAGTGTTGCATTTTTTGTGAAAATTTGAGGTAACTGGTAAATTTTTGAATCAAAAGTGAAACAATTCATATCAAATGCAATATTTGCTCATTAAATTTGGAAATCTTTGCATAAGTTTACATTATAGTGAAAAAAATTGTATAAATTTTTTTTACTATATCATTAGAAAAAAAGTCAAATGAAGGCTTCATAATTGCAAATTCATTTATCTAAAGTGATGATCTTTTCATAAAATTTCCTATATTTTAGGTAGAATTACAAATGAATAGCCAAAGAGTATCAATAAAAAGTAGATTCCTAATAGAAATCTAATACTTTTGGGGCTCCAATATCATGTAAAAATTTCCATCCCCAAGGTTTGCCAATCCAAAAATGGGGCCTCCAAACCTTTAGTCAAGTGTCATTGGTAGAAGAAAGAGCAAAAAAGCCCTAATTTATGACATAAAATTATTTTTTTGTAATATAAGGTTGACATCTTTTAACAATGACCAATCACATTTTAATTAATAAAATTAACCCCTAAAGTCCCAAAGTCCTTGTAAAGATTCTTGGGATATCAAGTAGGCTTGTGTAACTTCAATTTTTGACATGATTTTTTAAAACTTTTATTGAAGATAGGAAATCACATTAGTATTGGAGAAATATTATTTCTATTTTAGTTGTTGTCCAAGAGCAAAAGTCATGCACCCTAAAACCAAAAAACGGTTCAAGAGGAAACACAAAAAAATCACAAATATTGTAATTATAAAAAAATTTGATTGTTTTTCTCATAGAATATATTTTTGTTTATATGTGAAGCTTAGATTCATTTTATTTGGACTAGTGATGAAAAAGATGTGGACAATCTTGTTTTGGAGGCAATCTTATCATCTCTTTTACAAAATAACTTATAGAATTCATTTTTGAATGCATTTTTAACAATTTAAATAAAAAATTGTTAGACAAGATTAAATTTAACTTCCTAGAAACAATTTTAGTGGTGGAACTTTTGTATTTCAATTCCATCTTTGCTATTAATGATTTAGTTTTTCATTCAATCTTGACCCTACTTCTACTTAATCATTTTTTGATGAGTGAAAATTAAATGCTTTTTTTTAGAGTTTTTTTTTCCTAAACTCTCAACAAAAAAAATTAGAAATTCAAAATTAGTGGTGCAAAATTTTTATGTTATGAAGATTCAAAGGCAAAAAATCTAGTTGAACAAAGCACAAAAAACTTCCTTTCTTCATTTTAAATGCAAATATCTTTTAATCTATGTAGTCAAAGTTTTTGAAATTTCTTCCGTGCATTTTTATAATAGTCTAGTGCAAGACCCTTTTTTAAATATAAAAAAGTAATTAACTTTTTTCTCTTTGCTTTAGAAATGGTAGCTTTGATGAAAAAAGGCCTTATAATTTTAGAGGTTAACCCTTGAATAATGGAGTGGACACCATGGAAACCATTTATTTTGGTTCAATATGAATTATTGGCTTAAAAAAAAATACCAAAGCACTCATGGAAGTCAAACTATTGTAGAAGATGTTTCCTTCACACACAAAATTGATAGGATGAATAATTGCACTACTATCCTACATGGAGAGATTCTTTGTCATTCATCGGCCAAAAAATGTTTGCTACATAGTTTACATGTTGACCCTTGAACGTTGGGCTCGTCTCCATGGAAATCATTTGTTTTGATATTGTGTGCATTTTTTAATTAAGAAAATGAAAAAAGTACTTGTTAAAAGTCAAGCTATTATAGAAGACCTTCCTTTTTCCCACAAAATTTGGAAGATGAATAATTGTGGTGTCGTTTATGGATCAAAGAAATTTACGAAAATGAATAGGTGAGCGGCCTATTGGCTTCATTTGCATTCTGCAACGTTCAACACCGTTCCTTCTGTTCCCATCTCAAGTTCGCTACCAAGTTCCCAATTGCTCCCAACATCACTCAGGACTTCTCCTGACCGTTGACGCTTTTGGATTTCAGATCAAGGACTCATCTGCATCGAGGCAAGTCCGACACAGCAGGACTTTTAGGTTCTAGTGTCAAACGCAAAACCTGTTTGAATACTTTGTTGAGAATCTTTATTTTTATTTTTTTATTATTTTTATTATTTTTAGTTTTTGGCACACAAGCATGGAACCACGCTGTCAATTTTGAGTTTTCTTTGTCTATTGATAATATGGGATTCACGTGACCACCGACTTGATTTGCTCCATTTTAAGGGAAGAGCATGGCACACAGCTCTTCATGTGTACAGTACAAAAACATACTGTCCCTTACCTCTCCGTGATGCTCAGTAGCCTAATCAACTTTCAAACTTGAAGTCACTCTATTTGGCGATTTGGTAAGGTAAAGAATGAATGACACCGCAGACCCATTTGCATAACCTAAGTTAGGGTTTAGGGTTTGACAGAACCTAAGATTGTGAAGGGATTCAGTATGGTGGGCAATGCGCAGCCACTGTCGGTCCCCATGTGTGATTCACACCTGTGAACAATATTAAACAATACCATTGATAGGTCAGTGGCGTCAGCCGTAATTTTATCATTCTGCAGATTGATCAGTATAAACTGATTTTTATATCTTCAGCACTGCACGATCTGAAATGTATCTGAAATGGCATCATCCAAGTCTGTGGTAACTTAGTCTCGGCTCGGTATACCGCTAATATACCAAGGATTTCGTACTGTACTGGGGTTTTGGACTCCGAAATTCTCACCTTGAGAGGGAAATTTCACAGGAATTTTTGTTTTTGTTTCTTACAATCAAAGTTGTGGACTCGAGACTCCAAATTGGCTGGCTGGAGCTGGGTTTTTTATACCGATGTGAGTGAGGAATGGTACATTTACCACCCTTATATACTGTATACATCACTTTATGTAAGGTAGGATTTATGAATTCGTATCTTTCCTAATGTCCTGCTTTCAATGTCCACATTTTGAACAACGTGCAACAAGCATCTAAGTAAGTATTTATTCTATGGATATTTTAGGGCTTGCTGTTGGGTACTTCGGATTTGAGTGACTCTAGCTTCAAAGACGACTGAATGATCATGTGATGGGTCTTCATGTGGATCGTTTAGTCATTCTGAAGTAATTTCGATTTGGGCAACGTTCGAATCCAAATCTGAATTTATATTGTTCAACTTGTATGGCCTTTAAGATGCCCATCCGATTGATTTGGCTGCGAAACCAAGGAATTTTCGTAGCTGCGAGGAATCCATGGCTCTCTGAAACAGAAGAGCCTCATGCAAGAACAGTTCACGAAGGGGGGTCTGGTGTGCAGCTCGCGCTCTGTCACAGACTGTTTTGGGATGGAAGATGAGAAGGCAAATGCCAACTTGAATTTTCGATCTCTACCCAGTCCTGTAGAGTTGGTGTTGATTACTGTTTTTAAGTACCGATTAAGTGGGTCAAGGACAGTTGTTCCGAATTTAATTAGTCTCTGGACGGAACTAAAACCAGAGCATGGGTTTTTTCGATTTGCGCCAGTTAAAAACAAACAGAGCATGGAGAGGTCCTATTTGTGCCCATACAGCACAGACAATTCAAACTCCCAGATCATCTCGGCCGGACGTGAGAGGCCTCACGCGCGCTTCGCGGCGCTGCTCCTCCTCTGCCTGTCAGTCGTGCCATTCTGTTTTTGTGTTCCGTGTTATTTTGCTTTGTTCTTCCTGCGCCAGGCCACTTGTGGTTGGTGACTTTGTACTTTGCCCTTCAGCAAAGAAATTCCGTTTCACTTGATTCCGAAAAAACAAAAACTCCCAGATTATCCACTGGTTGAAATATAATCGGAATCTGCGTCAGGCATGTACACTACTCCGATAACATTAATTCCGTAACGAAAAAGAACCAATATACGACTTAAAGCGTAGTCCTGACGAATTCATTTGCTTCGAATACCCGGGTTCTAAAAATGAAAAAGAGGCTCAAAAGAAGAAGGGAAGGTTGATGTGTTACCTCATTAATTGCTAACGGAAAGAAAAGGAAAAAGAGCAGCCGGAATTGTGCCAGTGCTCGACGGAATTAAGCTGAAGCCAGAGACTTAAGTTCAGAATAGTAGAGAACTAGACAAACATAAACAAAGTGACCCCGAGTTTCAAGGCCAATACAGATATTCATAAAATGATACATCGCACAGACGCCATCATTCTTTTGGGCTTGCACGAGGTTTTGAAGCGCGAGTAATAAGTTAGTGGGTTTGCCAAAGGGTGACAGGGTTGGGCTATTTTTCCAGTGCCGCATTTCGCTGCCACGTTTCACTGACCAAGTTGGTGTTTGATAAGAATCGCAGGGTGCGCTGGCACATTCTTCACGTGCACTGGTGCCATGCGACCTTACCTAGACTGAACAGTCGGAAGTATGGCTGAACTCTAACAAAGTGAAGGTATGGAGCCATTGCTGCTGTCCTTTAATGCGCATTTCCGCATTCATTTGTACTTGATCGATCTTCACTCTTGCACTTGGAGCTCCTCGATTGGGTCCCCAACGACGGCCCGTTCGTGTCTGTTGCTAGTTTGCTATGCTCCCATGCCGTGATTGTCTGCTCTTTCCAAAGGTAATTAATATGTTCCGTTCCATACTTGGACCTGCAACTGTGGGACTCAGGCACTGAACTCAGGACTGAACTGTTTAGTACTACTTTGTATTCAATTCTAAGATGACAATCTATCAAATGATTTCCGAAAAGGTTTTGTAGCAGTCGCGAAGTCCATCTAGCCTCCGCCGCCTCGGTCGAGTTGAACTTCAATTTCTACCTCTTAATCGAGTAGTTAGTCAGCAATGTGCATATATTGCTGAGAGCTTACTGGAGTCCTGTCCGAGTGCATAATCGGCTTTACCCATAACTACATTAGCGGTCCGTCGCTAGCTAGTACAGTAATAGAGTTTTGTAATGTTGTCATCATTGTCTTGGCTTCCCTCCGTGATCGTGTCCTAATCATCTGGAGACATTCATTCACAGAGGGCATTTGGTATTTTCCATACCTCAAGGGGCTTATTATCGAGCGAGGAAGCATACTGACAAGTAATTGTGATTCGATTCGATTCAAGCCAATTTTGTATCGAATCGGAGTTTAAGCCTTCCTCTCCACCTGGAATTGCAGATATCGCAACGGATCTCGGTGTTGTCTTCCGTCGAAACTCTCCTTACGTAATTAAATTGTTCTCGCGGTTTTCTTCGAGCTTAAACATGAAGGTAATATATATTTCGAATGCAGTATTTCGTGTATTGCGGCTCCTTTATCTATATATTTTCAATGAATTGTGAAGAGCTATCCCTTGAACTAGCTAGCGCAAGATTCTCAATGTCTACAGTTTCATGGAAGGAGCTAGCTAGGTTCTGAGAGATTTAGGTATTGATACAACGCAGAATCAGTAGGGTTGATGATAATCGCGCTTTGTAATCGGTAGTATCCTTTACGAATAGAAGGTGTCATGATCTGCGAATGTTTTTTCATCTTCACTTGACAGTGTAACAAATTTCTGGTACGCTGTGGTGTGCTGTAGTTGTTCGGGTGGGGCAAGAGCAAGGCCCCGCAACCGCAGACAGTTCTACAGCAAGTGAAGAAAACAGGTGCTCCTTTCGCCATGGCCCAATATTGACGGGAGTTCAAACTTCGAAATTTTGATGATGACTAAGTTTTTGAGTCTTGTTTGCTTGATTCTGGATCACTTAGTGCCAACCATGTGGAATGGTTCAGCTAGCATTTGTTCTATTTATCAATGTGCCAGTTTCAATACACTTCCCGAAGGAAGTTCCCTAGCCTGCTGCAGTCACAAACCGCGCAATTCTCATCCAAGCCTGCTTGCTTCACAGATCCAAGGAACAGCAATCACGAGCAAGATCGAGGGATGCACATCCTGCCATGTAAGAGCAGCAATATCCGAAAGCAACAGGGGCTTTTCGAAGAGGATGACGGTGACTACCTTCCCAGCGCCAAGGCGGGCTCTAAGTCTTCCGATGGCGGAACCCCGACCCATAATAATGACGAGAAGCTCCAAGACACAATCCAGTTCGTGTTCAGCCTGGAACAGGAAGGGCTCCTCGCCATCGGAACCTTCGCCTTGGAGCAGCTTGCAGCCATCCGCGACACCAGAAACCACCAGAAACAAATCAGCGACGGATTCGAATCCTGCACAGACTTCGACGAGGAAGATCACCTTCCTCGCATCGTGAAATCCGCTTGTGAGTTTCCATCAGACATCTACTCCTCTGGCGACAAATCCGATGACGAAGAAAAGCTTAAGCAAGCTGCGAAACCTGATTCAAAGGCCCTCTCGCTCTACAAAGGTAATCGTTCTCCAGTTGCTGGAACGAAACCCATCGTTCTCCTCAACGCGTTGCCACCGGAACTCCGCAAGACTCTCGACCCTGCAAGCCCGTGGTTGCACAGGGAATCACTACCCTATGTACCTTTAGGTCATTGGACTGATTCTGCACCACCAGTAGTAGTGCTTCCGAAAGCGAACGTTGATCAAGAGTACTATTCTTCGTATTTCTGCGGCCTCTTCAGTTCTAAGAAACCATCATCACGGTCTGAGAAAGCCAAGCGAATTAGTACTCAGAAAAAAATTGCAGGAGACTACAAAAATTTCTCCACTAAGCCTGCGAACCAGAGTACGAAGAAATCGCTGCTGAACTTCGGCATTAATCGAGAGCCATCTCTCGTGAAGCTCGCGAAGCTCTGGAGATCCAGCTGTTTACAGGCGTCTGCTCGGATTGCACAGGAACGGAAATCGTGTTCACCTCGAGCATCACAAGCTTCGAAGGTACTATCTGAGATTATCACTGAAGTAGAGGCTCCTTTAAGCATACAGTACAATATTTAGAGCCTCCATTGACTGTAGATGTGAATTTTGATTCGTGATAATTGTGAAAACACTTAATCTATTGCAATTGGTTTTAGATTAACACTGAATTATTCTGCAAAATTTTAGATGGCGCATGCACGATTCTAGATTATTGTAGGAAAGGTTCAATGTTCACCTGCATGCATGGAGAATGGAACCTCTCGGATGCCATGCTGCATGGTGAGTCTGGAGACTTTACATTACCTGTATATGTCTATACATAAAACGGAGCTCGTTCGCTTGCAGTTGGGTGGAGCCAGATTTATAGAAGACGTGATTTGGATGATTTCTTGGGCGTTGTTGAACTTGCTGTGATGCTGAATTGCTTGACCTGATGGGTTGATGCAGGGTGCAGCATCAACCGAGATTACGAGTGGAGAAGTTTTGACTACTCCAGTAACGCTGTCTCTCGGCCCTTGTGACAGCAAGATGAGACCATCAGGTCGGTTTTTCAGTGAAGATTGGAGCCCGACAGTTGCAGAGTTCAAGAGAAGAGTGGCCATGCATGAGAGAATCATGGGGAATGCAACTGAAAATGAGCGAGGAGATGGAGAAAATGACGGAGGGCACTGGATCAAGGACGATTCCGAATGTAAGTTGGCAAATTTAAAATTTCAGTTCTTCAAATTTTGATTCTGCCCATCAGTTTAGGAATGATGTTGAATCATGATACTGATGTGGGAGTCTCAGTGCGAGGAGGAGGGGGTTTAGAAATTAGAACCTGGTCAATGCTAGTCCTTCAGAATTGAACTTGCAATCAGCTCAAGAATTTGCGTTAAGAAGATATTTAGTTTACGTGTATGATAAACAAAGTGATTCACGCTGATGTTTTTTCCAAATAAATTTTCATTCATGCAAATAATTGCTTGAATCTTTTAAAAAACAATTTCATGAGTATTGAGGTAAAGCATATATGTATACAAATGTAGTATAAGAAAATATATGCAATATTTCAAAAATGGATGTCAATTGTACAAACTTCACCTCAAGGTCAAAAATCATGTTGAATTTTGAAGCATAAAAGTTTGATTATGTGTATGTGAAGGATAGGGTTGGTTAGCACCCATTGAAAATATATTTTTTTCAGAAAGATAAGGTATAGTAGATGCTAAAATTTAAAAAAAATTTGTATGATTTTGTTTTCTTCTGTATATTAAGCATTTAATAATAGATTTTTTCAAAATTGACATCTTTTTTGGAAATGATTTTTGCCCATCCTGTCTTTACAATTTATGGTTATAAAATTGAGGGTAGGATGTTTACGACATGGACATTATCAAGAATAATTTGCAAATTGCTGCAATATAACAGGTAGTACTAACTTGCAGACTATTTTTGATTGCCATTACATAATCCATACCTCCGGAGAATTAATCTCGAGCATTTGAGGAGACCTTCCTGTTGCAAGAAGGGCTTACTTGTTCGCCATAAAATTTGAATGCTTGACTTCGTTTTTTCAGATGTTGTCCTTGAGATGTGAAACTCTCTCAACAGGAGCTCGTCAACTTCGACTTGAGGATTTGGAGGTCTGCCGTTTGGAGTGCTTTCGGCATACGCTATTTCTTAGACTTCATTCCTGTGACTTCAACTGTGACCTACATTGGGGCTGCCGAAAATTGGGGCTGAATCATAGCCTTCCAGTTTAGGTTTCCCGTAGCATTGCACTTCCCCAGCAAATGGGGGCTGTGAGAAAAGCCCGTTGCCATTCTAACACGCGCTGTCACCCACGACTCTGAGCTGTCACCCACATCAAATTCCGTGTGCAATTGCAAACAAAAGCACTGTCTCACCACCCGAAGAATCCACCTTGGGCCATTGTACAGCTTCTAATTCACTTCGATCTCGGCTTTATACTAGATAGTGCTCACATGGCTGGAGCTAAGTTCGACAATTTTCCTGGCACTTAGGTTGAGCTCCCTTACGCTATGTTCTTCCCAAAACGCTAAAGGTACTGTCCCCCAACTGTACATAGAGTTATCCGCCGTTTTTTGGCGAAATTCTAGTGATTGTCTTTATGAACTTGGTGCTTGTCTCGTTACCATGGTGCCTGCTTTTCCAGAACATACGAAGTTAGATAGATAAACTCAGTTTTCGTCGTTAGTTTTTTGTTTGGCTGCGTGCGTTTCGAATGATCTCATGCGAAATAAAATTAGTTGTTGTGGTTCATGAAAAGCTCAAAGAACGTCTTCATTTGTGTCAATACCGCATTACTCTTTGGTCTGTACGACTCTACACTACTGTTTCCACCTTCTGTTTTGACCAAATGCAAATCTCAAATGGATACGAGAAGAATTGCTTAAAGTGTTGGGAATGGAGTCGTCGACCTTACCTGCGTGGAGGTTACGAATAGAAATTCCTTTCCTACGAGGTCTTGTTTTCTCTGCGCACAAGCTCCCTGCAACTCCACTCGGTAATTGTATCCATATTCGAACTTCCTCTACGATTCCAATCCATTTCCACGGGCGATGCAACTCAATTGTCCTGTATGTCCCTTAATTCTTCTTTTTTTCTAAAGTTACTAATTATTTTCTAGTTTTTGTTAAATTTATTCCACAATTTTTTAATGTTTCCGCAGTTGTTGTTTTCCTTTTGGCTCTTGATCAATAATCCTCGAGTCATGACTTCTGACTCAACAATAGCTTCTCCCTCAAGAATCAGCGTTAGCGCCAACGAGCTGGCAAGGAAATTCGTTGATTTTCCTAGCAGCGTGTCAACACGTTCAAAGATTTTGTGGCTTCGTGCACAATGATGCGGAAATTCACGAATTCTAAATTTCAGCGGAATGCAATTCCGGAAAGACAATGCTGCATTAGATCCCTCTCAGTGGCACCCACATATGAGACTATTTCTACAGACATATCTACAGCCGATGTAAATCGTTACTGGGTGCAACGGCCTTAGACTAACAAACAAAGACGTTCAAGCATCAGGTTAATTTCTTCTTAACTTTTGAAAGTGCATGTACATATTTCCAGAGTGGATCCGTATTGGCCTAACCAAAAAGAAACTCAATATCAGCTCCCAAGATGATTGCTTAATCCAATATCAGGTTCCTAAATGAATGCAAGGCAATTCGTCAAAAGGTTCGAAATTCAAGTAATTACTAAAATTACTGGTGCAATGAAGCTTCATAATTTCAAATGGCCGTGACCCCAGACATATAAAGAGCTCCTGCTCATTCTCAGGTTGAAGAAAACGAAGTACAGAAATCACTCACGAAAATCTTGAAGCTGATTCCACCGAATGGAATCCCTAAAAATCGACTCTCTGATGTTTCAGATTGTAACTCAAAAGTCACTAGAACAGAATCACTGCAAGCATAGGAAAACTTGGACAAATGTGAGAGTTGCAACTCGCCATCATCAGCAACTGCTCAGCTCTGAGATCAGTCAGGACTAACGTTTGCAAGGCACCTTCTCCAGAATACTCCATGCTCTTGCGAAAAAGTCGTCGCTATAAAAGCCCCAATGCTCCGAAAATCCAAGTCAACAAGGAATGCAGGGGCAAGGGAGTAGACGGCCTTCGACACTTAGCTTAGAAACCACTGACAGTACGAGGTATGGCCGTCGAATGCAATAGCTTCGCCGTCTGTCTTTTCTTCGACGATTACATCCGCAACAATCTGTCTCCACCATCTGATACTGATAATCAGAAATCGTCCGTGGATAGTTGTACTCGGATAGGATGAGAAACTCCTCTTAGTTGTACACTACCGACGCTGTCCGCATTGGCAACGAAGAAGTTTAGCGTCTTCATTAAAGCAACCCCCGGCAACTCTACCGGGACTTGCCGCCATCACGTTTCCCACGGAACGTTTCCCAGAAAACAGGCCAATTGAGCTGCGCCTCCTTCCAACCAAGCAAGGAGCCCTCTCGATTCGGGTCCCAGCTAGCGGACAACACACCATAACTAATCCCGGCTCCCGCAGAACCAAACGTGAGAAGCGATGTAAACAGCGGAAGCCACTCTGGAATATCCACCTTCTTCACGGCCTTCAAGTAATAAAACACCCCGAAGAAGGCCACTCCTATAGCAAACGGAATACCTACAGTGAACGTAATCCGCTGGAGCATCCGGTTGGTGACAACCTCCGGCACAACATCATCATCATCCTCTGCCTCCTCCTCGTCCTCCAGCTGCTCCGCTTTCTCGACTCGCCGCAAAGAAGAGCCATCGGACAGCTTCGCCTCCTTCTTCGGCTTCTTCTCCTTCTCCGACGGTTTGCCAAACCCCTTGGGCGACTTCTGCACCGCCGATACTAGCCACCGCGCACCACGAGGAGGGAGGGGGAGAATCAAATTGGAAAGAGACGCGGAGCCAGGGGGACATAAGCGAATTGTAGCGTAGAGCGAAGAATGAGAAGAGACACAGGAAGATGCAGAGGAGGGCAACATGGCCGATGACATGAATCAGGGTTTGGGGCGGATTTGGGAAGCAATCGAAGTTGCACGGAGCGGGACACAGACGCTGCCGAACTGGGATTTTAGCGACAACGAGTTGGGAGAGACGAGCGCCAGCAGACTCTCACGACTTTGAACGCAGATTCTGAAATCGTTGTAGATAAGACATTTAGCCTTTAAAAGGTCTGGTGGTGGGACCGTATATACGGTCCTATATTTATTCGTAGAATATGAAGTTTCTTCTATTAAGTTAGGCTGTTTTGTTTGTGTGTTTGTTACATTGAGATCTCTTCGACCGTAGGTCTTCCATTTGCGTGTTTGGTATAGTCAAAAAGCCCTCAACGAGCAGGGGTGCATGGGCTTGGTTTTGTGGCATTCCAACCTATGACGTGAAAGTTACTGAATTTTGAAGTTTTAACGAATTAAAAAAATTAGAAAATTATTTTTTGTTTTGTTTTGACCATGGCAACGGCATGGGGCACACTAGTACGTACTAAAATATGGCAAGACATACTCTACACTGGATTTGAAATTTAACAATTAGCATCTTCCATTTGGATTGTAATTTTAACATCTTAACCTCACCATGCTCAAATATAGCACCACATACTTAAAATACATTTATTTATCATTTTGAAGCTTCTTAGACATGTAGAAGGCGCAAAATTGGTCCATATTGGAAATGCCATGTATCTTTGGATCTAACTTAATACAAATTCAAACTTTTTTAACTATGGTGTATCTTAACCCTTAAAGGATCATTGTCACTTAAAAGGACAAATGGATTTTGGGCATGTACCTACGGCCATATGAGTTTATGAGATTTTTTGAAACTTTTATTGAAGTTGAAAAATTGAAAGAGCTACATGGGATTATAATTCTTTTTGGATTTGGACATTTGAGTAAGAAATTATACACATTTTTATCCAAATTACGGGAGGAGGGGCACATTGAGCAAGGGCTCTAGCCACTAGGATCAAGTTGACTCATTGCAAGGCAATAAGTGGAGAAGGAATTGGGAGATGAAGTCAAGCAAGAAGGGGAACTTGAATATCTTGGCCTTAGTTGTGAACTCGAGCGATAGTTGGAGACTAGAGTACAACGTTGGATGATTGAAATATAATAAAAGAATGTCTAGACCAGAACAGGAACTTAAGGGTATTCCAAGGGAACTTTAGAGGCGGAGAAGGAAACACAAAGGGGACCTTCATGGAGAAGGTGGCATGGAAGAGGCCCAACTTTAGCCCTTTATTTGAAACAAACCAAGTCCAAAAAAACTTGGGCAATGGGCACTGATAAATTTTTTGAAGGTAGTAAATTAATTTTTATTTTGTTTAATTCTTTTGTGTTCTATGAGAATGACATATCTAGGTTTTCACCATTTGGATTCTTATAATTCCAAATTTTTAAATGTACATAATGCTTGCAATTTTGCCTAGTGTATATACAAATTTCAAGACCTTCTCACATTGCAAGAATTTTTTCAATATGTTCTACCACTCCAATTCCTTTGAAAATTGTTCTACATATACCAAACATGGTCTCTTACATGGAGAAATTAAATCTCAACTTTGTATAGTGTAATTTTTTTACTATACAAGTGGTCAAAGGCAAAAATAAATTTCAAGTAAGAAAAAAAAAAAAATTCCTTTCTATTCAAATGTCAATATCTCACTCCCTTTTGTTTCAAACAGTCTGATTTTTTCCACACACCTCTCTAAGTCCAAGACAAGATCCTATGGTTGGGTCACTAATAAAAACTAATTTTTTTACCTTTTTGGTCAATCTTCTAGAAAAAGCAATTTTCAATGACTTTGAGTAAAAACATAGTCATGGTCCTTTAGGAATTAGTTCATGTACCTATTGATGCTAATATATAAGAAAATGTCATGTTGCATCCAAAATTGGGCTTTTTGGACCTTTAAAGATTGTTCTTTTAAATCTCAAAGGAGACAAATTAAAGTAAGTACTTGAATTATGTAGTTTTGAATAACAAAAAATCTATCCAAATATAGAACTTTGTGCAAAATGGATGGGTTAGAATCTTGCATTGATTAGATAGTACAAAGAATTGTTGCATTCCAAACTATAGGAGAAACCTTCTTACTACAATATGCACTAAGAGTATGATAATAACACACTATTTTATCACAATGTATGCTAATATGTGATTATGTACTATTGCATATTAACAACGTATTCATATGCAACTTGCATGTTTCATATTTTGAAAATCATAAACTTAGCGTTTAGCAATGTTTCATGTAATAAGTATGTGAATTAGTGATAGAGGCACAAATAATCCTATATTCAAACCCATATATAAATTGCATTTTTTAACTTAGATATTCAATAAAATTTAAGAATAAATTTGCATGTGCTTGCAATACATCATTGGAAAAGTTAGTATGTCTAATTTCACCTCCAAATTGGTTTGAATAGTTAAATAAATTGTTGTGAATCCTATAAGCCTATGAAGAATTGAAGATGATGACATCACTAATAATGCATAAACTATGTAATTGTATACCTTGCAATACAATCAATTGTTATGAAATGCATTATTGAATGTGCAAAAAATTTATTGCACCATGCTTCTACCAAGTACACTTCCACTTTCTATAATTGAATTCAAAGTTTACTCTTCCACATTTCCATACAAACAACAATGTTATATAAGAAAATATTGAAAATCACGTTTCTCTAAGAGGCTTAGATTCTTCTTTTTAAATTGCACATTTAAAAAAAAATAAGGCTTTTGTCTATACTCATAAATTATTTTTTCAAAACTCATTTCATTAAATTAGTTTCAAAACAAGTTTTCTTTAACACCCATGAGTGTCTAGTAGAAGGGAAAATGTAGATTTAGAGCTTTTAAAGCAAAATAAAATATATAATGAGAAGGATCCAACATCTAGACCTTCATTGTACAAATTCTTTTTTCATCCTATTCAATCTACATTAACTTATTCATAATCTTCAATAAAAATCAAGTGGCACCCATAGACCATATTAATCATATTATTGAAGATTAGATAAAAATATTTCAAATATACTTTAATGTACTTCATCATTTTCATGAAGTCTTAACAATATGTTTATGAAAACATTCATAATCCACTCAATAAATGCCATGTCACTTAGAGATTAAAGATTCAAGTATCACTTTGGATGAATGAGAATTTTTTTGAATAAAACATTGCCTTGAAGGACTTTGTTCATCATCTATAATATAGTATATAGAAGGCTAATGAGTTAATAGAAGCCTCTCCATTATTGTCTCTTTTCTAATTGGGTCTCTAATGTACACTTGTTGAAGATTTGAAAGAATGAAATTTTGATTTAATACAAGTAGGAGATATAATTTCTTTTTTAAAAGATTATCTATATTTATTCAAATTAAATTCAAATTAGGTCAAGTTGTTCTAATTAGGCTCTATTTAAGACAAAATATTGTAATTAGATTAGATTGATTGTTGAAATTTGATTCAAATTGCTCAAATTACACTCAAATGTTCAAATGAAGCACAATCTTCAAACCACCAATTCATACTTGAAGTCAAACTTGTTCAATTTCTTTAAAGTAAATGTAAAGAAATTGTGTCATTAGATGAAATTCACCTACTCAACAAGGTTGCAAGTTCCCTCAAATTCTTGGAGTAAAGAAACTCAACCATAGCAATAGTTAAGCATGGTAGAACTACTACCACATTAAATAATAATATTTTATTAATTATTAATTATTAATATTTATTTATTTATTTGAAAAATTAAAAATTAATTCTTTATTCTAATTAGCAATGACTAGTTCACAACATTGAGAATAGGCCTAAAATGACCCTCTAATGCCCTCCCAAAACACCAAATGACCTTGAAAGGATGGTTGGGCTCTATTGAACACTTGAACACCACTACTCAATAAAGTTCATGCCTCACAAACAATGATAATCAAAATCAAAGAATTGAAATGACAAATTTGCAAATTTCAAAGTCTCCCTAAATACATGAATTGTTGTAAATTTCAAAATCATTTCAATGTAACAAATTTTTCAAATCATTCGATAATAGTTATAGGAAATTGAAATCATGAAAGTTCAAAGCTCAAAAATCATAAAATTATAGAAGTGCAATGCAATGTGAAGACAAGAAAAGCAAGTGAATTGCAACCTCTCTAATATCACTCTATCAATCCTTTCTAATATCACTTTGTCTTCAATGACTATTTTATTTCTATAATATCACAATGTTTAGAGATGTGATATTAAGACCTCAAGCCCTAACAACTTTTTGACAATGGAGATTTTCAATGAATTGTCCCACTTTGATATTTTTTTGCACATGGATATGCTTCAAATTGTTTTTATTTAATTATACAATAGTAAAGCCTACTTTGTCTTTTTTGCATGAAATTAATTGTGGAAAATATTGACCATTGGATTTTTAGATTATAACAATTTTGGATGATCAATTTTATAGGCAAAAAATGTAGCTTTTAGAAAAAGAAAAATTATAAAAAGATGAATAATGATTATTTATCCTCTAAAAAATTGTATTGGAATCTAAGAAAAATTTCATCTTTTTTAATTTTAGAAAATGAAGAATAAAAAATTCACTCAAATTTGTACACATTTTCAAATAGAAGGAATAGAAAGCCAAAACTAACTAAATTGAATCCTTCAGAAAATTAAGAAACTTTATATATGTTTCAATTTTTGAAATTTAAGAAATTAATATTATTAGAATATTTTGAAACATCTTTCAAAAATTTGGAATCATTCTAATTATTTTTGTATTCTTAATCACACTAAATTGAACCTTGTATTTAGAAAAAAATTTAAATTTAAATTAATTTTTTTTTCTTTAGGATCAATTTTTGTGCAAAGTAAAGACACAAAATGTCCAAAAAAATGTTTTTTCTTGTTCTCATTATTTCTTTCATTGTATCAACTAATATACTTTTTCAAAATTCAAAGACACTTTCAATTTGCATTGTGGTTTTGAATTTAAAGCACATCAAACAAAATATATTTTCAATAGTATACAAAAATATTCCGAAATTCTCAGCTTCAAGATGTTTATTTTTTTTACATTCAAAGATTTATTAAAATCCAAAAATAATCATGATAACTATGTGTTATAAAAAATTAAGAGTACCTTCATTGGTAAAAAGAATGCCTAAATATACTCCAATTCTTTTTTTTTGGTTATAGTGCAAGAATTGACTTATTAATTGATGATATTGAATATCCAAGCATAGAAGAAATTATTTTTATTTTTACTTTTGTAAAATTATAAATTCAATTTAAAGACAAATAATTGATAGATTGAATTTTATAAAATATTCACTCAATATTCAAATTGACTTCCCAATCTTAGTAGTCATACAAACTTAATATTTTATATTAATATCTTAGATCATCTAACTTGTTGGCTTCATACTTATTTTTATTATTTTAATATACTTACACCAATTTCCTTATGTTAAAAAAGTATTTGATATGGGCTTTCTAAATACATCATTTAATTTGAATGAAATTGAATGTTAATACATATAGCCTTTGTAGTCCTTGAGTTGTCTTACATTATATTCAAAATCTTAAGAATTTGTAGCCCTCTAATTTTAGATAAAATAAGCACGCTATAAACCAAAATGCACCTTCAATTTTTTAACATCATATCTTGTATTTTTTCACCTACCCCTAAGGATGGACCTATCCATTTAAAATTTACTTTGTACTCTTTCTTTTGTACTTCGTTATGCCACATTTCTCCCGCTATTTTATAGACATTTAAGTGGAAACTTTAAAAAATGAAATTTTAATTCATACATACCAATTCCTCAAAACAAAATAAAAACTTAGAAATTGTTTCTATTTTCTTGGTCTTTGTAGAATATTGTAGGTACTAGTAGAATTACCTTATAATACTCTTTGTTCTACAAGACACTAATTTGATAGGTGGCACTAATTTTGCATCTTTACTAATGAGACAAATTAGAATAGTTAAAACCACAAGTATCTTTTTCATAGACTTTCATTAGTGTAATGTAGTTATTAGGCACTCAAGGTGTATAGTGACACTTTGTGTCACTATGCACTCCCCCCCTCAATTTTTATTTAAATTTTTTTATTTTACCACCTCCACTCACCCCACCTATCATTTAGAATTTGATTTAAATTTTTTTATCTCACCCCCCTTCACCCCCACCCCCTCTTGTAATCTTCAGAATCAAAGTTCTTGACAAACAATATGGGACAATTGATCCCGTATCCAATACTGTATCCGTATTCAGTACCCGTATTCAATATCCATATTTAGTACATGTATTTAGTATGCATATCTAGTACTCATATTCAATACTCGTATTCAGTATCCGTATTCAGTACACATATTTAGTACTCATATCCAGTACCCATACCTGTATTTGTATTTAGTATTTGTATTTTATATTTGAATGGCTCAAATTAAATTTCACAAGATCAACATCTTGTGATTTTTTGAGAAATCAACGTCAATTTTGAGGGTAAGCATTTTTTTTCAAAAAAATCAACGGCTCACAAATTTTTTGAGAGAGGAGGGGGGGAACTAATGGGAAACTAGGGTGGCAGGCGAGTTTCAGTGTATAATATCTACAATGATCTTTTGGGCAATACAAAAACTTATACTAATTTAATTGCACAAAAAAAATCCCATTGAATACCCATACTTAACAATGAAAAAATCCTTATGAGTAGAAAAATAATAATAATCCACCAAAATTTTTGGTAAAAATTTATGTACTATCTATTTTCGGATGAAAAATATTTCCTTGGGTTTGGTTCTCTTTGGACACTTCTTCAGCAATATTCTTCATCCTTCATCACTAGTAGTGTACTTTTCTTAGATTCAAGTCTATTGCAGTCAACAAGCCTGAAGTGGAAGTCCAACAACCAATATTGAATGTTAAAAAATGCCCCCTATTTTGTGCCATATTAAGTTTATTGTTAACACCTTCCATAGCTATTTCAAAGCATCCGATTGTAAATATGAATTCAAAATTTGCAAAAAAATATATACATGGCAAATAAAAAGTTCATGCTTTCTTTTCAAGGGTAAAACACAATGCAAAACCATCTCCACATTATCATACATTAAGGTCAAGATTTATTAAACCCCATACAAAATCATTTCTTCTTGAGTTGAATTATCTTTCATTAAATGGATTTAGAATTTTCGAAATTTCATTTCACAAAATTTGAAATATTTCATTACCATTAGTAGTAGGGTCCTCATAGCTTAGTAAATTAGCAAAAAGATTAGTTAAGTTCCCTTTCAATGAATACAATCTCTCTTCAAGGGAGAAGAGGGGTAAAGACTAAACTTATGTATTCTATAGATTTTTTACATTTATAATGCAATCGCCTTGGTAAGTACATTATTTTTCATTTTTCATTTTTCATCAATTTTTTTTTGAGGATTCAAATTATTTTCATTAATATTCTACACATTTCAATTATGCCATGTTATAATTTCTGAAAATTTCATTACATGCTATATATAATTATATTTTGAATTATTTTTTAACCAGTCTAACTTGAGCGAAGGGTAGATTTGTTGCACTATCTTACTAAGGTAGGTACTCCTAAAATCGCCACTTTTTGCTACTAAGCCTATTTTCTAAATTCTTAGACTGGTTAGATTTTCCTATGTTTTTGTTGGCAAGTGAAAGGAGGTTCCAACACATCAAAGACTGTGGCTTTTGAATACTAAGTTATATGCAAAAGTTATTAAGGAACAAAGTATGGTTCTAAAAGTGTTTTTTCCACATAGGTATAGAGGTGACTTTGGAGATATACACATAGTATAAATGGTGGTTTAAGGTCAGTGGCACATTTAGATGTACCTACCTTACATAGTACAGACTCGATCCTTTTCTCGTGGGACATGCGTTGAGACAGATATTTGTTGGATGAGGCAGCCAGGTCAATACGTCAATACCCCTGTAGAAACATTCGCAATTCGTAACATGAGTCAGCTAAGATATGCTGCATTGCTGCAGTCGAAGCTCAGTCAGTCCCTTGCAGAGAGAGAAGATTTGCATCAGAGATTGCTTCCGTTACGAGGGGGCTAGTTCTAAATAAAAAACTCCAAGATACGGACATTGCAGAAGTATCCAAAGCTTGCAGGTGCTGACTCGTGACAAGTCTCCCCAGGACCCCGGCTATGGCAGCTACGGCGCAAGTCGCAAACTAGCGAGCACATAGAATGCGTGACGCTTACTGTACTCCGTATAAAACTTCCTTTCACCATTCGCAATCGCTCATCATTCCAGTCTCCGTCCTGCTTGGGACCACATCATCATCTCTTTCTTGCATTTCTTGGTTCCCGCACTTTTCGATTTTTTATTTATTTTTCTCTTCTCGATCGTACGAACCACGGGAGCGATCTTGCATTTCGTCTAGCTAGTGGCGGCAGAGTGGAGTCGACTACTTTCGGTTTGGATCAGGGAGAAGCGATCAGGTACTGCTTCTTCGTTTGAGCTTTGAGTTGAATTTGAGTGTGTGGCGATGAGAGCTTCGTTCTTGGTGAAGAGTAGGTACTCTTTTTGCGCCGATCGAGGCTTTCTAGTGCGCAACAGAATTTCTCTGTTTGAAATTGAGATCGGTATTTGTTCGTTACGAGAAGGCTCGATATGCAGCTGGTCGCCTTGTGCATGTGTGTAACATTTTTGTTTGAAGTCGTGGTATTCAGTTTATTCACTGCCGGTCTTTGTTCTTTACGAAGTGGCTTGATTTGAATATTGTTTTGAACATTACTGCGATCTACTTAAAGCTGTTTGACCTGTGCGTGTATTTCTAGTTTGTCCGCTCTCGGTAGTTGTTCTTTATGAAGTGGCTTGATTTGAACATTTTTGGTGATTGCAATGTAGTTTGAGCTGTTTGCACTGTGCGTGAAATATCTGTTGTAAATTTATCCGTTGTTAGTATTTGTTCTTAATTTGACTTATTCCGTGATTGCAGTCTACTTACAGTAAAGTTGGCTGCCTTGTTATGATACTGGTCTTTGACTTCGGAGGGGAGGTCTGCTAGCAAGAATTTAGTTCTAGACCTTAACATCACTAAATTGTATGAATGGGACTGTTATAGTGATCTGGACTAATGCTTTATTTACTTAATACTTTCGGTTCAATTCATGTGCGTGATACAAATGATCGTACGAGCTAAGCTGGAGTAGGATTGGAATGCCAAATCAGAGAAAACGCAGCGAATTTTTGTGTCACTGATTGTTTCGTGCTCATTTTTTAACCTCCTCATATTAGCTGCGGGGATTCAGCCATGGCATTTGGAAAGTAAAGGTTGCTTTATCAGACATACTGGCACTGCAGATTGGCTACGTAGTCCTTGAGATTTCAGCTTCCAAGATGGCGGCGCAAGGGGAGCCTAAGCTTCGGCGCCTTACCAGTATGAAAGAACGAGTCCAGAGTTCAGTGCAAGATCACCGCGATCAACTTCTAAACCTCCTTCACCGGTACAATATCCAATTTAAATTTTTTTTTGTTGTGCACTTACGGTATCCTTTGCCTTTGTCCTTCTTCCTGGATTCGACTAGGTTCCTATGTTAGTTAAATCATAGATGCAAGCTTAAGGAAACCCTGAGCATGTACGATTCCTTTCACTTCGACATTGAGTTTCTTTTCAGCTGTAAGTGATCTAAGTTTTCATAATGCAGCTAGAGGTTATAACCCGTGTTTGTTCGAGGTTTCTATTCTCACAATGCTCCGCGCCTTTAGCCTCAAACAGACTGTCGGTACCAAAGTCTATGAATTGTTGCGAAGGAATAGGTATAAGGAGAGAGGTGTTTTCCATTCTTAGCAGCTAGCGGAAGAAATAGTGTCCTGCCTTGCCCTGAAATTTTTCTATTCTGGCTTTGAAGTCATTTTTTGACGAGCGTCTGACATTTGCTATGGAATTTGTCAAGTTATGTGGCTCTGGGGCGTTCAATTCTACAGCCGCATCATCTTGTTGATGAGCTCACCCTACAAGCAGCTGACAAAAGGAGTGCGACCGACATCAAGACTAGTGCCTTCGGAAAGCTTATTGAGAATTGTCAGGTGAAGGTTTCATTTCACGCCAGATATGGTATCCCATTGGAGGTATTAGTTCACAGATTTGCACTGTTTAGATAGAAATTAGGTAATAACCGCGGTCCGATCTGGAATATTGACCTTCTTGGTACTGCTTTATGCTGAAGGTGTGAAGTTGGTGGTGTAGGAAGCCATAGTTTCGCCACCTTGGATTGGATTTGCTGTGCGTCCGAAACCAGGAATCTGGGAGTATGTGCGTGTCAATGTGGAGGACCTCGTGGTGGAAGAGCTTAGTGTGTCCGAGTACTTGAAGTTCAAAGAACAACTTATTGGTGACCCCAAGTACTTCTCTTTGACCCTCTTTGCTACTGTAAATTTTCACTGGATTGTAGCAAGATTTCAGAATTTATGACATGTAGTACACATGTGAAGATGTCCTTCAGTGAAATTCTCGTTGATCAGTCTTCTGTTCAAAAGTGATTAGTTTGTTGACGCTGTGCTGTATATGTAGCTCACTTGATCCATTTATGCTGGAGCTGGACTTTGGGCCCTTCAATTCACACTTCCCGCGCATGACAAGACCATCGTCGATAGGATACGGTGTGCAGTTCCTGAATCGTCACTTGTCATCTCATCTATTCCAGACACCGGAAAGCATGGAACCTTTGTTTCAGTTCCTTCGTGTTCATACATATCGTGGACAGGTACTAGGCTATGTACTCATTTATTCTCCTTGGTGCGAATCAGTATTGTGAATATATAAAAATCCCGAACAACAGCAGAGCAGAAATTACATCAAACGGAAACTGCCAGCGGAAATTCTAGTACATTGGGTAACTTTGATGATCACACTCGCTGAACACAGGGACTCGATATTTTGGTGTCTGCAGACCTTGATGCTTAACGATCGGATTGCAACCTTCGCTAAATTTCTTCCACAATTGGTGAAAGCCGAAGAGGCTCTATTAAATCTCCCAGAGGACACACCATTTTCCAGCTTTGCATACAAGTAAGTCATGTTGCCGATGACATAGAAAATGCACAGGAGAAGTAGAGGATATTATCATAATGGTTTTTGTGACTTCTAAGTTTGTTTCGTCAGTATTCATGTCATTGATGTTAATTGAGAAAAAGACGTCTCTTAGTTGAGATTTTGTTTTGGTAAAGATGCAGAATGCAACAGTACTGATCTTGGCTATGAAAGTTACTTTGATATCTGAGTGAAGTGCCCGATGAGTTGATGCTGGAGCTAATTGGTTATTTCAGGCTTCAAGACCTAGGTTTTGAAAAGGGTTGGGGAAATACAGCTGGTCGTGTCCTCCAAACTTTGAGACTGCTATTGGATTTGCTTCAGGCCCCTGATCCAGATACACTGGAGAAATTTCTGTCTCGAATTCCCATGGTGTCCACTGTTGTCATTGTTTCGCCTCATGGTTACTTTGGTCAAGCAGGTGTTCTCGGCTTGCCCGATACTGGTGGTCAGGTATGAACCTCATGTAGATCCCTACTGCGGCCGGTCCCTTGTTCCTCATCAAGGTTTGTGGGTGGAATCATATGTTCAACTGCTTTCTTTGTGCTTCCGGGGACATTGATTTTTCTGTAATACCTTCTATTTGTATTGCCACTCAACTACATATTCAAATTTTATGCTTTATGGGGAGCAGGTTGTGTACATCTTGGATCAAGTGAGAGCTTTGGAAAATCAAATGCTCGAGAATCTCAGGTTACAAGGGTTGGACTTCAAACCGCAGATTGTAATTGTATGTTTCAACAAGCCACTCCTCGTAGTGCAAATTCCGCTTAACTTCTGCTATGCACTAAATTGTAAGCCAGCAGATTGGCAAAACCATCGTAACTTCTGATGTAGAATAGTGACCATGTGTTTGGCATTTGTGGCAGCTCACACGACTCATTCCGAATGCCATCGGTACCACCTGCAATCAGCGCATTGAAAAGGTGACAGGCACGGAGTATTCGAGAATTTTACGCGTTCCTTTTCGTCACGGAGGCAAAATTCTGAACAACTGGATATCTAGATTTGACGTTTATCCCTACCTGGAAACATATGCTCAAGTGAGACATCTCTCTCGATTCTTATAATTCTTGTTCTTTGCAAGCAGTTTTGAAGAATACTTGCAGCAGTGAAGTAATTAATCATCCTAGTTTGGAACTCTTTTCTGTGCAATAGTTGGTGCAATTTACACGGAATATGCTCTGCAAAATCCATTGTTGATGCAATGCTGATTTCTTTTTCGCTTGTATGAACCCCACGAAATCTCTGAAGAATATGATTGGTGAATGAATCTCTCTTTGAACAGGACTCTGCTGCTGAAATCCTTGGAGAGCTTTCAGGGCAGCCTGATTTAGTAATTGGAAACTACAGCGATGGAAACCTGGTGGCTTCGTTGATTGCTCACCGCCTTGGCGCAACTCAAGTATTTCAATCGATATCAGTCGAATGCCTTCATTGAAAATTTTCAGTTCCTTCGTCTTGATTTTCTTTGACGATTTGACGATCAGGATTTGGAAGAATTCGATACATGCTCATGATCACCTTTGCCTTGTTGCAGTGTACTATTGCTCACGCGTTGGAGAAGACCAAGTATCCGGACTCTGACATTTATTGGAAGAATTTTGAAGAGAAGTATCACTTTTCATGTCAGTTCACTGCTGACCTCATTGCAATGAATCATGCGGATTTCATCATCACCAGCACCTATCAAGAAATAGCTGGAAGGTGTAGTTTCTCTCCCACATTAGTCGCATTCCTTCTGGTGGACCTCGACAGTATTTGCTGACATGGAAGTTACTAGTTAGAAATTTGGAATTGTTTGACATTTTTCGGCTTTGCTCAAGTACGCCAGAGAGCTGATGTTTTTACCTTCGTCTGCAGTGCTGACACTGTGGGGCAATATGAAAGCCATCAGGCATTCTCAATGCCAGGGCTTTATCGAGTTGTAAACGGAGTAGACGTCTTTGATCCCAAGTTCAACATTGTGTCACCGGGTGCTGATTCGAGCATCTATTATCCCTTCGCGGACAAGGAACGTCGTTTGCCTAGCCTGCATGTAGCCATTGAGGAATTGCTATATTGCCCTGAACAAACAGATGAGCATATGTAAGGCACTCCACCAATTTTGTGAGTTGTGAAGGGACCAAACTATGTTTTCTAAGCAACTGCGCATGATAATTTTGCAACCCGGTCTCTTGTCTGCACTTTCATTTTGTCACTCTGAACGCACTGACATGTGTTTCCTGCTTGTACTGCAGTGGCTGCATTGACAAGAAAAAGCCTATCCTGTTCACAATGGCCCGACTCGATAAGGTGAAGAATCTCACTGGCCTAGTGGAAATGTATGGGAAAAGTGAGAAGCTGAAGGAGTTGGTATATCTGGTTATTGTTGGTGGCGAAATCAATGCTGAGAAATCGAAGGATCGGGAGGAAGTCAAAGAGATTGAGGTTATGCACAATCTTATAAAGGAGTACAAGCTTGAGAATCACTTCAGATGGATCCGGTCTCAAACTAACAGAGTGCGAAATGGGGAGTTGTATCGTTATATTGCAGACAGTCATGGAGCTTTTGTTCAGCCTGCACTTTACGAAGGGTTTGGTTTGACTGTGGTTGAGGCTATGGCGAGTGGGCTTCCCACCTTTGCAACGTCTCATGGAGGCCCCGCAGAGATTATTGAGCATGGAATCTCTGGTTATCAGATCGACCCTTATCATCCTGCCGAAGCTGCCGAAGCCATCGTCGCGTTCTTTGAGCAATATAAAACGGATCCCTCCATTTGGACTAAGATTTCAGAAGCTGGTCTAGAACGAATAAATTCCAGGTGAGATTGATCACTTGCATTGTCAGTTACATGTCTACACCCTCTTTATGCCCTTAGTTCCGCTCCATATATGTCCATTGAAGATAAGTTTCAATATATCTCATTCAAGTAAAATCAATCTCTAAAAGGTGTATTGTCATCTGCAGCTATACTTGGAAATTGTACGCTGAGCGCTTAATGACACTTTCTGGTGTTTACGGATTCTGGAAGTTCGTTTCCAAATTGCATAGGGAGGAATCCCGGAGATACTTGGAAATGTTCTACATATTAAAGTTCCGTGAACTGGTATGTTACGTACTTTCTAGACCCTTGCAAAATTCTGGGTGATTGCCTTCTTGCAAACGTATGATCATCTTCGTCAACTATTTTCATGTCGATGGCTGTTGCATGACCTACAACACATCCAAATTCAAGTTCTCATTTATGTGTGATAAGTGCAGGCAAAGGCAGTACCCCTCTCAAATGATAATGACGAATCGTAGGCCTGTGGAGGAAGCACTGCTCAGAAGAGAACGAGCCTGCCTAGCGGCAAATTATTCCCAGTGACAAGACCTGCCGTGCACACTGCAATTCCTGCGACTGATAGCGCCCTCTTGAAGTAGAAAGGAACATATCACATCTTGTGGTTAGCTGTGCGCAGTGTGAAGTGCACTATTAAACCAATTCCCCTTAGAAGAAAACGCTGTGAAGGTCAGTTGGGACTTGACACTTTGTCTCCAAAAAAAGTCTTATGAAATCCCACCCACTCCTAAACAAACTACTTCACCATCATCTCCACTATTTTCTTAATCATTCTAATACCTCAAAACAAACTGACATTGATTTCTTCCAAATGAATGGTTTTCCAACTTGTCAAAAATGTGATGTAGTGCTTATGTCCTGAAATAAGTGTCATGTTTGCACATCAAGTCCTTTCAGGGTTGTTTTAAATGGATTTTATTTTTCGCAATGTTCTTCATAAATTTTGGTGATATTAAAATTGGACCACTTTGAACTTATGCTTTTCATAATATGATTTAATGAAATTAGTATGAAATATTTATGAGACATTATGAGGTTCATAGTTTGGGTTGACAAAATTGTGTATCTTCAAAATAAGAAAAAATTGAGTAGAGAAATTGATATAGATGTTGCTCATATGACTAAAACAAAAAATGGCTTTTCTTGGTACATCTTGAGCTAATTAGGCACTTATCTATTCTTTTTTGCAAAGTGTTTTGTATTCGAAGTCATCCTTTGATGTAAAGTATATTTTTATGTGCCTTAAACTTGCTGAAGTGCCGAGTTAATGTAACATCTAGTACTAGCAAAGATTGTTTAAATTTTCTTAATCATGTGTACAGTACAAGTATCATATGAATAGTCTATGCAATCGTAAATGTTTGGTAGCAATAGACATAGCAAAAGAAATATTTGCAAAAGATCTAAATCTCAACCAAGTAATAAAGTAGAATATATCCATGTCTTAAAGTCTCATATACACCATTGCCAAATGGAAAGCATCTAATGCATAGAACATCCTTGAAAGCTAAGAAGTTTGAAGATTTTGGCATTTGTCTTGAGTTCAAGATTTCTCCAAGAGGTTTGGGGCCTCACCTATGCCTAGCCCAAAAAATAGACAAAAAATTCAAGGTTAGTGAGGATACAACATGTGTCTAAAGCCTACAAATGCATGTTATTGCCTTCACTTGGAAAAAAAATCAACAATCAATCATGTGTGCAAAAGAATCATCAAAAGAATCATCAAAATAAGACAAAAGAACTTGTGAAGCATTGGAATGGGAAGAAGCCATTAGGACAGCCATAGCAATTCCAGAAGCAAAGCAAGTCTGTAGTAACTTGACTGAGAGCAAAAAGTTTAAGAAACTATAAGCAATACTATAGCTGTATTCCACATTTAACAACTAGTCTTAGTGCGACATATATTCAAGGTTCAGTCTATACTTGTGACTGTAGAGTTTATGAAAGTCCCCATGTATGGTAGCAGCTATTGAGGTGGAGTTAATTTCCCTCCAGTGTGAGTGCCTCCATATGGTTTGAAATCAGAGAATATGGGTATGTCACCCACCTTTCACTTGTTCAGAGTACCCAAATCCAGGTAAGAGATTGGGTATAAATGAATACCATTAATTGCCACCAAGGCTAAATGTTTGTCTTTTGAATGAATAGCATATATATTCTGATTATCAGTTAGTGAACTAGGTCACTAATTGGTAGTATTAGTGGCTTATTAAATATGGTGAACTCATCCAGTACATATGGCTACATGTATAACTATGAACTTATTTATTTTATTTTGCCATATGTCATATTGTTATAATAAGTATTACCAGTTAGAAGTATTGACGGTATTCTCAAAGATTACAAACGTCAGTCAAGGGAAGGGACATATCAAACTAAGCTTATATCTCTTTTTGTTTGAAAATTTCAAAGATATGAAGAAATTTCGAAACTTTTTAATATATGTAAGCTTGTTTGTCACTGAATACTACCAGAGTGCTTTTCAGACCATGTTAGTTGCTAAGCAACCTTTTGTTTACTGAACAAGAAGGGTAGACAAGGTTCTTATTGAATCTATATGAAAATGAAAAACTAAAAACCATCCCAAACTATAAGGCTTCAATCTTCCACAAATAATATTAGGGATAATAGATCCATAACATTAATATTCTCATTGCTATTGCCAGATTCTAATATTAGTTTCTTATGCATGTATCATAAAACTGATACCTAAAGAGGAAGCCTAGAAAAAAATTAATAAATAAATAAAATTATTATTTTTATTATTTTTATTTGTTTATTTGTTTTATTTGTTTTAGGATTTTAATTAATTTATTTAGACTCTTGTGATTTGGTGAGGGAGGAAAAGAAATTTAGAAGCTTGTTATTATTTACAAATGGATGACTAAATTTGGCAAATTTGAATTCATACTTGGACTCAAGTAGAGATCTTAAAATTATATAGGAAATACATATTCTATAAGGCATGAGATTTATAAGGTAGTAGTGCACTAAACTATCTAGTGAAAAGATGCAAACATCATGTTTTTAATTAATCCCCCCTACTTTCAATTTTCAAAAATCACAAACCATTGATCACTCAAAGAAAAAAAATTGAAGCCAATCTCCAAGTAGTCGATCTAGAATATACATATGGAATACAAATATAGATACAAATATGGATATGAACATGAATGTAGAGGACATACACCAATGTATGATACAAATATTAATACATGGAGATAGAAATCCCATATCAATTGCAAATCCCATTTTCACTCTGAAATTACAAATACAGTGGGTAAGTGGGTTTGGGTTTTGTTGGGGTTGGAGTTGGAATTAGGAATTAAAAAAAAATTATGTTCTAGTAGGAATTAGGGGGTAATAAAATAAAAAATCCATTGAATTAATTGTTTGAAAACATATTGTTCTCACTATCTATTCAAGACAAATCATGGTGACAAAAATGATCATGTTTCTATAATGAAAGACTATTTATGCCTAATAGTAAATCCAATTTACATGTGAATCCGCTAGTATCCTATTTAAATTTCACTAAATTATCAAAGTCGCTAATCAAGGCAATACTTTGCATTGCTTCAAGGTTCCAAATGTAATGTAGGGTGTCCCTATTCAATGGATAATCATTCAAGAAGGACATTGAAGCCCATACCTTAAAACCCTTCCAAATTTTTTAATTAAAAATTTTTCATTATCCCCAACCCAAAATAAAAATAATCTTCATTTTTTTATTACCCTTCTTGACTGTGGGTCTTTTTTGACACATGCATAATACCAATTGCTATGGGATATGTGACTATATGTTGTATCCATATGTCATATTCATGTATATATCATATACCATATCCATATATCATATCATATTCAAATGCCAACATTAATATGTGTATATTATGTTTGCATGGTGTACTCATGCTTATATATGTATCCATGTTCATATCAATGTATCAACATATACTATATATCCATGGGGCATAAAAAATAAAATTTATAAAGGGATCAAGGGGGATTCCAATATTTGGAAGGCTAGTAGGTTGTGTCTCTTCAAGAAGTAGTTTCCTCCTATGTCAATGACCCATTCATTTGTAGGAACCTACAACTTCTTGCTTTTAAAAATTATGAGATATTCCCTAAGTAAATTCTAATTCTATTTGCAACATTTTTCAAGTCAATTTTCTAATTTGGTTGAAGAAAATTTTCACAATGTGTGAATGTGATCACACAAAAACTTCTCCACACTTATATTGATGATTACCTTATCATAACTTAGAGAGCCACATTATTGTACTCATAGGGCAAGGTCAACACATTCAATTTGATGTTGAATAATCATTTGAAATTCCCAAAGTAGCTTTAGCATTTTAAAATTTAATTTTGACAATATATTCAAGAAAATTCTTGAAACTCGACAATCAATCCAAAAAACCATTCCGAATATGTGCAAGAAGTCTTGAAAGATGATCTCTTGATACAAATTGGCTAGTAGAATGTAAAACAACCCATGTGGAATATGCAAATGGTTAGGATTAGTAGGAGCTCAATTGCTTATAGTTAAGTCAAAAGCAAGAATTGTATTCAAAGTAGAATTTCAAACTTCATTTTGGTATAGTAGAATAATTTTTTTCAAAAAACTTTGAATTATGAAAAGTTGAGAATTCAATTTAACTTTCATCTACAAAATCCTATTTGAGATTTTGAGCCTCCAAAAAAAGTCATGAACAAAATTCAAAGGAGATGTTTGAAAATGTCAAAGAAAATGTCTCTTCCAACCCCTCTTTGAAATTTGTCTATAACTTTTAATTGGAGGCTTGAAATCTCTAATAGGATTTTGGAGATGAAATTTAAATTGATTTCTCAACTTTTCTTAATTCAAATTCTTTTGAAAAAAATTATTCTACTTTGCCAAAATGAGGTTTGGAATTCTACATTGAATAAAATTCCTACATTTTGACAAGAGCAGTCAAGCTCTCATCTTCAAATTATCTAATATCCTTTAAGAGTTCATGACAGGCAATGGACTTCATTATAAAATTGACGATTCTACACTTCTTCCCTAAATTCTCACACTATATCAATGATGAAATTTTTTAACTGTACAGTCAAAAACTCTCTTGATGGTCTTTGGACTCATTACAAAAATTCTTGAACCCTACAAAGGGCCGTTTAGGATTCCTTTTTCAAGCCTTGTAGTGCACTTATAGAAATTATATATATATATATTGGAATTTAAAATAATAATAATAATAATGATAATAATAATAATGATAATCTAATGTGGCACTGACATGGCATGAGTAGTGCCACATCAGTAGTGTTGATTAAAATATAAAAACCCTGGAATTCCTCTCTAATTGCACCTGGGGTGGGTGGGTGAAACTCGTAGCCGTTTTAAGGGCTGAAAATTTTCCTAATGTTTACTTTAGACTTTTTGACTAACATTGGACATTTTCTTGTTTTATAACAACTAGGTCATTCAATTCTCGTCAAATTCATCAATTTCTCTTTTTCATTTTATTTTATTTTCATCATTCTTAAAAAAAAAAATTGTTTTCTACCAATCCTACCTATGGGTACAATATATGATTTGTGATTATGATGAGGAGATTGAAAACTTTGAATATTCCTAATCAAACAAGGATTCCAATTCTAGTAGGGAAAAAAAATTATAAGGAGGTTTTAAAGATTTTTTTTCCAAATTTGATTTTATGATCTCACTTAAGCAAGTTCATTCAGTTATGAAAGTGGAAGGATTTATTTTTGGTGAATTATGGACTCTTTGATTGTTGTTAGAGTAGTGAAGTTTTACAAAAAGTGTTAAAAGGTTCTAGTATAAGGAAAAAAACTAAGAATTTTATTGTCTTTGTTCATCATGCATAGTACCAGTAATACTCTTTCAATGTTTAAAGTTTCAAAAGAACCTTTCATTATTCATATTCTATATTTCAATCATTTGGAGGGGTGAAAAATGTTTAAGTTACCAACAACCATATAGCAAGAGATGCTATTTCCAAAATGAGGTTGTTCCTTCACATTACCACATATAAAATCAATGACTTAATAATGCTCCGTCATATTCCATCAAAGGTCTAAAAATAAAAAGACACCATAATTAACATCAAATTGTAAGCCCCATGTTATGAAAAATTGAAATTAGAAATATATGTTAAAATTAACTCCTATTGGTTTTTGACTATATTTTCACCAAAAATGCCGCTAACTACCATTTCTATTACAAGTACTAAATTTTAGAGAAAACACATTTTTGGACACATAAAACCATAGAATCTTATAGTACATTGTTTTTGAGAAAATGTGGGAAAAATTCAAAAATTTCCACCATGTAGATTGCAAGATACTAGCATTTGAATTGACAAAAATCCTTTTTTGGGCCCTATAAAAAATCTAGTAGCTGCACTTCATAAGATTACATTTGTATGAAAAAATGTCTAAAATTGTGGTGCTTCTTTGGATTCAATTGTGAAGGCAAGTTGACTACATATTTGAAAAAATTCATATCATTTGAATTTGTACAACATATAGGAAAAAAATAGTAGGTAGAAACAAGTAGATAATAATTCAAAACACTAAATTGTTAAGAATTTTTTTATGGGATTGAAAAATTCCAATCCCAATGGCATTAGAGGATTTCTAGGCCCTTAGGAGAGTTGTGAATTCTCAAACTACGGGAATAGCCATGTAGAGGGTTGTAGCAGTTCATTGATGTGGCATAGCAATTGCTACATCCGAAAAAACTCATTTTTTTTTTCAGTTTTTTTCTTCATTTCAAGATTTTTTTCTTTTTTAATTAGATTTTTTTTTTTTTTTGGAAATAGCTGTTCCCCAAAAACTACAGGGGAGAAGTTCGCAACACACCTACTTGAAACAACCCTCCTAAGGGCCCATAAATCCTCTAATGTTATAATGGATAGTTGCAAGAAAGGGTGGTCATATTTTCTGTCACACTTTGAGTTGCATACTTTAGTTTGGCCATAATTCTTGGAAAATAAAGTCGATGTATTTGAATTTTTTATTGAAGATGACCAACTTGTTGATAAAGAGAATTCTTATTTTTCAGAAATTTCCAGAAAACTTTTTATAATTAAATTCCAATTTAGCTAATTTGTCACATTTTGCAGTTCAGGGTTTTTTAGTACTATGGAGTACCCATAATTGATGATGTAAAGCTAAAATTTGTGTGGGATATTTTTACACTAGAGATTCATATGCCTACCAAAAAATAAACTCAAAAGATATTATTTTATGGCGTCCACATGCATGCAAATAAGGATCCCTTGCTTGTGCACTATTGAAGAGTGAAGATGGTTTTGGCTTAATTTTTTGATGAAATATGATTACCATGAAGTTCTCACAAATGGAAAATTTTTAGATTTTTTTTATCATGATTTTTTATATATTATTAATTTATACCTCATTGTATCCATTTTTGGTGACAATCTGGATTTTTTTCCAAATAATAATATTTTAGTACTTAGAAGTACTCAAAATACTCAAAAAGGTATTTTTAGACGTTGATTTTTTATCAACGGTTGAGATTGTTCTATTTTGTAGTACTCATAGTATTCTGTTGCAAAAAGTCTGTTTTTAGCAAAATACTAAAAAAAATGGACACCTTTTCTTGCAACTATCCTAATGTTGTATTAAATAATCTACATTGATTTTTTATTTTTTATTTATTTTTTCAAAAATATTGAAAATTGATTTAACCCCTAAGTACCCAAGCCAAACCATTTTTTGGTCACTACCCAACTTTGGTTAGCATTTTTGGGCAGAAAAATATTGTTTTCAATTTTTTTTTTTAATTTTTAAAAGATTGGATTGTCTTTCAATATTTACATTCAAAATGAAGATCACTACAATCAAACAAAAATTAGATAAGAAATAGTACAAAGTATTTAGAATTTGCTTAGTGTTGAAAAACTTACTATTTAAAGAAAATGTTGGTGTTTTCATTATTGGATCTTATGCATTTTTTTTCACAAATCAATAGAGACCACAATTTTGACCAATCCAAAGGAAAATTCAATTGCTAAAAAGAGAAATTGTATTTTTGGTGAATTTTTGAAGTTATATCCTCAAAATTCATTTGAAGAGAATCTAAAAATAGTTTTATGATTTTGGACCATACAAATACTTTCTACTTTTTGTGCTTCACATTATCTTTGTTGATGCAAAATTCAAAAAAGCTATAGAACTTTCCTTATATTTTATAACATATCTATGTTTTGTCCAAACTCCTTGGGCTTTTAGGGGTTATATAAAGGACATTAAAGTTTATCTTAGAGCATTAGAAGAAATTCACCTACTCTGGAAGGCTATGAGTTCCGTAGGATTCTCAACTTATTGGAACTCACAATAGCTGCCGTCTAACGTGATAGAAGGATTGTCACGTCATTTTTTAAACATGTTTTTTTTTTAAATAAAATAATTAATTTTTTAATTTTTTAATTTTGTGAATTTTATTTTGAATTTTGAATTTTGAATTTTTTTTATAGCCTGATGTTCTTTAATAGCTGGGGGAAATCCAGAGGAATAGGCCCTCAAATGGCCCTCCTACCCCTCCCAAACTCTTCTAATGGTAGAGATTTCATAACTACATGCAAATTAAAATGCTTCATAATTTTCATTTAAAATAGAATTACTCAAAGCTTTCCATGTACATATAAATCTAAAAAACCAATTTCAAATTTTTATTTCTTAAGAAAATGATTATTAAAGAAGTTTTCTAATTTGCTTGTCTACTTGCCAAGCAATGAAAATTACATATCATACAATAACATTCTAACCATGTAGGCAAAAGTTATGAAAATTATTGGGTCTTAAAGTTACCCCTTAAATAAATGTTGTGTGAAAATTTTTGCAAAAATAATTGAAAATTTCATTTGCAATGAGCTACCCAAAATTGCTAGGTTGACAAAAAAAATGTAATTTAGTCCAATAGGAGTTACTTGAGAAAACTTATAGAATAAGACTGTTACAATACAATAACTTACTAACAAAGATTAGAAATCATCCAATCAAATATGTACACAATATGAGCAATGTACAAGATCTATGATGAATTTACAAAAACATTGTGTGCAATTAGTATAGGAGAATGTCTAAGGAGGAAGACATGTTGGATAAATATTCTAACAAGGAAGGAATTATTTAGCAAAATGTTTGATGACAAGGCCATTCTTTGTAAAAAAGATAAATTTAATGAATAAAGTACATTAAGTACAATGTATAGATGAAAATGATTTCTAGTCAAAATTTATTTCATGATGGAATCAAAGATTTTATTATAGTCAAAATCCTTGATTGGTACTAACTCCAAGGCCTATCAACTTCTTGAAAACATTGTTTAAAAATGAGTAGAATTACTTTGAATTATGTTGCATATGGATGTACTTAACTTTTAAACTTATAATCATATAATAGTAAAGATTAGTCTATCTAATACACGTGAAATTAATTGTGGAAACATTGACCATTGCATTTTAAAATAATATCAACTTTGCATGACAAGGGATTTGGGAAAAAAATGACAAGTCTTTTTAGGCAAAAGATTTATACAAAAATTGAAGAATCTATTTTTTTTTAAAACAAAAACTTACATTAGGATTTTGTAAAAATGTAATCTTTTTAGATTTAAAAAATGAAACAAAAAAAATATCTCTCACAATATTATACAAAAAAATATGGCTTTGTTAAATAGCCAAAATTGTTCAAATTCTATAAAATATTCAAAAATATGCCATTTCTTGAAATCCAACAATATCTATTATCAATGTATATTTTGCACCTTCACAAATTTTTGGAATCCTCCTAGACATTTCTTTTAAATTTGGACCTAACATATCGAAAGCACCAATTTCAACACCATCATATGGTAGAGAAAGAGATATTTAGCCACTTCATCATCCAATCAAATATAGTTATCTAATTTATGATAAAATGGGTTTCTTTCACCTATTTCACTCATGCCACATGAACTTGTCTTAAAATCTTGTCTGGTCCTCTCTTGCAAAAGATTTCTTTTGAATTATTATCCCTTTACAAATTTTGAAAATCAAAGAGTACTAGACACAAGTAAACAATTCACTTTCAATTATAATTTAGATTAAAAACTAGTGAATTTTTTTTTTTTAATTCCAAATTTGCAATCAAAAATTTGAAGAGAATACATTTTGTCTTATTAGGCCTTGAAAGTTAAATGAAAGCTTCAAAATTTAAGTGAGGGTTCCATATCTTTTTTCATATATACTATGATAAAACCACCCATTGTCGACTATGGACCCACTCCAACCTGTAGGGTGCACTATTTTCAACCAAGGTTGGAACAAATATTCAACGAAAGCTTGATTGCAGTAGGATGTGAATGATAAGACTTCATCCCCTCCCCATGTGAACGAAGTCAACAAGGAGAACCCCATGCAAACAGTGGTTAGCTTAAGGAGTTGAACTAGGAACCTCATAAATTCCATCAGAAGCCCCTACCACTTGGGCCATCACCTCAAGTAGTTTTAGGTCATTTCAGACTGAACAATTCCGGCTTTAAAAAAACTGGAAAATTCATTTCTGATTCCAACACAGCTTGGGAACCTTACCCGAAGTGACAGAGCATTGCTGAGGAGAGCCAACGAACAGATTTCATCCACCTTAAAGCACCGCAACTGAAGGTCCTAAATACGAAACCCAATTGCAAGGAATGCGGGGACTGTGCCGCAAAGATGCGGATATGCCAATTTCGAAACCACGCCCGCTGATCTCTCGAGCCGTCGGAAAGCCAAAGCGGATCACTACTGCTCGTCATCCCGTCATCTCCTCTCCCTTCGTTCGTTTCTGGTGTTTCACGTCGCTCGTCGCGGTATCGGTATCGTTATCGTTGTTGCCAATGCCTTTGTCTTTAGGTGCTGCGTGGAAGAAACTCTGATGCGATGGTCTTTTCTTTGAATTTTGAATTTGTTGCGGTTGAGTGTGCTTCAGCTGCTTGCGTACGCTCTAGGGTTTCGGATGCACGTGAGCCTACCTGTGGGTTTAGGGCACTGATGATGCTTTTATGTGTTTGTAAAGTGGGAATCTTGCGAGGATTATTGTGGATTTGACGAGAAGCTATAATTGAAGGTGGTGAGCAAGTTTGTATTCAGACTGACGTTTGGGTTTAAGGTCAGTACTCCCTACAAATCTTAGTGCCTACAATCCTGATGACGTCACTTTTATTTTCAGATGATTCCGTAATTTGATCGTGCAATCTTTCTCCAGTTGGTATGGTTTACGTTGAACCCTATAAGACGGATATTTTTTCCTTGTGAATTTCAAACCTACTGTACGAGAGATTCATTGCGAAATCAAACAAGAAGATGTAACTTGGAAATAGAATATCATATGTGTTCAAGCTTGATTGTTTAGTAATCATTGTCTTCCTCTAATACAACGTATACAGTGAAAACAATACGGCATGTCAGTCCGGGAGTTCGTTAGGAGTTCATAGGCTGTCTTCTCTTGCTTGGTAACCTGCGACTGCACTGGTAACCCTTGAACGATCAGTGCAGCGTAGATTCTCTAGACAGGGATATAAGGGTACAATGACTCTTTAGGGTTTACACTTTGATCTAGACAGAAAGATATCTATATTAGTCATTGATCAATTGTATTTCAATCACAGTAGATGCGCGAGCTGTGTATTTGAACTTTTAGGTTTTATCTCAGGCGAAAGATCTGGTTTTGATGATTGTGGTTCAATTGTTGATGATTCAGGGGCCAACTACGAGCTATGGAGGATAATTTTATTGACCACGAACGTCACGATGGCCACCACGATATGGATTGGGGTAGCATGAAGGAGGTTGCTTTTTGGACAATTGCTCTCTTGGTCAATTTTGCTTTCATCTTCTATGCAGCTTGGAGGTTGGCAGTGCGGCACACAGATGCCACTGGAAGCTCTGTTTTGGTCCCTATGAAAGTCGTAGACGATGACACTGCTGGTCAATCCACAGCTGTGCAGAATGCTCGGAGACGTGGTGGCCAGCAGGAGCTTCCTCAGTAAAGATCTCCAGTTTGAGAGTTTTCTGAACATTTTGATTTTTTCAAAGGTTTTATAAAAGTGGAAGCTAGCGTCTGGATTTCAATACTCAGGTGCCTGTCGTATGTATCTATATGTCATGGGGAGTTAATGACAGATTTCTGGGTAATAGAGTGAGAAGTATGACTGAATTTGATTGCAGTAGGATGTGAATGACAAGACTTCAAATTGTGCTTTTGCAACATTATTTATTTTTGGAATTTACCGAACAATTGCTTCAGATTACGTCTGTTTACTAGCTTTATCTTAACCCTTCCAGGACCGAGAAGCCCAAAATTAATCTCATGTTTCTTTTGAGTACGGCATATGAAAACTTTCTTTAGTCAACAAATATTATTTGTTGACGACTGCATGCAAAGCTCTTTACTGATTCTGGTGATATAGAATTTGGCCCCATCTGAATTGTAGTTTTCTGAATACAACTAATTGAATTAGTCCTTTTCAACCATGAATCCTTGATCCCCTTCAGACTAAGCTCTAAGGATTTTTAGTGAAGTAACCACATCTCAATGTCTTGTTATTACTTTGCCTAATTTTTTGTTGGAAGTCAAAAGACTGTTCTAGATTCTCTTCTTATGTTTTTTTTTGGACATCATATGAATTATGAATTTTCAAAGTGCTTAAAATAGATGTAAGTAAAAGTGACTATAAGCTCTAATGAATAGAGGTAGAAAATTTTAGGTTTTATGTAGGGATCAATTTAGAAAGGAGTTACCATGAGGTGAAGATACCTTGGTTGATTTTAATAGCATATGTGGCTTTCAAGGCTCACCTTCTCAACATGGTCACTATTGACATTCATATTGGAGACTAAAGTATTACTTAACACCCTTTATTCAATAACAAATTCTCATGAAAATTGTGTAATTGCATAATGATGGACTAGATAATGTGACAAAATAGTCTTATTCTATGAATTAATATGTCAAGCCACACAAGTGATGAAGAATGTTATTCTCATAATAAGTCAATGTTTCCATGTTACTAGTCATAACCTCAATTATTGAATGGTTGGATCTTCGTGAACTACATGTTCAATCAAGGGTCTAAAAACAAAGACTTCATAACGCTAAAGCAAAATTGTATTATGAAAAATAACATACCTTTCTAATAAGAAACTATCATCTATATTCACATGGAGTTCATTGAAATTATGTTCTAATAATGTTCATTGATGTATACTATAAAGGATTTGAATCCATCATTCAAGGCACTCTAAGGCTCAAGTGTACTGGATGGGTTTAATATATCATTCAACTTCACAATGTCTTTCACTTCTTCCTCTACCTTTGTTCTTCACAACAAAAGTTGCATGCATAACCTTAAATTGGTTCATTGTCCATAAATATATTTGGTCACTTAGTTTTTTTAATGATGTGTAATACAGTAAGTGCAGGCAAGAGCATTACCCCCTCTCAAATGGTAATGATGAATCGTAGGCCTATGGAGGAAGCACCGCTCAGATGAGGAGGCTTTGAAGGCAAGCATTTAAGGGCTGATCCACCTTTTTCATGTGGTTTCTTGGGTGGAATTATTTTTAGTTCATTTTTCAGACAAAGAAAAATAGAATTTGATTGCAACACAAGTCGTTTTGCATTTTTTGAAGCATTTTTGAATTACTTGTGAAATTTCAAGTAAGATGAGTCATAGATCCCTATTTATGACCCTATGTCCTCCATAACTATTCACTTGCAACTTTTAGAGAGAAACGAGGAAAACAAAGAGCATGATTGGCTCTTGCAATAAATATCCATTCCATGACTATAGAAAGTTCATTTAAAGATCACCTCAACTGAAGTCCATTTCAGCTTGGTCTATATGAATGGTTCTAAATGACCCTCCAACATCAAGCCTCCTACCTCACTTAGTTAGTACAGGTTGTATCTTGAGTACATCTCAAAACTTTTGAACGAAGTGTCACAAAAATCACAATTTTAACAATTTTGAAAAAAAAATCAAATAGAATAAAAAGTAGATTATTGGAGCTCCATTTATTAGTTTAGCTTAAAAACATTTAAAATCAAATCTAACTCTATAAAAATTTAAGGTTTTGACTTTTAAAATGCATATGGGCCTAGCAATGTCTTTTAAGGGTTAATTAAATGAAAATGTTCCTTTAACAACATTCATCATCTGCCTAGTAGATAGTCTAGTATTTGGAGGTTATTATAATCCAATTATATGAATATACCATTAAATCCTAAAGGATTATAAGGCCATTATGTGGTTTTGCAACTACATTTGTAGATAATTCAATATGCTAACCTCACTTAATAACTTGTAAACAACAAAGAGACCCTAGATGATTTCTTTTGCTAAATTTGTTGGTGCAATCCGATTGAAAAATGATCAAGTATGTGACTTTTGGTGAATTTTTTGAAAATGGAGAAAATGCTTTGAGTTATCACTTTACATCCTCATATCTTTTTTTCTACACCTCAAAGTTATTTGAAAAAAATTACACATCAATATCATGATAATGTGTACCCATAGGAAAAAAATCAAAGTTTTTGGAACACTTTTTAGCATTCCGATTTTAACATTCCTATTTCAATACATAAGTTTTCTTTCATTTCATTAGTGGTAATCATCAAAATAATTCCACACAATTGAGGAATTATGCTTGTTACAAGATCTAGTCAAAAAACAATAACTTTGCTCAAACACCCACGATTCTTTAGGGGTTAATGAAATGGTGCTCCAAAAATTGAATGAAAATTGTCCATTCTTCACTATTAATTTGACCATTGATTGTTTTCTTTATGGCTCTTGTGGTGTTTGTAAGGTATTAACAACAAGACTTCACAAGTTAATTCAATTAAGAAAGCTAACTTGCACTAATTCAAGTATTATGTGAATTTACAAGGCTCTCTATTGGAGGCAACCCATTTTTGACTGATGCCCGATTATGGCAATGTAGGCCGCTTCCTTTCTGTACAAAAGAGATGAACAATAATTATTTATTGCACATTCTTGGTGCAGTTGTAGCACATTATGATTGGCTAATAAAACTCTCAATATTGCAACTACCCTTGGTAGATTTTGCAACCAACCTTTGGTCAAAAAGAGGAAGGTCTATATAAGTAGAATAGAAGAAAGCCCACCTTTTGATGAAAAATTCATGGTAATTCCAGTTTGCAAAAAAAAATCTAAAAAAATTACGGAAACCTTTTTACTCTATTTGTACGCATGGGAATTTTTTTGTACTGAAGACATGGTTGTCATAGTGGACGGATGTCCGGTTTGCCCGTCCGTTAGAGGTCCCGCCCGTCTGATACAGTCAACACATAGTTGACTTTCTAATACGGAAAAATAGGCCACGTGGATGCCATGTGGATTAAGGAACATGCTGGGCGCAGACGAGATCGTCAGGGCGCGGACAAGGTGACGTGTCATTCCGCAAAATTGCACAAGATACAAAATTAAAGCCGTCCCGTCCAATGACCCTAACTCGCCCATTATGACAACCATGACTGAAGATACCTACCATGTAAATAGGTGTAATTGCTTAAGTGGTCAAAAATAGGTTGCCTTTCTTAATATGATAGTTCACTATATTTTAAATAAATTCCATATAATGTGGTCTACATTGTTTTCATATTATCTCAAGTATAATTGTAATATTCATTGAACTTTCATTTTTTCTATATCATTTGTTTATTTTTCATTTAATTCTCAGTTGAAATTCATCTGAAGGTCCATACAAATTTAATTACATTCATCCAAAATTATAGTAGTTGACCCATTTCTAATCAACATCCCCCCTCTATTTTACTTATATAGATTGTTTTCTTTTTGATTGAGTGGAAAAAACATGTGATTAATTATAGCTTAGTTTCTAGCACAATTGTAGTACAATATGATTGATTGCAAAATTTTCAATATTGCAACCAACCCTTAATCGATTTTTCAACTAGCTTGTGGTTGGAAATATGAAGATCTATATGACTAGTATAGGTTGAACAAAATCTTCAACTAAAAAATTTGTAGTAATTTTTTTGGAAAAGAAAATTTGAAAAAATTATCGAATCCTTCTTAACTCTATTTTTGTATATGCAAAAAATTTTCTACTTACGAAACCCATGCTTTAGATACGTTGAATTGCTTAAGTAGTTGGAAATGATTTGGCTACCTTATCCAAAGCATAAGCAGGTCTCAGACTATCCAAACTATTGCACTAGTTGAATTTTCTTGTATAAGGTAGCATTATGAAAGTTTTGATGCCTCCAAAGGGTTGCCAATTTTTCACTATTGTGTTGCAAATAGGGAAATAAATAAATTAAAATGATATATATATATAAATTAAGAATTTGATGTGGCACTATTGGTATCACGTTAGTACTAAGTCAAATTGACTATTTTCTTAATAGTTTTTTTTCAAAAAAATATTTTTTAATTTTTTCTATAATTGCATTGCTGGGGGTGCCAAAATAAAAAAACTAGTAGCCTTTTGGAGGCCTCACAACTTTTGTAATGGAGGTGCTAATTCTGCCCATGTTCGAAGAATTACTCCTACAAGTATACCATGAATCATCACTGTAGGAATGAGAAATGGTCCACTAATGAATTGGTGTCGATTTGGAATTTCATTGCTTAATTTTAGGAATGATTGGGGATTGAGTTTGATTTGGAAGTAGCCAAAATTTCAATGTATGTAATGTGGAGTTATGAGTAGTAGGAGACTTTATGTCATTTTAGGCAATTACATGCACCATGTTGTTATTGTTTAACCCTGAAACACTTGGGCCTATGGCCATTGGTTTCACACATCATTGTCCTCACTTAGTTTGTTGCCACTTTTGTATGTAGATGTGTATGAAAATTTTTATTTTTATTTTTTTAGAGATGAAGCTACATGTTTTCTATACTTCATGAAAATTTTAAATTTTTTTGAGAATTTTTCTTTTTATGCAAATTTTTGAAGAAAAAGTGAAAAAAAAATCATATCAAATAAAAAGTTATCTCAAAAAATCTGAAAATTTCACCATGTGTGTACATTACAGTGAAAAATATCATGGTGTAAATTTAGTTTCCGTGTCGTTATATAATTCTCATTTAATTCTCATTAAAAATACAATTGAATTTCAAATTACAATAAAATATTTAATTTTACGAATTTTTCCAAAATTTGAATTGGAGTAGAAACTAGAGTAGAAGAACTTCATTTCATTAGTTGGACTTAAACTCAAAAAAAGTCATTTTCAAGGAGAAATTTCAGATTTACTCAATTTCCTCAAGTACATTGAAATGGCAAATTTTGCCATCCGTTTTTTTTCATTACTTCTCAATTATATGGAAATAAACATCAAATAGACCAAAAACTCCATTGGAAACTCTTTGTAACTCAAGATACAAGTCATTAATAAATAGAATGAATGAAAAATCTATTGTTGAGGTCTTCTTATGACTACCTAAAATCATCCAAAAGCCACGAAATGGCTCCCTAGGCGTTCTAGGATTAACATCAGCACATGTCCATTTTTGAACCCCATTTGCACCATTAAGTAACAAGTGTTTGACATTTCATGGTTGTATCTATAGACTCAAATAGCACCCTTACTATTATGAGCTTTAAAAAATCATATTTAATTCATTTTAGCTCTAAAAATTACAAATCAAATTGTGATGAATGTCTCTCCCTCTCATCTTTCTTTCTCTAAAATTTATTAGAAAATGCTTCAATCAGCATAGCAGACGTCCTAAGCCAAATGCTCTGGAATGGGCGATTTCTGGACCTCCTATCTTAGTAACTTACCCAAGTAACTTAACCAGCACCGAGATGAGAGAGATGGCAGACTGCCGCGTGGCCCATGGCCACAACTCACAACGTCAGCGTCCCCGTAACCTCAACATCCGACACGTGGTTCGGTCCTTTCATGAGCGACACTTGTCCTCCCTGCTGCTGTCTGTTTCGCCCTGCCACCCCGCTCTAATTTCCAAACCCTGACCTCAAATGCTCCACTTCCCCATTCAATCTGCAGCATTTGCAACATCACACCTCAATATCCTTCGCTTAGATTTTCATTTTTTGCCATCTACTTCAAAGGTTTACATTCAGATTTTGAGTTTTAGGACTTTTTTGACTTTGCGGATTCATTGGAGCTATGGCAGCCACGAGAGGAACCAGCTTGTTGCGGCTTCTTCACCAGAGTGCTGTTGCACAGGTAAGGTTATCTTCGTAGGTGGGTAGCAGGACATGGATACGGTAGCGGCAGTAGTTGCATGGGAGCGGTGTTTGGGGTTGCTTTGACCTAATGGTAGGAGCTTTGAAATGATTAGTTCTTTGTGGGATCTCTCTTTGAACGTGTCTAGGGTTTGAGGAGGTAGGTTGGGAATGGCTGAAATGCTCGATGTCTTCGAGGTGTTGTTCTCATGTGTTCGGTTTTCAGCAATTATTTGTTAGAACCGGTGTAGCTATTCGCTTATGGTAACTAGTGTGTGCCTAGTTTGCAAGTTTTGGACTCCGAATATTGGTTGCAATTGGTTTAGCTTGACATTCTTATTTTTTTCCCGTTTTGTATGGATTTGGTGTTGAGTTCTTTTGTTTAGTGTTGTTATGGTTTTTGTGTGTTGTGTCGTTGTTCGTGTGTTGTACCTAAATTAGGTAATGTCTTGTTCCAGGCGGCAAGGTACCAGCCTACAGGAGCCCATCTTTCAGCTCCGGCATTTGGAACGTCACCGGCCCAGAGCGTTCTGCGACGTTTTTTCGCTGATGGAACTCAAACCATTGACAGGACTTCAGTTGAAGCAGGAGATGTGGCCCAGAAAGGAAAGGAGTTCGCTCAGGAGAAGACAGAGCAGGCCAAAGATACGGCTAGCGACGTATCTGGATCGGCCAAGGAGACTGCCAGCAACGTGTCTGACAAGGTTAAGGAAACAGCAGCTGGTGCCAAGGAGGAGGGTGAATCTGTGGTGGAGAAGGTGAAGGATCAGGCTGGCAAGGAGATGAACACCGCGCAAGATATGACGAAAGACATACCTGCGAAGACCAAGGAAACAGCTAAAGATATTAAGGAAGTCGGGATTGAAGCTGCCAAGGCTGTAAAGCGGGACGCTTCCAAGCTTGCTGAGAAGGTTGGTTTGAAGACTCCTTCCGAGGAAAGCAAATAAGGTTTTCTTTTTCTTTTATCGGTAGGAAAATCTTGTCATTAGTTCTCATATCCTTTCAATGACAGTAGCTTGCCAGTGTACCAGGGTAGTTGATCTCTACATGTATTCTGGTGCGATCAGCTGTGGACAGTGCAGATTGTAGATGTCGCAATGGTTGGCTACTCATGGTGAATTTGTGAAGCTTTAAATTCCTCCCTCCTGCTCTCAGTTGGCATTAAATCTGTACGTGAGGATGAGGTTCTTTGTAGATACCCTTCTCCGGCATTGTTAATGAAACTTGGCTTTCTCGTTTTAATATCAATTGTTCAAATCCACATTTTCATGTAAATCCAGGTATATGCCAACATTGAATACGCAGGAAGTGAAAATATTTCTGTTCCTCGATCAGGGTATAGTCAAACCTCCCTAGATGCACTGCATTGGGGGGCGATCTAAATGCGCTCTGATGTCTGCTTGCACCTGGCATGTGAAAGTTCAATGATACTGTATCTGAGATCTGTAATCAACATCATCGATTTTTGGAGACAGGAAATGTGCAAGTAGCGAGGGCCGAGTGTACCACCAAAAAAACAGAGGGCAAGTACCATTGCGCAATGACAATCTTGCTGCTGACTTAGAACATGTATCGGTATTGTCTTCAATGTTGGCTGCAATTTTGTTAGCTATCCCTGTTACTTCTACATATTTGGTGTATTGTAACATGACAGGTTGACTTGGCATTCTGGTTATCACATGCAGCAAATAACGTAGTTGAGAAGCTTAATTGAAGCGTTGGCAGATTGAATATGGTAGGAGGTCCTGAAATGGAGCATTTAAGGAGAAAATCAGCTCTGTAGAGCAGAGGTTTTTATTTATTTTTGGTAGATAGAAAAGTGAAATAGAAAAGAATAGCAACTGAAATTGTAATTTTATGACTTAAAAATGAATTAAATTATGATTTTTCAAAGCAAACAATGCATAGGTAACTATTTCTGGTCATAGACCTCAGCAAGGATGAATTGACATGAAGCTCTGAAAAGAGCATAGCAGGCCCAAAATGCACGCACAGAGTTTCTTAAATGGAGCAAGTGTTTGCCTCCTACCTTAGTTATTGTGGCTGCAATCTGTTTTTATTTCAGATTTTAATTGCACATTAGAAGTGTACCTTCCTAATTCTTGAAGTGTACATAACAATCCTTTAAAATCACTATTGTGTATCATAAAAGTGGGCATTTGGAGTCACACTTCTGTAAATGAAAATGAAAAAATGCAGTCCATTTAAGCAACCAAATGCTCATTTTATGCATGGCTCTATGTGCGGTTCTTAATGACTGTTCCATTTTAAGACCTCCTACCATAGAGCCTTTCCATTGCTGAGTCGCTTGTTTTCTCCCCAAATGGGTGAGAGGATGTTTCATGTGCCTTGGATGAATATAGGAAGACCTCTAGGATGGAAAAATACATTTTTTAATCCAGAGTTCCATGAATGCATTTGGGAGAAGTTGCATGAATTCATTTTCAAGAAATGATGATGGATATTCCCTTGCAATGTTTTTTATTTTTCATACCAAAAAAAATGACAAATTTATGAATTTATTGAATAGATTAGTCTGTATAGGCAACTTTTGCTCTTTTATTTTTATTTTTATTTTAGATGTAAGAATTATCTTTTAAAATATGAAATCATTTACATAGTGAAACATATCAAGTCAAGTCTAGTTCCTATTCTAACCTATAAAGGATGCTCAAGATGTTTTCTGAATGATGAATGATGAAAAATCTCTCTGCAAGATAAAAGTGTAATCATCTATAGTTTTTGTGTAGAAAGGGAAAGTCATCTATAGTAATTTGACTAGTGTGCCCCATGCCATTGCCTCGGTCAAAACAAAACAAAAGAATTTTTTTTTTTAATTTTATAAATTTTTTTAATTCCTAAAAATTTCAAAATTCAATAACTTTCACACTCTAGGTTGGAACACCACAAAATCAAGCTTGTGTATCCCTCCTCAACAAACTAACTAACTAACACACAACCTAAATTAACCCCTAAAGGTCAAAACTGTGTTTTTTGGCAACATAGTGATTTTTGGGTAGCTCACTACGAATGGAGTTTTTAGTTTATTTTGCTGAAATTTTCACACAACATGTGCCCTAGGAGTAGCTTTAAAGCTCAATAATTTTCATAACTTTTGACTAAATGGTTCAAAAGTTATTACATGATATGTAATTTTCAATGCTTGGTGTGCAACCCAAAAATTTCTTAAAAAATCATTTTCTTCAAAAATAAAAATTTGAAATTGATTTTCTAGATTTAAGTATATGTGGAAAGTTTTGAATCATCCCATTTTGATTTACAAGATGAAAGTTATGAAGTGTTCAAGTTTGCAAGTAGTCATGGATTCCCTATTCAAAAATAAATTTTGGAGTCCTTTATTTAACTCAATTCGTAATATTTTCTGAAAAAGTAAAAAGATATGATGTAGATTGTTTATTACTACATTACCACTATTGGGATTGGAATTTTTCAATTCCATAATTAAATTCTTAACAATTTAGTGTTTTGAATCACTTTCTACTTCTTTCTGCTTACTACTTTTTCCTATATGTTGTGCAATTCAAAATGATCTAAAAATTTTCAAGCATGTAGCCAACTTTCTTTGAAGAATGAATTTAAAGAAGTACCGCCATTTTTAACATTTTTTCATACAAATGTGACCTTGTGAAGTACAGCTGCCCATATTTTACCAAGGTCAAAAAAATGTTTTTTGTCACTTCAAAAGTTAATATCTTGCAATCTACAAGGTGAAAAATTCTGAAATTTTTTCCAGATCTTTTCAAACTAATTTACTACAAAATCCTATGGTTATATGTGTCCAAAAATGTTTTTCATTTAAAATTTGATGCTTATATTAGAAATGGCAGTTTCAGAGCGTTTTTGGTGAAAACATAGTCTCTGACCTTTAGAGGTTAATAGGAGGATTTCCAATGAGTGCTTTTGCATTTTTTTAAACCAACAATTCACATGGTACCAAAACATATGATTTCCATAGTAACCATCTCGTCCTTTAAGGGTTAATTCGAAACTTTGAAAAACTTCAAAACTTCAATATTTTATTGCTATGTGAACTTTGGGCCCAAAACTATAGAACATTCTTTTTCTTATTTTCAAAATGCCACAATGAGTTGATTTGCACCATGATGTTCTACACTATCTATTGAAAAGAGACAAACACAATTGTGTGATTAATTAACACACACTCCCTTGGAAAGAAACGAGAGCCGTTGATTTGTAATAAAAAAATCTTCACCCTCTTTGATGCTGTTGATCTCCAATAAATAACATGAGATATGGATATGGTATTGAGATACGGATAAAATAAGAATACAAATACAAGATATGAATATGAGCTACAAATACTAGCTACGGATACAAATACTATATGAATTATTCCAAATCGAATGGGATTCCATTGCATTTCTAGATTTACAAATAGGTAGGGGGAAGGGGTGTAAATTGAATTGAACTTAAATTAATTCAAATAATAACTTGTGAGGTGTGAGGTGGCAAAAATTAAATTAATTAAAATAATTTTCTTGAGCTCACGGGGAAGGGGCGGTTAAATGAAACAAATTCATTTTTTTATTTATTCTTTTGAGTGGATAGTTTTGTCACTATCTACTCAAAAGATAGAATATGACCTATATTGAATGCTTATTAAAAAAAATTAAGATTTTTACACATATTTTGTATTCGATTTGAGTTGTTTACAACTTTTTTTTCCAAAGATTCATTGTAATTTCAAATTGTCACAAAAAGTTCACATTTTTTAAGACTTATAGAAGACATATCATTACATCTTTGAAAATAAATTTAAAACATTTCATTCATATACAATTTTAAAATAAGAATATACAAAGAGAGGGACTTTGAAGTTTGAAACATGGTCCTAGGCCACTTCTAGTAGGGTTAAAGTACCCAATGCGCTCTATTTATTTGTTCAATTGAATAAGTATAAAGGTCTTCCAAAGACATAGCTACCTTTTATCTAGTTTATTATTAAAAATTAGAATTACTATCATTGAAAAAATAACTTAATAAACTCAAAAAAACTTAAAATTAGACATAAAACCACTAAAATATATCTCACCAAGAGCAAGCTTGAAGACAAAAATTATAGAAGCTTTGGCAAATTATGCAAAATCATGTGTTTTTTTTGGTATTAATTTCATCTTTTTAATTTCATCCCTAAAAATTGTGGATTTTCTCAAAAAATTTATGATTTTCAAAGATTCATTTTATAGTAGCCTGTAATAGATAAATTTAATAATAAATTTTGTATATTATTAACCATAGTTTCCATCTAAAAAGTTGGATATGCCTAAATTACCATCACTACTTTTATACTACTTCTATTTTTCAAAAGAAATCATAGTCTCAAGTAGAAAACTAGTTAAAGTATCACGGGTTTTTTTGAGACAAAGGAAATATGATACAAATAATCTACAAAATAATAAATATTTTAAGTTTTGATTTTAGACAAATTTTTGACATTTCTTTAATGATTTCTCAAACCAAGCTTGAAATGTAAAATTCTAACTATAATAAAATTTTCAAATTTAACTTTTTAATTACACAATTAAAATTCTCCCTAATAATACTTTTAGAGTGAGAAAAATATAGAATACTTCATTTCAGAAATTCGTAGAATATTTATATAGACGAATTTTTAAAATTCATATGATGAAAATATTGGATAATTAGCACACTCTATACCTAAAATTTGAATGGATGAAATAACAACTCCAAGTGGATGAAATCATTTTTTCCATTTATCATCTTCTTTAAGGCCATTTCAACCTTTAGTGCTAAACCAATAAAAATTTAGTAATGTGTTTGGAGGGCAAATATGTTGGTTGCATTGAAGGTACACACTAGAGATTCTAAATTAACTAAAGTGCTTTCTAGGTATCCAAGGAGGGATATACTTCTCAGAGCACATTGCCATTAGGTACCCCGGAGCTCCAATATTTGAACATCTAAAATGTCTCCATTGCATGCAATTTAGGTCTAGAGTCTCCACTACCTTTCTAGCTTCTACGTTGTATCTTATGCCAAAATAGACCGAGAAGGGCTAGAAGGTTGACTCGAGCCTATTGCCTATAAAACATAAGAGAAGTTTGGATTTCCTACATACTTTAATGAATTGCACATGTCTTCATTAATCATAGCCAAGGTAATTGTTCATTAGTCATTATTGAAGGTTGCAATGCATAACACATGCATAAAAATTCATATTTGATTTTGAATACCAAATGGTAGTGCTTTTGGATAGGTGATGATTGGAGTTGTGAAGGGAAGACATACTAGGCTACAAGTGCTATAGATTCTCACTAATAGAAAGCTCCCTTCTACTATTGAGCTCCGATGGACTAGAGTTTTTTTTGAATGATTTTTCATCGGAAAACGATGAAATTTTTTTAGGGAATATTTTTAGCGAGATACTCTTGCTTTCATAGTGGATAAAATTGCAAAATACTACCAAATCTTGAGATGTTATCCCTCTATTTTGGATGAGTGAAGAAAATTTCATCTATATATTGTATGTTTTATCCATTTCTAAGGATGCAAATAGCTTCCACACTACAATGAAGATCACTTTCTACATTACTTATAATAAATGGAAAAAGAATCCCTTGTGATGATACCTTTCAGCCTTCCTTTAGTTATTGGAAGTCTAGGGAGGCAATGAAAATTGGCCCTTACATCAAGATCTTAGGAATAAAATAATGCTTGAGAATACAATTTTATGAGCAAAACATACCTCAACTTTTGTCTTTTAGTGTGAAATATCATAGTTTGGATGAATAAATAAAATTTCATCTACATATATTGTAGGTTTCATCCATTTGCAAGGATGTAAATAGCTTCCACATTTCAATAAAGATTGTTTCCTACACTCCCTATATAATAAATGGGAAAACCCCCCTTGAGATGGACCTTCTGGTCTCCCTTTAAAAGAAATCACCTATTTCTAATCAACATCCCATTTTTGTAGCATAGGGTGGTCTGTTTTTGATTGGAAATGGTGCTCTATTTTCAAGCAATTGAATTGGAGAAATTAATGGCTTTTGAGGCGATTAGTGTTGCATTGTCAAATTTGAATTGTAGCTTGCGGTGCTCTATTTTAGTAATAAAGTACTATTGGATTTCAAGCATGCGTTGGTTGAAAATAGCATGTTCTATATCACAACATGAGGGTAAACTTAATCTTTCCTCTTAGTATTTATAGAATTCTTTTTAATAATTCCCGTGTCCAAAAATATGAAATCTTTATCAAATGTATTTCTAGACATGGGAAAATTTATCCCTTAATTTTCCCAATATTGTACAAGGTCCAATTTACTTTAGTGATGAAAAATAGGTGATCATTTTGATAGTTGTTGGAAGTCTAGAGAGGCAATGAAAATCGACCCTTATCCTAAGATCCTAAGGTTAAGATAATGCTTGAAAATACAATTTTATGAGCACAAAATATGCCAATCTTTGTCTTCTAGTATGATATGCCATAGTTTGAATGTGTGACAAGTGCGCTACGTTCAATGGCCGAAGTGTACGGCGTAAGTTAACGCAAGAGTCATAACGTCTTCCCGAATGTCGTCTCTGAGCAAAGAGGACCCATCGCCGTACAAATTCACCCAGTTCGACACCTGGCGTCACGGGCGACAAAGCCAACCAGCCAGGTCACTTCGATGAAACCAACCACCCCCTCACGAACGAATGTCGTCCCCGAATAGCGCATCCGCGGATGGATGAAAATACGGTTTCTCATCCGTCTAGTTCGGTGCTGTCTCCGTCACGAAAGTGTTGCAGTGAAAGGTAGCCTCGCTTTCGAAACTCTTGGTGGCTGGCTGCTGCTTGCCTCGCCTCGTCTTCATGGCGGCAGCCCTCACACCAAATCCGCGCTCACTGCTGATGAATCGCCCCTCACAGCGCCGTGCACGATCGGAGAACTCGCTCGTCGTCATGAGTCTCCCTTAACTGCTCGCTCACCATGTGAACCTCATGCGGACTTCCGTTTCCGTTGCATCGACTGGAAATGGTGGCGTAACTTAGTTCGTGCTGCTGGTACTCGGTTTCATCTCCATTGCACAATACTTCTTGTCAAAAGGTATGGTGTTAATTTCGCACTGTACTGGTCACTTTTGGATGTTGCGATTTTCGAATTGAGCCCCGGAATTGAGTCCGTTGGACTCTGTTTTTGGAATCGGAGTTGTGTGGGAGTCAATTTCGTCTTGGTTCCTGGCTTTAGGTTTTCTTTTTTTTGCTTTTTGTGTTCCGTCTGGTCGTATGTTGAATTTTGATGTGTTGCGATGGTTTCTATGTAACGGCTTGGCTCGGTCCGGTTCTTTTTATATCTAACCTGGTTAGTACCTGAAGTGAGGAGGAGATGTGTTTTGATCTCATGAAAATCGTGTCATTTCAACTTATTGCATTATCGCTCAAGACCATTGCATGAGAAAATTTCCATGGCCATCAGTAGCGTTGCGTAGGAATATAGACATATGGTTCTTGTTTTTGTTAGGATGTTTTTTTGAATTTTTGATAAAGCTCTTATGGTTTCTTGATGGAATGTTGTAGAGAATTGCTCTGTTCTTTCTTTTAGTTCTTGTTAATACTTGTACTGAATATTTTTTAATCGTGCTGGAGTTTTTGCTCTTGGATGTTGCGATTTTAAACCTTGCGATTGAGTTCATTGGACTCGGTTGAGCGATTGGACTTTACGCTTCGATTTCTTCTTGGTTTGAAGTGTTAGGGTTTCTCTTCCTTGCGTTTGTGTTACTTCTGACGTGTTTCGATGATTTCAATGCAATGGCTTTTGGTGGTCCGGCTCTTAAATGTAACCGTAACGACTACCTGAACAGAGTTTTATTTTAGTCATTTGATCACATAATAGTGTAAAAAAGTCGTGGCATCTTAATTGAGTGCATGAAGAAATTTCCAAAAGTATTTATTAGAATAGTTGCATAGCAATAAATACATTGATTGATACTTTTTGTGTTCCGATGGTTTCGTGAAGTTGTCATAACTATTTGTGTTTCTAATAAAATATTCTGTGGAATGAGTATCTGTGGTACTTCTTTTAGTTTTTTTTTATCACTTGGGACTGTTTTCTTAGAAGTTCTGGAGATCATTATTCAGTCTAGAAATGGGCTGGGATGAGTTGCTCAGAACACCACCCCCGAATTGTACATCTCTGGTACTTTCTGTTCTTAGAACATACACAGGGTGGTTCCTTTCATGTTCATCTCAAGAACAGAAACTCCCAATTTGAATAATTCAAACAAGAATCATCGGTGATGGATACATGGTATAAATTTTCTCATGAATGGGTAATGAGGCAGGTTGTCGAAGGAGCACCAATATTTCTATTATTACTGAGCTTGGGATTGCCTTTATCTGACTTTTGTATGCTTGTTTTTGTACAGCACAACCAAAATCTGTGCACCACATTAAGTTTTCCTCATGAAACGCTCTGTTTGTGACCGCTTGACTGTAGCAGGAGGGTGCAAGATTGAGACCTTGAGCAATGGATGGTAATTTGCGACCTGAGGAGGCGACCTCAAATGTTGAAGAGGGGATTGGATTAGACCAACATGAGAGGGATGGGGCAACTGGTATAGTTCCTTTGCTGGTAAACAAGATGATGAATTCGAATTACATTGGGCCAAACTCATTGCAGAACACTCCGGTGTTGGTGAATGGAAGAATGATACAATCCAGGAGTATGGGAGCTCTGGCTAGACTGACGAATGGCATAGAGAAGATTAGTAGTTTTGAAACTATAGGAGGTCCTCCGAAAGATGAATGCTCTACTTCTGGGCACGATGATGGGAGTAATCGTTGGAGAGCTATCGAACGGTGTGTTGCAGCTTCTATCAAAGGATTTGTAATCGGTGGTGGTCTTCGAGGGGGTCTCTCGCTGTTTGCTATCCTTGCGAGTTTGAGGAAGAGATCATCTGCCAGGTAGATGCATTGTGCCATCCTTCTGTGATCTCGTCCTTTGTGGTAGCAGCACAAGTTTCTTCTCGATGTCTTTTGGATTGGTAATGATGATTTGTTTGTGCATGGTTTGTGTACAGCAGTGGTAAATACGGTTCTAGACCTAATAGTGCAGTTACTGTGGGCGAAACTAGTTATAATATGCTATAATTTTAAATTAGAAGTATCATTGTTAACTTAGTTAATTGAAATGGTTAGTATAATGTCATGAACAATTTAGTACCTAATGCATCCGAAAATTGTTGCAAGTAAAAAGTTACAGCAAGATATATAACTTCATGCAAATCCTAGTGTAGCCCACAGTAAATGCACTTCTTGGTCTACGAGTTTAATGTAGTGTTGCGTGTGTGTAGAAGTTGTGTTATTTTTTGTGTCAAGGCACTCATTTGTTTCCCCTGTATCGCAGTAGGAAGTCTCTGAAAATTGAAAAGACAAACAATCAAGCGATTTTAGCTGCACTAAGGGAGACACTTCGATATGGTTTATTTTTGGGAACCTTCGCTGGAGGTTTCTGCACTGTTGAGGAAACCATTGCAGCCTTAGGAGGTTCTCGGAGGTTGGATTTTAATCCTATGTTTTGGCTGTAGCTATTCTTGGTTCAGGTTTTTTTCTTGAATTATGCAAGGTCTACTATTTCTACTCTTTGCCGGTTTGATTGTCGTCGCAAGTTAATTATGGCTTGGTTTCAAGTGTGTTAAATTTAAATCTTCAAATTATATACAAGAATATAATTAATCTTAGATTAATGTATATACTGCTTTTCTACGTTAAACGACGTTTATCTCATTTGGGTTTTCTATTAGGACTGCGAGGTGGCGATCTTTGGTTGCTGGAGCAGTTGTAGGTCCCTCCCTCCTGTTGACTGGGCCCAAGGTGCGGCATACAAGTATGGCTATTTACATACTTCTGCGTGCAGCTGTATTGGCTGCTCGCTGTGGATTAAAGAGCGAGCGTGCTGGTTGGCTTTTTAAGCCGCTCTCTTGGAAGCATGGCGACACGTTTCTCATGTCTCTGTCATCGTGCCAGATTTTGTATGTACTTATTATCCCATTGCTTAAAGACTCCCTTTTATGTGAATCGATTGTTGCAAAACTGTTTATGTGCAGATTTTGTTTTACTTTCGACCGTATCGTTTGGGGTTTATATTTTGTCATCTTGTGCCATACCCTAATTGTATTTCGTTTTCTATTGTTTCCTTGTAGATCTGCCTGGATTTTGAAGCCATCTAGCTTACCAAAGTCTTACGTCTCGTTCCTCAATAAGCATGGAGGTAAAGATGTCTCAATCATCAAGGGCATCAATCAATTAGCTTTCAACACGAAGCCTTTCACTGTGTTGAAGGATATCGAGGATCACTATAGGTCAACGGGTGTTGACATTAAACTGGACCCGGAAATGACCGTACCCTGCACAGTAAGCATCTCTGAACTACGATGTTTAACTTTTTATAGATTTAACTATAAAATAATTATGTTTTATACTCGTGACATTTGAAGTTTATGTTGACTTTCATAAAAATCAGGAAACATCGCCACATGTTTGATTGACGGAAATCTGGAAAAATGTTTGTCTGATGTTTGTGCAGATGGTACATGGGAAGCAAGGATGTGTGCCCCATGTCTTCACCTTTTGGGCACAAGCATATCTACGAGCGTTGCCAGTTTATGTACCTGTATACCTTGTTCCTGCACTTCTTGTCCATCGACAAGATCTCTTTGCAAGGTACAGACATTTCTGTCAATCATGTTGCAACGCACACAACTATTTCGACTTGTTGAATTATTTATAGTTTCGGTAGAAGATCCATCAAGCGGGGACGATCGTGATCTGTGTTAAAATATGTTTCGAATTTTCTTCCTAAATTGTAACATTCTTACATTCTTGGCTGGTGCAGACCGTCGCCCATTTTATGGAAGTCGGTACTGGGGATTCTCAGATCTAGCCTTTTCCTCTCAGTGTATACTTCTTCTGCTTGGTAAGCACTGACAACCAAGTCAGGGGCCTCAAGGTGGTTTTTGGATGTATGCAAGTCGTAGCATGATCTGGCATTGGGCGTTTTCTTTGTTGCGCGGAAGTAGTGATCAAAATTCAAAGCAGGACAGTTGGCTTTTGGTCTTGCTTCTTCTCTCATGCTAAATGCTGCTGAAGCATATTTACTAATTATTCTATGGTGCCTCTGTTCACAGGGCCTGGACATGTTTTCTGTTTAGATCCGCAGGAACTTGCACACCGACTCTTATTCCCACAGCAGTTGTACGGATTCTTTGCTCTTGCACATTCATGGTAGTTGGTCTGGCAATTGTGTGGAGTTACTATGTTTACATATTTAATCAATTATGTGCATGTCGTTGCAGATCCCGAGAGGCTTTAATTAAAAAATTAATTAAATTAATTAAATTAATTAGTTTCATGTTGCCTTAACCGTAAGGGACCAAGAAGCCCAAATTTGGGCTTCATTTCTTTTAGCAGTTTTGAGTAGCTCATATGGGGACTTTCTTTTGTTCAGTTTATTTATTTAAATTTTACTTATATTTTATAATTTTATATTATTATTATTGTTATTATTATTTTTGACCAAGACATGCAATGCTCTTCACTAATTCTAGTAATATAAAATTTGGCTTAGACTGAATTGTATTCTTCACTGTATGATCATTCGAATTGGTCATTTCAAAACCATAAATCTTGGGTCTTTTAATACCTTAGTTCATGCTGGGATGTTTATGCTCTCTTGCCATTGCATGCTACTTGTGTGATCCTGCTGACATTGCTTCTTTTCTGTCAACAGTTTCCAGTTGGGTTTTCTGTGATGATTGAGAAGAAATCACGGCGCATGGAGCTTGCCCTGTATTGCTTTGCAAGAGCCATTGAAAGCTTTGCGATTTGTGTGGCCGACTGGGGAGTGTTCGAACGCTACAACTTGATTCCTCCAAAACGAGTAGATGTCTTCCTTTTCAGCGCAGCGACGGCTATTATCATGCATTGCTATGACCAAGAACGGGATGTATTCCGGTCCAAGTATCTCAACGTTCTTGACTGGGTATTTGGTCTCCCTGACGGAGCTACGAAGTATGTTCCTCCAGCTCCCTCGTCTTCTAATACAGGAGTAATATTACCAAAATCGAAATCAAGTGTGGAACTTTCTGAAACGAAAGCAAGGGGTGGAATGACTTCAGGAGTATGATTAATCAATTATTTTAATTCTTATTTAATTTAGAATTTAGAATTTTTATGTGGCTATAGGGTGGTAGAATTTTACCAACATTTCAGGGTAGTTGTACATTTTAAGATTTTGGTACCTGGTAGAGAAACCTCTATCACGTGCTCACCATGAGTTTGCACTTGTTGATTGTGCTCTCCATGACTCTAGCGCCAAGTGTGTTGGATCAGTCGAACTTGACATTCTGTTGCTGTCCAGAAGTGTGCAGCTTTGCAATTGCCCTGCATTTGCACTTTATTTGAAGAGAATGGTTGCGTTTCAACGTTTTGGTGTGACTTGAATTACTGCTTATGCCTCTATGTTTTGGGATTCTGTACATATTGGCAAGTTGTCTAAATGTCAAGGTGAAAGAATCGCTCTGTTCCGACTTAGCATCCTTGTTTTTGCGATTGTCAAAATCTTGACCATGCGAACATCCATTACCCTGGCATTAATCCATGCTGAGCCCGTGTGCCGTCCGCAGGTTTGAAAATTTCTTAAAGATGGCGATCCTAGTAAAGGAGGTGAGACCTAATCCATCTCTTCGAATAAATGGAATCTTCATTCAGTCTGTAAGTAGAGTACTTGCAAGTGCTGTCTTAACCTCAAGCTTTACTGCGATAATTGAACTTCATTTAAATATGACTTTTTGACCTTTTGTGCGTTAAATTCCCTCTGCTTCGTAACATTCTTAAGGAGCTGACTCAACACTCTTGGAAACGGAATCCTACCATTCCTTATGTGCACAATCTTGGGCGTATTTCAGATGGTATGGTACCAAAAGACACCTAGTGGAAGAGGATAGGTGCTAGCCACTCATCGAGCCCCATACATGCTCTCTGTAGTGAATGCCAGACTGCTAAAGAACGTTATTGTCGATGCTTTGACAAGTCTTGGGCACCTGAACCCTGCGCCCACATTGGTAGTTCTCGGAATCCGTAGATCTCTGAGGTTTGACTAGTCGTGTTTGAAACGGCTTTGGCTGCGAAGTGAGAATTTGTGGGAGGCCTCTGGGGCCTACCTTGACTTGGTACACGATTGACGTCAGGCTACTAGGTCGTACAACAGGACTGTTCTCTGGGGATTCAAGCGGTGGAGATCACCAAAACCGTCTGTCGCGACGCTTGTGTCTGTCGAGGATTGATCTAGAACTTGTGGATTAGGTCGATGCCAGACACAGAGAGGCCATTCGACGTCAGAGTCACGCGGTTTTTCACTTACATTGATGCAGAAATGGGGCAAAGCAGACGAAATAGAGTCTTGGGGCAATGGCCGTTTCTTTCCCAGTCTGATGTTGTCACCTCTGGATCACGAGATACACCTTAAGGGAAATGTGAAAATCCGTACATGCATCGAATGAGTTTTACATCAAATTCCAGACCTAGTAGTACGGATGCTATCACATGGTCATTTAAATTTCTTTAGAGTCAATTCAAGGGGTTAATTTCGTGACATTCCGTACTACAGATTGTGAAACTATTTTTTTCTAGGTCTGCAAGTAAAGATTGTTAGTATCATTACATGGAAGGTGAATCGTGATTACACTCAACAGCCTTCGGTACAGGTACTGCATGGACACTGTAGCACTGGGAGCGGAATGGTGTACTAGTTGCAACCCAGATAGCAACGGCGATGTGAGAGGTTGTTTCAATCTGCAGAATTTAGAAAATTGATCGTCGCCACAGCAATTGCGAGGATGGTGCTCCCAGCTCATAGACAGGATGTGTTGATCTGATGCTCCAGCTCACGTCTCTTGTGTGAAACGCCCTGACAATCGGCAGGTACTGTACCGAGTGGGATATGGCTGCAGTTGGCAACGGAGAAGAGCTGAGGGTTTGAGTTCTTTGGAAAAGTGGTCGTTGTAGGATGATTGTGAATTTCTGCCAGGGTTCACGTTGCCGATCTCATTGACCTCATGCTAGTCAGAAGGCCGGCAGAACCATGAAAATCAATAACATAAACAATACAATTGAGGACGGTAGCTTGGATTATTTTGGTGTCTTTGCAAAGTTGTTCTGTCATGAACCTTGAGGCTTACGTGCACTTGAGGGATCGCTAGAAAGCTTTCGACGAGGAGGGATGTGTGGATTCGGTTGTGCTCGACTTGGATTTATGGACCAAGAGTAATTGAATTTTAAAATTGCTCTTCATAGTTGTGCTCGCTAGTGATTGAGGTAGTATTTGCACGAATTAATTACAGCGTGAACTAGCTCAGCAGCTCACTGTTTCTCCTCCACAGATTTTGCAAGCACAGACTTGGATCGCAATTATTTCCTACCGCGAGTATCGTGGCTTCTGGTTGCAATTGAAAGTCACTGAGGAGTTAGTTGGAGCTGAGTTGCATGCCGATGCTTGGGGATGCGATGGGTCAGATATTGCAGAAGTATTTAAAAATCCGCCAGTTTGAGGTAACTATGGCGTGAGACTTGTGAGTCCAACCAAGTTTGCGTGTCTCGAATAAACACTACTCTTGAATGAGCACAATGTCTGACAACTTGATGCTCCCGCTCCCTGGAAGCTGGAACACAACTTCAACTATGAACATCATTGTTCAGTTTGTGAGCCAGCACCTAGAGGTGACCAATCTGGGTTGGGATGTGGCAACTGGCATCTACCACTTCCTTCTCATGTACGCACTGAAGTATGGATTGTACGTTTGGATTCGAATTTGCAGTCGGTCGGATCACAGCATTCCATGGTGGAAGAGTCTTAGGGGCACGAATCAAGCTCCTAGTCCTGTAGTGGAGGACGAGGTGCTGCTTAGGAAGCTTGAACTCTTGGCTGAGAAAGGATGGTTAGGAATTGGAGATGCAGCCCCAGCTCTCGCCCCGGTGATGGCTATGACTAAGGAAGAAGACGGTGGTGACGACGAGGGTTGTCCCCTGGGGATGCCCATCAGCCATTCTCTTTCCTGTTCCTTGGTGCTCGCATTCCAATGCGTGCTTTCGGATGAGCAAATCTACCAGCGGGCTGACAAAATGCGCAAGATGTTTGGGTCGACGCCGCGAGTCGAGAGGTTTGAGCGCTCTACCATTGTGCAGACAAGCGCTTGGACACACGAAGGCCTGCTGCATGATGCTGCAGCTCTGGTACGGGAAGCGTGTGAAGAGCATCCCCAGTGTACGTTGCAGGTGAATTCATGGGGCGTCTTCCTTTGGGACATCATAGGTACACTACTCTTTGGAATTGGCCTCATGTTTTTAGTCGCAGTTTTGAGTAAATCACATCGGGACTTTTAAAAATTTCTTCGTTTTTTGCTTTTCGACCAGCACATGCAATGCGTACACTTATTCTGGAGGTATAAATTTTGGCCCCTCTCTCGCTACCCTCCGTCACAATATGATCAATCGAATTGGTCATTTTAAATCATGCATCCTTGATCTTTACTGGTTCTGGTGATATAATATGCAGTCCCATCTGAATTAAATGGCATTACACTTGGTAAAGTTTAATGGAGCTAGGCTTGGGTTAATACCACAAGGTATTTTTTCTACTAGTGAGTCGAAAAAAACATCATCACGTCGTAGATGGAGTATAAAAAATAAGTGTTGGCATATCACAAACGGGTTGATTTTCTGGATATGTTTCCTAGATAATCTTTGGAAAGTCTAATGAATCAGCTCGCAGGGTCTTCGACGGGAGAAGTGAAGCTTGTTAAGCTTCGTGGGCTCCATGTACCAGTCATCACGAGCGCCAGCCCATCCCCAGCTGGTATTGCACATATCTCAGTTTTATGAATTTTTTTTCCAGCTCAGGGTTCTTCAGCTGCATTTCAATAAACCTACCTTGCTGGTACTGACCTAAACCTGTTGCAGTTGGAATGCTTGAAATCAGGGGACTTCACCTGAATGAAGCTGATCTGATCGCGCAAACCCACGATCAAAGTATGAGACTATTGACTAAATCAAAATCGTCTGAGGTGAGCCTTTGTGGAACATTCTACCCTCAGTTTTCACCTTCTCAGTTCCACAAGTAAATTTCCGTCTTACTGCCAAATCAGCAGCCCCATTTGTATCTTGACAACATTCTTCCCCGTCCTTTGCTATGCCTTTCTGTTGCTACCACTATTGAGGATAGGAGGCAAATGTACTGAAAGTAGAGAGATCATGGCTTAGAAAGAGATTGATCCCCCACGGCACTAAATCAGACGGAATAAGCTCAGAATGACTAGTCTTTCGAATAGAGCAGATTTCTTAACAAAAAGTACAGGGAGATGAGTATTGGGCATACTAGAAGATTATCTGAAGCATGCTCGAAATGTTCCTCAAACACTTCAGTTTAATAAACATCGTCAAGCAGGAAGTAAATTTTCTTGAATCGTAGTAGGTGAAACCTTGAACTCAACATTGCTGTGTCCATGAACAGGGTTCGGAAGAACTGGAAGCACTGTCTGTGGCATGTCCTCCAGACGTCATTCATCAAGATCTGCACGTATACGCTTCGAAGACAGTTGCAGTTAATGACTCTTTGATATCTGTTCAATGTGAACGTGTCAAAGTAGTCTCTACGAATGAAAATTTCTCTGCTAGTACTGGTACATAATCGCAACCCATAATCAATCATGCGGCTTTATCAAATGTATTATAATTGAAGGCAATTTCTCAATTTCTCCTTGCTTGTTTTGAAGACTGAGCTGAATACATACTCCTGGATGATACCTTTGAGAATATCTGTTTAGAAGGCACAAGGGTGTTCAGGTCCACTTTCAAGGATGATTTGAAATCTTTATCCCGGTAACTTTCCCCGAGTTCTTGAAGAGCGTAGAGATTTTCGTAAACTTCTATCGTTATGAGGACTTGGCTTCGGGAAAGAGATGTTGCGTAATTTGTGTCGTCTTTGTATACAGATTCGACAACTTGGATCTTGGCAGCGCTTATCATGGCAGTACCTATGACTCAAATTGCATTGTCATTTCTGTATCCATCTGCCGGGTCCTCACTATCAATCTTAGTAGGCCAAGGCTGTGGCTGGATGTTGGGTTGGTTGACGCGGCGGTTATTTACATCCAGGTTTGTGTACTGTTTTAACCTATAATTTAAGGCAAGGATTCATGGTTTTTACATGTCCAATTCAATAGATCATATTGTGAAATACACAATTTAGATGAGGCCTCATTTTGTATCACCGGAATCAGTGAAGAAGAATACATTTGTCGGTCAATAAATAAATTAGATTGGCAATTTTCACCGATTTTAGAAAAAAATTCAGCAGTTTCCCAAAATTACAATAAAAATCTGCCCTATTTTTAAGAGGTACCTTCATGTTTGGCAGTAGGGTAACAGATAATTAAATAAATTTTCTCCTGGCTATCTGCTAAGAAATAGTCTGACACCTCAAAAATACCATTTTGTTTTATTTCCACAGATCAATTCTAGCTTTTCTACCGAGTAGGAACGCAAGTAATCAAGGAAAAGCACCAACACCAATTGAGCAGGATTCCTTTGAGGTAAAATGCCCTGAACCGCTTGAGTAGGAAAATGCTTGTCATTGAAATATTGAACTGTCTTTATTGTTGTTTCGTCTTAAATCAAAGGGAATTTTACTATTCTTTCTTTCGATTCCACATGTAATACTTTTCCCTCTACAAAATTGTAGATTTCAAAAAACGAAGTGTGTTTCTCTCTCTGATGTAAATCATAACGTACTCGGTTTCAATTGTAGAAACTGGAATTGGGATCGAGTTGGAATCGAGAGCTTTACCTTCTATACCTTCGACAAGGTTGCTGGCTGTTACTAGTAGTACTTTTAACTGTGCTGTCCCATTGGTTATGGACACACACGGGGCCAGTTTATAAGAAATGGCTATTAGCTGGGGCATCCACAGTCACCGTTCTTGTTACTCTTTTTAAACTGCATGCGAAATGGCGGAAGACCAAAAAGGCGGACACAGTGTCTCGCAGAAGATACTGGAGGAATTCAATGAGCACGGCAATTACGTACAACGACTGGACTCATGCAGCTAGCATGCTTCACTTCGAGAGTGATGTTAATGAAGCAAAGCTATATGATGAGGCATACGTCCAGGGAAAGCTACGGGAACTGCAACTGAGGCGCAAGGAAGGGACCACTGATGAGATTCTCTTCTGCTTGCGGGCTGACCTTATCCGACATCTTGGAAATATGTGTAATCGCGACCTTCACAAGCACAGGAGTGAAGTTCCTGTGGTCATTCGTGACTACATCAAAGAAGTCAGGTATGTTATCAAAATGTAATTCTTTTCATGCAGGTGGTTATTGTGCAGCATTTTGTTCTCATGCTTGACATTAATTTTTCTTTTATATATATATATATATATATATATATATTTCCTTTAGTGCTTTTTGATTTGGGATCATATCATATTTGAAAATGAACCTAAAAGCTTATCCCCTAAAGTCCTTCAATGTTTAGGAGCTCAAAAGTACTTCAAAATACTTGTCTCCAAAACAAGGCTAAAATCTTAATCTATATTTATTTTTTAATGAATCCAATTGTAGGATTCTTTAGTTAACTTGTTCAAGTACAACCTTTCAAAATTTTAGAGTAAATATTCCCACTCATGGATTGCAAGTTCAATGTGCCTAAACTTCCAAATGTAGACTATTCCAGTCCTTTTAAAAGAAGAGGGTTTGTCTTTCAACATTTTATAAAAATATACATGCGAGATTCCATAACTTGTGCATTCTAGTCAATTATATGTTGGAAAATGGATTGAGAATATATAGAAAAAAAAATTATCCAAAAAAAATTTCATATTCATCTTTAAGAAAATTATAAAGTAAAAGATGGTTAGTATTGAATGAAAAAAGACATTAAATTGCTAATAAATTTTACAAGAAATTGAAAATTGCTAATCCCAACAGTGAGATGGTTCTACTAAAAAATTGCTATCATATGTTTTGTTTTTAATTTGAAAAATTTCAATTTTGAGTTCAAAAAACAACTTTGTATGTTTAGGGTTCCTTAGTCCTTAGGAGTTATAGTTCTTCATTGTTTCCCCAATAGCCGAATTACACAGGCAATGCAAAGTAGCTTGTCAAAATTGGTTCTCCCAATTTTGCAACTTTTGGATGATAATGTGCAAGGATAATTGATTTTGTATTAGAAAGATGAATTTGACATATCTTAAAGAATCAAAATTTTACTACTGAATAAGACCACTTGTCACAGAAATAGTCATATATTTTCTTTTCAACTCCCAATCCAATGGAACGAAGTATATTGGAAACTTAATTTGAAAGTTAATTCTTCTTGTAGTTTCTGTTCAGACTAATTCCGCCTCCATTTGTTTTTATCTAGCTCAAGATGCGTCAGAGAACCAATGCAGACTCCTTGGAGTCCCAGAACAGGCCCAATTGAGACTTTCCGGTAATGAATTTAACAATTAGCCATATTCAGAGGTCAATACGCTGGTGTTTCCGTGAGCTAATGCTAGCATGTTGTGGCAGGACCCAGCTTCGAGCTGTATGCGAAATGAATGTAGACGAGTTTTCTCTTGAAGAGAAGCTAACCTTTTTAACCGAGACACGGCAACGATTTGGAAGGACAGCCCTAGTGTTCAGTGGCCATGTGGCACTTGGAACATTTCATTCATCAGTGTTTCGGACTCTAGTAGAGCACCAACTCCTTCCCAGTGTGATTGTGGGCGCAAACCTGGGAGCAATCGTGGCCTCGTTTGCAACCACTCGGACGGCCTCCGAGCTTCGACACTTCTTTGATGACCCGTCGCTCCCAATGGACTTCTACGCAAAACTGAGCACAGTTTACGTCGCAGCATATCGGCTAAGAACTCAAGATGCTATATCGTATGAAATTGAGAAGCTTGAGCAAAGCATGCAGGAACTCTTGGGAGATCTTACCTTTGAAGAGGCCTTTGACTTGTCGGGTCGCATCTTGGGAATCTCGGTTCCTGCTTGTCCTCTGGGTCACCAGCCTGCGCAGTTTTTGAATTATTTGGCTTCTCCTCATGTTGTTATCTGGAGCGCTGTTGCAGTGTCGTGTGTGCCGCCTAATGGCCTTCTCCACCGACCTGAGCTCATGATCAAGGATCGGTTTGACCGAATTGTGCCGTACGTTCCACCAACAAAAGTGGGTATTCGTATGATGCATATTAATTTTTGTAAGAGCAAGTTCATCTAAGAATAGTATAGAGAATACAATTTTCTCATTTTAACAAAAATTTAGGATTGAGCTTCCATTGGGAATTCTCTTTTGAGCTCACTAGAGATATCACTTTGGGTAAAGGGGGTCAAACTCTCTTGAGACTAAATTGTTTTATCACTAAATGTGTTGTTGAAATAGATCAAAATGGGAGGTTGTAGACCACTTCAAACTGATAGTAGACAACCCCATTTCCATTCAAAGATCAATGGCCATAAATACATGACCAAGTCATGCTCTCTTATGCACAATTTGCTAATTGAAGGCCAACCAAGTGTCACTAAAGAGATAAGTTGGTGATGATAATAGTAATCAGTAGAGGAATTGGGATCACGTCACTACCGGTTTTAGTATCCTCTACTTTAAATTCCAAGGCTTCTTAAATCATGATGTCTTCTTTTGTGCTAGATTATATAATTGAGTAATGATGCTCGATGCTGATAGCATATTTTACGTTGATTGTGGAGGCAGGTAACGTTTGAGAAGGCAGGAAGCCAAATAAGCTTAGAAACAGAGATCCCCTATCGACAAGTTCGGGAGCTTTTCAACGTCAACCATTTCATCGTTAGTCAGGCTAGTCCTTACATGGCACCGTGGCTGCATTTCAAGGAGTCAATTCAAGACCGCTCATCTCTTGCAGCCAAGGTTAGAACCCACATCCCAAGGTTTCCAACTGTTCGTTTACTTATAGAATTTCCCCCTCTCCCCAAAACCTAGTCATGTTAAACTAGGATAATTGTCATGCCATTTAAGGTAGTTTCTAACATAAACCCTACCAATTGTCATTTGGCTAGGTTTTCTAGAAAACCTCTTTACGAGGGTGGGTTCTCTATTAGCTCGAGGACCTGAAGTCCTGAGGCCAAGTTTGCAATGACTTTTGTCAGGATGGCCTTCCACCAAATCAGGGTTATGGCTCCATATTTATTGATTTTGATCACCGTTGGGTGAAATGACTTGCAGCTTCTGAATTTGATGGAGATGGAGGTCAGGCATCGTTGCGCTCAGCTGTTAGATATGGGGGTCACGCTGCGAGGCCTTACAAGCCACTGTGCACAGAAATGGGAAGGTGATATCAATATCATCTTGCCAATCACATTTTCTCAGGTGACTCGCTAATCCTGCGATTGCAAGTTGATATGCCGTATATAAGAACGATGGCGTCATTTCGAATATATCTTCGAATTTCCAGGTTCCATTACCATTGTTCATCACACCAGAGATACAGAAGAACATACTTGTCCTGTCACTTTAAACATTTAGCATATGTAGGAGTGTGATGCTTAATTTGAAGATGTGCAGAGTTGTGGAGAGATCTCAATAAGAGACAAATTATGCAATCTGCTTGTTCTAGATTTCATTCAAAGATGTGTGGCCATTGGCAGCTATTCATATCATTCGTACACCCAATCTGCTTATTGAACGCCACTCAAGTATATTGGAAGTGATGAGTTGCTACTGGTAACAGTGGTCACGAGATCAGGTTCCTAAGGTTACAGGATCCTTCACCTCGAGTGATCGATTTGCCACTGTTCAACTACTCTTTTAATTTTTCTTGGTCAACATGCACTCAACATGGTTGTTATTGTGTCCAGGCCACATTCACTCTGCATGACGACCATTCACCGAATGAGTTAAGGAAGGTGGCTATGGCCGGACGTCGCTGCACGTGGGCCAAACTTTCAGCCATTCACGCGAGCTGTGGAATTGAGCTCATGCTGGACGAATATATCAATGAGCTACACCGTCGGGAACGTCACGCTTTTCATCAAGAAGACAATTATCAAGACGTAGCTTCTCCAAAAAGCTCTCGTCAGTCGAATGAAACCATCACAAACCAGTCCTCAGCTCCGGGTGTTAGCACTTGCACCGGCGATGAGCTTCCTTTAGAACAAAGTACTCCAGGATATGGCACACCAAGCGACGTCGAAACCGAGGATTACTTGCTTGACCACCTCTGTTCCTGCGCAAGCAGCAACCCTTCCTCTCGCAGATGTGCTGTGGCCCACACCGTCTCCGACCAAGTTCACCTTGTGGAAGAATGTGATACTATAGATGATAGTCGTGGAGCTGAATTATCATCACTGTTCGGTGATCCTGCTTGGCCAGGCGAGTCGCTGCATGAAAGGGGGGATTTCCAAACAGTCGAGGGGCAAGATGAGGCTCCCAGTTCGCCAGCACTTGGTTTGGAAAGCGTCTGTGAACAATACAAGCTACAGAGTGAAGAGTTGCAGGTGGAGTGTGAGATAAGCTTTGAGGATCATGTGGAGAGCTATGACTCGCCGAAAACGGTGTTAGAAGGTCCTAGTGGACGGAACCCTTTGCATTCCAGGAAGGTTAGTGACCGAATCTCTCACCCGGGTTGCAAGTTACAAAGCTATTTTGAGGAAATCTCAAACTCTTCCTATAATCTGGATGAGCGAGACGACGATATATAGAGTACGCACCCCGCGGTTTCGGTCACTTTTGTAATCACAAACAGAAAACTTTGCATATTTGGTCTTTGAGTTCCATTGACTTCGCAATTAGTTGACCACCCACATGTCTAAAAATCATCCTTTAATCAATATTCAGATCCCGAGACGGAGTCTCATGAGAAACTCTCCTTCGAGGTCCTGCAGTCTCTTGAGAAACTCGGCTTCGAGGGTGTTCAAATTCCTATATACCAACCGATTGGTCTTTCCGTAAGAGTTTTTATCATGCGCTGGAAACGAAGTACCGCACGCCTCCAAAAATAAGATATCCCATTTCCAAGACTTTATTTTAGATCCACCACCGACGACTTACACAGAGGTCTACTATTGAGGTTTCATATGACCGATGCAGGTCAAGTGTTGCTACCGAGACTGGAAACCACTCGGGCGAAAAAAAGGACAACGACCCTGGTGTCGTAGACACAGATTTCAGAATGTATGCGATTTGAGTTTGTGCGAGAGAAAACGAAGTGGAACTGCAGTGGACTATATTGGAATTGAAAGGGACACCAACTGGTTTGTCCTGAGGTAGGATTTCATTGTCCTATACTGGTTTGCATTCACGAAAATCGTTTGCCCCTGCAGATTCATCTGCAATACACTCTTATGAGTGATTAGATCTAGTATAAGTGTTACAGAAGTTGTATCGACATAGTTATCAAAATAGAAATGTTCCCCAAACTTAGCACCTTCTGAAACTTCAGGTGATCAGGTCCAAGCATGCCAGGCCTGGCTTTTAATACTCGTATGCACTGAGAATGCCACAATTTTAGCAGTTTGTCACACTCCATGTTATCGAATGTGACCATGCCTTAGAAATGTATGCTTTTTCCCATCACCTTTTGACAGGAAGAGATTTCAATTGGCTACGATTGCTCAATACTTTTCTGAGTTTGTATGAATCTTTCTTCTCCAAATGCGTAAAGTGTTGCTGGCGAGTGATTTCCTGACACTCCAGATTGCGCATTACTGCTTGCAGGATTGTTTACTACGATTAGATATGCTTTCTCCATCGGGTTATTTTCTGCGAAGTGACGATTGAAGCTGCTATCGAACTTTAATTTGAGAGTTGAAATTCATTGGAAGTGACGATTGAAACTGTTATCAAACTTTGAGAGTTGACATTCATAACTCTGGAAGACACTCAAGCATGGACGGAAGTTCTCGTTCGACCCAATCGGGAGGTCCTAGCTACCAATCAGAGTTGGCATGCAACATCTGCTTACGCCGCATGCCCAACAGTCCTGTTGCAGCTTACTGTGGTCACGTATTCTGTTGGCCATGTCTGTACCGATCATGGCCGCAGCAGAGTCCTGAGGTCCAAGCTGGCCCAGCAATTGCAATTACAAAGACATGCCCAGTTTGTGGAACTGCGTTGAGAGAAGGGTACAACATCGTTCCCATCTACGGCTACGACAACGTAGCATCACCCAGGTTTAGAACTGAACGGGCAACAACCACTGGCACTACAACAGCTGCGGCTGCTCCCGACAGTACTTAGCTTGTTTACACTTAGCCCGTTTACACTCCCTGCTGGCCGGCGCAGGCGACCCGCATCTGCCTGCGGCAGGGAGTGGAAGTGGTTCCCACATCCTGCTGGCAGGCAGAACCAGTAACCCTCCTTTAGCCCCAAATTTGTTCAATAAATCCAATTTGTAGCTTTTATAGCAAGTGGAGGTAGGTTTCCTGCCAAATCGTAGGTCCCCTGCCACTTGAAATGGACTATCACGAAACGGAGTCTTGCCTGTGCGTCGCATGTTTAGCTCTTTTAACTCAAGCCCAATTTGGGACTCCCTGCCAGCAGGCGCAGGGAGTGTGAACAAGCTAATTCCCTGCGCCTGTTGGCAAGGAGTCCCAAATTGGGCTTGAGTTAAAAGAGCTAAACATGCGGCGCATAGACAGGACTCCGTTTCAGCAGGACTCCGTTTCGTGATAGTCAATTTCAAGTGGCAGGGGACCTACGATTTGGCAGGGAACCTACCTCCACTTGCTATAAAGGCTACAAATTGGATTTATTGGACAAATTTGGGGCTAAAGGAGGGTTACTGGTTCTGCCTGCCAGCAGGATGTGGGAACCACTTCCACTCCCTGCCGCAGGCAGATGCGGGTCGCCTGCGCCGGCCAGCAGGGAGTGTAAACGGGCTAAGTGCCACCTCTCCCCGTCCCACTGCCACGGCGGCTGCGCCTGTTTCCAACACCCCTATCCCTCCCCTTCCCATTGCGGCTTCTTTCTACCACTACCCCTCGTCGACCCCGCTCGGTAGCAGCCAGGATTGCGGCTGCGGCTAGGTCCGCCACTAGGGCTGCGGCTGCTCCTAACACAGCCATCACTCCCCGCCCGGCTGCGGCCGCGACTGCGGTATCTTCCGACACAGACATCCCTCCGCGGCCCAAGCCTGCAAGGATTACGCAGACGCTGATCGACGCAGCGGAGCTCCTGCGCGAACTGGCGTCCACATTGGCGCATTGTTTGGTTTTGGGGCTGGCGATCGCCTGCGCCCATCTTCCTCTGCTCCACGCAACATTGGCTTGGGGGTTGCATTTCGATCTTTTCGCAGGCGACGCAACCTTCGATTGAATCTTCGGGGCATGGACGGCAATGGCGGAATCAGGTCTGAGTCCCATCGAGCGAGAGTGGAACGTGTGCTGATTGAAATCCTGGAAGACATTGGGGCCTCACTCTCGCAGATGATTGCCCTCTTCGATGCTCACGATGAACTTGAAGATGCTCTGAATCAAACTATTTGATCCACCTTATTAATTACATCACATTATGCAGCAAAGGAGTAGAATTGTCATTGAAATCCATGAAATCAAAATGAAAAGATTCTATTTCTATTCAGACTCTTCCTCCTCTTGAATGCAAAGTCCATTTCGTTAAATTGGCGGTTTTCCACCACTTCGGCACTTCCTGAATGCGCAGACGGAAACGTAAATCTAAACCCGGTTTCGATTTAGAAGCTTTGTGTAGACTTCTGTCACAATTTTGAGGGCAGGATCAAGCCAATTTTACGACATCGAAGATCTGATTGATCGCATGACCCAACGTTCTCTTGCAATAAAAGATGATTTCACCAAAGAAGAGGCTGGTTCTATTCACGCCCTTCCTCTTGAATGTGTGATTGCACGACTTCACATTCTCTCATCGTCAATTTCATCAATTTTCTTAAACTGGAGCGACTCTCGCTCCAAAATTGTGAACCAAATCGAGACAAAGCTCTAAAAAGTGTCAATTTTGTGAAACAATGACACCAATCTTTTGTGACAAACAACAACTTTGGGATCTTTCCATGGTTCATTCAATGTAACTATATGTTTTGTGAGTTTTTATTTTTATTTTTTTTTAGTTTATGGCATAGTTGAGATTGCATCTTACACAATTGACATGGGTGATTGAAGCTTTGTCTAACAAGCTTTGTCTAACAACTCCTTGTAAACACATGAGTCAATGTTATTCAATGCTCTATATGCAATTACTAAAAATGATGTTCAATACTAAAAACTAAAAATGTTGTTTGATGCTTTAAACGCAATAACTAAAAATGTTGTTCAATAGAAACTAAAAACTAAAAATGTTGTTTAATGTTCTAAACACAATTTCAATAGAAATTAAAAACTAACAACGTTCTTCAATGCTCTAAACATATTTTCAATAGAAACTAGAAACTAGAAACTATTAGATAGAGTAGCCCCAATTTAATGAAGTTTAACTCCTATAAAACTTATACAAGTGTTAATTTATACTTCACATATAGTAGCAAAATTAAACAAAGTTTGTAAACACTCTTGTAAACATCATTAGCATGATCACAAGCATCTTGACTACTAAACCACCATCTACAAAAACACAATATAAACATCATGAGTGGAGACAAAAAGATTTTTGATGAGTATTTGAATGATTTGTCAACACCACAAGTTTACCATCATCATTCTACAAATGTGCAAAGATGTATTCATATGATAAATTTACCAAAAGAGTGCACAACTTACTCACATGGGCTAGTCTTTTGGCATTACTGGCATCAACTATAGAATCTACTCCATATTTGATGTGTTGTCTATCTCCAAAGCAAAGATGTATTTGGAGACCTCTATTAAACAAAAAAACTTCTACTGGATTTGTAGAGGTTAATTCAATAGAGTCTTTGCTTTGGAGACCTCTATTAAACAAAAAAACTACTATTAGATTTGTAGAGGTTAATTCAATAGAGTTATGTATTAAATCAAGTTTCAACCAAGATACATTTGAGATCAAATAGGGTTATTATATACATGCTTTGCATACAACCCCACTTTTATTCTAACTACTTACCACTACTCTAATTGATTACCACTAACTAAGATGAGAGGTATTGTACAATCTTGAGCCGTTATGACCACTGCAGGAACGGTGGTGCTTCGGTTTGATTGGATGAATGTGTATGAATGAAATGTCTAAGAGCATTAGCTCCAACACCTTCCTTTGCTCGAAAAACTTTTCATTGTGGTGTTGATGAGAGTTGAAGAATGTCAAGAGTTCTAGAGCTACTTGTGAATGCCACATTGGTATGTGGTGTCTTCATTGATTAGATGTCCTTGGTAAGCGACTATTTTTGGTGACCCAATATACTTTGCAATAGTTGATTTGGTCTGGTTCTAATCATTGTTGAGGTTGTGTAGATTCAGATACTAATAATGAACGTGTGCTTTGGAGTAATCGCCGTTTGATGGGTGTGTGAGAGACTACAGGAACTTTGCATGTTTCTATGGTGATTGGTTCATGTTGCAAAGGAAAGAACTTGGGTTGATTGGACGGATTTCCAAGGTGCTGGTATTCAAGATGGAGACATAAGAGTCTCGAGGGAGCTAAGCATTCATGAGGCGCACCCTAATATGAACTCGGAGATTTATTAGAGGCATTTAGTTGCATACCCAAAAGACTAGTGGGATAACCAAGCAACAAAAAGAATCCTAAGGCTCTAGATTTTAAACATATGGTTACATGAAGAACGTTGTGGCTAAACAATTGGCAAACCCTAGAATGGGCATGGACTAGATTCAAGGCTTAGGGGTAATCCCAACTTGACATCTGTTTTCAGAAAAAAAATTTCAACAGTAGTGGCTTTGTGAAGAAGTCAACTAGTTGGTTTGTAGTTGGTGTATAACCTACCTGTATTTCTCTAGCTTTTGTAGCCTCTGAAACAAAGTGATGTTGAATCTCTATATATTTCATTCTAGCATGAAGGATAGGGTTTTGAACTAATTTGATGTATGATTGGTTGTCACTTAAAAGATTGGTGGGATTGGCCATATTGAATCCCAATTCTTGAAACAAACGTTGTAAATGCATAATGTCTTTTGCTGCATCCATAAGTACTCGATATTCAACTTCTATGGTGGAGAGTGAAACAGTAGGTTGCATTTTGTTGCTCCATCCAACAATTGAGTTTCCAAATTAATGCAGTATCCTTGAGATGGAACAGCGCATGTCAATGTCCATGCCCCAGTCAATGTTTGCATAGGAGTGGAGGTTGCCGTTGGAATTGGGAGACAGGAGTAAATTGTGGTCAGATGTACCACATAGGTACCGCAAGAGTCTTTTAGGTGCCTAGAACTGTGTCACTTTGGGGTCTTGCATGTAGGGAAAGATGCTATTTACAACATAACAAATATCTAGACGTGTGTGAGAGATACAAAAGAGATCCAACGAGGAATCTGAATTACTCTAGGTCTATTCTTGCAGTCTCCATTTCCTTCTAAAGGTGCACTTTGGGAATGATTGGAAGCTTGCTAGGGTTGTATTTCTCCAGTCCAAACCTTTCGAGAAGTTTGTTGATGTAGCCTCGTTGGTTTATGAAGATGCTTTAACCTGTCTAGGTAATCTCAACACCTAGATAGTTATTGGTTGCCCTGAAGTCCATCATTTCAAACTCCAAATGCAATTTTTGATTGAGCTCGACAACGCCTTGTTCATCATCTTCTATGATTAGGAGATCGTCGTTGTAGAATAGGAGAATGGTTAGTTTGCCATCCCTTTTGTTAAAGTAGAGGTTGGGGTCACTCTCACTCTTTGTTAGTCCCTGTTCTTGAAGCCATATATTAATGTAGTCATACCATGCCTTGGGTGAATGCTTTAGACCGTAGAACGCTCGATTGATGTGACATACTTTCATAGAGTCCTCTGCACTTGGAAAGCCTTCTTGTATCTCCATGAGTATGTCCTTGTTGATGGTCCCGTTCAAGAACGTTGTAATGACATCGACTTAAGAGATGGGCCACTTGCATTTTGCAACTAAAGCTAGTATGATGAGAATTGTGGACCATCTTACCACCAATGCAAATACATCGTGGTAATCAATGCCTTCCTTTTGTTGGAAACCCCGTGCCACTAGACGAGCCTTAAATTTCTTTACTATTCCTTAGGAATCTCATTTGGCTCGAAAGATCCATTTGGTTGTAATTAGTGTCCTACCTGCAAGTCAATCAACAATGTCCCACGTTTTGTTCTTCAGTATTGATTGAATCTCACTCTCTATAGCTTTCTTCCATTCTTTATCCTTGATTGTAGTCTTGAAGTCAATTGGTTCTTCGAGAACTTTAGACAAAAGAATCTAATAGTCTTTCATGTAGACAGAGGGAGCTTTGTTGCGTCTTGGATAGTGTCGAACTGAGGGTCCATCTTGGCGATCTATTAGGCGGGGTTTTACTCGATAAACAATAGTCAAATGTGACGACGTGTATAGTTCCAACGGGTTTTGATCAAATTGATTGATTGGGTGAGATTGATCATAGCCATTATCTAGAAAGCTAGGGTGTGTAAAGTCATCTTGGGGAAACGAGAGTGGATTCAACGTATTCAAGTCTTGGTTTGCTACTGTGTTGTATAATTCAGATCTTACAAGTACATCTATTGGCACTAATTTTTTAATAGTTGGAGTTGTCTCGTCTAGGTAGTTGGAATTAGGAAGTACGAGAAGGTCTGAGGAAGACTCAATAGTTAGGTATTGGTAACCAACTTGGTTCTTATCAAAGATGACATTATAACTAAGAAGAATTTTCTATCTTCTTCGGTCGAATAGGTCGTAGGCTTTAGTTTCACTATTGAAGCCTAGGATTAGGCATCTCATGGATTTGCTATCTAGTTTCTTGTGATTCTCTTAGGGAATGTGGACATGGGCAATGCATTCAAAAAATTTCAGGTTTGTGATGTTAGGCACTGTACCTATATAGTAGCCTTCTAATGTCTCCATTGTTGGCACATGTTAGACTTCTATTCATGAAAAATGTGGCGTGTGCTATTGCCTCTATCCATAAGAAAGAAAGCAAGTTGGAGTGATGTGAGATACTGCGAGTCCACTCCATTATCCTACGATTTTGTCTTTCTAAGATGCCGTGTTGTTGAGGTGTATTGGCTTATGTGAATTCTCACCTTGTGCCACTTTCTTTGCAAATGCTTGAAAATTCATCAGACATGTATTTGCCACCACATTTAGTGTGAAGTATTTGGATGTTGTGTCCTATCTCATTTTCAAGTTGTTTTTTGAAAAGTAAGAATTTGGTGATTGTGTTACTTTTGTGCTTCAAAAAAAATACCCAGTTCTTGTGTGAATAGTCATCAGTGAACACTAGAGTGTACCTAGAGCCTCCAAGTGAGGTCTGTTGCATTGGTCCCACTAAATCTAAGTGCATTTTTTTGACTTGGGAAACTCAAGCAGGTTTTTTATTTCTTTGGAAAATATTCTCTGTGTTGTAGACTACTCAGACATCATGCGCAAACTCAATTCTCTAGGCCTATCCTAGGTAGTCCATGAACATTCCCGATTTTGGACAAAAAGTTTACTCCAATGTAGCTCAAATGTTCAAGGTGATGGTGCCATAACACTTCTTGGTCTTGATGATCTAATGCAAATACCAATGTAAGGTTTTAAAAAGCTTAGAGTCCATTTGATCTCTCTGACTTGTAGCTACTATGTATTTGTATTCATCTATTTCCCAACAATTTTGGCTTGAGAATAGAATGTGATTGCCAGAGTCAACAATTGTACCTATGGAAATTAAATTCTCACATGCTAGGGACATGCTGAACATTTTTCAACTTTATTGCTCTAGATTATGTTTGAACAATTGCAAAACCAACTCCTCTTACTAGATGCTATTCGCCTCCCTTGTTTTGATTTCTTGAATCTCTACACCAGAGGAGCTTAGAAAGACATTTAACTTCTGGATATTTGATGCTATATGACTCATGGCACCGCTATCAAGGTACCAAGGGCCATTCCCCTAGTAATAATAAAGATTGTAATACTCATAATCTAGTTGAAAGTCTAGAATTTCTGCAGAGTTTGCATAACTTGTGTATTTGTTGTCATTAGGTTGGTACTGTTGATAGGCTTGAGGGTTTGATGGTAGTCTGCAATCTCTTGTGATATGTCCAAGTTTGAAGCAATTGTAACATGTTGGAGGAGTGCGTGGTCCAAAGTTGTATCACCTTGGAAAAGCTAGGAAGCCTCATCTTCTCATTGCATGCGACCATCATCCCCCTCTTCATCTACAATTAGTGCCAAGCAACTACAAGTGAGTTTTCTAGAAGCTTGTTGCAAGCGCTTCTTTGTCCCCGAGTTGTTGTTGGCGATGCATGTGTTTGTGAGACTTTGAGATCAAACTAACACTCAACTATTCAAAGGTCATATTCGAATGCAAGTGGGTTAGTGTCTGGATGGTACTTTCTTATTATCTAGGCAATCCGTTCAGCACTATCTAATTTATGTTATTGTTAGACAATTTTTCCCCCATGCTACTCAGGTGGTTTTTTAATTCTTTGACTTTCTTGATATACTCTTCTATCAAATTACTTTCACTCATTCTCAAGGACTTAAGTTGTCTCATTAATGTCAAGATCTATGATTGATCACTAGAGTTAAATTATTCTTACAGAGTCTTTCAAATCAAGGCCAAATCAGATAGCTCTACTACTAAATCAATCAGATTATCGGAGACTAATAGTAACAACAATCAACACGCTAGGACCTTCTTTCTTTTGAGTTGTATTTCTATCATTGCCTCTCCATCTATAATTGCAAGAAATGTAGCAAGATTTTGTTCGTACTCAGTGATTCCCCATTGACTTTCAGCTCTCAACATCGCTCTCATCTTTAGCAACCAAACGTAATAGTTAGCGGAGCCCTTCAATTTGTCCCATTCCCTGATTACTACACTCAAGAACAACGCTCAATTGAGTGTTGTCGATACTATACTCTCGTTCTAAACTTATGCCAATCCAAAGACTTGTGCAAATCAGGAGCAATGCTCAACTAATTTCCTACATGATAGGTACTCTTTATCTTTCAAGAATCTCACTCTAATACCATGTAGAAGTTAACTCAATAGAGTTATGCATTAAATCAAGTTTCAACCAAGATACATTTGAGATCAAATAGGGTCATTATATACAAGCTTTGCACACAACCCCACTTCTTGTTGTAACTACTTACCACTACTCTAATTGATTACCACTAACTCAAATCAAAGGTATTGTACAATCTTGAGCCATTATGACCAATGTAAGAACAATGGCACTTCAGTTTGACTGGATGAATGTGTATGAATGAGATGTCTAAAAGCATTACTTCCTACAAGGCTAAATTAACAAACATGACAACTATTGGAGGTATCAAGTATGTACATTTGTAGCTTATGGAAAGGAACCAAAGTCAAGAGAATAGTTCTCATATACATTTTTTGGGTGAATGTCTAACATTTGAAGAGACCGTAGTTGATTACACCGCATACCTACATAAACATTATATAAAGAAATCAAACTATATAATTATAAACAGTTGAACATAGGCAACAAACTTACATTGTGAAAGTAATGTTCTATGGGATTGTATCTATTATATTTGATGATTAAGTGATTTTTCTCAAACATTATTGAATGGACCATAACAACCAAATTTTTCTAGTATGTACTTATAAATAAAGCATAAAAATTACTACATAGTCTAATTACTACAAATCCAATATGAGAAGTAGCTACATTCATTATAATTGGCATTTTGCATTCTTTGCCGATTCAAGAGAAATGAATTATAAATTCAATATTCTTTAATCCATGTTTTCTTTATATATATAATTATGATATATCAATCAATTAGATTCAAGCTGACATATTGTTTGGATCAAAATTGTTGTACCATTTATTTTGCATCATTTTCCTCTTAGTCATGATTTTTCTATAATTTTTGTCTTTTTACTTGATTTCAATTGGGTCCATTTCATTTGTTTAAGTATTGATAGAAAGAAACACTTGTACTATCTAATGTGTTTTTAATTATTAGAAATCAATAATATTAGTACTATGCCTATATCCTGTTATGATTTTTTGGTTGAGTTAGAGAATCTAGACTATTCGTTTTCTCTTTGATTTTTAGTTGTGGTTTAGGCATATGGGTCCTCTCCTTTGTCTATGAAAATGAATAGATTTCACTTTTTATCCTTTCTTTTTTCCAAGACATATTTCGTGGATAATGATGAGTACTTTGTAGTATTGAGAATTGCATTCTAATACTATTTTGTGAATTTCTCCAAAAAAGGGGGGCCTAGTTGAAAGAATGATTTAAAAAAATAAAGCTGCTATATACGGGTGATTGCAAGAAACACTTGTCATTTTTTGTATCCCCTCGGTCTCCATGGAGGTGTTTTTCCTCATAACATTTGCAATTTTAAGTCCATTTTAGCTCAAATTTAGAAGAGAGGTGCATGTTGTTTATCTAGACATTTAGTAATTTTTTTAACTTTAAAAAAAATAATTTACTACTTTTAAGGTGGCCCCTATTGGGTGTCTACCTTGGCTATTTTGGGGGGTTTTAGTCCTATTTGGGGATTAGAAATGTGATTCTAAAGCCAAAGTTTTAGTTTTTGGTGGGTGGGCTAACATTCTAAAGACATCTAATGAAATTTTTGGCAAAGAACTAGATGTAAGGGCTGCACATGGATTGAAAGTGGATATTGTTTGCGCAAGTACTGTAAAGAGAGGAAAATTTTTTATGATGATTTTTTTTGTTCACATGGTACCAAAGGAAAGATTGGAAAAATGGATTTTTTTCTTTTAATTATTTCAATTTTTTTAACATTTTCTAAAAATCAAATTCAAAAGTATTTATTTTTTTTGCATTTTTCTAGGCCTCTTTTATTGGGCATAACTTTTAGAGATAAATTTTTTTAGGCTTGAATTTTTACACATATACTATTTTTAATGCTTTACAATTATCCATATTTCATTTTATTTAAAAAAAATTATTCTGAAAGTTATAAAACTCTAGTAATAAGGTTGTTTTGAGCCAACACCAGCAAGTGTTTCTTGCAACTAACAATTGTTTTAGTAGACATTATTGTGTGCTTTTCTAAAAAGACATGTGATGAAAAAAAATCAAATTTACAACATTAGAGAAAATTTGGACTCTCTAGAGAGTTGTTTGTCTTATGGCTAGATGTATAAATGGTTTTTTTGTAACAAATATTAAAATTTTATTAAAAATCATATACCATGTAATTGCCTCAAGTACTATGTCAAATTGTGATTTTTAATTTTTTTTAAATTCAAAAAAACATATAACTTTTTTTTCTTGTATGTTGTGTAAAAAAGATTTTAATACATAATACATTGTGACACAAACCTACATCAAATATGAAAAAATTTAAAATTTTAATTTAAAATTTTTAAAAAAAATGTATATATATATAAACAATATCAAATAGAAGGCAAGCTATCTCACTTTAAAAATGAAGAATCCAATAGTGCAAATGCAAGAGAAAGTGAAGTTTTTTAATGAAAATGCAAAAAATCTAAGTTAGAAACACTCCAACAACAAATTGTCTCTCTATCTCAAACATCTACAAGACAACTTGGTAAAGAATGCCCCAAAAGGGAGCTCCAAAGCCTAAATGCCCTAAACCCTAGTTGATAGGAATAAAAGGTTATTTTCTATATAAATGAGTTAACCCTACATGGACAAATTATTTTCTTCTATATAAAGTGCCACTAAAGATGAAGTTCAAAATAGCCTAAGGTTCCCAAACAAGATTAAACTACATAAAACTAATGTACTTTAGCAAACTGCATCCATTTGACATGGTGTCACACATGATGCCATTCATATGACATATATGTGCACATCTTGTGAGGGTGTCTAAACACTATAAACACTATAAGAAACCCACGTTTTAGTTGATGGATTTTTATGAACATCCAATGTAACAACTGTGTTTTTTATGTCTACAATGACGTTCAATTTAATATGAACATTTAATTTTCATGTTAAATTGGACATCATTGTTGATATTAAATCACAGGTGTTACATTGGATGTCCATAAATATCCGTCAACTAAAATATGGACTTCTTATAGTAAGAGAGTCTAAATTTTTTCTACTATCATTTGTAAATCATTGGAACCTTTAGATTGCAGACTTTTTCAAGCAAGAGATTGAGGCAATTGCAATGCTATTTTCATAACCCTAAAGTTCCTTGATTATATTTTCACCAAAAATGCTCTAAAACTGCCATTTCTTGTACAAGTTTCAAATTTTAGAAAAAAAAAAGTTCTAGAACATTTATAACCATAGGATCTTGTAGTACATTGGTTTGAAAATATGTGGAAAAAATTTCAAAAATTTCTACTTTATAGATTGCAAGATATTAGCATTTGAAGTGACAAAAATCATTACTTTGTCCTTGCGAAAAACTAGGTAGTTAGACTTCATAAGGTCACATTTGTATGAAAAAATGTTCAAAATGGTAGTTCTTTGGATTCATTTTTCAAGGCATGTTGGCTACATGCTTGAAAATTTTTAGATCATTTGAAATTGTGCAACATATAAAAAAAATAGTAAGTAGAAATATGTGGAGAATGATTCAAAATACTAAATTGTTAAAATTTTATTTATGGAATTGAAAAATGCCAATCTCAATGGTTTTAATGTTATAATAAAAAATATTCACCTAATTTTTTTTTTTTTTTCCATAAATATTGAAAATTGAGTCCAATAAAAGACTTCAATGGTTATTTTGGAATAGGGAATCCATAATTGCCTACAAACTAAAACACCTCATAACTTTTGACTCATTGATAAAAAAAAAATAGAATGATTCTAAGCTTTCCATATATATATATATATATATATATAAGTATAGAAAAACATTTTCAAATTTGGGTTTTTGAAAAAAAAAAAATATTCAGATCTGTCCAAACTACTTGAGTTGAGAAATAAACTACGTATTAGGCTATAACTTTTGACTCATATTTCCAAATGTCTTGAAATTTAGTGCACATGAAAGATATTCCTTGTTCACACCTTTATTAAAATTTGGGCCAAAAACATAAAAATCTCCAATCACACGCACTTACGTAAAATTTCTATGTTGCCAAAAAACATAGCTTGATCTTTTAGGAATTAAACGCTTCTAGAAAAAAAAAGGTGAAGGGGTCATGAAATGAGGCTGTAAAAATTTCAAGTTGTAACTCCAAAAAAAACTACTAAAATATCAAGTGTGATAGACCTTTTGAAATACTATTCAATAATCATTTTATTTATGAAAATATCCCCCCAAATGGTAAAACCATGTTCTCCTTGTATAACCTTGGTAAAAATTTCATGGCAATCCAAGTAGAACTTTAAAGTTTTGTACCTAAACCCAATTGCTATGCAACACGTGATACAAATTAATACAAGTATATCTTGCAATCACCCCAAAGTCTATCTCCTAATAGTATTGTGTCTCTTTTAAGCATTTTTGGAGGCTATTTCAATAACAGTATTTGGAGATTCTAATCCTACACCAATCATTCAAAACTTATTTAATTTGCTAGGTGCATTGCTAATGCCCTTGAGCATTTTTTAGATACCATATGAAGAAACTATGAATTTCTAAAGTATTCAACATAGGTGTATCCAAAAGTAATCCTAGACTCTCATGATAGATAGAGTATAATCAGTGCAAAAATTTGAAGGATAGGTACATCAATATTTCATACAAAAATTTATGAAAAATTTACCCTTTGATCAAGTTGAAGGATTGTCAAATTGATAGCCCTGCATGTTTTTTTATGCACATATGGCAAATATAGAAAGATTGTCAAAATTCAACCAATAAAATATACAAATTCATTGTAAAAAAGACATAATAAAACTTCATTGAATTTAATAAGGCAATAAAGCATTCTTTAAGCTTCTAATGGTCAATCTCTAGTTCAACTACATTGATTTGTCCTAACAGTGCTTGTGACACCAATTTACTAAGTCGCACTATTTTGAATTAGTGTAATTATATTACTACATTGTATCAATTTCTACAAAAATAAAATTTTGTGGTGACATTAATTTTATAGGTATCATTAAAATATCTCTCATTCATCTCACCCTAAATATCAAAGTTTCTAGACCAATTCATCACTTCAATTTCCTTTTTACACAAATACATCTTCATTAGTACTTTCAAATTTCATTACATCTGTTGTTCTCTTTTCACCAAATTTTATTTTAAAAAGTCATGCTCATACCTTACATTTGGTTGGCAAGGGTGGCCAACCGGCCTAATCAACTAATCCTAAAGATGGACTTCCTTTTACAAAAATTGACAAAACTTTCAAAAAGAAACAAAAGATTTTCTAAAATTCTACTTGGAAGTGAGTAATATTCATAAGAGGAGAATTAGAATTATTGGCAACAAGGAAGAGGCCCATAAAAAATAGAAGAAACAACTTTAAATTCCAACTTCCAAAAAATTAATTTAATATTGAACTTAAACTTTTTGGTTGTTTTTGTAGCAATAAGACATAACTAATTTTAAAATGAAGCCTTTCTCAATTCACATAGAATTTTAAATATTATGGAGGTTAGCAAAAATAATTATGATTCTAGAAAACTTAACCACTTAAGAACCATACATTCAAATTTTAGACAACAAATGAACACAAACACATCCCAATATACAAAATGTAATTTTTCATCCATTAATTTTTTGGTAGATTTTTGTGTCAAGTCTATAGAATTTGAATGATATCAATTTTGAAGACTTTGCTTTGCAAATATTCTATAATTCAAAGGGTACTAGTAGGTTTGGTCTTAAAAAATAATAAATTTTAAATGATCCTAAAAAATAATTTGAATAAATAATAAAAATAAAAATCTTTAAAAATTGCTATGATCAATACTTAACATTTTGAACTCAAAGGAAAAAAAAATCTTATGGAAATTACAAGTATTCAATCTATAATTGATTTTAGAAGGAATTTTTAATTTTTGGCTTCAAATTTAATTGAAATGATTGGTTAGTATAGTAGTTTATCTAATTGTATGGATGTCATCTATAGATCATATTTTACAACTATTGTTTGAGAGTCATCATTAAATTATTATTTTAAGTTGGATTTAATAATACATCTTCACAATTTTAGAAATTTGGACTACCTTTTATTCTTGAAGGATTAAAATTGTTTCCAATTTTGACTTTATATAGAAGTCTGATTTGAAGCCTATTTGAAGGGAAGAAAAATTAGAGACCTTCAAATAAAAAGGTAAATTTCTTTTCAAGAAGAAGTTAGGTAAACGTACCCAATACCAACTACTAACTTAATACCACCTCAATGTATAGCTAGCATTGATTCTAGAGTGAAAATCTATGACAATATAACATGTCTTAACTTCACTTACAGTGAAGTTAAGGCATGTACTTGTGTTATTAATTCTCATTTTAGAATCAACAAGCATCCTACATTTGGGAGGTATTAGGTTAGTGGTTGGTATTAGCACTAGAAGAAAATGAGGGGTTTTGCAACTATACTATGCAACAGGTCTTTTAGTTGCATATGATACTTATAAGAGTTTGCAACTAGTGATAATTTGGAGACTTGTAGTTGTAGTGGAAACCCTAAAATCTAAGAAAAAAGTACAGCAATTACAAAAGTTACAACTCATATGTGACTCATTTGCAACTTGTTTGGAATTTGTAGATTTACAGATTTTAAAATATTAATCTCAATGATTTGTAGATTTCAAAATTTTATATCTACTTTTTTTAAGATTTTATAATTTTAGAACTATCTTTTTTAGATTTTTGAATTTCAATTTCATAAATTTTAATTATTCTTTTTATTTCTATAGATTGTAGAAATTTACAAATTGTAAAAATCTTAAAATTCTATCAATAAAATTTATGGTATGAGACTACAACAACTTGTTAGTCTTATATGTCTAATCTCATAGCACTCTTTACAATTGATATGGAACAATTGATATAAGACAAATGGGAATGAACTTTGAAAGCAACTAAGAAACAACTAGAAAACAACTGGAAAAACAACTAATGTACGACTAGAAAGCAATTGGGAAACAACTTGGTCAATTTACAATTGCAATCTTTTCCTAGTTGTTTCCTAGTTTTTTTTTTGTAACTATAGAATGAATTGCTACTAAAATAATGTATCAATGTTGTAAAACAACAAAAAAACAATTACATTAGATTTGGTGCTAACAGAGAGGATTACAATAGCATGATAGTTGTCTAGGACACTAGTTACATAGTAGTTGGTTGTACCAAACATGTTTTTCTTCTAGTGTATAATTTTGGCCAAAATATGTAGGGATTCATTTTAGAAAAGAGTCACAATTAAGGTGATAACATCCCAAACCATTTGTGTATTCATTCTAGACAAGTAGACTTCTATTGAAAGTATCCCAAATGTGCAATTAAACTATCCCCATACTTAACCTCTAAACACCCAAGCCTTTAATTTTAGATGTGTTTTTCATTTGAATAAAAAGCATGGACTTATATTTATCTCCAATGAAGCAAATTTTTTTTTTCAATTAAAATCTAACTATATAGATGTTTAAAGAGTTTGTTTATTAGTATGCTTACCAATTTTGAGTGCAAAATTATATAGGAGTTGTAAGATTGTAACAAGAGAAATGTATATTTTCTATTTTTAGTGAGTTGCTCCTTTCCACAATGTTTCATAAATTTGCTCATAAATTTTTTGGGGGATTGGAGGTGACATGAACAATTACAAATTGTGTTATCACACTAAAATGAACTTTTAGAAAATTGAATTTCATACAAAAAGCTATTAAACTCAGTACACAATCCACCTTGCAATTGTTGAGATGCAATTTTTTTATTATAAGTAAATCACAAATAACTCCAAACCAACACTTGCTTTTAAAAATTTTCAATGGTGAGAACCATGAAAACAATTTACTATTTCCATTGGGACCATTTTCAAAGCAAAAAGATAAGTATAAGTTTTTAGATCTCAAATCAAATGAAATTGGCAAACTTTGCTCAAAGTTGGCAAATGAAGTAAAATTAGCAAGCTTTATTCTTCCACTAATGGACATATATGCCTTTGAAGATTTGTCAAAAATCAAATGTTTATCTTTTTTAGTGAAAATTAAAAAATTTCAAGAGTTTATACTTAACCTTCAAAATTGCCCCAATTTTTTTTAAATGATCAAAAGAATTGAATTGCCCAATCTCAAATGAGCCTAAAGTTTATATATAATCAATTGGGCATTTAGGGGTTAATAACAATTAGTAAACTATTAAATCTTTAGATTTTGGTTTTACAATCAAGCTATGTGATGGCTTCAAAGGCCTAGGGCTGGAGCTTCTACTTCAAGAATTCAAAGTAATTACATGTCTTATTCAAAAATTCTATTTTTTTTTGTATGAATTTATGATTTTCAATTGCTAACACCATGAAAATGCTGTTTTTTCTTGAAAAAGGTGCCTCCAACTATATTGAATTGTTTATTTTGACATTTTTGGATGTTTTTACCTAAGTGCAATTACCACTTGTATTTCACAACTTGAGCAAGTTGATAAACACTCCCTCCATCTCATAATTATTTTCCTTTTGACCTTAGTTTTTGGTCCCCAGATGATCTTCCTATTAGACTTGTGGCGTTTGTGAATTGGTCCAATTTGACTTTCAATTGCTATCTAAGACCAACAAAACAACTCCAAGCAATAGTTTCCCCTCCATCCATGCAAATGATGCAATTGTCAATCAAAAAACAAATGAAATGATTGAAGGGGTCAATTGACACTATTTGTTTTTATTTTTTGCATCTCTTTGAATATTGTCCAATCAAAAGAGATGGCTTTAGAAGGCAAAACAAAGGTCCACATATTGTTTTTGGCCCATACAAAATATCCATAGAATGACAACCGCACTCTCAACAATCAAATGCCTAGTGGTGCTCTTTCAAAATGCCCCCAAAATTCCACTTTTTAATACTCCCAAACTATACTTTGAAAAGGACTTAGAAACTCCAAAATTGTAAGACTCCAAGAGTGAATCAAACTTTAGTTAAAACGTAAATTTGGTCTTTAAAATGTTATTTTCAACTATAATCTGAAACATTTTGTCCAATAGAAAAATCATCTTGGAATAGAGGGAGTAAAATCATTTTGGAGACCTAGATACTTGCACCTTTCTCACAATGCAACTTGGTTACTTGGTGCCCTCGATTTGCTCCCAACTATTAGTATTTTGAGCTTCCACTTGAAGGAATGTTGCATTCTTTGGATTCCATACTTGCATTTCAAGAAATTCACCTTGCCATTGTAGTATTGAAAGGTATGGTTTTCAATGTTAATTTATTTTCCTCAAGGTTGGTATTGGGGGTGGTTGCAAGAAAGAATGACTATTTTGTATAGCATTTTCCACAATATTCATGATTTTTTGGTATATACTTTATAATTAGAATTTTTTTTTTAAAAGTGTGATAAATATATTTAATATTTATAGCTCTAAGAAGAAGGTACCCTAGGTAGGAAAAACATATATATTCTCTAAGTAGGAGAACTAGAAAAGTGCAAAATCTCACGAAAATAGGTACTTTAACATTTAGGTTTGTGAAAATTAGAGAATTTTTTTTCAAAGAACTAAAAGTTGGAAATTTAGGAAGACCTCATAGTGAAGAGATTTTACCAAAAGAATGATCTTAAAACCATTTTGAATACTCAAAATTATGTGCACAAGGTAGCCCTAGTTGCATGAATATAGAGGATATAAAATAATATTTTTGTAAGTTTCTTTTGGTGAGCACATGCCTCTCTAGTGTGCAAATAGCCCACACAAATTTTAGCTCTAAGGTAGACAAACCCTTTTTTGAGTGGTCCCCAATGCCACTCCTTTGGAAAGGCCCTTTCATTGTGCAATTATTGTCTAGATATGACTTTGTTAATCCTTAAACGTCAATGAGGATATTTGGCATCTAATAGATGCTAGGATATTCTTCTAATAGGACAAAAGTTCAACTATTCATCTACAAAATTTTGTTGTCAAAAAGGAAGGTCTTCTATAGTAGCTTGACTTTCAATGAGTGCTTTTGCAATTTCTTAAGCCAAAAATTCACATAGTAATACAAACTAATGATTTCTACAAACATCCTTTTGTCCTTTAAGGATTAAATAATGTGGTAGTTGGCAATCAGATTACTAGAATGCTAACTTCAATTGGTTACATGGTAGCCTCTACATGCATCCTAGGCACATGACTACAATAGGGACTAGGGACTTGCTCTTGAGTTCAACATTAATAACAATGGAATCTATATTTAATCTAATTTTTGTTTGAAGTGTTCACTTAAGAATCAATAATACATCAACTTTACTATTGATCTATAGTTGTTTTAGGACCCTATAACTATTAACTTTGCACTTGAATACAAACTTTTGAATATTATAATTTTTTGAATATATGGATATTCTTGAGATGGGTATTAAAAGGTTAATCTCTTGAATATTTTTTCCACTTTTCTAGTGATCAAGTAACACCCTATCCTCTTAAATGGACGGATATGGATTTGTCTACCTTAGATAATTAATTTTGGGTAGTCCTCTGTACTAAAATCCCCTAAACCACAAAGTGTGACAAATTAGTTAAATTTAAACTTAAATATAAAATTCTTTTTGAATATTTTTGAAAAGAAAATTCTTTAATTATTTTCTAGTTACTGATTTTAAAAAAAAGTTTCAAGTACAATGGCTTCAATCTGCCAAAGTTATAGTCGATGACAACTCAATCACCTTAAGTGTGACACAAAATAGTACCAGTGTTGTAGCGGAAGTTGGTGTTCTTGGGTTCATGGCCATGATGGTACCTTCACATTTGATGAACTAATTAAAATTTTGTTGTGCAGAAACTTATTGCAGTATTGAAGTGCTTATTTGTGATGTGTAGGTCTGCTTATTCACTGAAACCTTTAATTTGTCAAGAAGATGAGCATGAGGTCCAAGTTACTTTCTGTTGGGGCAGATTGATTTCTAATTGCCACATAATTGTGTGTTGCAGCATCCAGTAAATTCTCTATGGTTCAAACCTTGCATTTTGAATGCAACTCTGTTCAAGTGAATGGAATGCGCATCATCACATATTTATGATAGGAACAAAATATACATTAGGATCACAACAACAATATGATTTTTTAAGTCTATATATTTGGTAAATTGTTAGTTTAAATTTAGTGAATCTTCTACTTTATTATTGGTAGTTGGCAAAGCACATGTGTCACTCTTTGCTAATCATTTGTCCTATGTCACATTAATTAAAATCGGTTGCAAATCTCTCAAATCTTTGTTTCCTCTTGTTTCTAGTCTTACATAGAAATTGACAAAATTATTGTAATAGCAAAAAAATGAACTACAAGTTCCTTGCAACCACTATGCTTATTTTGTGCCAAATGGATGTCCACCTAGGCTTGGCATTCATAGGAGAACACAAGTGGGAAAAAGGAAGGTGAAAACACCCCATTCTCATTTTTGTACCCATTCATGTATCCTAGATTTCCATTACACTGTTCTTAGACTTTCATTAAATTGTCTTTGAAAAGTGTCATTAAACTATCCTTGTACTTAATTGTGATTGGTTGATCATAGATTGCTGAGTTTTTAGTTTCATGTTCACGTATGTGATGGTGTTAGCAATCTAATAAGCTATTGCTATGAAAATTCATAATATATACATGCCATACCCGAAAAATCTGTTTTTTTTTAAAAATTCATATTTTTTGACTGCTATTACTAAAAGAAAATATTATTAGAGTAGAGCTACTGTAGACTGACGAAGGGCACTGCAGACGTCAGGGATCAACGTGAGCGTTGTTTTGTCAACTAAGCTTAAATATATAAAACTAGCTGCACAATTCGGCACATCTGCAAGACATACTGATCATACTCTTTCTCCTCTAGTGACACCGATTGTCTCGATCGGTGTTTGGATTGAAGAGCCTGCTTCTCAATTCATCATTCAGTGGAGATTAGGTTTCTAAGCTCTTGAAGCTCATGCTTTTATGTAAATTGCTTATTGGGGGATTTAGGCGTCCGTCTGCAGGCAAATGTTCTCCACGTCGTCATGGCTCGAGGCTCAGAAAACGTCATCTCGTCTGGGTTGAGATTTCTCCAAGATGTCACGCAAAACAGTGGGATTGCGGCCCATGAAATTGTACAACAGGTGAACTGGCATGTCGGTACTCTGACATTAACGGTACTGGTGTTGCTTTGGGGAGCATGGATTCTGCATTGGAAGCTTTGGCGAGGGTCAATACCAAGGGACGAGGGGCCACTCCCACCAGGAAGTTTGGGACTTCCATTTCTTGGGGAGACTTTGAGCTTCCTATCAGCACTGCGAGCCAACAAACCAGAACGGTACGTTCTTCTTGGTGATTTTACATCTTTTTCAAGTCCTCGTGATGTCAACAAAAGGTACCCACGTCCAATTGTGTCACACTTGAAGCGCTCAGCATTGAGCAAGATATTCAGATTTCTAGGTATTCAAGTTAGCTGAATTCAAAGAGACGTTTAAAGCAACGATGAATACATTATTTGGATATTATATGCTTGCAGAAGTTGTAACGTGGGTTCAAAATTTAATTGGTAGATGACAAACGTGAGTTATGACGTTGAGGTAGTGGACTCGTTTTCTGAAATTCAAATAGATCTTAGTACTCATTTGCATGCCGTATGTAGGTAGCTGTGGCAATTTGAGTGTGGTTACCGTAGAAGTACTTTGAAACTGCATAGAAAATTCTCCACTTGAGAGGAGGATTGTCACTGCAAGTTTCAGCACCGAGGGAGAATAGAGATTGAACCCTCTGGCAAGAATTTTAACCATTGTTTCTCAAATTTCCTTGAGCTAATATTGTCACATACATGTGCATATGGATGATGGATTGGGTAGTCAGGAGCTGCAAAATATGGAAAGGTGTTCAAGTCGTCGTCACTGGGTAGGCCGATCGTCAGCGTGGATGCCCCTTTTGGTAACAAGTTCATCTTTTCCAACGACGGCAAACTGCTGGACGGCTGTTACCCTAAGTCCTATACGGAGATTATCGGCAAAGAGGCCTTCGCTTTCCAACCCCCCGAAGGACACAGGTCAAATGCTTCAACATGCGTCTCAGCTATTTCTATCTTAAACTCTGTCTTGCAGAAACTCAAAAGCAAATCTTTACTAATGAATTGGGTTCATTTTGCTAATTGTGTAGGGTTCCTCATCAGGCAAGTTGTGATCGAGCTTTTTAAAGAATTCTTGCATCAAGGAAATAGAGTGTTGTAATCTAGTCATTGAAGATTTATGCTCTCTGGTGGAGAGCAGGAACTTGAATAAGGTAGAGATTACTATTTTGCATCACTTAACCCCTTTGAACACATAGGAGAGCGTTTTTTTGAAATTTATTAAGCTTTGGAGAGAACTTTGGAACAAGAGTAAAGAGCAAATTCTTCAATGTTATGTACGAGTTTCTCACGCCATCTCAAGGTGGAGCTTGTCAGCTACGGTTCTGTAACCCTCAACGTTATAACGTGTTGCTGATGTTTTTGGATGTCCCCTTTCAGATGATTAAGACGAATAATTATGACCTGCTTAAGTGGAGAGACACTGCAGAGCTTTGCACCGAGAATGGAGGCCAACGTGGTAGCTCATTTGGCGAAGTTTTGGGAAGGGAAGGAGCACGTCCTGGCAGCCAGTTCCATCAAACATTTTACCTTCCAGATAGCTTGTAATCTCCTCAGCCTGAAAGATGGTCCTGAGCTGAAGAAGTTTGAACAAGACTATGCAGTTCTCGTTGATGGGACCCATGAATTTCCCTATCAACTTGCCTGGAATCCGGTACCAGAAATCTCTTGCTGCGCGCACCTCCGTCTTATCGTACCTGGACGTTTGCATTAATCGCCGCAAGGAGATAACTTATTTCACCCTCATTTCACCTGAATGAAACTTGTGATTAGAGTTTAGATTTCTTCAGAGATTTCTGGTTCGTTGAGATCTAAACATTCGGTATGTATCACAAGGCCGTAATGGGAAATTCCTAGAATAACTCGTTGCCTTCGACAAAAATGAATACATGATGTTGTAGGGATATTCAACTAGGTTTCCAATTTTGTGTTGATTTAATTAAAACTCCAAAAGTAATTGGCATGAGATGGTCACTGTCTGTCTTTCAGTGACGTAAGAGTAGCCTATTATTCTTGAAATTGCTCTAGTGTGTGAACCAAATTGTCCAGGAGCTGAGACAGGGGCATGCATTACCAAACCAAGACTTGCTCTATGTGTTTCTTACCGTGCGTGATGAAGATGGGGAGTTCATAGCTGACAATGTCATTAAAGACAACCTCCTGCTTGTTGCTGCTGGAGGCTATGTAACAACTAGAAACACGATGGCCATTACTCTCAAATATCTGGTTAAGAATCCCTCCATTTTAGAACAAGTCCTGAAAGGTGAGGGTGCAAGATCTTCTTTGGTTTGATTGCTTCATTGGAATATGGTACTTACACTGGATCTCACCTATGCTGTTGCAGAGGATTTAACTGCCCAAAACACTAATTCGGTTTAGTATTTTTGGCAGATATGAACACAACTTGAGATTAGATATCCAATATAACGCTGAGACCTCAGCAAGATACACTTGCTGATGGAGATTTGAAATCATAAAGCATGGCGTAGAGTCCCAGAGAAATATTTGCTGGTCTGGAGCCTTGCTCTATTGATAAATCTGAAGAGAAAACCCCCCCTAAGAACCTGTTAAAATTAGGTTTAACAGCACCTTGCTTGCCTTTCTGTCTTGCTGTCTCAAATATTTTCAGTCTGTCTTCAAAGATGTTACAGACTCTTCATGAATGAGAGGTGCTTTCCTGGGCATTGGCAGAGCAATTGGAGATATCTGCACAGAAAGGAGACGGGTTGACATGGAAGGATGTCAAAGAGATGAAGTACACTTGGCGTGTCCTGCAAGAAACTACACGGTTGCAACCGCAGGTGCAAGCTGGATTTCGTGGAGCCATCGACGACATTGAGTATGAAGGGTACACCATTCCCAAAGGCTGGAGGGTAAGTTAACTACTTGGACATCAATTTTGTTAAATTGGCGGAATTCCCCGACTTGAGAACATTTAAGGAACTTTGCAAATCCATTCCTGTCCTAGTTTGTAGAGCGTTGTGCTGATGAATGTCACAAATTTTGGCGCCCACAATCATACCAAATTAACGAAATTGTCGGCACTGAGAACCTTGTTGCTTCAAGATGGTTTCTGTAAAATCATTTTTTTCAGTCATTTTTGAATCTATAGATTGGAATTTGCGAGAGCTACTCCAAACTTACCTCACTGTTCTTCAATTCAGAGTTAGCTGAAATTCAGTGGAGGTCAGCTACCATAAAATTAATGATCCTAAATTGTTGTCTAATGCTCAAGAAGGCTCGTGTAACAACAAGCGGGTGCTTGAATGTACTAAATTGCAGATGATTTGGAGTGTGAACAGATCGCACAAGGTCCCTGAATTCTTCCCTGACCCGGAGAAATTTGACCCCTCTCGATTCGAAGGCGCAGGGCCACAGCCATATACATATCTTGCATTTGGAAGTGGGCCTCACAGTTGCCCAGGGATTGAGTATGCAAAAATGGAGATGCTCTTATTCTTCCACCACGTAGTTACAAGGTTTCAGTGGTTCCCTCTTTACCCTCAGGAACCGATTAGCATAAATCCAACCCCAATTCCCAAATGGAGTCTACCTCTCAAAATATCACCTAGAACTAGGGCCGATTAGATCCTAGCTTGTAGATGTGATTTAGAAAGTGTATTTTAGCTTCTGGATCCTTCTTCTAGGACTGTCTTAATTCATGTACATATAGATCATAGTTAAATTTGGTGTGTAGCTGTGTGACGATCTGTGTAGAAACTGCTTGGTCCTACAGATGTGTCATGGAAGATTAATCATATCAAAGTACTAGACATGACCTTCCAAGACATACAATCCATAAATAATATTAATACAAGGAATGCGAGACTGAAGGCATTCATATTAATTGAAGGTCGGGACTTATCTGAAGTTCCAGGACTAAGGCTTGAAGTGACACCCTAAACCAAAATCCCCCTTCTTAGACATAGATTTCTCAGACTTTCAGTTGAAATCATATCAGCCTTGATGCCCTAGATATGGACTTGAGTTACTCTGGGCTATGAGGTCGTTCACAAAGCTTAAATTTCTTGAACAAAGCCTGTGAGATCCACGAATATCAAATTCTTCAAACACAACGCGCGTACGTGCTAATATGGAAACGTTATTATTGTAATAACCCATCAATGTACAATATCTACCTGGCCTACAATCTATATGCTTATCGAGTGTAAATTAGAACTCATACCTTTCCAATTGCACATTCAACAACTTAATTTCCTTTTGCGTTTCAATATCCTACAATTCAAGAGACCAATTGAACTCGGAGCACGTATGTACACAGCAGTCGAGCCAACTCCACATCACGTACCGTACGTGAGGCCATACAGTGTCGTACGTACGCTACTGCGAACCCCGTCGTTTTTCATTCCGGAAATTCCGACCTGTGTCGCTTCTCACGCCACTCGTCCGGTCTGAAGTGACGTGATGGTCAAACAGCGTTGGGGCCGCTCCGCACATCGCTGGCAGGACGTGCAAGTGTGCAATCGTACCAACGGGAGATGGGCTATGGGCCCGAGAATGCGATGGCCTTCTCACCTTCTTTACGGTTTACCGTCCGTACTGAACGTTTGAAATGAGATGTAATACTGAAAACGGGAGGAATTACGCTTACTGCGGCTTGAGACTCGGTTCGAAATCGAGGTTACGTTTTCGGCCACGCGAGTGAGGTTCAGGCTTTCACGTCCTGCAACGTGACTGTGCTGCCCATAGGGTTCAGGTTCACACTGCGCGCAGCTAGCAGCTGAATAGGAGATGCACGTACGTGCAGTGAGAAAGTCATTTGTATGCAACTGTGGAAGGAAGTTCAGTGGCCTTGCTGGATTCACGTTAACAGTGCTTTTCAAATGACAAGTTTCAAATTAATTACTGACTGCCGGCCTTTGCAGCTGGTACCTGTAGCCCATGGCATGTTCCGTCCTCCACAGTTGTCCCAATTGCCTCCTTCATCCCATCCTTCTCCTGAATCGTTCCATTCTCCGCGGTTCCCGACTGAACGTTAACTACCCTTCCATCGTCACCCTCCGTCACCTCCTCCGGCACCTTCTACTGCACCTTTGGGTCGAACGTAGCGCTTCTGCGTTTCAGCGCTCGTCATGATCTACACAGTCGAAAGTAAGTGAGCAGTGAAGAATTGACTTCAGGAGCGGACTCCTAACTGTAACTTAGTCGAGGTCGATTCCTTCAACCGCCCATAATTATCAGTCGTACTTGAGCGAAAGATGTGATCAAAAACAGTACTCCGGAGTACTAAATTATACGGACTCCAATAGGAACACTCGATCTGCAGCTGAAGTTCCGGATTTTACAGTGCATGTGTGCCTACAATAGCTAGAGTGTCCAGCCAGCTGCTTCCAGTAAAATTAGTTGACGCAGTTTCAATGAAGTTTGACCAAAGAACTTTCCTTGAATGTGCCAATGTTATGATTGAGTATTGAAGACCATGTTCGAACTTGGTTTTCTTCAACAGCATGGGTGCTGTTTTGTTTTTTCTTAACTGTGCCCTATTGTAAGTGCTTTAACTGAAGATGGTAACGTTACTTTAAGAAAATACTTACCAGTAATTGTAACTCCAATTCCAAAGTTACATCTCTATCATTGCTTCAAGTAAATGCATTCTTTCTACTTTCCATCGATACAGTATACGGTATACGATTTGGTTTTAAGCTTCTACAATAAGTAAATATCAATTGGAAGAATCTCAGATAACATTCATCATCAGCATTTAGAGGACAAACTTTCTTACACCATCGAGTTCCAGTTTGTCCTTGTTCTTTGTAAGTCGGAACTCAGCATGTGAACTTTAGACTTTGTTAGTACCCCAAAACCTCAAATATTAGTATCATTGCCGATTCATGTAACTGCTGTAAGGGCATTGATTTCTTTCTTCTTTCCATTTATACATTATACAAATTTTCCTGAAGCTTTCAAAACTGCACTTATCGAAACCTTCATCATCCACTCAATGACATGGTATGGATAATTAGCATTTAGGATTAAACGTAACTTGTTTACAAGAGTTTTCATTCCTCGTAATCAAGCATGCTCTACCCGAAATACGAAACATCTCCATTACTAACTCATATAGAGCATTTTTTTTTCAATGCCAAATTCCTCCATTTTTTTTAAGCTTCTTCAATGAATACAATTAGAACTAGAACGGACTGTACGTTGCAATGCAACACCTAAAAAGTTTTATGAACCTAAGATCGATGTTTCATTGAGAAACCTTAGGGTTGGGTGCCATTAGCTAGGATTTGGTAAAGTCGTCGGTGGTTGGATGAAACTGTGACATAGTTCATATCATATAGAACAGTAGATCATTTCAAAACATTCACCATCCAATTAACGAGTGGATGATCCAGCATTCCGCGGTTAATTTTCCTACACCGTGAGTTTCCATTCTTCCTTCCTCGCGTATGCACAGTAACCGAGAATGCTAACTCTGGCTTTGTTGCTCAAATACCGTTGCAAACATGCAAAAAGCTCGGCCACTTGGCAGTTTCACCATTCTGACTTTGCTGTACTAAACCAGGCCAAGGAATCGAAGTCTTTTGGGTGTGGGGTCTCGCCTCCTCGATCGATCCTACCTAAATTAAACCTGTACGCGCTTGAGAACTACTGGACATCTCACTCCACTTTAACCTCCACTTCTCATCTCAATTAAATCCTTGCCTCGATTCTCTCGTATCTGTCCAGCTCAAATGGATTCACGGCCTCCGCCCGATCAGCTTGCGGGCGGAGAAAATCAGCATGTGTCAGTGGTGCGCATCTCTTTCAATGGATCTCCCTCGACTTTCCATCTCGTCAATTTTCTCGTGTCCGTCGAGCTCCACTCCACCGGATTCTCGGCCTTCCTTCGATCGATCAGCTGCGGAGGAGAAATCAGCATGCGTCGTTGTGTCAGTGGTGTGCAGGCATCTCTTTCAATGAATCTCCACTGTGAACTTCAATCTTTTTCTCTTCTTTTCTCTTTTAATTCTTTTTCCGTTGACGTTGACTGTGAACTTTTCCAAACTAAGTTCATCAAGTTGGGAAGGGAGTGCTCCATCCTATCCTTTTTTGGGCAGTTTTCCATAAAAAAGACATTGACTGCAATGTTCAATCATTCATTGGGACATACAATTATTTGGACACAATATTTGGGGGAGGATTTCAAGCTAGTTTTCAACATCTACTGCGTGGGCATGCAAACAAATGGGGAAGTTAACATTTAAGCTAAATTCAGGCAGGCAAGGTACCGAAAGCTTTGGGACAAAGCAGGCATGAACTGGCTTGGACATGCAGTTTCACTGTATGTACCGTTATGTGTGCAGCTTCAGTTGGTTTCTCAAGCTTTTCACTTCCCACGCACGGACGGAGACTGACAGTCCCTTTGCAAATGCTTCTAAATAATAGTATAATGCCTTTGTCAAAGTCAATGCAGTCTCGCAAAGCAGCTGTGTCTCTTTGACTGATCCGCCCGTAAAGACGTGGCGCCTTGTGGGGGTCGGAGGGATTCGGGAACCAATAGAGTTATAAGGTGGATGGCTCGAACTCCGTTCGGGCATTTACAACCGCCCCTATAAATGGCATTGGAATGGATTGCAAGTGGTTCATAAATTGGCCTCCATAGTCTTGAAAGAATCCAGAAAAATATTATTCATTATTGCAAGAGCCAATCAGTCTCCTTGCTTTTTCCATTTCTCTTCCATTTCTCTTTAGAAGTTGCACTTAACACTTTATGAAAGACCTAGGATTATAAATAGGGACCTATGACACTTCTTAGTTGAAAATTCATAACTAAATCAGAAATAATCCAAAAAATACGAAACAACTTGGGTTAGATGTCAATTCCTCTTGTCTTTCGAAGAAAATTTACAAAAGTATTTTGAGAAGTTTCACCAACCAAAAATTCAGTTCTAGTGTATAAACCCTAAGTCCCAAGGCCATTTTCTTGTCAGAAAACACTCAAAACTGCCATTTCTGTTGTGTTTACCTAAAAAATAGGAAAAAATATTTTTTTCAAAAATCTAACCATGAGATGTTGTTTTGAACTTGACAAAGATCATGTGATTAAAATTTCATCACCATATGGATTAGAAGATAATTGCATTCAAATTTGGGGAAAAGGTTTTTTGGGCGTTGCCTTGAAATTTCAGATGACTTTGACTACCATTTGTTGAATTTAATTGCACTATGGACTTTGAATTTAAAAATCTAACATATTCTAAATCAAGTTAGGAACACGTCTACCAATTTTCAAATAATTTTCAGGCTTACAACACTTCCAAAAAAATTTTGCATTGTGACTATGTTGTGAAAAATCACAATACAATATTTTTTTTGCAATGAAATTTTCTACCCCATTCTTTGAAATATATCAAATCTCAATGGTAGATTGAAAGATGAAATCATTATTCACAAGATCCCAAAAAAAATTGAAAAAAACAATATTCTCTTATGTCTATGCAATTTCAAAGGCTTATGCTATTAGCTAAATGGAAAAATGCCATTGGGCAAAACAAAAAAGGATACATTATGTTCCTTGTAAAACGCAACATGTTTTCATCTACATTCTCAATAGAGTTTCCAACATTGGGAATGCCGGAGCTCCTTGCTTTCATAAAAATTCTTTCATCTGTTTCATTCAACTGCCACCTATATTGTTTAACTGTAAATTTCAGCACACCATCCATGTGGAGTTGAAGACCTTATAGAAGTCGTCTCACCAAACACAACCCTATCTTGTTTTCCTGTTGCCCACTCCCAACCTCCAATCCAGATTGCAAACTTTGCCCCCTTCTAAAGTCAAACAAATAGTGGTTGACCAACCTGCTCCTCGAGTTTGGTTTCACTAAAAAAACACCATAATTTCTTCATACAGCATTGGATTGGAATAAAAATTACATATCCATGAACGTCTCAAAAAACTACACATCTTCAAAAAGTTCCAAAAAATCATAGTATAAATTAAACTCATAGGAACCTACTCGAACTCCAATTGTCCCCTAAGGGGACAATGGGACTTTAGGGGTTACGTGGTTGACTTATGAGCCTCCTACTTTAGTACTGACTTAGATTCTGAGCTTATTTTCTCTAAAACCATTTGTACTCTTCAACCAATCATGACACAGAGTCACAGAGGTACATTTTTCTTTCTTTAATGTACCAAGAATATACATATTAGGAGGTAGTTGTTTTTATTGACCAATATGTTTCAACTTCAAAAGTTTATAACTAATTTTGGACAAATTTCCACAAAGGTCCAAAAAATATGAAATGACTTGATTTAGATGTCAATTCAACTTTTTTTTCCTACATAAATTTACTAAAAATTGTTTTATAGAGTTTATCTTCCCTGATTGAAAGGCAATCAACTCTTAAATGGTCTCTTTAAGAATAGACTACCTTAGAGTAATGGCACAAGCAACAAAATTTGTCATCAACCTATCGTTGAAGAAGAAAAATTGAATGGGATTTTGATCATTAATCCTTGAAGAACATAGCCCCATGAAACCAAGGTAATCATTAATATGCTCTAATTATTGAACCAATTAGTGCATTCTTTGTTTCTACACTAAACATTCAAATCATCTGCACAATCCATTTAATGTTTTCTAGCCTCAACATTCTTTAAAGGTTAGTCCTTAAAGTGCAACCCTTCATTACCAACATATATAGTCATAAAAATGCTTTGATTATTGGACCAATGGGTGCATTTTTTTTTCTACAATGAACAATCGAGTTATCCATAGAAAGGTGAATGTAAGAAACACTGGTCCTATTTTATGTCACATTTGAAGTTTTTGAGTTATCATTTGCCATAACTTTTGCAAACTAAAACCAATGTATTTGAATTTTTTTTGAAAATCATCAATCAGATAGTAATCAAAGAACTTATTTTTCAAAAAAATTCAAAAATCATTTTATATTTAAATTTCAATTTAGCTAATTTGTCATATTTTGCGTTTTAGGGATTTTCAGTAATGGAGACTATCCAAAATTAATGATCTAGAGCTGAAATTTGGATGGTCTATTTCCAAACTAGATATTCATGTACCCACCAAAAATAATTTAAAAAAAAAAAAAATTTTAAGTCTTCTACATTCATGCAAATATGACTTCTTTGCGTGCACAATTCTAAACATTGAAAATGGTTTCAAGATGATCCTTTTGGTGAAATCTCTTTATTATGAAATCATCCCAAATGACCAATTCTTAGATTCTTTGAAATTTTTTTTGATATTTTCTACAAATTGAAATGTCAAAGTATCTATTTTCATGAGATTTTGCACTTTTTTGGTTCTCCTACTTAGAGAATTTTTCTATGCTTTTCCTTCCTAGGGTACCTTCTTTATAAAGGTGTATACATTAAACATATTTTTTAACTTTTTTTTAAATTATTTTTTTAATTATAAAGTACTTTCAAAAATCATTAGTATTGTAGTAAATGCTATGCAAAGCAGTCAATCTTTCTTACAACCACCTTGAACATTTTTTGACCTCAACATCATTTAAGGGTTAAATAAACACCTTAAAAAGCACAATAGTCTAGATTTCTAAAATTGTAAAGATGTATTATAAATTAATGCAACTTAGAAGAATAATTTAATGATTCATGACTCTCAAAAAATAGTTGTAAAATATAATTAATAGGTCATATAACCATAGGTGAAATCAACTAGTAACACAAACCAATATTTTTCCAATAAAATTGGAAAGCCAAAATAGAAAATTAATTCTGAAATCAATTGTGGATTGAATATTTGTGATTTTTCCAAATTAGAATTTTTCCTTGAAGTTTAAAATGTTAAGTTCTAATCATAGTGATTTTTGAAGACTATAATTTATTTTTTATTAAAGTTGTTTTTGAAGGGTCATTTTTTTAATTAAATAGATTACTTTTGAGATCATAATGTCATATATACCTACCAATACTCATTGAATAATATTATATATGCAAAACCAAGTCCGTACAATCTATAATTTACAAATGGTAAAGAACTAATATGAGAATCTTTGAAATTTCAGTTGGCATGTCATTTGTTAGTTGTTACCATACTTTTGCGTCTTCGTTTGGCATCTTAGTACCAAAACAAAACTAGGGCTCAAAGATTTTGCAACAAAGAAAAAAATGGGGCTTTAGCCTTTGGATAATTAAAACTATCACTCCCTAGTGCACCATGCCACTATGCACACTAGCCACACTCCCATGGCCACAAGTTCACATTAATAGCCTACTTGAAATTTTATGGCTAATACATTTTTTGAAATATTGGCTTTACTTTCCTCATTGGCTTTAAAATTTTACAACTTTTATCATAGTCGACCAACGCTTAGTGCTCTCAAAAGATATGCTCATTGTTTTTAAGCTCGCATTTTAAAGCTCACAAACTAGTGGTGTTGCCATTGATTATTATTTTTTAATTTAAAATAAAATACATTATCTTTTCTTACATGATGATACTCTATCCTACAATACACACCTATGGTGAAAATCTCAAATTCTTGAGTGTATTTTGAATTTGATACAAATTTTTTTCATTTTTATTCAAACATTTACAAAAATTTCAACTTTTCACCAAATAGTCTAAAGTTTTTATGATGAATAGAAGAATAGAAGACATGACTATAGATTCACCCTTGAAAAAAAAGAATATAAGAATTTCATTCATATATAATTGCAACATAGGAGTATATAAGGTAATTTCACCTAAAATTGATCAAACAAGCATTTGAGTAGACTTTGTACTATTATTTTAACTACCTTAGTTTTGTTGAATCTTGTTGGAAATTTAAAAAAAAATCCTTGATCCCTTTAGCTTGTCTTTTGGGAAGACCATGTGAATAAACTATAAATTTTCAAAGTGTTGAAACTTGAAAATAGGTGTACCAAAAATTTACCATTCTTGTTCGATGGATTTTCATACATTTTAGGCAAGAGTCTGTATAGTAGATGAGTCAATTTTACAACAAGATCAATTTTGCATCATCTTACATTGGAATGAATGATTTTGAAGTCTGAATAAGTCAATCATAGGCTCATCCTTTCAAGGTTAATGGAGACTCGAAGAGAAGAGTTTGAGTGACCTTCCGGTGAAACCTCAAAAGATACTTCAAAACATTTCAAATCCGGGGGGAAAATTAAATCAAGTCCTTGTAGTGTCAAAAGGCTGGAGCAGCAACAGGTTCTTGGAGATCGTGAGGTGAGGTTGCGGTCAGTTGCTCGCTTCGCCTGCCTCAAAGTTCGGGGAGTTCTTTTAGTATTATCGGTTGTTTTCTTCCAAAGGTCCAATTCCCAAATTGAACTAGTCCTGTTTATTTTTATTTTTATTTTTCTCAAACTAGAAATTTAATAGATTTTTTCACCGGTTTTTGGGCTGATGTTTTCGAACTGCAACCAGTTTTTTGTCCCAATTCCATGGGCTACCTTTGAACTAGCGCTTCTTTAGCCCAGGGCTAAAGGATCAGGACATCCCCCCACGTGGAGCCTAGCCTCCTTGATCTCATATAAATTGAATCTGCACATCTCACTCCACTTCTCATCTCACTCTTTGCCTCAATTTGTTCGTGACTGTCCAGCTCCACTAGCTGAACTGTCGCACTACGTGCTTGCCTCACGTACAGCTAGAGCTGAGTGCATTTTGAATTTGCAGGCAGCAGGCAACTATGGCGACACGAGCTCTGGCGTTTTACACCTTGTGCATTCTCCTGTGCGGCCTGCACGGAGTTGTCACTGGTACCAAGACTTTCCCTTGCATCTCCAGCATGAAATGAAATAATTGATCTTACGTTTGTGTCATTTCTTGCATTTGCTTTCATGCTTTGATTTATGTTTTAGATCATAATATTCATCCAGAAGAACGCGAATGCGTTTCAACCTGTCGGATATCGAGTTCCACAGATCGCAACAGCTACATGCCCCTCTAGAAACTTAATTTTTTTCTAGCGTGCTTAGAGCTACAGACTGTAGTTCGCCTTTCGATCATACCTGTAGTCAATGAGTCAAATCTAGTTCTCTTGATCGATTTCAGGCCTCCGACGTACTCAAGTTTATTGTGCAATTGGTCAAAACCAATTCACGTAACTTCAAGTTGCAGGCAGACCCTCAATTTTCCACTTCTGTTGTAAAAAACCGTGGTGCTGATGTTGTGTTTCTTACAAATGTTGTGTTCCTTATTGTGTTTTCAGCAACGACATCTCATCACAAGAAGTCCCTCCACCTCACGTACTATGCCCACGAGATCCACAGCGGCCCCAACTCGACCCTCCTCCCCGCCGCAGGCACCGGCCAAGGCAACATGAGCGCCATCGGTTGGGGCACTTTCCTCGTCTTCGACAACCCCATGAAAGCCGGCAGTGCCTCCGACAGCCTCCTCTTGGGTTCCATCACGGGCACCGTAGTCTTGACCACCAGCGTGACATCCCCGCGCGCCCCGGTGATGACCGCGCAGCACATCTTTCAGCAAGGCCCCGAGTACAACGGCAGCAGCTTGACTCTGATCGGGAACATTCTGACGGCCACTCCACCGTATGAGTGTATCGTTGCTGGAGGGACAGGTTTGTTGCGGGGGTACTCGGGATATGGGATTCTGAGTCCTGTGCTGGAAGCGACGAAGGAGCCTTTGTACGTGTACCAGTGGGACATTCACATTACTTACAAGAAGTAGCTTAACTGGAAAGTCTACATGTCATTACTTGGAATTGAAAAAGTGGTTCGACTCGGTTACGATATCTAGTTACTTTTGCAGGCTTCCAATTTGAAGCAATACTGCGTGATCGATCTCAGTTGCAGGAAATGTCAGCGTCAGTGGCACATTTTTGAGAGATGGGAAAGGCTTCCTTCTGTAATAAACTTTGGAACAAGCTCAGGACCGGTGCATACTGTTCTTGGAAACGTTGAGATCTTGAGACACCACGTCAGATTTTGATTTTCAAATGTTTTTTAGAATAAATTTTTTTGCAAAAAAAAATATATTATTTCTTTTATTTGCAGTTTTGGGGGTGTTGATTACCTTCGGGTTTGATTCAGGAGGTATGGTGGAAATGGAAATCAGGAATCATTTGCATTTGAGAGGTAGTACTTTTTGTAACTGCAACGACGCTCTCACTGCAAAAGAAACCTAAAATTTTCTCTATTTTTGCAAAAGTGAACTTTAAACTCAAGATTGCTTCCAAATGTTAGACGAATAACTCACGGTCTAGGGTTGCACAAGCGATAACGAATTGTGACACAGCACTTAACGTAACAGTAATGTGATTGACATTTGTGATTTTCAACCTAAATCATTTTCGATTTGGGTATGAAACATTTTTTTTGGAATGAAACTGTTAGATGATAGGTATACAGAGTGAGATATTAAAACAGTCTGTATCAGACTGTAGCACTGTAGAATTTCCTCAGTTGTAGCCTTCCGTCATGCTGCAGTCCATATTTCTTCGTTTTTGAAAATTCGTAGAGTCCCTAAATAATTTAATTTAAAATGCATGCACTATTGGGTTTAGAAGCAATCATTATAATAAATGATTTATGTTTCTTATCCAGGACTGATAAGATGTATTCTCATTTACTTATATTACTGACGTTATGATGCTCTATGAAAATAGTTTAATTTCTGAGGAAATGCAAACCATTCTCTATTGTTTTGTTCACTTAACCCTTAAACGATCCAGAGACCTCTCCTGACTACGAAAATCCTGGAAACACTGAATTCACCAAGACAATGAACATACTGCAAAAAATACTGAACTGCAAATAATGATGGAATGGATGCTATTGATTTTTAGGGGTCTTTTGAGTATCTTTGTGATAGTTCCTCCGCCACCTGTGGAGTGCCGAAGTTTCTGTATTGCGTAGTAGCAGCCCTGTGTACTGCGCAGCGTAGGAGAGGGACAATACATTGCGTTTGTATATGCCTTGGATACCATGACTGGGAGAGCCTGGAAATTTGCGGTTGATGGCTCATCGCGTCCAATGCTACGTTTTTTTACGCAAACCCGACCACATTTAGATTTAAATTTCGAGTGGTAACTGTTGATCGATGCGACCTTTCATTTGCTTCCTCCATTGGCGCCAGGACCAGACCAGGACCAGGCAGCAAGGGCAACGATGGCGCCCAAGGATTGCAACAAGTTCGCTGAAGTCACGCAGATTAATTCAGGAATGAGCTCATACCCTATCACCAATTTCTGTGGGAAATATATGGGAAAGCTGTTGCGGCATTCAAGGTATGCACACCTGCGCGTGTTGTGTCACGTTCATCGAAGAGAGGTCTTTGAAGAGAAGAAGATGGTGAACAACCCGTTTCTTCGGTTTCCTCTCGCGCTCTAGGGTACTGTCCTTCCCTAGCTTGCACTCATGGGAGATACTCTCTGGAACTGGCTAATCTCGACAATGTCCAGCGAGAATGCCAGTGACAATGTGCAATACAGAATTTGTGGGGAGATGAACTCGTAGTAAGTTAGATAAAAAAAATTGGGTGCTTTCTGAGTAGAATGAGGGCTGCTTCACACATGGGCCCAAGGTTGAGAGTCTGTCGGTCTCCACCAATCAAATTTCAGAAAACCTCAACTTTGGCTTCTCGACCCTTCACACAAGGCAGCATAATCCAAAATCTGTCGCCCTTCAAAGTGCTTACATGGAAGCCCAAGCTCCTATGTGGCAATGGGCAATTCGACGGACTCTTGCCCAAAGTTTGACCATGAACTCCCATGGCCTCTCGACTTGGTTGACCCATGTGTGAAGTGCCCCTCAGATTGCAGTTCATTGCTTGAGCATTTCCTCCACCCTCCTTTTTCTCTACTTTGGGAAGCTGAATTCAATGCTTAGGCAAAGCAGCCCGGTGTATGTGACTGACTTCTGCTACTCTCAAAGTTCGCAGTGCAAAAGCTGACTAGCTGAGAAAAAAAACGAACAGTTGCAGAGATGTATTCGGAAGTCTGATATGGTACACATGTGGTCAAGATGGAAAGACATGCATGTGATCTTGTGGCTTCTTTCGGCTGGGTGAGTTTGGCAATTGTGTGCGAGACTGCCTTACCCTGTTAGAATTGAATTTTAGTAAGATTGGTGATGGTGCGCACGCTATCCCGGTTGAAGATGTCCATTGTTGAAAATTTGGCCCCCCAATGACTAACATTAGTTTAGTGATGGCATGAATAGACACCAAAGTCCTCATAGATTCTTCTTAATTAAAGCTCACGGTAATCCAACTTGCTGGCTGAAGGAGCTCGTCCCTGTTTCTTGGAAGTTCAGTTCCACGATGTCAGACTTCCTAATACATCTCCGCAACTGTGCTTCACACGAAAGAAGGTCTTCATTCAAAGCACTCACCTACACATGTAGTCAAGATGGAAAGACATGCATGTGGTCTTGTGGCTTCTTTAAATGCATAAACCTTTCTTTGTGCATAGTCTCGGCACCATGCACTAAGGTTCTACCTATAGTACCTACAGTACTGTACTTACCAATTCTTCACTTTAAGGGAGTGACATCATGAAAACTTTTGTGTAAAAATTTGATGTTGTTTATCAAATGTGCACAGTACTACCTGTTGTGCACCTATTACCCTCACTTTGTGAAAAAAAATTTCAAGTACATTTGGGTTCTTATGCCAAATGCTACACATGCCTCAATGCTCTGTATTTGAAAGTATGGCTAGTTCTGACCAATTTGTATGTATAAAGAATTTTAAATTGTGGTATATCATGTTAAAAAAATCAAGGAAACTTTGGGGCGTTTGTACCAATGCATTGTAGTTTCACTAAAAATCTGAAGTTCATCAGGCCAATAGACAGTACCTGAAATTACCATATTCCAAAATAAACATTGTATGACAAAAAATGGCAAGCACTGTGAAGCATTAATTTTACTATTGAAAAGTCATTACAAAAGTTCTGAGGCCTCCAAAGGGATGCCAGTTTTTTTATTTTCAGCACCCCCTGCGGTGCAATAACAGAAAAATCAAAAAATAATTTTCTTTTTTTAATTTCAGAAAAAAATTAGTAAAAAAATAAAAAATAGTGCGACATTAGATTGACTATTATTGCCACATTGCCATCAAATTCATAATACATTATACAAGTATACAACTGCAGAAGGCTTTTAGGCCATTCAAGGGTTAACCCGCAAACGTCTAAATTGTGGTTTTTGGCAACACAAAAATTTTGGGCAGCTCACTACAAATGAAGTTTTTATATTTTTTCTTTGAAATTTTCACACAACATGAGTCCAAGGAGTAACTCAAAGGCCCAAAAAATTTCATAACTTTTGACTACATGGTTAAAAAGTTATTGTATCATATATAATTTTCAGTGCTTGGCAAGCAATTCAAAAATTTCTTAAAAAAATATTTTCTTAAGGAATAAAAACTTAAAAATTAATTTTCTAGATTTATGTATACATGGAAAGTTTTAAATCATTTGATTTTGATTAATGAGATGAAAGTTATGAGGAGTTTTAGTTTGCAGACAATTATGGATCTTCTACTCTAAAATGAGTTTTGAAGTCGTTTATTTAACTCAATTTTCAATATTTTTTGAAAAAAATAAAATCTTATGATGTAAATTGTTTATTTTAACATTACAACCATTGGGATTGTCATTTTACAATCCCATAACTAAATTCTTAACAATTTAGTACTTTGAATCATTCTCTACTTCTTTCTATTTATTATTTTTTTCCTATATGTTGTGCAATTTGAAATGATCTAAACTATTTTTCAAACATGTAGAAAACTTGCCTTGAAGAATGAATCCAAAGAAGCACCACCATTATGGACATTTTTTCATGCAAATGTGACCTTGTCAAGTGCAACTACTTGATTTTTTTGCAGGGCCAAGAAAAGATTTTTGTCAATTCAAATATGAATATTTTGCAATCTACACGGTAGAAATTTCTGAAATTTTTTTCATATCTTTTCAAACCAATGTTCTACAAGATCCTATAGTTACATGATATGTCTAAAAATTTATTTATTTCTAAAATTTGATACTTGCACTTAAAAATATAGTTTTAGAGCATTGTTGGCAAAAACATAGTCCAATTGAAAAGATTTAGTCCATGTCTCATAATTCATATTCATTGATAAAGCCTTTTTTACCCCTTGAAGGTTCATGACTATATTTTATCAAAAAAACATTTCAAAACTACCATTTTTAGTGCAAAGGCTTGATAAAGGCGGTCTCTTTTGAAGTGATAGTAAAACCATGTACGAATGCAATAGTAGGGCAATCAAAAAATTAATTTTGTAGACATGGCATATTATCATTGTCTACAAATTATTTTTATTTCCCTAAATTGCAACATATATATGAAATGAGACATGAGAAGTGCTTCATTGGTAATAATATAAAAATCACACTACGAATTAAACTATTGAGCCCATCTTGATCACCATAATGCATTGGAATGAACATAGAAACAACTTTGTGCATTGCATCACTTCTATGGCCAATCTCCGTTGACCATTGAGGACTTGTAGTAGCATTGTCACTGTCATCAATGACAATGACATCTTTTTGATACATTGTAAAGTAGATTGATTGCCATTCTATTGAGGCCTATGATCTCTATCACTTGAAATGTTAGATTACAAGAATTAATGCAATTTGACTTTATATCTTTAATTCTTGAAGTATTCAAAAATCACTATATAAACACTGTGAATTTACACCTTTTATCAAGCAAAAAGGCTAGATATTTATTTGAAATTCAAAATTATATGATCTCCTTCACATTTGAATGATCAATGCTTATGGATCTACTCTTTGTAAATAATTGGCATGCTATCAATTTTTAAATTTTTTTCAAAGCATACCCTATGGTAACAGCACTTATGAAGGTTTTCCAAACCTTATGACAATAGTCTTTGTTAACCCCTAAAGGACCAAGGTGCGCTTTTGGGCAATATAAATTTTTTAGGCAAGTGCATGTGAGTGGAGATTTCTATATTTTTGGCCCAAATTTTAATAAAAGGTGTGGACAAAGAATATCTTTCATGTGCACTAAATTTCAGGACATTTGAAAATATGAGTCAAAAGTTGTGGCCTAATATGTAGTTTGTTTCTCAACTTGGGTAGTGTGGGCAGATCTAAAAAAATCTTTTTTTCTAAAATAAAAAATTTGAAATTAATTTTCTAGATTTACATATATATATAGAAAGCTTTGAATCATTCCATTTTGATCAATGAGTCAAAAGTTATGAGGTGTTTTAGTTTGCAGGCAGTTATGGATTCTCTACTCCAAAATAAACTTTGAAATTCTTTATTGAACTCAAATTTCAAATATTTTGGAAAAAAATAAAAATATTATTTGAAGATAGCTTATTACAACATTACAACAATTGGGATTGGCATTTTTCAATTCCAAAATTAAATTATTAACAATTTCATATTTTGACTCATTTTCTACTTCTTTCTATTTGCTATTTCTATCTTGTATGTTGTGCAATTCCAAATGATATGAAAATTTTCAAGAATGTAGCCAACTTGACTTTAAGAATAAATCCAAAGCAACAATTTTGAACATTTTTTCATACAAATGTGACCTTATGAAGTGCAGCTACCCGGTTTTTCACAAGGCCAATAAAAGGCTTATTGTCAATTGAAATGCTAATATCTTACAATCTACACGGTGGAAATTTCTGAAATTTTTCCCAAATCTTTTCAAATTATTATAATACAAGATCCTATGGTTGAATGTGTCCAAAAATGTTTTTAAAATTTTATTTGGTACTTGTCCTTAAAATGGCAGTTTGGAAGGGTTTTGTTGAAAACATAGTCAAGGAACTTTAAGGGCTAATTTCTTCACTCTCAAAGTAAAATAAGATAAGCCATCCTATTCATTGATACATCAATTCCATTGAGACCTATTAATGCTTAATACGATCATTTTGTGCACACAACAATGCACATTTTTAAATTTGAAATGTGCACAACTCGTACATAGTCTGTTTTACAAAAAGGCTTAGACAACCTCGATGGCTCACAACCTAGATGGTAGGGAGGAAGGACTGAATTACAAAGCCAAAAGAATTAGAAGAGAATGGGACCTTATCTGACCTGACTTGGTGTAAGTTAAGCTAGTTCTGTAAAACTGTATTGAGTCAATTACCAACTCTTTTGAGCTCACTGTCACAATGAGCTCAAAACTCATTAAATTAATTCTTTTTCCAAACCTCCCCCCTCCCCTCCCCCTCTTTGTAATTTTCGAAATCAAGTACTCTCACAATGAATATGGGATATTTGTTTCTCAAGTACTTATCCAAATACATACATGTAGTTAATATTCGTATTTGTATCCATATCCATATTGGCGTATCTATAACCATATCAAAGTACAAATCTATATCTGTATCAAAGTTTTTTTTGAAATCAATGGTTGAGGGGGGGGGGGGTGTTGTAATTTTTTTTCTAAAAAATCAACGGCTCTTGTTTTTTAGGAGGGAAGGGGGGCTGTTAATTAATGGCCAAACTTATTGGTTCACTTTTTTTGATACATTGTGAAACTATGGAATTTCCAATTCCAAAATCCAAAGCTCCACCAATAGGGTCCGTCACATGAAAATTAGGTTTGTCTCCTCAAGTCATTACTGGCAACATCTGCAATTGACACAAATAGAAATGGCATCATCTAAACTTAACCTCTAAATTCCCATTGTCCCCTCAAGGGACAAATCAGATTTCGGGCAAGTTCTTGTGATCTCAATTTTTGGTGAATTTTTTTGAAACTTTCCCATAAGATAGAAAAATTGATTATCCAGGTGGGAATATAATTTTTATTTCAATTAGTGCCTAGTAGCAAAAGTTATACCACAAAATGCCTAAAATGAATTTAATGGGCAACACAAAAAAAATTGCAAAAAATAAAATAAATTTTAATTTTTTTTTCCTCTTAAGTGTTTCATTTTTGTCTACATGTGAAGCTTTGATTTGTTGTATTTGGACTAATAATGAGAAAGTTAAAGACAATCTTGTTTTTCGGGCAATTTTAGCATCTTCTTGAAAAAATAACTTTTAGAAATTATTTCTGAATGCAATTTTCACAATTTTCCACAAATTTATTTTTGAGAATGTTGTGTTTGCTTGCTAAAACAATCTGACCATTGGTATTATTGTCTTTCAATCCCATTTTGGAGTTATTCCCAATTTAGTTTTTTTCCAATCTTGGACCTATTTCTACATAGCATTTTTTTAGAGAATGAAAATTAAGTGTTGTTTTTTAAAAATAAATTTCCTAGACTTTCAACTCAATTCTTCAAAATAAATTTTTTGTAATTCAAAGTCTGTAGTGCCAAAAAATTTCACAATTTGCGGTCAAAGTCATCTGAAATTGCAATCCAATGTTCAAAAAAACTTTCTTTTCCAACTTTAAATGCTAATATCTTCCAATCTATACAGTCAAAATTCATGAAATTTTTACAACATGAGCTAAGACAAGTGAAGTACAATACAAGATCCTATGGTTAGATTCTAAAAAAATGATTTTTTTTGTTTTCTTGGGTGAACACAGCAAAAATGGCAGTTTTTAGTGGTTTTTGACAAGAAAACGGCCTTGGGAATTTAGGGGTTAACCTGGGCAAATTTTCATTCTGCACAGTCGTGATTGACATGCTCTAATGTAAAGCTCACCTGAACACAAATTTTAAAAATCCTGAGTGCATTAAAACTAAATTTAAAAAAACAGAACCTAATAAAAAGATGATAGGCAATAAATTTACCACAGACCATGAATATTTGCAGATGTTAAGTGGCAGAAACTCACTCACCTTCCCATTTGTCAATGAAGTCATGGTTTTCAGAGAAACTCAGAGAAATTACAGTGCTCGTCAACTGCACCGCTTCCTGATACAACTTCCAAAGCCCTCTGATCCATGAACCCTAAAGTAAAGTAAGGTAGGGGGCTGTAAAAGCGATCTTTTAATAGCTGATTGTATTTTATGGGGAGATAAACTCCTTGAAAAAAATTTCAATAAATTTTCATAGGAAGAAAAATGGAATTTGCATCTAACACGAGTCGTTTCATGTTTTTTTGACCTTCTTGGAATTAGTTACAAATTTTTGAAGTTGAAACGCAGTGGTTTCTAAAAGCGACCCCCTCCTGAAATGTATACCTGTGGTATATTGAAGGAAGAAAAATGTACCTTTGTGTTAGAGGTCACCTTTAGAACTAGGTCGCTTTTACAACCATCTACCTTAAGTCATCAACTTACGACCTAAGTAAGAAACCCATGAAGGCAAGCTCTCATTTTGTGTAAAGAGTTGGTTAGGGTGCGGACAGGGATAGCCAACGACTTCAACGATGTTTTTCTTTAATCCACATTGCACTGTAGTGGAAGGTGGTTTTAGGTTTTTTCATTTCATCCAATGGTTGCTATTTTTTCACTTCGGGGAGAATAGGTTGCTTGACAATTCTTAGGAGATAAAGCCGTAATTTAAGAAAACTATTATTTCTGCAAATCTAAATATAGGGTTTTGTAAAACTTTGAATCCTCTTAACTTAACTTCTTGCACTATAAAGTTTTGAGTTTTACATCTTTTGAGTGGAAAATCGAGTTCAAAGTTTTAAAAAAAAAAATCAATTGAAATTCAAATTGATTTTCATCCTTTAAAAAATTGTTGAGTAGAAGTAAGTATGAGATGGAAGGGAAAATTAAATGACAAATTGTTCTAAAATGAAAACAGAACATGTCAATCCTAATGGTGAAATTATTGTAGCTAGCAAGTATCTAAACTCAATGGATGTTTTTGTTTTGATAAATTGTGAGAATCGAACTCCTAAAATGAATCCTTAACATACATTATTTTTTCAAAAAGATGCCTTGATTGCCTACAAAACGAGACTTTTCATAACTTTCACATAACTAATTCAAATTGAATGAATCAAAACTTTCCATGTAGACATGAATATTATCTTCACGAAAACAAATTAAAAAATAATAATTTTAAATTTTTGAGTTTTTTTCTTGACCAAAGTCAAGCATTTTGAACTTAGGAGTGCATAACTTTTTTTTCTTGTGTAGTGATTGAAATAAAAATGATATTACTCAAAAGCAAGCATATTTTCTTACCTCCAATAAAAGTTTCAAAAAATTATTGTAGAATTTGACACTATAGAAACTTGCTTGAAATTCTTAAAAACCCAAACTAGAATTTTGAACTCTTGGGGATTAAGAAGATCAAGTAATAGGTAGCAATAGAAAGAGAAGAAAGAATATTATACCTACATCAAATACATAGCATAGATACTTTACAAAAAACATTATGATGATTTTTCTTTAAATCTTACAATTTTTACTCTAACACTTATAAATGGGAATAATATATTTAATATATATTTTGATTCTACAACCTATTGGCTATTATCACATGTCAATTGCTTCTAATCCCTAATTTCTCATAGTTCCCCCAAAAGACAAATGAAAGTTTCGACAAATTCCTAAGATCTCAATTTTTGGCACAATTTGTTAAAACTTCTTTTTGAAGACAAAAAAATACATTAGCTTCCTAGGAATACAAATTTTATGTTAATTGGTGAATGTGAGCAAAAGTGCCATCCTAAGGCACATATTCAAGCTTACTAGTCAACAAAAAAAAATCTAAAACAACTAAATTTTGATTATATTTTTGTCTACATAAATTTTTTTTATACATTCCATTGGATTAGTGATGTGAAAGCTATGGAGCTTCTTCTTTTGGGGGCAATCATATGTAGCATCTTTTTGAGGAAATAATGTATTGGATTTGTTTTAGAACTCAATTTTCAAATTTTTCAAAAAAAAAGTTCTACAATGTGTAATATATTTGCTAATACGATCTCACCATTAGAGTTAGTGTGATTCAATTCCATCTTGGAGCTATTAACAATTTAGTTTTTCCTTCTATCATGTACCTACTTCAATTTTACAAATTTTTAAAGAATGGAAATAAATGGTTTAGGATTAGGTGGATGTGGGGTGTTCTCTAAGACCTTTAACTTAATTCTTCAACATAGGAGAAAAAAATATTTTACAATTTGCAATGCATAAATTTAAGCTAAAAAGATTAAAGTCTTGTAATTTAGTCACACAAAATGTAGATAATGACATTTTTTTTCACTTTAAACGCAAATGGGTCAAACCACACTCAAAAGTACCATTGGGATTATTTTACTAGGATAGGATTTGAGTCCTTTTTTGAACTTTTAAAGCTTAGAATTACTTTAATGTTGTCATTTTTTTAATAAATTTATAGAAGAATAGTATTGCAATGCTTGCCTTTAATAAGTTGGAGAAAAAATTTCATGGATAAAATTGTCAAAAGGACGTAAATCACCAACTGTGAGGCTAAATTTAGTGCTTACATTATAATATAGTACTTTAAAAGGATATTTCTATCTAAATTTTTATAATTGTCAAGCATGAAATTATAAAAAATATTTTTAGTAATCAAATCTTGGACAAAAAATAGTCTAATTTTTTAATTGATCAATTGATTATTGACAAATTATTAATTTATTCTTAAAAAATTCAAGCATTCAATTTCAAAAATAGCTTATATAGGGACTTTGAAGTGAATAATTTATACATTTTTCGTTCTAATACAATCAACATTTGGATTATTTTTATATTGAAAAGGACATTTATATATTTTTATTTCTAATTATTATAGAAAATAGAAAATCATTCAAATTGCAGCAAAAGAATTATTTTCTATTCTATCATATGATTATATATACATGTGATTTTTTTGGATTCAATCACATTATTATTCATTAGAAATTAGTCCTCTTTTCTACCATTGAAAAATTGGACAAGTTGATATTGGAACTTTAATTGGAACTTTAATAAAGAATTTTTTATTTTTTTATTAATAAAAAATTATGAATCTTAATATGACTTGAAGTACTAGTCAAAAAGGACTAAACTTCTTATATTTAATAGATTAATTAAAAAAAATAGCTAAAAAAATTATACTATAGATTTGATTGTATCTAATTCTTTTTTTGGTACCATTGAAGGTGATTTTACCAAAATGTCTTGCAATCTATGCAAGTAAAGTTTCTAAAATATCTTTTATACATTCTTATATTATTCTAGTATAAGATTCGATGGTTAAATACATAAAAAACATTTTAAAAATGTTTGTGCTCTTGCAGTAGAAATGACAATTTTGAGTATTGAAATTAGAAGAGAAAAACCATACATCATGTCTAAGACCACACTACTCAATGTCTTGGATTCTAATAAGAATCCTTTTATTCTTCCATTCTTAGTATCATGCATTGACGACTTTGCCTTCTCTCCTCTTTCCTTTTATTCCTGCAAATTTGATTCTAATTATCCATTTCTTGGTTTGCTCCATAACGAATCCAATCTACAGCCATGATCCCTTCGATCATTGCCTATAGGATCGTCCACGTATGTCACCATGGTTAGATCCGGACAAATATAATTGAAGACCTGAGACCTCCTATGATACCTCGATTCCCCACCCTTCTTACGCAAGAATTACCATAATCATCTCCTCCCTAGGTCCTAGAGCTTTAGTAGTGCTCGAAACGTGCTCTAGTCAATAATAATACCTCTTCAATTTAGCCCCTTTAGAAAGCTTCTTCAAAACCACTCCTTTTGGATACTCAAACTATATGACCCATTATCACACTATCGATGAACAACATACAATCTAAGCCACTTTGATTTGAATTTTTGTCCATGTTGCTTGACAAGCTAGTGATCCATCGTCATTATTAGCTCCCCTAGGTTGAACTTAACGGTTTTCTTTTGGGCATCGTGCTTGAGTTTTCTCTTCCGCTATTTGGCTTTATAGTTCTATAATGCGTAATGTTGGATCTTGTCCAACCTTTCAAGTAGATGAATACGGGTGCTTAGGGACTCGGTACCTCCCATCCCATGTCGCACGATGTCGTATTGTAAATAACTATATTATTTAAAAACATCAAAAGATTAACCTTGAGCCCTAGTTCAAGAAAAATGTTGAGATAGAAAAGGTGGGGGTCATGGAGAAATCTATGGTCTTGGGTTGTACTGGATCTTGTCACTTAATTTAGAGGGACAGGGTGGCTGGCTGGTTGGTTAGTTATTTCCTGCTTTCACTAGCGGTGCTAAGTTGCAACTACTCAAACCGAATCAACGAATCCGACAAGATTCGAACTCGGAACTAGTTGGCAGCTAATTAGAAACTTCTCCAACCAATCAAGTCCGCAATTTGGCGACCGTTGTTGATCCCAAGGTGGTTTTATACCACTATTGATTGGTTGTTTGGTATATTGACTGATGGAACAGTGTTCTTAAGTCTATTTTTTTTATCACATAGGTTACCTTTTGATACAAAAAAGAAAAAAATATACGTTTGATTATTAGCATTTTGATTTTATTATAAAGATAGCTAGTATAGTGTAATTGGAGTATGTAAAGCAAAAGTAAGCTTCTTAAAGAAGCTATTAGGTATAGAAATAAACAAACTGAGTAGTATTGCTTCTCATATTTTACTTTGAGTTGGTTATAGTTTGAATTTTAGTATTCGTAGTTATGGATTCACAAGACCCTGACGATTGGCAATTGCCATTATCGCAATTACCGGTTGATCCAAATCAACCATCTTCACCAAGACTGTGTATGCGAGATGATGCTAGACCTTCTGAATGTCGTATTCATTTATAAACAGATTTAGATAACCAGCAAACTTTATTGCCAGTTTTGCAATTGGATAAAAAGTCTTTGGTGATCGTTTTGGAATTTGAACCCATGCTTTCCGAGAACTATCAAATGGTATTTGAAGGGTGTTTTGAAAACAACAGTGAAGAACAAATGGTTACCTGTATTTCCAGTGAAGTAGGCCAACGCCTTTGGCTTCAAAGACCACTCAATCTATTGACCGCGGAACGGAGAGCTAACTACATTGTTGCTTTACTTTTGCGTGTTTTGGAGTTCTTAAGTGTGTAAAGCAAATGATTTTGAAATTAGATTTTGTGGTGTTAAGGTAATGTATTTTAGCCTTTGTTTTAGGGTTTTGGCTACCACCAATTAAATTTTATTCACATTAGATGAAAGTAGTTGATTGTTTACCTTCCTTTTGTTGACTTTGGGATTAGTGGACCCAAAGAAGCATTTGGAATTTAGAAAAAGTAGAGTTTTAGGGAGCCTATAGGAGAATAGATGCTCACATGGGCTGTTGTGACCCATGTGGAAGGAGAAGGGGGAGAGATTCTCTCCTCTCTCAGGGTTGACGTTGGGGTGAGTGTGGTGTGTTGAAGTGGAAAAAACCAAAACTTTGTTCGGTTGCTGTGTGTTGCTGAAAACGAATTTGAATACAAAATTTGGTTTAATTATACATAGTGGTGTTGCGCTTCTTTTGGCGGTATTTTCACTTGATTTCAATATTGTACGTGAATTTTATAGGCTTTTGAGTGAGGAGTAGTTTGTTGCTACCCAAAAGGAGGAGCACAGACTTTGTGCCTCTCCTAGAGTCACAAAAATTGTTAGAACAAAGTGAAAATCAAGTAGAATATAGATCTTGTTGCTAAATTTCTATCAAGCTATCAAACTTCTCATTACCATGTTTTTATCTCAAGTTATGAAGAGAGAAGCGAAGTAGTGTACTATCGCTAGAATTGCATGTAGGAGATCTTTGAGAGCACATAACTTGTAGGCAATAGCTTTATTTCAAGTGAAATTTTGATGCATCAAAGCTTATTGTATTAGCCTTCAAAAGAGTTATCTCTTACCTAAAGTGGAGCTTTAGAACGTTTTAGGTGCCCATTTTAGTACTGCTGATTTAGAAGAGGGTGAAAGAGACGATTGGAAGGTTAGAAGATTGAAGATTGAAGTGAAGAATTGAAGAGTCAAGTGAAGACTTATCCCGCAAGGACCTAGCCTATGTTGTAGTTTGTAGCTCTATTATTCCAAGCCAGATTTGGAGGCTCGTTATCAATTTGTATGTTGGACATGTGGCTTTGTCAATTTTTTGCATTGTAAACCTTGTTTGCGGGTTTGGCCTGACATTGCGTACATGGCCTTACTCCATTTTGTGTCGTGGGCAACGAAGTGGGGTTGATGGCCCACATGGTTGAATCTTATGTCGTTTTCACGGTGAAACTGGATTGATCACTAATAGATCGTGAATTTGAAAGTTTAGGAGCCATATTCATGGACGGTTCAGCTCGTGGTCTACTGTCCGTTCTACCCGTCCCGTATCTTGTGGTTTCTTATCCCCTCCTTGACCCTTGAACCCCGAGAACCATAACAGGATAGTCCAACATGGAGTTGATTCAAGTAAGTTGAAGATTGAAGGTTTGAGGAGACAACGTGTTGAAGATTCGAGGTGCAAATGTATGAAAAGACATCCTATTGAAGATTCAAGGTTCGAGACAAGATCAAGCTAGAAACCCTACCCTCAAGTCATTTCTAGTAGTAGTCAGAATCCCTGTGATTTCCCAAAGCAAACTCTTCTCAATACGACAACGGCTGTCTGTAGGGACTTAAGTTCCAATTCCACAGGTACAATCGCTTCAATGCCAAAAGCTAATTGGATCGGTGTGTATTTGATCACCGTTTTATGAGCCGTCTGATAAACCCATAGTGCCTCTGCTATATATTGATCCCATTTGCGGCGCTTCTCCAGCACAACCTTCCTAATGATTCCAATCAATATACCGTTAGTTTTCTCTATTAATCCATTTGCCTGCGGGTAATAGGGATTCACATGCCTATGTTTGATTGACATCTTTTGCATAAGCTCGGACACGACCTTGTTCACGAAGTGGGTTCCCTGATCAATAGCGACCTCCAGTAGGCACTTATATTGATAAATAATTTGGCTAAATATGAAATCAATGGCAACCTTCTTATTATAGTGCTTCACAAGCATTGCTTCCGACCAGTTCGATAAGTAATCCGTGGCAACTATTAGATACTCGTTGTGTTTTGCAATCATGGGAAGTGGGCTGACGAAATCAACGCCCCACTTCTCAAATATTCCGATAGGATAGATTGGGTACAATTTTGTGTAAGGAATTGTTTGTCTTCCATATGCTTGACAAAATAGGCAAGTTTTGCAAAAGTGAGCACTATCAGTGAACATGGATAGCTAATAGTACCTTGTCTGTAGTATTTTCCTAGTCATGACGTTGGCAACAAAATGTCCTCCATACACGCCTTCATGACAGTGTCATAGTATCTCCATAGCTTCTTCAGGGTTTACCGCTCTACAAAGAATCTGGTCCTTGCCTAATCGATACAAATCGTCGTCTATCAAAGTATAAGGCTAGCTCTTCCTTCAAATTTCCTTGGGTTGACAAGTGGTCAGTCCCTCAGGCAAGACCAAGTCTCTCAAATAGGTGATGATATTGTTGTATCCAAAATCTCGTTGTTCCATTTTGGTCATGAGCGTAAAACATTCTAAATCGTATGACAAAGCTCCCTCGATGCTCTTTGGAGGTGTGCCAAGGTCTAAAAGCAAGGAGGCATGGCTCGCTCTAGTCCCCTTTGTGGTTTTTATAACCAATTCATATGCTTGCAAAGAGGCCATTAGTTGTGCAACCCTTCCTTTAGGATGAGCCTCTTGTACGAGCATCTTGAGTATTACAACTTCATCATATTAATGGGACTAGATGACAACGAACACCAAAAGGAAGGGAAATACTAGTAACAAGTAGTTATGAGCTTGAGACGGTTATGTTGGTTGTAACCCACTTTCTCCCTTAAGCTTAGTGAGGGGGACATTGTCTCTCACTCATCATATTGTTAATATTATGATACATTAAGACAACATGCCCTAACTCCCTTTGTATGAGCTTTGTTTCTGATTGCAAGTGTAGCTAACAGCTTAGAACTTTCCAGGATGATCACGTTGGGTTGAAGTATGTAGGTTGCCGCCAAGACGCATGGAGCTTGGGAGCCAAGCCATTGCTATGCAGTGTTGACAAGAACCAGGTTCGAGGAGCAACTCTTGACATTATGACAAGTCTGACTGTTCCTATTTTGTAGGCAATAGATGCAGTTTCCGATACTAAGATGATTTGGTGGGTTTGTAGTGGGTGATGCTGGTAGAGGCAATGGGATCATTATTGTAGCGATTGGTCCTAAGTTATAATAAGTAAGCAGTTGTGGAATTGCCTTGCCCCAACACATTGCTTAAAATGGACGACACTCGTATAAGCCTCATGTTTTGGCACAATTTCTTTGGCACATAGGGCCCACGGCACAAGCGAGCGTTGAAGTGGCATGTGGTGCGTTGAAAGGCGCACGAGACAGGCTCTCATGACACCCTGCCAAGATACGAAGAACATAGTAAAGTGTAGGTCTTGATGCAGCTTGTTTCCTGATGTGCTTTTCTCTGAAATCCTTCTTGGTGTTTTGACAGGGTTGTCTAGTGACCAACGGTGAACATGGCGCATGCAAGAGTGGAGAATCAGCCTCCACAATCGAGGGGACAACCCTGCTATTAATGGTGAGCAACGAGCCTACAACGACATGCCAAGGTTTGGAATAAAGCTTGCAAATACGGCATTGAGATGGACAAGGTAGTATTGGCCATGACAAGAAGGGTGCCTAAGATGGAGGGGGTGGGTGCAGAGTGGGCTGAGTTTATCCAAAAACAAATCTAATCTATCTTCTAGGCATCCATTTCGTACCTTGTGCAACAAATTTCTAAACATACAATAGCAACCCCATTAGTTGCATCTCCATTAGTGGGTGGAAGAGCAACAGATTTTGGCCATTAAAGGTTGGTTGATGGTGGAGGTGGGAGTTTTGATCACAAAGAATCAAAGGTTGCGCTACCTGAGAAATTCTCGGGTTAAAAAAGAGGGGAAGTGTATAAATGGTTTGCAGGGTTGACGAATCTCAATGTCTGCCCCAAAATAGCGTCCGTTTTCTGGACGCACGGACGCTAGCGGACGCAGCGTCCCGACCGCCGTCGGAAAGCGGACGGGCAGAGCGGACGGACGGGGCGGACGGACTGAGGCGGACACCCAGATCGTGCGGACCAGATCAATCCGCGCGTCGATCGGACGGCCAAAATCGAGCGGACGGGCGGACGGGGGACAGGCGGACGCTACGTCTGCCGGGACTACGAATGTCAGCGGACGCTGCAGACACAGCGTCCGCGTCCGGACGTCGTGTCAACCCTGATGGTTTGTTCAACTCCGTTTAGTTTTCCGAGGCAAACCACGTGCTTATCAATTGGATGAAGATAAGGTGACCTACGCTCTCTCCTACATGATCGAGGTTGTACAAAATTGGGCTATGCCAATTTTGCAAGCCCTTGACGAGGGGCATCACCATGACTTATTGTCCGATTATGATGTTTTTAGGGAAGTAGTTATCGCCATGTATGAAGATGTGGATCAAAGAAGTAATGCCAAGGACCGATTGGGAAGAATCCGTCAAACCGGGTCCATGGCCTCTTATATATCTTTGTTTAACGAGCATGCTACCCAAGTAGACTAGAATGAAGCAAGTTTGATGGCCTAGTTTCATGGAGGGCTTAAAAATAAAGTCCTCGATTTGATAGCCACAACGGAGGCATAACCAAGTCAACTTCAAGAATGGATGGCCATTGCAATCCACATTGATGAGAGGCTATGGTTATGACATCAAAGCCGACGTCCTCCATCTTATTCTTCTACTTCCAGAGACCATGCAGGATGATCTCAAGTAACCTTGGAGAATTTTGGTTTGATACCAATGGAAATTGATGCAAACCGTGTAACTACCGCAATGGCAAAGACCCCCGCTGAGTGGCTCAAGTACCAACAATAAGGGAGGTGTTGGGGATTTGGAAAATTGGGACATGTGTGCGCCAAATGTCCAACAAATCCGAGCACTCTGTTATTCCTTGCAGCTCTTGGAAGAGAAGAGGGAATCGAGGGGTCGGGAAAAGGTGAAGCCCAAGATTAAGGCCTTCACCTTGGTACCTCGGTATGCTTCAGATAGCGGTCGCAACAATTCCAAAGTCAGGCCTCATTGATGAGCAATCACTTGATCTATGGACCACCCTCTACCTTGAGGCCCATCTAACATTGAAGGCTCAAATCAATTCCACAATAGCTCTTGCTTTGGTGAATTCAGGAGCAACTAGGATATTCATACATCTGACATTTGTTAAAAAATGTTAGGTTGAGATATGATCCAAAGTGGTCCCACGGGAGGTGCGGGTCATTGATGTTAGAATCATCAATTCCGGACTTATCACTCAAGAAGCTATTGTCAACTTGAGGATTGGAAATCACCATGAAAAATTAATAGTTGACATTACAAACACTGGACACTATTGTTGTATACTTGGAACACAGTGGTTGGGGTGTCATGATCCCACCATTCAGTCGTCCAAGAAAGAGGTGATTTTTTATTCCAATTATTGTGGGGCTAATTGCTTGCAACAACCACCAGGTGTGACATCAACCACAATTCCTATAAGAGGGAAGAGGAAGGTGGCAGATCTAGCAAGGAGATTGCCCTCAGCTCTAAGTTCACCACGTAGTGGGGCCTTGAGTCCCGAACTCGCAACGCATGAGAAAGTGCGTCCCAAAAAAGCCACCAGCTCGTCTCAGCGCATAGTACTGAGGCATGCTTTAGTGTCAACCACTGCTTTTAGGTTATCAATGAAGGGGATAGAGGTATATGCTTTGGAAATTTTGAATTTACATGATGCTCTGGAACTTACAAAGATGATTGAAGAACAAATCCCAATAGACTATGAAGATTTGTGGGGAGCTTTTAATGAAGAAGCATCCAAAAAATTGCCAAGTTATGGAGTCTCGGACATGAAGATTGAGTTTAAGGAAGGAGAGGACTTGCGTAATACCGGATTGCGTCTAATCTCCCTGATAAAATTGGAGGAACTTCGGCGATATTTGGAAGAAAACTTAGGGAAAAGGTGGATTTGATGATCCAAATCTCTTGTCTCAGCACCAATTGTTTTTGTTCAAAAGAAAGACAGCTCAATACAAGTTTGTGTGGACTACAGGAATTTAAATTGAGTAACGGTGAAGAATTGGTATCCATTGCCATTATCCCTAAACTTACCAATCGCTTGGTCGGAGCTAAATTTTTTTCTAAGTTGGATGTGAGGTAGGCTTACCATTGTGTATGCATGGCGGCAAGTCATGAGTTTTAAATGGCATTTAAAACTCGCTATGGTTTATTTGAGTATTTAGTCATGCCCTTTGGATTGACAAATGCCCTTGCTCAATTTCAAGCTCACATGTAGAGTCTTTTCAATGATTTGTTGGATGTCTCAGTGGTCATCTATCTAGATGATATACTTATATTCTCAAGTATAAGAGCATCATGTAGTTGTAAGAAAAGTTCTTCGACACCTACAAAAACATGGCTTATATGTCAAAGCATCAAAGTGTGAATTTCATTGTACATTGGTTGAGTTTTTAGAAATGGTAGTTTCTCAAAAAGGATTAGAGATGTGCAAGGATAAGGTGAAGGCGATTCAAGAATGGCCTACCCCCAAAACAATTAAGGAAGTTCAAGCATTTCTCGGGTTTGCAAATTTTTATTGTCATTTATTCATGATTACTCAAGAATTGCAATTCCCCTTACGACCTTGACACAAAAGAATCAACAATTCCAATGGACGCTTTTGACGCACATGGCTTTTGAAGAGCTTCATTCTCAATTTTTGCGGGCTCTAATATTGTTGCACCCTAATTTTGAGCAACCATTTTTGGTGGAAATGGACACTTTTGACACGACAACTGGGGCCATTTTATCTCAACGTGGTGAAGACGGATATTTACATCCATGTACCTACCACAGCTCCAAGATGTTCCCATCCAAACAAAATTACAATATCTATGACAAGGAGTTACTGAGCATTGTTTTAGCCTTTCAAGACTAGCGTGTGTACCTTGAAGGATCACCCAATGGGAATATGATGGTAACCAGAATATCCATCACAAAATGAGTACATTTCATGACCTGCAACTTCATCCAACAGCACATCAATGTGCAGAAGTGGTTGCTAGTCTTTCTTCGTAAATTGATTTAGTACCTTGTAATTTACTCAAACCCTCCATTTTCCACCTTTTTTTGGCACAATAACAATGGGAGACACCCATTTAGTGTTTCTAACCTCTGTGATGAATTTGCCTTCCAGAAGTCAGTCCAACTTAGCTTGAAAAATGGCATTTTTTTAGGTGCCATCCTCTTTTGCTCCAATCACATTGGCTTAGCATCTAGTACAAGTTCAATCTTGTGTTCTTCCAAGGTGATAGCTAGAAGATCCGCATGCCTTGTTATGAAGAGATCCGCGTAGTCAATGACGACCTCTTCCGATTCGTTGCGCTTGGCACTAGTCAAGATCGGCCCGAACTTCAACAAGCTCAGCAATTCACTTTTCTTACATAATCTGATGGTATGATCCTCAAAATGAGCCATCGAATCACTAATCATTTGAGGAAGTACATCGATAGCGTACAACTCCACCTCGGAATCTTCCAATTCCTTGTTGGAATCCGTAGACTGTTCAAAATTCCATAAAGATTCATCGGACGTCTCGTCTAGCGTGGTACAACCTAATGAACCTGAGCAAGCATCAAGCATGAATTGGGTACTTACTCTATTCAAAGGCGGTCCTATCTTCATTCTTCCTTTCTCCCAATAATTGATAGCTCAAACCTGGCGGAACCAAGGTCTTCCCAAAATTAATGGATAACCCCCATTACCAACTGATATGTTGAGTATGTAGAAATCCACTTTCATTGTAATCCCATTTACGGTAATAGGTATTTGGATAATCTAACAAGCGGTCGCACACATCTTTGGTCGACCACCTTCAATTTCATGGACGAAGACCTAGTTGGTTTTAATTTAGCCTTCTCCACGAACCAACTTGCCATGATGTTCATCGCTACTTCCCTATCGATTAAGCAACCCTTGACATCACGCACGTGGATGGTGGCTTTGACTTGAGGGGCTTTGAGGTCCCCATGCACACTATTAGCCACGTGGATTTCTACCGAAAGTCTTTGCTGCCGGGTGTTGATACCTTGTCTAAGCTCTCATCTCACTGACGGGCACTTTGCAACTCGTTGGCCTATAATAATGTTCGCCAACTGATTTCCAAGATCATCCAAAATAAAGTATTTAGTCTGGCCCCTCCCAATCAACAAATCACTGATACCAATGTATTGCCAAGTTTTGCGAACCGCCTTATCCGACTTGCTCTTTTTATCTCGGTGTTTCTCGGTGGAGGCTTGAATTGACTCCTTCAATGGTCGACCTTGTTTTGCCATCATCACTTCTAACTCCTCTTGAGCCATAAGCAAGCTATCTACGATCTGCACCAAGTGAACCTTTGCTAATTTTGCATTATTTAGTAGCATCATAGCTTTATCTTGATTCGAACAATCACTTTTGTAATGTCCCTTGAGTTCGCACCCATGACATGTGACAAACTGCACAACACAAGAAGAGTTAATATGTCCTTCAGATAAAGGACTCTTAGATTGATTGTTGCTTTGCCCTTGCAGCAAGAACAATTTCAAGTCTCTCATTTTAACTACAAGCTGTGATATCTGAGGGTCCTTTTCAATTTGACCCATCTTAAGTCTTAACCTCGTTTCGGCCTGCAGGTATCTGAACCATTTTCAATAGTACGGGCGCTACTACTACTAACACCAACAGAGCTTGCACAATATTACTTAAGTTCAACTCCTTGCGTTAAGCTAGTGAACGAGCCGCTTCAAATGATGATGGATCGTTCTAGGCTACAATATCCTAAATCGCTAGTTTCAAACCGCCTACAAAGCTTCATAATGCCAAAGCGTTGATGCTATTTAAGTTGGTGGCAATACTCTCAGGGCTCTTTGGGTGAACCTCCCCATTGGTAGCGATCAATCGATTCAAGCTCTTTTGAATGTGCGATTATAATTCTCTCACAAGCTCGCTGAATTGTCGAACTGTCTCCTCTGGGTTCTGTCTCCACAAGCTAAGAATTCCAAATAAACTTTGATAACTCTCCTACTCCTGGAACTGAGCTACTAATGCCTCAATAAGAGCTGTCCAAGTTTCTCTGGTTACAGGCATTTGTCTATCATACCAAAATGAAGCTGTGTCATCTAAGTGTATTGATAATAACTCTAACCAAAAGTCTTCCGTTCAATCTCCATTGGCCATACAAGCACGCTTGTACTCCTTTAGAAACCATTTTGGATCCTCCTTTTCTTTTCCTGCAAAGACCAAAATTGACACTATGGTTCCTCCTAAAGACCTCTTCTTCCGGTGGTTGTTCACGTTTGTAGGCTTGGACATGTACCTTTATTTCAACAAGTTCTTGGCTGCAGCGTCTGCCTTGCAATTCTATTCACTTGGTATATGCCGAATCTCTAGTGATTTAAACTCCTATGCCAATTCCTCTGCGGTTTGGTAGTATGGCTATAATTTTCCAAACTTAACCTCCTAGTTTCTAAAAACTTGATTGTAAATCAACTTTGAGTCTCCTTGAATTTTGACGTGTTGAACGTTCTTTTCCCTCGCTATCTCCAATCCAACCACCAAAGTGGTGTACTCGGATTGGTTGCAAGTCAAACCCTTGCCAAGATCGCAATGATGAACCTCTTTCACCCCTTCGGGGCTTTCTAGTATCACTCCCACCTTGAGCCCAATATTTTCAAACAAGAGGCGTTGAAATTCAGCTTCTAAGGTTTCATCTCCTTTCAATAACCATTGCTAAAATAGGAAGATGGTCACTGCATGGAAAATCTTGACTCAACCCTCCTCCCTCAATTGCAGAGACTAGTTAACAAGCAAACATTCTATTTCACAATTTGATCACAAACGCGAAAAAAACCCAAAAAACCAGGAGATTAATCACAACTCCTAAATAAGAAAGGTGGATTCTATGAACCAATTATCTTCTACAAAAAACATTGGATTTACTTCGTCCAACTACCCCAAGATGACAAGGTAACTTTTGGGTGCGTTAATAATCCCATATGAATTTGTTACAAATTCTACTACAGGAACAGCTTCCTCTGATGGATGAGGCAAAACTTCTAGCAACTCTTAAGGAAGGTTCACAAATTGTCTGACCAAATGCAAACACTCTTAAGATTGGTCAAAATACATCTTCAATAGTTTCCGTTTCTCAAACTTTCCCTTTGGCTCTCATCCTTTTGATAGTCAACATCAAGCAACGGGACCAAGATGAAATTAGAAGAGAAAAACCATACATCATGTCTAAGACCATACTACTCAATGTTCTGGATTCCAATTAGAACCCTTTTATTCTTCCATTCTCAATATCATGCATCGACCACTTTGCCTTCTCTCCTCTTTCCTTTTATCCTTGCAAATTTGATTCTAACTATCCATTTCTTGGTCTACTCCATAACAAATCCAATCTACGGCCATGATCCCTCCAATCATTGCCTACAGGACCGTCCATGTATGTCACCATGGTCAGATCTGGACAAACATAACTAAAGACCTGAGACCTCCTATGGCACCTCAATTCCCTACCCTTCTCACGCAAAAATTACCGTAATTAATACAAATAAAGGCTTTAGGACTTTAAAGGTTGAGCTGCAAAATTTTGAAAGTCAATAAACAAGCTAATTTAATATTTGATTAGTATATTTAAAATAAATTTAAAACTATACAATTGTTGAAGACTCTTTTATTTAGAAGTACTAGGTGCAATGTATACTTAAAAAGATTCTCTATAATGATAGGATTAATCTCCAAAGGACCAAATAGCATTTCAATCATCCATTTACAAATAAACTTTTTATCTTTTCTCATTGAATTTTTCACACAAAATGAGGTTTGCAGGGTTGACATGACGTCCGGACATCCAGACGCAGACGCTGTGTCCGCAGCGTCCGCTGACATTTGCGTCCGCCTGTTCGCCCCGTCCGCCTATCCCCCGTCCGTCCGCCCGGTTACGACCGTCCAATCGACACGCGGACTGATGTGGTCCGCACGATCTAGGCGTCCGCCTCGGGCCGTCCGCCCCGTCCATCCGCCCCGCCCTACCCGTCCGCCTTCCGACGGCGGGAGGGATGCTGCGTCCGCTAGCGTCCGTGCGTCCGGACGTCCGGAAAACGGACGCTATTTTGGGGCGGACATTGAGATTCGTCAACCCTGGAGGTTTGAGAGTAGATTTAAGGCACATCAATTTTCACAACTTTTGACTACATGGTTATAAAGTTATTGTATAATGTGTATTTTTTTTGGAGCTAGTAGCATGGGCAATTCATAAAATATCACTTTTTTAAAATTAAAATTTTGAAGTTGGTTTTAAAGATTTATGTATTCTTGAAAAGTTTTGAATCATTCCATTTTGATTAACCCTTGAACGCCAAAGTAGACATTTTGTGCCCGATGGATGACATGGAATCAAATTGTTTAGGACAGAAGTGCAACTATTCGTCCTTGTCGCAGCTTAGAATTTTGATTTTCTTAGTATTCACCCAAATAGGAACGGAAACTAGTCATTAGCTAACCGGATCCGATTAGGTGGGGAAGGAAAACTCAGAATTAGCACGGAACGTGAAGTAGTGGGCTTCTTGGATCTAATCCGGTCAGGAGTAACTAACGACGGAAACGGAATGCAACACGGATTAGGTCTAGGACCGGATGATGATGATGAACCGGATTCATGATGATAAACCGGAAAGGGTCCAGGGACTATATAAGGAGGAGCTTTCACTGTTGCACCCCCTTTTAGAAACTCGACCTTGAGAGCGCGCGGTTGAGTTTTTGGAGTTTGTGCGTCTGGACGTTTGTGTTTTGTCTGTTTTGCTTCCGGTTGAGATCGGAGAGAGGAAGTGAGGAACGGGACGTGCGGCTAGAAGAGAGTGAGGTAGATGTGAGTGGGAATGCCTCCGCTACGTAGGTCGAGACAAGCGAGTCCCTCTGCAAGTGAGGTGAAGCTCCGGAAAGTCATTCCGGTTATTCCCTCCACAGAGCCGGAAAAGTCTCAACTCATGGATGATTTCAAATCCATGGGTTGCGTAGGGTTTGCCGAGAAACCTTGGGGTTTTAGGGAGGAGAGAATGGTCAAGGAGCTCCTTGGAAAGTTGTCCAATCAGTTTGACAACACCGTGAGGGGAACTCCCGTCAGCTGGAACGAGGGGATGTGGAGAGCGGTTTACGGTTTCCGGGCAGGAGGTTTGGGAATGGCGAGCCGGAAGGATGAGTTTGTCCGAGGGAAGTTCAAGGGAGCCGTCAACCCGAAGGACGGATACGCGGTCGAGGATTGCTTGGATGACCGACACCGTCGGCTCCTGCAATTCCTGGTTCCGGTTCTTCACCCGGAAAAGCCGACCAGGGTGACGATCACCCTCGGCAACACCATTTTCGGTGCCCTCAGTGGTACCCGGAAAGTGGACTGGGCACGGATCATTTCCGATCTCGTGGCCCAGCTCGTTAGTAGGGTTGGGAAGAAAAGGGCCACTCCAGTGTGCCCTTATCTCTTCCACCTCTATCGGGAGAACCAAGTCCTCACCGATATGGAGGAGAGGGCGTGGAAGACGCAGGAAGTGCTCCTGAAGTATGGGGAGTCGGAGACGGATGACGAGGCGGAATCCGATTCCGGGTCAGACCAGGAGTCCAGCGAGGAAGAGGAGGAGCCGATGCCGCCGATCAAGCGACAGAAGCTGACACCTCCACACAAGCGCGGGACGCCTCCCAGTCAAGACAAACCGGCCCCGGAGGAGAAACCGGAAGCCGAGAAGACCAATTCCGGGGGAGATCCGGATATGCAAGATCCGTTCAACGGTCTGATCAACGTCCTCTGCAACATCAGGGCGGATTGGGAGGTCAAGCACAGGACGCTTGCGGCAATCGGCAAGTTGGTGGGTGCGGCACCGGACAGCAAATTGGCGGAACAAGTGGCGGAGTGCATCACGAATCCGGAAGAGACCCGGAAGCAGGAAGCAGAGATCCACCGGTTGCAAGAGGAGGTGGATAAACTGAAGGCAACTCTTTTTGCCTATCAGGAAGACGTGACAGCCGCCCGGGAGATGGCGGAAGAGACTCGGAAGATAGCCGAGCAGATCAAGGCGGTCCTGGGAGAGACCGGAACGGCCGGTGCCAAAGCGAAGCTCTTCGACGAGAAGATCCACGAAGAGAAGAAACTATCCGGTTCCCGGATGGTCCGGATTCTCGCGGACTTCGCTGAGCAGGTGGAGACGACAATGGTGGAGGGGCGGAAGGCAGCGGACCGGATCGAGGAGAGCAGCCAGAAGCTGACGGGAGCGACGTGCGACAAAGGTATTCATCTTTCTGACATCTCGCTACCGGATCTCTTTCCGGACGCGACCATTCAGAAGGATAGGAAGGATTGGACTCCTGAGTCCAAGAAGTCTGCACGGACTGGGACTCCGGGCACGAGACCGGATATCACCATCGACCTGGAGTCTCCACCCGGACCGAATCCTGCGGAGGGGGAACGGGTCCGGAATTTGAGTGAAGTCTTCGAGGAGCTAGTCCCGGAGACCGGAAGCCCGACGATAGGATCTAGAGTTGTAGGGTAGATAGGATTTTAATTTCAGTTAGGAGTAGGAGCGGATCCGGATCCGGCTCAACAGTATTAGGTTAGACCGGAAATTAGATTAGGGTGGCGGCGGACCCCACGGGTTTTCCGCTCCTTTTTGTGCTTTTAGGGTTTTTACCCTTTGTATATAAATCGGTTCCTGAGATGGGAACTGGGAGTTGTTCATTTTGCAAACTTCTTGTACTTTTCTATTCTTTTCATTGTGTGTCTCTCTCCAGCGCGACAGGATTGTATGATGTGGAGTTAGGATAGTACGAGTTGGTTTGCAAGTGATTTCTCCCCTTGGTGTTTATTTTCCGATCCTAGGTGCGTGTGAGTAGGTACCGAAGAGTTGGGAGTGAACTTAGTTCCTCAGCACGTCTAGAGTTTGAGATTCCGGGTGAGAAAGCCGTTGTTAGGCTAAGCGGGTAGGGAGGGATTCCTTAGCTGCGCTAGAACTCCCGGGTGGGAAATCCGGTTGAGTGTCCGATCTCCTGTGAGGTCTCACCACCCGTATGGGTAACGGAAGAACTTTAGTTGATGTTGGAACGGACGGGTGCACTTGTAACCACCTGTCTTCGCACGGATCGGAAGTAGCATCAAGGTCGTTGTAGTACGAGAGGGTCGAGTGTGGGGTCTTTGTGTGACCTACGACCCGGATTGCTATCTGGATTGTTGTGAAGGACCAAACCGGATCCGGATTAGCTTAGGAGTTTAGAAGGTAGGACAATGGGTCTTCAGCCACTATAAGTCACGGAAGGAGTGGTGGGCCTACCACTCTCAAAATTAAGCGGCGACCCCTCTGATGGTGAAACAGAGGCAAAACTAAACCGGATAGGATTACGGATACAGGATGACCATCCGAACCGGATTGGTCAGAACGGATTTCCAGGATCGGAAATTGTGAGATCCTGGGATTTGGGTATTTGTACGGACCGGATAGTTAGTAGGACCGGAAGAAGGAGTAATCCGGTCTGTAGTTATCCAGTGTGTTGGTATTTCTGGTTCTAGATCTAGGACCGGAAAGTAAGATTGGGATACTGACTAAGCTTAACCGCTTAATAGAGCTAGATACTTCACAGGATCTCGTGGGTTCGATCTTTAGAGTCACTTAGTTATACTCTAGAGCGATTTTTGTGAGTATAATGGGGAATTGACCTGCCTTGTGCTGCGACAGTCCTCCAAATTTGTTTTAGAAAGGGAAGATCTTCTACAGTAGTTTGACTTGCAATGACTACTTTTGCAATTTTGGAGGCTAGTGATTCATTCGGTAATCAAAAAGGATGATTTCAAGGGTCACCCTTTTGGTGTTTAAGGATTAATGAGATGAAAGTTATGAGGAATTTTAGTTTGAAGGCAATTATAGAATTTCTATTCTTAAATAGACTTTGAAGTCCTTTATTTAACTCAATTTGCAATATTTTTTCAAAAAAAAATTCATAGGATGTAGATTGTTTATTACAACATTACAACCATTGGAATTGGCATTTTTCAATTCTATAACTCAATTTTTAACAATTTAGTATTTTAAAGTATTCTCTACTTCTACCCACTTACTATTTTTTTTCAAGCATGAATATGAATTTTTTTTTTTAATAATTTTTTATATGTATTCCCAACTTACATCTTCAACATATTATTGAGAGTTTCAAGTTGTAAGATTTACATATATTTAGGTAAGAAGTTTGAAAGATGATATCTAAAATGATTTGGGAAGAGTTGAAAATACTTTAAAAAAAATCCAAGCACCAGGATAATTATAGAAATCGGTAAGGTTTTTTATTTTAAAATTTTGGAGTATGTACTTGAACAAATTTACTGAAGTATATCCAATTCAATTTGCTTAAAAATAAATATTGATAAAGACCTTGCTTTGGATACTAATATTTTGAAGCATTTTGGGACCTCTAAACATGAAAGAACTTTAGGGCCAGTTTTAAAAATTTATTTGTTTCTCTTACACTCTCTAAACACTCTCAAAAATCAACTTTACCCCAAAATTTTATGCTTAATTCAGCTTTTGTAAAATTAAATAATAATGCTTGATATTATTATTTATTTTTCTATGAATTTTGATTTTTTCAAATTTTTTTGAAGGAAAAAAATTATTGTGTTTTTCTAAAGTATAGTGGTTAAAGTAAAGAGGGATTTGAAGAATTAATGACCCAAACAATATATGGGTGGAAGTTAGTTGTTGGTAAGACATTTCAAAAGTACTCATTGGCACTCTTTTTTATCTTGACTTCCAATATTTTTTGCAAAGCTTAAGAGATTTTTCTCCTTTTCCTAGTGTATGTGTGTGTGTGTGTGTGTATATATATATATATTTATTTATTTATTTATGATAGGAATAAAGGAGAAAATAACTCATTTCATAAATACACAATTTTTAAAAATAAAAGGTTAATTTCACCAAAAATGAATGTAGAGCACCTAAATTTATTGAAAAACATAGTTGCCTCTTTTCATCAATGATGTGACTATACTATATTGATCATTTGATGCTTCATGGTTTTTGCACGAGGAACTGAATTAGATCATATATGGATAGGCAATAAAAGAAAATTTGTAAAAATATAGATCTTATGACTAAATTCATTTGAAGTCATATTAAGTTATTTTGCCAAAAAATCTCAAAATCTATACCCTCTTATTTGGAATCTTTGATGTGAAGTGCAAAAAAAATTTACATCAATGCATGCTTGTTCTCTTACAATTTGCAATACTATGCTCTAGTTCCATACTTGCTAATTCTCTTTCAACACGTGATGTGGTGAAAATGCTTGAAGATATAATTATTGAGTATGACATAAATGTGATGAAAATTTTCTTAAACCTAGCATTGTACAAACATTGAATTGGAGGGTTGAAATTCAAGGTTTGCCTATTTTCAAAGAGCCACTACAAGCAAGAATGAAGGAGATCTTGAAGAGGACTTTGTATGATTCAAATGTTTGTGTATGATGTTAAACACAAAAGGGTGGTTTTGTATAAGTAATATTCTAAAACCTTTGTAAGGTTCTTTCTAGGGTTCTAATTTGGACAAGGTGGAAGTTTCAAAAAAAAAGAAACTCATTGATCAAACTATAGTAATTATGGTACATTCCCTCTACTATAAAGACCTAGAAATCAACTACAAAAAAGATGGCTTAATGAGATTGGAATACATGTTAGTGTGAAATTAATATTCTAGTGATTTAACACTTTCAAGCCTAAATCATTCTTGGATTTTAGCACATTTTTTCTTATATCTTTGTAGAAATATATTATTTATATCAATTCCATCAAAATGGTCATAAAAAAAGATCATCATTATAAGATTTAAGAATTGCTCTAGATGAATGAGAAGATATGAATGGATGAAAAAGAATTGAAAAAACATACACCTAAAGTACTCTATTCATCATTTAGGATATGGGTGTCTAAACCATGTTAGGTATTTAGTTGTTAAGGCTTGTCTAAGATTCCAAGTATGGGTAAGAATTAAGTGTAAAATTACTACAACAAACTTAATACTACACATTAAAACCATTTTTGGACATCTTTGCCAAAATAATGTTCCAATGTTCCAAATTTTCACATTAAATTTAACAACACTCTCAACCATTGACATCACATCACATGGCACTTAAAGTTTTTTGGATTATTAGACAGCACTCCATGTGCTAACTTGCAAATTAATTTTGACACTGACTATGTTTTCCATTGACATTCTCTTATTCATGGAGCCCAAGCAAGGAAGTCTTGAGGGTAAGTTGACAACAAGCTAGATATATAAGGTAGAAACATCCATTCACATCCCTAACTCCATTCTTAAATCCTAGATTGTCACCAAATCTATCCATAAGCATCCACTAAAGTGTCCTACAAATGTTTAATTCTAAGTTGCTCATGCATTTGAAAGATGCATATTTAATTTTCATTTGTTGATAGCTAATTTTGACGCATTTGAAAGACATATATTTAATTTTCATTTGTTGATAGTTGATTTTTTGCAGATTTTGGTTCAAGGTACATCTATGGGACAGTTCCAATGGTCTTAGGAGTCAACACTATGAAAAATCATAGAAATTACATACCACATTAGAAAAATCTATTTTTTTTAATATTCATGATTTCCACTTGCTAATACTTTTAAATGATTAATTTTGGGAAAAAGTACACCCAACTATGTTGAATTGCTTAAGCTAACAGTTTTGGGCATTTCCATTGTAAATACAAATTCTTTTGCCCTTAGTCACTCATCTTTAAGATATTGTTTCTAAACACTTAGCAATCTTGTTTTTAGTGTTTGAGAGTCCCATATAATTGAGGAGAAGCCTTTGGCATAAATTATCTTTTGTGTGTGATCATCACTTTTCTCCATCAAACATGAACTCATTATATTATATAAATTAGAAGGTTTAGAAAGCACTCATCTAAGGGAAAAAGACCCTTGTGCAAAAATGAATGGATCCAAAGATTTTTTTACATTTTTTGGGGAGAAAAAGAATCAAAGAATACATTAGTGAAAATTTTAATTTTAATTTTTTGACGTGGAATGAATAAGATATGATTTTTCAAAGTTAGAGGACCAAATTGTATTTTTTAACAACAAAGCAATTTTGGGTAGCTCACTAAAAATGGAATTTTTATGATTTTTCTTTAAAAATTTTACACAATATGTGCCCAAGAAGTAGCTTGAAGGTCCAATAATTTTCATAATTTTTAACTACATGGTTAAAAAGTTATTGCATAACATGTAATTTCAATGCTCGGTGGGCAGCCCAAAAATTTCTTAAGAAATCACTTTTTTCAAAAATAAAATTTCAAATTGGTTTTCTAGATTTATATTTAAGTAGAAAGATTTGAATCATTCCATTTTTATTTATGAGATGAAACTTATAAGGTAATCTACAGGGTTTTCTTTTGTGGTGATTTGTCACCAAATTGCATTGTCATGGTAGAGACACACTGGTTTAAATTGGGAGGGACTGGCCCCCATTTCCTGCATGGTATACTGCTCCATGCAAAATAAAACCAGTGTTCTAGTTTGCAAGCAATTATGAATTTCCTACTCTAAAATCAACTTTAGAGTCCTTCATTTAACTCAATTTTCAATATTTTTTGAAATAAATAAAAGTATATGATATAAATTTTTTATTACTACATTAAAATTGTTGGGATTGGCATTTTTCAAATTAAATTCTTAACACTTTACTATTTTGAATCATTCTCTACTTCTTTCTATTTACTATTTTTTTTCCTATATGTTGTGCAATTCTAAATGATCTAGAATTTTTCAAGCATGTAGCCAAATTTACTTGAAGAGTGAATCCAAAGATGCATCACCATTTTGAACATTTTTTCATAAAAATGTGACCTTGTGAAGTGCAGCTACCTCAATTTTTTGCAGGGCCAAAAAAAGAATTTTTGCCAATTCAAATGCTAGTATTTTGCAATCTACACTGTGGAAATTTCTGAAATTTTTTCCACATCTTCACAAAATAATGTACTACAAGCCCCTATGGTTACATGTGTTCAAAAGTGTTTTACTTCTAAAATTTGATACTTGTATTAGAAATGGTAGTTTGGGAGTATTTATGGTGAAAACATAGTCTCTAACCTTTAGGGGCTAATGTTCACAAGTGTAACTATAATCAATCTAAACATGCCATTGAATGGAGCTAGTGATTTTAAGAATGATTCTAAGCATGCTTTTGAATGGATTCAGTGAGTCTAAGAATGATCCATTGTACATTTCTATTCAATTCACTCATGAATGTAAACCAAAATTTATTGCAACCCCTAAACACCCTATGGTTTCATCACATAGTTTCAAGTCCAATTCAAAGTGTTGTAACTTTTGCATCCAATGTCTAAATTCAATAAAAACTTGTTGAAAAATTTGCACTCTTTGTTTCAGTTTGTGTGGTAAAGTTTTCAGATTAATCCAAGATACACTAATTTATTGGAAGCCAATCAAAGTTCAGAGGTTCAATTTTAGTCCACCCAATTGCATTTGATGGCTGCAACTTTGGAGGCTTGTATCTCCTTCATCCAATGTTAGTTTTTAATAAAAACAAACAAATTAATGAATTATGTTCCACTTGCACTCTGGTTATTGTGGTAAAATTTTCATGTCAATCCAAGTTGTCTTGAATGTTTGGAAGCAATTCAAAGTTTGAAATCCTGACATATGTGGATTAATAGTGAACTTCAATGGCTTCTTTTTTTCTTCATACAATGTCCCTTTTCAATAAATTTTTTTGCAAAAGTTGCACATACTAGTCTAGTTTGTGTGGTCAAAATTTTTACATCAATCTAAGAAATAATGAATCATTGAGAAGCATTTTAGTAGAAGGAGGTTTCATCCTCAGATGTTTTTTTTTCAATTTTTCTTCTTATTTTTTGACATTTCAAAGTCACTTTGCAAACCTCATTAAATTCAAATCTTTATTATGAGACAAATCACACATGATGATAAACCATGTCACCTCAATAGCCTAAATCACACACATGGGATGGCAATTTCTCACTACTTAAAGCTATTTTCATTTCTACATCCTTTGCACTATTTGGGGTACTTCTATAGGGACGGATCTTATTGCTCGAACTATTTTTGAGCCTCCTCCTATATAGATGTGTGTTCTATATTTTTGGCAACTCATTTTTCATCGCTTCATATATAACACAAATGTAAATATAAGTTTTCTCAAATCATGATGCTATCATTTTCTAATTGCAATGATAGATAGCTTTTGAATACTTCAAAATATCCATTTCAAGAGGCTATCCTTTTTGAAAACTTTTTCAATAAGGTGGAAGCACCAATAATTAATCAAATAAGGAATTAGGAAGTAGATTCTATGTAGTATGATTTGGTGGATATTTTTCCCATGTAAGAAGATAGGAAATATGAAGATTGGTAAGTTTTTACATTACTATAGGTAATGTGTCATAAACTTATAGGTTGCAAACTTGAAAAGGATAAAAAAATAAGTTTCAAGCTTCAGATCCTATAAGATCCAACCTAAGTTTGGAATTAACACCCCTTCTACATTGGATACTAGGTGTAGTTGGTAATTGGTGCCTCCATCTTAGTTTATTGGGATTTCATCTATGCATTTAAAGTGGTGCATGCAAATATGCTTGTTGTATGCTTGAAAATATTTTATATTTGTAAGTTTTCAATAAGAAACTCTAATAAGTTAAATTTGTTTTTTGAAATAGATGGTCTTTGTTTCTTTATAATCTAATTATACTTTGATTAGCAAAAAGACTAGTGGCAAGCCTAGCCCATCGACTTGACAAAGGCTTGGTTAGATGGCTCCAAACATACATCAACAAACACGATTAAGATAAAAATTTAGAAATATTGGCACAAAGAATTTCTTAACATTAGCAAATGGACACTCAATTTTGATATAGATAATGACCTCTCTAATGAATTCTAGTCTAACCTTGAAATAATAGATTGACAAAAAATAAGCTTGTTAAAATTCCAAATTAGCCAATACATAGGAAATGCTAGAAAACAACTATTTTTTGGCAAAGAAGATTTCCATCAATCACATGCTCTATATCTAGATAACATGATAGACCCATGGCTCCATGTACTTCTAAAATGCAATCAACAACATATCCACGCTCTAAGAGTCAAAAGACATAACAAATTAGTAAAGAAATTACTAAAGCTAATTATATCCAACAAAAAAAAAATACTATACCCTAATGAATGTAGGTACATTTAACAACAATTCACAAGAAAATACTATCTTCTCATGGCTCTTACCTTGCTTTTGTGAAAGACAAAGATGTCACTATAACACTAGATTCAAACTAGACATCCTATGTGTTGAAGGACTCCCCTAACAAAATCATCCACCAACTAACCTAAATAACAATCTCACTTTATAGTTCATAGAATTCACATACAATAATGATAGATTCTCACAAATAAAAATATATAATAAAATCCAAAATTACCAACTACTCATCAATAACATCATGGCCCAAGGATGAAAAGTTGACCCGCTTATTGTTATTACAACAAGAGCTAGAGGAACAACACATACTCCATCAATGAAACTCCTTGAAAATAATCAATCTCAACCTATCCAAAACCAATTTAAAATATACTCTTAAAACAATCAACAACATTGCCATACAATATGTTGGATCAAACATCCTTCATAAAAGAAAAATAGAAAACAACCAAGTACTCCCAATTGAATAAGAAATGTATTAGCATCACTTTCCACTGCATCTATAATGTATTTCCACCTACTTCTTTATTTTGGTTACTTTAATTCTTGTTACTTGTAACTAAAGTGTCTATTCTCAAAAGGGAAGAGTAGTGTTGCATCCATGGCCTTTGATCCACTAGACACTTGTTTATTATCATTACGAACAAACACTTTATTCACGCCTGCCTTCTTTGAAGACTAGAATTTTTATTTATCTAAATTTTTATCTATCTGGTTTGATTAGGAAAATGTAGAAGTATGTGGATCCCCATGACTAAGGTAGTAACCAAAATATTCCAATTATTGGACCAATACGTGCATTCTTTGTTTCTACAATTAACCTTGAAATCATTCATTGGACCCTCTTCTAGAGCTGCAGTACCCTTATATTAAGGTTAAAGTAGTTGTTGTAATTTTGAAAAAAGTTATTCTACTATGCCAAAATGAGGTTTGAAATTCTACTTTGAGCACAATTCTCACATTTTAACAATGAATGGTCAAGCTCTAATCTTCAAATTATTCCATACTCTTTGAGGCAAATTCATGATAGACAATGAATTTCATTTTTAAAATGACCTCTCCATCCATTATTCTCATTAAATTAATGTCAATCACGTAATTCCTTCATTTTGCCATTAAATTTTTTTGATAGTAACTGCTAAATATATGGTAGTGATTTCAAGATATCGTATTTGATTAATTCACTTGTAGTGAACTACTTACCTTTGCCACCTTTTTTAATTATCTATCAAGCATACAAAGCCTCCAATTAATCCTATCATTGATAACTGATGTGCCACCTTTTTTGGTTATTTGTCAAGTACACAAAGTCTCCAACTAATCTTACCATTGATAACCAACTGTCTTTCAATGCCTTGATTGAAATCCATTTATACCTTTGGGTCATTGCAAGAAATACTTGTCCTATTTTTAGTCCCCTTGGTCTTGGACAAGTGGTTTTGGGCTCATAACTTTCGCATCATACATTTTTTTTCTATGAAATTTGAAAAGAAAGTACATATAGTAGTTTTAGGCATTCAATACTTTTTCAATTTAAAAAAAAAAATTTACTATTTTTAAATTGCCGCCACTTGGATGTCTACCTTGGCCATTTTAGGAGTTTTTAGTACGATTTTTGATCCAAAAATACAAATTTGAAAATCAAAATTGGGATATAAAGAGTTATATTAAACTTACGCAAATACATGAAAGATTTTCTAAAAATAGAAAATTGTCCACCTTCCACATGTGCTCAAAGTGTACTACCTAGGTATACATGTAGAGAACACAATTTTTATTTGCCAAAGATGAAAAATGGTTGAAAAGGAGAATCTTCAAGTAAGGAAAAATGTCTCATTTCTTTAAATTCTTTGAATTTTTTTTACTATTTTCTAAAAATCAAATTCAAAAGTATCTATTTTTGCATTTTTTATCACACTTTTGTTGTGCATAACTTTTAGAGATAAAATTTCCTTAAAGGATCCTCCCATATTAGTTTTTTGTACTAAAGATCAATTTTTGTCCTTCTTTGACCCTAACCCTAAATTGCTCAATGTGACAACATTGCACTAAAGATTCTTTGCTTTACAATGTAGGAGCATAGATTTCACTAGTAATTTTTTATATTAATGAATGATTTTCACCTCTAAATGAATTCTAAAACTAAAAGAAACTTGAGTTGTTTTTTTGCATGTCACTATCCACTAAAAAGAGGCTTACCACCCTAGTTTTCATTACTTGCCCCACTCTCTCTCAAAAAATTTACAGCTATTGATTTTTTTTTTAAATGCTTATCCTTGAAATTGCCGTTAATTTCTCAAAAAATCACAAGCCATTGATCTTGTGAGATTTAATTTGAGCCATTCAAATATGAAATACAAAATGAATATTGGATATGGATACAATACCGCATACGAATATATATATTGAATATTGAATACGGGTACCAGATATGGATACAATATCGGATATGGATATAGTACTAAATATTGAATATGGGTACCGGATATGGATACAAGATGAATTGTCCCATATTGATTGTCAAATAAGTTGGTTTCTAAAAATTACCAAAGGGGGAAGAGGGGGTGGAAATGATAATTTTAAAATTTTAAAAACCTAAATTTTAAAATTTCAATGTATAGTGATACAAAGTGGCACTATACACTGTAAAGTGGTACCAATTGCCAGTTTCAAAATTTGAGTTGTTTTTTTGTATATCACTATGCAAAATATATCATTCTCAACTTTCAACAATGTCAATGAGTGACATGGATAAAGAGGTTTCACATTCTATCCATTCCATTGTCATCTAAGGTAGATATTGCCACACAAGTGTCGCAATGTGCTTAATTTTTTTTTAATTCAATTTACCTCTCACCCCACTATGAGCCCAGTAGTTGGCACCTAGGCCTCAAATTTTTTTTTTTTTTTTTGCTTTCACTCGTTCCTTATAGCCTTTTTTAGTTCAAAAGATCTAAAAATTGTGTTAACATCGTATTAGTAGAAGTCCCTACAATTACGGTGTGTTATTTTTCGAAAGTCTGGAAGTGCTCTAAGCACTTCCATTCACCATTTCTAGTGTTTAGTATGTCAATTAGGAGTGTGAGATAGATTTGAGCCCTAGTAGACAAAGTCATAGAAGATACTTATTTTAGATTGTTACTGGATTTACTCGAATCCACTAATTCACAAAGAACAACCACTAAAGATTAGAGAAAGGTGTTTTTAGCATGAAAACATGCTAGGAGCTCAACGGCAAAGTCAGTTCATGAAGATTCCCTTCTATAGAAATGATCATCCCTAGAGGAATTAAATGCAAGAGGTAAAGAATTAAGACCTTTCTACATTTGATGAAAGTAAATATGTAAACTTGCAATTAGCATTTGAAAAATTCCTAGAGTTTTTCCAAAAAGTTTTGTAATTTTCCAGATTATAAAAGATGATTGCATTGGAAATCAACTGTGTAAACTAGCAATTGGAAATTTATAGAAATTTTTCAAGTAGCAATAAAATTCCACTAAAAAATAGGATAGAGTATTTTAGCTTAAATAATCACCTAGCCAAACTCCAAGACATTCCAACACTAGCAAGTGCTAGAATTGATGGTGGCACCGAATTTTAATGGTTTTCAAAAACATTCAATGGGTTGACTAGCATACCAGGCACATATGGTGTGGAAAAAAAGTAAATTTGGACTCTTTTTTTACTATCTTAGACCTTCCAAAAAATCTAGGCTTATCAAATCTCAAAGAAAAGGAAAATTCCAACATTTGGATTTTCTACTTTTTCACTAGCTTACAATTTGTTGGCTTCTACTTGTGAATTAGTTTGGAAGGTAGGGGTAGGGGTCTTCTAGTCTAATTTGGGCCTTTTGAAGACCATGGCACAATTGGTTTTGCATTTGGATCATTTCTCCAAAAATTAGAATGATCATAGCAGTAGTGTGGAATTTTGATTTAAATAGTGTTAATTTGATTTTATCTAGGAGTAGTTGTAGGTAATTTGAGAGAATTTGGGGCCTTAGAAAAATATAAAAGTACCCCTCTTCTTTTCTCTTTGCACCCCTTTTCTTTTAGTATTTAGCCACCTATGGTCATGTAGTTTGAATTTTTGGCATTTGCCAAAAAAACTCTTGGTTTTCTTGTATTTTGAGTATTTTGCTCAAGGTTTTTAATCTTTCTTGTGTGTTTGGCGCCTACTTCAAAGGACATTGGGGTCCCTTAGAGTATTGCCATCTCTATTTTATGTTTTTGAGTGGTTTAGTCCCTCAAAAACATTGCTTTCTTGAAGTTATTGCATTACGTGTCTTGTCTACTAACCAATTCTAACTAAGCTTTGTTGGAGAGAAATTTTACACTCAATTGTTGCAAATTTCTCCTTAAAGCCTCAAAGTTGGAATTTGTGGTCCATTGTGAGTCATTGAGACACTGAGAGGTGATGTTTGTTGCAATCCTCCAAAGTCCTGCAAATTGTGTTGTTTAAGTGTTTTTTGTTCCTTTCTAACCGAAAACTCTAAGTTTCCACCAACCCCCTTGCATTTTGTCTAAAAAAGTGATGTTATGCCACTAAACGGTGAAGCTGTCGCCTCGAGACAAACTCCCAAAAGTATTGTTGTTTCTCTTTGTGTTTAGTTTTAGGCCCCAAAAGCCCCGTATAGTAGAGCTATCTACTTAGAAGTAATTAACTTCTAGTATTAGAATTTTGGGGTTAAGCCCCCAGACTACAAAGCTTTGTTTGTAGTTAGAATTTTTGCATTTTATTTTCATAAAAGGGTCCCTATAGGAGAACCAAACATTTGGTTTTAAATTATAAGTTTAAGATTTAAAGAGCCATTACAAAAAATTTAGCCCTGGGAGGTCTATAAGTTTTGAACCCCCTAAGTGTAATTAGATAGGAATTAATACTTTAAAAAAAAAATTAATTATTATTTACTGAAAGCAAATGATGTGGCACTACTTGTGCCATGTCAACACCACATTAGATTTTCATACTTCAAAAATAAAAATATTTAATATTTTTAAAAAAAAAATTAATTTAATTTTTTTTTTAATTTTAATTTTTTTTTCTGTACTTGCACTACGGGGCACCAAAAAATGAATCCTTAATGTCCCTCCGTAGGATTCAGATATTTTCTAATGCAAAATTGTGGTGAGCAACAACCTAAAATTGGACCAAGTTTGGGCCAGTTGGGAAAGACTAGGAGATTGGAGCCAGCCAAAAGGTCGGAGGCAGCTAGCAAGGTTGCTTGATTGAAGCCAGCATACACATTACATCCATCAGTTGGTTATTAAGCCCAACCAAAATTGGGATGATGCCCAGGAAGCCCCAACTTTGTTTTATATTGATTCAAAAATCTGATTTTTTGGGAAACCAAAACATTAGACAAGTGCTGGACCAGCCCTAAGCAAATTTCAAAGTATTCTTGAACACTAGGAGTGAATTTTGGACATTTCAAAGGTGGTTTGAGAAGAGGGATGCTAAAATTTCAGATTGAAATCAACGGGTCAAAGTTTACCCAAATTTCTAATATTGAATTCAGTCCAAGCTAATCATCATTTGAAAGGGGGGGGCAGCTCATTATCAAGTTACAAATTGATTTCATTTAGTATACTGAATCCCTCTCATTAAATCTAATTCACTTAGTTTATATTCGGATTGTTTCCAATCCACCTGTCCATGCTCTGTAGACTCCCAACTCGCAATTCCACCACCTATGCACCAAAGCAAACCTCAATTCCCACACAAAGGGTCTCATACACTTGAAACTTGAAGTCAAGAAAGTAGAATGAACTCCAAGCTTGGGAAATTGAAGTATTAGGGAGAAGAAGAGAAACTAAAAGAAGCTTAGCCATTCATTAGGAATAAGTTGACATTTGTTTAAGGTTTGACTTTGCGTATAGGACAAAAAGAAAAGACAAAAGAATGGAATATTAGCCTTTAGGGATATTCTAGAATTTAGTTATTTAGTTAAAAAAAGTCAAACAAGCTTTGTCTTAATGTCTTGTTTGATTCTGAGTAAATTATCCAAAAATTAGTATTAGATTTGATAGAATTTTATTCTCAAAAAATATCTACAAAAGAAAAAGAGAACATTTAAAAGAAGTGGAAGGAAAAAGAAAAAAGAATCAATCAAAAGATGAAGCCTTGGAAATCCCTAATTCTAGTGGGAGTCTACAAAATCAACATCATGTTACAAAAATGTTAAAGATGGAGTTGGAGCACGCAATTGACAACATGGTGACGACATTTAATGAAGATAGAATCAAAGTTGAGGTCAATAATTGAATTTTTTACCACAATTCTTGTATTTTCACCAAAAAACATTAGATTAGAATTTGATATCTGAATTTCAAATTAAGATTAGAAAAAACTCATAGTAGATTGAAAATTCAACTTGTAGGTCTTTAAGTAATTGAAAAATTACTATAGTACTTTTAAAAGATTTTTACCACAATCTTTAAAGAAAATCACTAAAGTTTATCCTTGGATGAAAGTAGTTGAAAAGTGGATGAAAATTAAAGAATCATCCAAAGTAATCTTTTAGGAATCTTAGAATTTAGAGTTAAAATAGGAGTCAAAAAGTAAAAGTAGAACAAATTTTGAAATTCCACAATAAAAAAGAATTACAAAAGATTTTTGATGAACCAGTCAATGGTCAAAATTCATCCATAAATAAATTTACCAAGGAGGTCAAAAGTAAGAAGTTTTTATCTTTTAAGAAATTAGAAGTAAAACTTAAAAAGATAAAACCAATTAAGACTAGAAATAAAAATAAAAACCAAAAATACCCAAAGCAGTAAGAACATTTAAGAATTACCAACTAGGTCAAAAGATAATCAAAGGATAAATTAAAGGTGGAATCTGAAAGACAATATTTTCAAGATTCCAAAACTAGTTTAACGTCTAGAATTAAAAAAATATCAAACAAATTAAAATAGAATGAAGTTTTAAACCAAAGTAGGTGAGATTTGGATGAAAGTCAATCAAAGTTGACCAAATGAAGTCAAAGTCACGATTTAGATAGAAGTTTTAAAATAGAAAACAACCCAAAAATTTGCATTCAATTTCAATAGTTAGAACCTTAGAAATCAACGGATGAAGTTTTAGACATTAGATTTAGGACCAAACTTCATCTGCAGTTATTTGTTAGAGATTAAAGTCAAAATCAGACTCCTTTATAATTATAGAAAGGACAAAACAAGCCCTAAAACTCAATCTACTTGACTTTTCTACTTGACTAATCCCATCGGTCTTGCGTTTTGGTTGTTGTAGTGAAACCCTAGTCTTAGGTACTAATTTGGTTTGATTTAGTTAGTCATTGCCATTAGGAAAGTTCAAGTAGATATACAATAAAGATCCATTGCTTGAAAGGCACAACTAAATTGCACATTGTAGACACCTATTAGGAGTTTTATACAACAAAGACACTTAGAACTCGGTTATGTACACTTTATTCCAAGGATGGGAATAAAGTGCTCATATCCACCCCCTCAAAAAAATTAATTGAAATTAAATTGAATTCATTTCATTACCCTCCATCCTAACCCTATTTGCAATTTTGGTATAGCATTTTGTATTGCATTCAATATAGAATATATAACAAATGCCATATCTGTATCTCAATTTTGTATTTGTATCCCAAGTTCATATTTGTAGTCGATATATATCTAGACAAATACAATATTTGTAGTTTGTATCCATATCCATATTTATACTACTATAGTATCCTTACTTTATATTTGTATCAATAAATTATTTGCAATCTGTACCCATATCTTGTATCGTATCCCAAGTGTTTTTTTTTAAGATCAATGACATTGGAGGGAGGGGGTTCAACAAAGATCAACAACTTTGGATTTTACAAAACTAACATGGTGTGGTTGATTGGAAAACCAAGACAGTTCGCCTCTTTTTGATACATAGTCATCTTTCTCTCCTTTGCGTATTTTCTTATTACTAAAAATGTCCAAAAATAAGATAACCAATTCTCCCCTTAATGTTTTAGACTATTGTATGTGTAGGTTAGTTTTGGAAATAAGTAGGGGAATTTTGGATCGTGTCTAAAATTTTGAAAAGTGTACAATTATTTCTGAAAATCTAAAAAAATTCTACAGTTGCTAATTCTGAATATCCAAAAATTATTCTTGAGGAAATTTGAAAAAAGGAATACATTTGCATATGAATAGAAAAAACAATTCAAAATTAGAAGTGTCAAAAAATTAGGAAAAGCAAAGTGCCCAAAATTAAAAAATTCAAATGAAGTTGTCAAATTGTTGAACTACAAAAACTAAACTATTTTGACAATAAGGTACAAAAATAGGTTGCTGAAGTAGGTTTTAATCTACATGTACGATACATTTTTACAAAGAAAACCTCCCAAACTGCCACTTCTAGGACAAGTACCAAATTTTAGAAGAAGAAATCATTTTTGGACATATATAACCATATGTTCTTGTAGTATATTGGTTTGAAAAAATATAGAAAAAAATATAGAAATTTTCACCATGTAGATTGTAAGATATTAGCATTTGAAGTTACAAAATTACTTTTTTAGCCCTGCAAAAAACTAAGCAACCAAGGTTACATTTGCATGAAAAATGTCCAAAATGGTGGTACTTCTTTAGATTCATTCTTCAAAGCAAGTTGGCTACATGCTTGAAAAAATTTAGATCATTTGGAATTGTACAACTTGTAGGAAAAAAATAGTAAGTAGAAAGAAGTAGAAAATGATTCAAAACACAAAATTGTTGAGATCTTTGTTATGGAAATGAAAAATGTCAATTCCAATGGTTGTAATGTTAAAATAAACAATCTACATCCTATGGTTTTATTTTTTTCAAAAAATACTGCAAAATGAGTTAAATAAAAGACTTCAAAGTTTATTTTAGAGTAGAGAATTCATAACTACCCACAAACAAAAACTTCTCATAACTTTCATCTTAGTAATCAAAATGGAATAATTCAAAGCTTTCTATATATACAAAAATCTATAAAATCAATTTCAAATTTAGATTTCTTGAAAAAGTGATTTTTAAAGATTTTTAGTGAGTTGCTTGGATTGCCTGCCAAACAATGAAAATCACATATCATGCAATAAATTTATAACCATGTAGTCAAAAGTTATGAAAATTGTTGGACCTTAACCTCTAAAAGCCTAAGGGATTTGGACAAAACACAAATGTGATATAAAATATAAGCTCTATAATTTTTTTGAAGTTTGCATCAACAAAGATAATGTGAAGCACAAAAAGTAGAAAGTATTTGCACGATCAAAATTATAAAATTATGTTTAGATTCTCTTTAAATGAATTTAGAAGACATAACTTCAAAAATTCACCAAAAATACAATTTTTTTCTTTAGCATGTGAATTTTTTTTTATTGGTCAAAAATATGGTTTCTACTGATTTATGAAAAAATGCATTAGATTTAGTAATGAGAACACCAACACTTTTTCCAAATAGTAAGTTTTTTAACACTAGGCAAATTCTAAATAATTTGTTTTGTTTTTCTTCTAATTTTTGTTTGATAGTAGCAATATTAGTTTTGAATATAAATATTGAAAGACGACCCAATATTTTAAAAAATTAACAAAAAAAAGGATAAAAATTGAGTGTTGCCCAAAAATGTTGCCTGAAGTTGAAGAGCAACCAAAAAATGGTCAGTTGTTTGAGTGCTTTAGGATTTAAGATACTCCTTAGGCACATGTTGTATGAAAATTTCAAAGAAAAATAAATAAAAATCCCATTTATAGTGAACTATCCCAAATTGCTATATTGCCAAAAAAACATAGTTTAGGCATTTAAGGGTGAAGCTTACTAAAAAAACCTCTTATTATATTGCAATTGTAGAATGCTATATAAATATCATAACATGAAAAAATCAACATAAAACATTATTTCTATAAAGTTTTTAAAAAGAGCAATCTACAACAAATTCTTCATAAGAAAATTAGAATCATATAAAAATTGAATATTATTGTATAATTTTATTTTGAATAAAGTGATTAATATAATCATATTTTAGTGTAATTGAATTCATTTATTTCCAAATAGTGTAACTTTAGGAAGTTGGTATGTCACATGCACTAATAAGACAAATTAATGTAGTTTTCTAATCCAAATATTTGTAGTCATAGTCATTTGTTTGAGATACATGCCTTAATCCCTTAAGGACTAGGTGGGATAGGGCAAATTTTCAAAATTGTAAAGATGTACTCCCTCTGTCATTAAAGAAATCCAAGATTTTTAAATATACTTGTTCCAAATTAAATTTGACATTATCTCGGCTTTACAACTCATTAAGCAACAATTGAAGCTAGTTCAAACACTTTGAAAGATATACTATGGTCAAGAGTCTATACAACAATTTGATCCTTGCAAAGGTCATTGAAATGCAACTTCTAACTTACCAAAGGTGATGAATTCAGTCCACAAACACCTTGAAGCAGATACCATGCTCAAAAGTCTATTTGATCCTTGCTAAGGGAATTAAAATACAACTTCTAACCTATTAGAAGTGATGAATTCAATCTACAACTATGCAACACATGCTATCAACAAATCTCTTGTTGAGAATTTTGTGGAGCTAAATTGTGGAACATCATTGGAATTGAATATAGAAGACATTACAGAACTAAATGCATTAGCGTTGCTTGGATAATGATATTGAAAATTTCATTAAAATGGCATATGAAATCTGCCACTTTCAAAACAGTTGGTCTGAACATCTAGGACGGGTATAGATATAAAACTGTCAAATTTCTAGATTGTTGCCATTTTAATGAAATTCACTATTGATCTCAATTATTAGCATTGGAACAATTTTCAAAAGGGGGAAAATTTGTCAATTCTACCACTTGTTTTCAAATTTCAATGTGTGCTACTTCATTGTTGACTTCTATTCTTTCATATCTAGTGACTAGTGGGGGTGATTGGAAGCTACCATATTAACTATGCAATGTCTTGAAAATAGAAGCAGCTTGTGTGTTGATCTATCCATTTTCAAGAATCCTCAAATTTATTTTGGGATGGAGGGAGTTTATAAAATACAACTTAGAATAATAATTTAGCAATGAATCTCAAACAACAGTTGTAAAATATGACCCATAGATCTTATCCATATAGTTGAATTTTGGTAGACAAGCCAATATTTTACAATAAAATTCGAAGCCAAAAATTGAAAATCCTACAAGAAAAGTTACTTTTGAGGCTAGACTTTCCAATACCCTTTGAGTTATAGAATATTTGCAAAGTCAAATCTTCAAAATCTATACCATACAAATGTTCAATAAATAAAACAGGAATCTTCAAAAAAATTGCTGGATGAAAAATTGATCCATTATTTTGTGCATAGAAATATGTTCTGGATTCGTGAATTGTTCAAAATTTGAACACCTAGTCCTTTAGAGATAAAAAAAAAACCATTCCATCAAACCCTAAAACAATCACCACCATTGTTTTTGGGCTGATGAATGACACAGAATCCATACCTTTAGTAAGATTGTTTGTTTGTTTTGTTTTTGTTTTTGTTTTTGATATAGTGATATCTCTTGAAACGTGCATCCCATGATCATATTCTTTGTACCATTGGTAAGCCCTTAGAGAGATGGGGTGCATAGGCTTTATTTTGTGATGTTTGGACCCATGGTGTGAAAGTTATTGAATTTTGAACTTTTTCTGAATGAAAAAATGAAAAAAATACTTTTCATTTTGTTATGACTATGGCAACAGCACAAAGCACATTGGTCTTTTCTATGTAGCACATCCTTTGAAATTTTTGGCAGAAAGGGGAGATCTTACACCGAGTATTTTGACCTCCACTGAGTACTTTTTCTTTTTTTTAAAGTAGATATGTCACAACATCAGAAGGGATGCCGTTTCCACGGACACCCACCCGGTGTGTAAGGGTTAACCTGTCATATCTTCAGATCAGTCTTCACGACACAAACACTTTCAACGTTTATATGGGCCAATACTGTATTGACTCTTGACCCGACCACACCTGCTTTAATTTGACCAACCAGCGAAGCGAAGTGAAGGCAGAAGCAAACAGAGAGGCCTTCACGCACAACCAGAATCTCTAGCTGCAACTTTCTCAATTAAAAACCGAAAAACGAGCATAAAAGTCCAGCACTTCGATCATCAATAACGCATCACGGACGTCATCAAATTGTACTCCGTACTTACACGAAGGACTCAGTCCTTCTCACGTACTCTTGTACATGTTAGAGACTGCGTCCGAAACAAGGAGGAGTGCCTGATTTTCAAAGGGGGTGCACGTAAAATTTTCTCAATTTTTCCCAAAAGGCAAGATGAAAGTCCAGCACTGTTGAAAGAGTGATTTCTTTCTAGACGTACTACTCCTCCATAGCTAGGTAACAAGTAGTTGCACCACAAGTAGGTTTTGCTTCTACAGTACTGGCTCCATATTCAAGTCAGATTCTACTCAAATGTTCTTACACGTAACCAGCTTCTGCTAGTGCAAAGCCTCCTGCCCTTTTTGTCAAGAGGCTATTACGGGGAAGCTTCAAAGTCAATTGTTGTCAAACGCGTGGGGCCCAGCCTCCTCAACCTCATATAAATTAAACCTGGACGTACGTGAAACTACTGGACATCTCACTCCACTTGTCATCTTAATCTTTGCCTCCATTTCCTCGCGACTGTCCAGCTCCTCGAGCTGAACTGACTGCAACCCTCACAGCTAGAGCTGAGTGCATTTTGAATTTGCAGGCAGCAGGCAACTATGGCGACACGAGCTCTGGCGTTTTACACCTTGTGCATTCTCCTGTGCAGCCTGCACAGAGTTGTGACCGGTACCAAGACTTTCCCTTGCAGCTCCAGCATGAAATGAACAACTGATCTTACGTTTGTGTCATTTCGTGCACTTGACAGTTGGTTTAATTAGCTCTTGCATTTGATTTCATGCTTTGATTTGTGTTTGAGATCACAATGTTAACTCATGCAGAAGAATGCGCTCTAATCCGCCCAATATCGAGTTCCACAGATTGCAGCAGCTTTCGTTTTTAGCATGCTTAGAGCGACAGTAGTTCACCTTTCATACATGCAATGATTGAGTCCAATCTAAATCTCTTGATCGATTTCAGGCCTATGACGTTTATTGTGCAATTTGTCCAAACCAATTCACCTGCATGCTGCTGTTGTGTTTCGTGCAAATATTAATGCTGTGCTCCCCACATGTTGTGTTTCCAGCAGCGACATCTCCTCACAAGAAACCCCTGCACCTCACGTACTTCGTCCACGAGACCCGCGACCTCGGCGCCGCCAACTCGACCCTCCTCTTGGCCGCAGGCTCAGGCGTTGGCAACTTGAGCGCCATCGGTTGGGGCACCTTCACACCAGTGCACAAGGGTGGTTGAAATGACATTTTTCAAAAAAATGTCATTTCAACCATGCTACTGAAAATTTGGTAGATTTTAGAAGAATTATTGATCCCAATATGTTTGTTTCAATCAAAAATGAAGTTAATGTCATTTTGTGCAACAAATTTGGTAGATTTTAGAAGAAAACATTATCCCATAACAATTGTCATGGAGAAGACAAGTAATAGAAATAAATAACTTGAGTAGGCTATCTTCGAACATTGAAATTACTTTCAAAAGATATGGACATGATGAAAGGTACATATGTCTAAAAAACATAGATTATTAGAAAGTAGAATCTACGTTTTTTAAGATTTAGCAAAGGAAAATCTTTAAATTCGGGGGATTTTGAAAAGTAGAATCTACATCTTTTTAAGATTCTGGGAGGTGAAATCTACATTTTTTAATAAGATTTTGAAAAATAAAATCTACTTATTTGATAGATTTTGAAGAACTAAAATGTACACTATAAGTATGTTGAAATGACATCAAAAAAATGACATTTTAAATGACATTTGAATGTCATTTCAACCACCTTTGCGGGTGGCTGAAATGACATCCAAATGTCATTTAAAATGTCATTAAAACCTGTGTTCTGCACTAGTGTCATGGTCTTCGACAACCCCATGAAATCCGGCAAAGCCTCCAGCAGCCTCCTCTTGGGTTCCGTCACGGGAACCATAGCCATGACCACCATCGGCACTCAGTGACTCACTGATGACCGCGCAGCACATCTTCAAGGAAGGCTCCAAGTTCAACGGCAGCAGCTTGACTCTGGTCGGGACCGTTCTGACGCTCACTCCACCTTTCGAGTGTATCGTTTCTGGAGGGACAGGATTGTTGCGGGGGTACTCGGGGTATGGGATCATGAGTCCTGTGACGGAAGCGACGGTGCCGCCTCTGTACGTGTACAAGTGGAACATCCACATTTCTTACAAGAACTAGCTCGATTCTTACGTCTACTTCGTGTACAAGTGGGAAAGTCTACATTACATTACTTTTCTTTCTTTCTTTTTTTTAGGGAAACAAATGAAACGGAATTTGATTGCATAGAGTACAGTACATTACATTACTCGGAATTGAAGAAGTGGTTCCACTCGGTTCCGATCGATTGATTTCTAGTTACTTCGGAGGTCGCTCAATTTGAAGGACCGATCTCGATCAGTTGCAGGAATGCTAGCGTTGTCTGTAGCACATTTTTGAGGGATGGGAAAGGCTTCCTTCTGTAATTAATCATTTTTGGAACAAGCTTAGGTGCATATTGTTCTTGCAAAGGTTGAGATCCGAGGTTGCAGGTCAGATTTTTTATTTTCAAATATTTTTTGTAATAAATGTTTTTTTTTTAAAAACATGTGTTTGTGTTCGTCCAATATTCAAAATTTGAACATCTCTTCCTTTAAGGGTCACAAGGCTTGTCGAAGACTCTAGGGTTTGAATTAGAAGTAGATGCAAAATTACTACAATGGGCTTAATACAAGACATCAAAACCAATTTTGGACAAAATAATGATGTTCTAAATTTTCACACAAAATGTAATAACACTCTCAACCGTTGACATCAAGCCACATGACACTTCAATTTGAGAGGCATTACTAAGCAGCACTTTAGGTGCCATAGAAGGAGGTTTGATAGTACTTTAGGCATTAAGAACCACCTATGTGTGTGATTTTAGGCTATCAATCAAGTGACATCACTCACCATCATGTGTGATTTTACTCTTTATAAAGGATTGAAGTTGGTGAGATCTACAAAATGACTTTGAGATATAAAAAAATAGCAAGAAAAACTACAAAAAAAACAGATATGAGGTTGAACTTCCTACTAAAATGCTTCTCAATTACTCATATTTTCTTGGATTGATGTGAAATCTTAACCACACAAATTAGACTAGTGTGCACAACTTTTTTTATTTAAATATTGGAAAAGGACATTTTATGAAGAAGAAACAAGCCACCAAAGTTCACTGTAATCCAAAAATGTAGGGACTTTAAACTTTGAATTGCTCTTTAACATTCAAAACAATGTGGATTGACATGAAAATTAAACCACAATTATTAGACTTCAAGGGGAAGATAATCTAATAATTTTTTGGAAAACAAACATTGGATGATTGAAAGAGATACAAGCCCCCAAAGTAGCAATCATCAAATGCAATTTGGTGGAATCAAATTGAACTAGTGAAACTTGGATTGGCTTATAAAAAATTTATAAATGTTGAATTGATTTGAAATTTTCACCACACAAATTAGAAAAAAGAGCGCAAAATTTACAACAAGTTCTATAGAATTTGGACATCGGATGCAAAAGTTATAACACTTTGAATTGAGCTTACAACTATGTGAGGGAACCCTGGAGTGTTTAGTACTTGCAATAAATTTTGATTTACAATAGGGTTTGAATTGAATGGAAATGTACGGTGGATCATTTTTAGATTCATTGACTCCATTCAAAGCCATACTTAGGATTGTTACTAAACTCACTGTCTTCATTCCATGGCATTACAAATGCATCTATGAGCATTAATAGGAATGTAAGTACCTCTAACTTTGAAAAATCATATCTTATTCATTTCAAGTCAAAAAATTAAAATTAAAATTTTCACTAGTGTATTCTTCATTTCTCTTTCTTCCAAAAAATTGTAAAAAAATCTTTGGATCCACCCATTTTCGCACAGGAGTGTTTTTCCCCTTCAATGGGCGCTTTCTGAGCCTTCTACCTTAACTTGCGAATTGATTTTCACACTCATCATGCTCTTCATTGGCATCTTCTAATCCGTGGAGCCCAAGCAAGGCAGTCTCGAAGGTCCGCTGACAACCAGGGTATATAAACACGAGCTCTTTCGCCCTCTCCCACTCACCTTCAAGATACCCTTCTTTTCTTCGCAGTCTTTGTTTTTAGTGTGAGAGTCGCACGTCCTTGAGGAGAAGTAAGTTCTCTTTGCGTTCGATCATCCATCAAACACGAATTCATCATCCTGTATACAGGTGTGTACCATGTTTTGGGCAACTCATTTCTCATTGCTTAATACATTCCACAGATGTATGTATAGTTTTTCTCAAATCATGATGCCACCATTTTCTGATGGAAGTGATGAATAGCTTTTGCATACACCGAAATATCTATTTCAGGAGGCTATCCTTTCTGAAAACTTCTTGCATAGTTTATTGGGATTACGTTTGTGCATTTAAAGTGGAGCATGCAAATATGCTTGCTGTATGCTTGGAAATATTTTAGGTTTGCAAGTTTTGAGCAAGAAATCCTAATAAATCTGTTTCTTTGCAACAGTTGGTCCTTGATCCTGTGCGATCTAATTATGCTTCAAGTACGAGATTAAAGGTGATGTATCGTTTTGATGTTCATCTCTGTGTCTTTGTTGCTGTAGCAGAATGGCTCGTACGAAGCAAACTGCTCGGAAGTCCACCGGAGGAAAGGCTCCACGAAAGCAATTGGCCACGAAGGTGAAATATGGCTCCTGAATAGTTTCTCACCAATGGTTTAGGGTTGTGATCTGTACATGAAATTGTTGTAGTATCAAGTGTATCAAGTAAGAGGGCATAGTTGAGGTGATTCTTTTCTCTTGAATGGTGTTGATGTTTGTGTGCAATTCTCTGTTGACAGGCTGCCAGGAAGTCTGCCCCCACCACCGGAGGAGTCAAGAAACCCCATCGGTATCGCCCAGGAACAGTTGCTCTACGGTGAGTTCTTGAAACCTTATTCATGAACCTTCGACCTGCTCAAGCGTGGCATATCTCCTTTGTAACTTCTGGCATTCCCAAAGCTCTCAGTTTTTTTCTGCGAGTACTCAGAAGAGCATGTGCCCAATGACAACATGGAATACAATATTCCCAAGAAATCAATGGAGCCTGAAACTGGAAATTATAATGTATAGATAGCCATGAGCCTGCTTGCTTACTAGACAGTCCTAAAATTTGATGATGTGGAACTGAATCCCTAATTCTTTAGTTGATCAAGTTTCTTGCTGAATAGTCCTAAAATTTGACGATTTGCAAAACTTAATCCCTAATTCTTTAGTTGATTGATTCTCTTCTGAGACCAATGAGACTGACTGGGTTGATGCGCAGTGAGATCCGCAAGTACCAGAAGAGCACAGAGCTGTTGATTCGGAAGCTGCCATTTCAACGTTTGGTCCGTGAAATTGCCCAGGATTTCAAGGTGAGCAACACTAGAATCTTTTCAATTGAAACCTGATTCCATTTTTTTTTTTTTTCTGGTTGCAGCTTTGAAATGAAATGTTTCGAATAATTTTGAATTTGCTTCAGAATGTGATGGTCTGAACACCTTGGGCTGTGGAATTTGGACTCTTCGAAGCTGACGTGAGATATGTTCATCCATCGATGAATTGCAGACTGATTTGCGCTTCCAAAGCCATGCTGTCCTTGCCCTCCAAGAAGCTGCAGAAGCTTACCTCGTGGGTCTCTTTGAGGACACCAACTTGTGTGCCATCCATGCGAAGAGGGTGACCATCATGCCCAAGGATATTCAGCTTGCCAGAAGGATCCGAGGAGAGAGAGCTTGAATAGGCTTTCAACAAGCCAACTTATATATTATGCGAAGCTAGGATTCCGCAGAACGTCACCTCTTTAGGACCCCGTGACAGACATTGGTGGCATGCATTTCATTTTATTGCAATGTACAAAATAACTCTATTCACACTGAAGGACTCATTGGAAATAGTGTCTTCAGAAAGTTTTGGATACTCTTGAGTTACTAGCTCAGTTTTGTATACTTTTTTGAGAAGAAGAAAATATAAAATGAAACTTTTCATTTTTCATTTTTTATGAATAAACCCAAATCCTTGAGATTCCAGTTCCGGTTTCTGAATTCCGTGTTCCGAGTTGAAAGAGAGTTACATCCAAGGTTTGAGAACGTGGCCAAATGTACATCTCTCTGTTTAGAGTATAGATAAAGTTAACCACACATAATTGTAACATTCGAGCATATTTGTTATTACTGAAAGTGTTGAAGTGAATATTCGTCAGTCTCAGCAAATGAAAGGGGGTTCCAACACCCCAAAGAAAGTTTTGTTTTTTGTTTTTTGTTTTTTAACATATGGACAATTACCATTGATAAAGGAAAAAGTACAAGGAATCAAGAGAACCAATCCCCAGTGGAAAAATCATTTTAATATTTCACATTGCACCTCTTATCCTAATTTTGTTGGAAAGCTATTGCCATGGCCTAGCAGATATCTATTTTTGTGACATAAATTTTTTTTTGTAGGAACAGGGAGAGAATTTGAATTTCAAAATGTGGAATTTTGCATTATTTTTTTGTGGTGATAGTATACAATGTGCGACAAGGGGGAATATTTTGTGCAAATATAAAACTAATTTTTATCATTCATATGCCTATAATGGCTAAGTGGGAAACAAATTTCTTGGTGTAATGGCAATTTGTTGTTCACAAGGCAAAGCAAGTGTTCACAATTTCAAATTGTATTTCAATAGAAATGTGCAAGGCTTTTGTTCAAGTTCCACATATAAAATTATCCAACACTTTTAATTAAGTCCTACATACAAAATTTGATGTCACTAGCAAGGGATTTGGACCCTTTTAGATTGCCATATTGCAATACTAGTGTTCTACACAATACAAAACAAGCAAGACACATTAGAAGATTAGAAAAAATCAAATCACATATATGTGCAAGGGGACCCCCAATCCAAAATCTCCAATTGCAGCATTTGACGCTCTTACTCCATCCGCCAATATTATGCCTCCACTTGTAGAGTTGAAGCAGCATAACACATAGTAGGATTGGTTGAGTCTTCAATCAAAGAAAGCTTGAATGGCAAGGCATGCCTAATTTCATGAAAATTAAGGCAAAACTCATCTAAATTGATTGTAGAAGATATTGCTCCAACACTCCTACTTAAACATCCTCTTGCCGACCAACTTTTACAACACTCTTCCAAGATTGGATAGCTTCTTTATATGGAAAATCCTCCGATGAAAAGTATTTCTATCCAAACATACAAACAACAAGGGGGAGGTGCTCCTAGCCTATTCCTCCAGAAGGATTTGAGGAACTTAAAATTGGAGAAACATCTTTCATCCTCCACTAACCCAAGAACCAAGCAACATCTCATTTTAGCCAACTTAAAATACTCAAAAATTAGCTTACTCAAGTGGCAAGATTAGGAGAGTTTGCACCACAGCTATACAACAAGACTCATATCAAAGGATGGGCTACACACAGCCTATGCATTAGCTTTCATTATCACTTTAAAGAAGCCTTGTTGATTGTCCAAGTTGGACGCCAATAGCATCTTAGGAATAGTGTATTGCATTTGCCTTTTGGTCACCGCCTTTGGTTGTGTATAAAAAACTTTAAGAATTGCCAAGTAATGGCTGAAACTTGCATTGGCATTGTCCTATAGCTAGCACTTCAAAAAAATATTGTTGAATGCATCCAACAACTCTTGTTGGAGAAAACAATGGTCAAATTCATCAATCAAGCTCTGAGTGATCTTCACACAAGGCCAACTACAATTTTTAGTCATATTGATTAACAATGAAGCATTGACACAATCACATTCCCATTCCCATTCACTTGCCTTTTTCAACATGTAGCCTTTCATTTGCTATTTTGAAGAGCACTGAGGTCTTGAAGCAAGGAACTGGTTTTACACTAAAAAATGGGAAACAAGAAGCCTACATGAGTGAGCTTAACTTGATTTGACTTAGGCACAATCTGAAACCAAACACCCAAAGAAGATAATGTAATGTGAGTCAATGACCTAAAGCCACTTCCCAAAAAAAAGTGAACAATAAAAAGGCAATGTATTGTAACTAAAAGCACCAAAGCAAGATAAATTGGGGAATGGTAAGCATAATTGCCACGATAGAACTCTTCAAGTAAATCTAAAAAATGGGAAATGAAGAACAGAAAATCTTTACTATACTGATCCATGAGCTGAACCAATTGTACTTGCATTAGGAAGCCAATTTGAAAAACAAAAAGCCCTATGCTTCATGTACAACCTTCAAGCCATTACAAACAAAGACACTCACAAGTCACAACATGGAGTATGGAAGAAGGAAAACAAGTAAACTGGCAAAGAAAAAAAGATACAAAGAAAAAAATTTAGAAGAAAGTAAAACTAGCAAAGAAAAAAAATTGGAAGTTTGAGGCTTGCTTGAGAATTGTCTCCATACATTGTCATGTAGCCGATAGTGTTCCTCTTGCATTACAAACAGATGCACACTAGTTTGCTTATCATGGCATTTTGCAAACACATGAATTTATTCAAAATTTTAAAAAACAAGTAACAAATGCTTGTCTCTCCAGGTAGCTTTCGCTATTGCAAAGGGATATTTATGCTTGTAAAGGAAACTAGGTCATTGTAAATAGAGAAGTCAATCTTGTTGAAGGCTAAATTACAATCAAGAAACATGTGTACTAGGTCATTTTGGCAAAGTTTTAAGGCTTGCATAAAATCACTAATGAAAATATCATGGACCTATGAGAACTTGATTAAACAATGCACGACATTCACCAATGGAATGAATAAAGCCAATGATAGGAGAACTTCCACATTAGACATGAGACCAAAATTATCACAACCCCCACAGGAGGCTTCAAACTAGATCCACCAGTTGTGTTGACACCAAATTTTACCAACAAAGTTTAGTACTCCAATAGAATCCTTGCAGCAGCATGTCTTTTGTTGCTATAGCAAAAATAAACATATATTGATTAGAACAAGCCTTCAAAACCCATAACAAGTGGAAATTTACACAAACTCTCCACAACAAGATTTAAACCGTGAAATACACAACTAGCACCAATTAGAAAACTAAGGTGTCCACTTTTCATAGATCTGGGTTGTGACACCCATCTTTGGTCTGTAAAATGTGTTTACCCCATCAACCACAAAACAAACAACTTTGCAAGCAATTTCCTCTTGTGTCAAACCCTCCTCTCCCATTAGAAAACCCATAATTACCTTTGTCAAATGATTTGCAATTCTACTCTTGGACATACAAGAAAGGTGTAAAAGGTAGAGTATCTTTTCCACAAATCCATGGCATAAACATGGGTTCCCATCTAAAAGGTATTGTCCACTACTATGACCTCATTAGTAGAAATAGAAAGTATGGAGGCAGATTGGACAATACCTTTGAGGGTGGCAAGAATAAAAGCATGGAAGTGCTCGCTCATATTCCCCCCTATGGATTTTGACAAATGGTTCTTCAGAAGATTTCTCACCTCCAGTTGCTAAAGCAAGTACTCTTGGCATTTGTAATCACATATTGAATGGTCATGCCTCAAAACATGAAGTAGGGTCAAAATTGGACCCCCTTTCGCATAAACTCACCTTCTTGACTTCCAATGAGTTGATCAGCAATCATAACAAATTGCCTCCATCATGCCCAAAGCTTTACCAACTGGAGATGCTTATAGTCTCATTTGATGAAAGAGTTGCGTTTCTTAAGGTGCAGCATGGGGACACCGCCTTCTTTACCAATGTGCTTACCTTTGTGTTTTTTAAGATTATCCACCTTTGGTACTAAGATCTTCTACCACTTAGTAATTGAAGTGCAGTTGTGGGAAACGACCCCAACAACATCGCCATTTGGATTGTAGTCACCCTCCACCCAAGAAAATTTGCAAGCCTAAAACTCTTGCCAACACCTCGTAATTGTTGCCTGGGCCATTTTCCTCCTTTTCTACATTGATAAAGCAGCATCGACTACCTCAGGCATCTCGGGTGAAACTACAGTGGCTTCCAAAATATAGCAATTGTGAGATGATCTAGGGAGAGACTAAGAGAATCATGTCTCCAAAACATGGGTGATGTCGTTGCCAACACCATCAATCAAGCAAAGCCCCACCAATCGTAGACGTAGGTTGCAAATACTTGCCAATGCCACTTGTGTTATGACTAGATTCGAAGGTTCAAACTCAAAAGTTGTTTGGGAGCTTCAATTGCGGCACCATTTAAAGATTAAATACCTAAAGTCCTACACCCCAATTAGCAAAATACAACACAAAACAACCACAAAACAACTACAAAACAATTGATGTATAAGCAAGATTGACAAGCACAAACAAGAGACAAGACAAAGGATTGACAAAGCAATGAAAGCACGCAACATGAGCAAGAGAAAACAATGCAGAGACAACTCTATAGAGGCATCAATTAAATTCACCCATCACCATCCTCAAAATTTGCTACAAGTGCATACCATATTCAAGTTTTACCTCCATTCCTCAATGAAGTGCATGCCAAAGATTTCTAGAACACCTTACAAATTTTCACAACATTAGGAAAACGAGGTTAGTAAACATCTAAACAACAACAACAAGGCACTTCCAAAAATTTGAAAGATGCTAGTAGGGACACCCTCCCCTAAACCGTCATAAGTGCTAAATACAAAAACTAATGCAAAACACTAATGCAAATCCTTGCAAATACAATGTGAAAACAAGGCTAAATTGTAATGTAAATACCAATGCTCAGGAATCCTTGTCCACACTAGATTCACCTATATGATATGGCTGCTAATGCTACAGATCTATAGTTGAGATTGCTTTGAAGCTCCTAGATAGAAAATGGTTTGTAGATGGATGCTACTGTGAATATGGATGAAAAAAGGATTCCAGGACTCCCACATCTAGGCGCTCAGAAATTTGGCTCAAATTCACAATTTATACATTTTTCTAAAATGTACATTTAGCATCACATTTTTGGGTAGAAATTTGGTTCTTTTTAGCTAGTTTTAAAATCACTAGCAATAAATCGACCGAACTATAAAACAAAAAGAGACCCATAATGAATGCCAAGATGAAGCAAAATCTAAACAAAAAGCAACCCATCAATTGAAGTTCCCCAAATTGGGTTAGAAGAGCCTCTATTGAATCAACATTTGTGATCACTCTCCAAAGAAATTGGATTGAAGTCAAGTATTGTCAAAATGCCAAAGGAAGACAACAATCTTGTCTCGATAGAGTTCATATAATTATTTTTACTTGAGCTAGGCAACCCGAGCATGGTCCATGAATGCCTCCTAGAGAACATGCTCCAATTTATGGATAGGCCAAAGAGAGTTGTTGAAACAAATTGACAAAATTGACCTCAAGATCCATATGACAAAATCACAAAATAGGTATTACATGTTTGTACCTTTCTTGAGTCTTCAAGGAAGTTTAGAACCTAACATGCATTGTTGCCACATAGGACCAAGCCATTCGACTTTAACTTTCAAGATATCCAAGATTATGTATAAGACCACAAAGGCAAAGTGCCAAGCATATCTTGTCTTCAAGCAATGGTGAAACTAATGAAGAATAGTTTCATCAAGTCCATCTTGATAGCTAGTACACACAATAGGGATATTTGGACAAGCAATCTAGTGCTAGCTATGGATTGCTATTACGTAGTAGTAAACCAACCACAAGAAACGTGCTTCATTTTGTAGTGGGGATGAGTGCCAAACTTCAAACCATTTGGGTTTGAACCAAAAAATGTATTTTTTGACAACTCAATATTCAAAAATTATAAAAGTTCAAAGTTTTATTAGAAGGTGATCTACAAGGTTGACGAATCTCTACGTCCGCTCGAAAAAGGCGTCCGTAACCCGGACGTCAGCGGACGCAGCGTCCCTCCCGCCGTCGGAAGGCGGACGGGGCAGACGAGGCGGGCGGACGGGGGCGGACGGGGCAGACGAGGCAGGCGGACAGGGCGGGGCGGACATGACAGGACAGGGCGGGACGGGCAGAGGCGGGCGGACGGACAAGGCGGGCGGGACGGGGTGGACGGCGTTCGTGAACGTCAGCAGACGCTGCGGACACAGCGTCCGCGTCCGGACGTCCTGTCAACCCTGGTGATCTAAAACCCAAATGAGTTTGAATATTTAGAAATTGTGCCCATTGTACAAGATTATTTGGAGTGTCACTTTAACCTTAGAAGGATGTGCCCCCCCATGATCAATATAGTCACCAAAATACTCCAATTATTGAACCAATAGGTGCATTTTTGTTTCTCTATTAACAATAGAAGGATGTGGATCCCTGTGACCAAGGTAGTTACCAAAATATTCTAATTATTGATCTAATAGATACATTCTTTGTTTCTTCAGTTAACCTTTGAAATCATCCATTGCACCTTCTTTCAGAGTTGCAATGCCTTTACAAGGTTAAAGTAGGTGTTGCAATTAGGTGTGATTATCTTATGACACTGTAATTATACCATCCAAAATTAGAAGGTTATAAGGTACTTTTGTACAAATTGATGACAATTGGTGTAGCTAGAGAGTTGGTGGGGCTTGAATTGGGGACCTATTAAGACTAATTGTATGCAAGGAATACATTTGTATGCACTATGGGCACCCTTGATGGAGAATATGAAGTAGATGAAGCATTGATTTGAATCATGGTTGGAGAAGATTTGATTTCAAAGAAAACATCAAAAGTTCATAACTTCTTTATACAATCAATACTCTCAAAATTACATTGGAATACATTACAATTTACTAAGAAATTAATTTGGCCATTTAATTTAATATACAAATCAACAATCACTATAGAATGGCCATGGGCTAGAGAAGGAGCATGAACTGAAGGCACATGAAGAAGGCTCAGTCATGGTAAAGTTCAAGTAGCCCTCTTGTTTTCACAACATAAGACCAAATTGCACCATATCAAAATAGATCTCTATCTTTTGCCATATAAATGTAATTCTTTTTTGACAAGATCTTTCCAATTATTATTAAAATAGGGATGTAGTAACCAATTTTGGATGGAAAAGTGCATGAATATAGTGGAAAAGTATTTTTTAGTCCAAGAGATACATACACACACACACACAAATAAATATATATATGAATATGGAGATACATATAGTGCTTCAATAAATTAAAACAATGATCACCATCTTAGCACTTTCTCGAAAAAGGAATATACTAATGAATTCTTTTGGACTCTACCCTAATTGTTCTTGATATTTTTATAGCTATTGATTGATTCATTCTATTAGTTGATTTATTCAACGTCTTTTTCTTTAATCAAGGCAACGATGTAACTTACAATAAAAACACTACGAGTCACCATTACATACTAAAGTGGAACCTCCAAAATACACCATTGACCCTAAACTACCAATGCATCTTCACTCAATGTACATCTCCCAAATCAATTATGTACCTACCTGGAAGAAATTAATTGGTTTAGAATGAAACTTTGTTCCTTCATAACTTCTACATACAATATCCAAATGTCAATCACGTTCTTTGGTGCACTAAAACCTCTTTCTACTTACGAAAAAAATAATATGAAAATTTGACCAATCTAATAATAGAACTAGACAGACATGGCTAAAAGTGATGGTTTGGGGGTTACCCCCTTTAAGGTATGTCCACACTTGGGCTTAGCCAATGTTCTTTGCAATGATGTTACACTACTTTTCTTTGATATGTTCAGACCATCGTTTGTTTGTATCCACCGAACCTACTTGGCTACAAAGCTAGCGAGGTTTACGAGCGCTATTAACAAGAGGGAACTTCCAAACAATTCCTTACTCTTTGACATTGCAGGTTGTTGTTAAAAATATTAAAATCTTCCAATTCTGTTGATTCCTGTGCATTAAAAATGCTCTTCTATAATGCAAGGCAATCTAGGCAATTACATAACACTCTCACAAAGAATTGTATGAACAATCTCTCTGATTTCAAAAGCCATTCTTTTTTTGTATTCAAAGTGGAGAAGACAATTTTTTTTATATACATATGGGGTGGTAGGAAGTAGAAGAAACACTGTGGTATATATGAACTCAAATTGTAGGAGCTCAAACACTCATAGTTAAGTTAAAAGCAAGAATTGAGTTTGAAGTAGAATTTCAAACTTCATGTAGACATAGTAAAATGATTTTTTATCAAAAAACTTTGATCCTAAAAAAGTTGTTAAATCAAGTTAAAATTCACCTTCAAATTTTTTTTTTAATATTTCAAGTCTTCAAACAAATGTTATGAACAAATTTCAAAGAGGTGTTGGAAGGGATATTTTTTTTGACATTTTCTAACACTTCTTCTAACTTTTGTTTATAACTTTTGATTGAAGACTTGAAATATCAAAAAGATTTTTGGTTTTGTTCAAATTTTTTTGAAAAAAGGTTTTTTACATTAGAAGAGTTTTGGAGGGTCCAGAAGCTTGTTTCAGGCTTGTTCCCTTGCAACTATTCCCCGCAGCGAGGGGAATGGCTTGCTGTTAGAAAAAAAAAATTCATTAAAATAAAATAATTAAATAAATTAGTCTCCAAATGCAAAGAAAAAAAAAATTTTAATGGTCAATGACATGGCAGGATCTTGGCTATGTCAGACCACTGCACCGAACCTGTTTTCTGCGTAGGCAAGCTGTGATAACTCGCAGGCATCCAGAAGCCCCAAAAATCTTCTAATGCTATGCCTAAATGAGGTTTAGAATTCTACTTCAAGCATAATCCCTAGGTCTTGACAATGAATGGTCAAGTTCTCATCTTCCAATTATCTCATAGCCTTTTAGGATTTGTAATGAATGATGGATTTCATTATAAAATGATGTCTCCATCCTTCATTCCTTCAAAATCCATTGAAGTTTCCCTTCGAATTGCTATGAAAATAATTTCTTGATGAGAGATGGTCAAATGACATTGGTGTTAAAGTTCACTCTTTGTTCTTCGTGATCTGTGGATGAGTGTACTACTATTGAGAGGGAAAGGCAGGTTTTGTGAAAACAATTGAATATTATGCCCCAAGTCTGAACGCTTGGTAATTTCATATTACTGTAACTTAACCAAATCAATGCCAAACCGCCTCTGACCAAATGCTTGCACCTTACTGCAAATGTCAGAGTTGTTACAATTTTAAGTCATTACCAAAGTCCAGGTGCAGACATACCTTAGTAGGTTTTGTGGTTACAACCATAACCTTGGATATAAGCTTATCTCTTACTAAAGTAACACTAATATTTAGCCTTGCAGTCCACCTGTATTTATTACGAACACTCCACCTCTGATGAAACACCAACTGCATAATTGCACATTTCCTACAAATCTTGAGAATCCATCATGTCATACACTGTGATGGAACAACTCCTTCCACATAAGCTTATTACTTTTCAAAATGTAAATATATACATGAGTGTCTTTTGTCTGAAAGGCCAAATTGTAAAAGATTGTTGTTTTCAGATCAATTGATTTTAGTCTAAAAGAATTGTATATACACCCTTTATTTGTATTCATATTCCATAGTTTGTATTCTACATCCACACCCATATGCCTGTCCCATTTTGCATATTATGTAGATGTATTCTGTATCCACACCCATATTTATGTTCCCATATCCCATATTATGTAGATGTATTCTATATCTGTATCCAAATATCCATATGCGACTGGGATGGCTGAGATTGGCTAAGATCGGACAGCCCATGTTTTTTTTATCACCCACCCAGATCAATGGTGCTCAGTAATTGTAATTTTTTTCCCCAAATGATCAGATGGCGCATGTTTTTGGGCAGGGAAGGGGGAGTTTTTTGAGGCAGTATTGGTGCTAAACTTAACACCTCTTTTTGCCTCATTGTCATTGTGAATCGAATGAGTTGTCCAAGTGTCCTTGTCACAGCACACAACACAAGTACACAATCCATTCATAAGACTGAGGTAAGGTTGTTCAAAACCTGCGACTATTTGCCTTTTGATCACACTGTTTCTTCTGGAAAAAAAATTAAACAAAAACTGACTGTAAGTTATGTATATTTTCAACAGTGAGTAAGGTATAACTTAGACAGAGAGAGACCTACACATGGTTCCCTGGCAGCTGATCAAAAACCAGCTTGCTCCATTCAATTTTTCAACATGTTTACTCACTTTACTGTGAATAATCCAACAACCTCGACCTGCCATACGTTGACTTTTTCTTTAATCTCTACAGTAACTAACTTAACCTCCCAATACTGAAACCCCAAGCTCACCTTAACTTCTGTCCATCAACACCTGAGTTACAACTCGTCCACAGCTGTTCCCGCCAGTGATCCCAGAACGAAGATAGTTTATGAAATTTATTTAGTGCAATATACGGTAGGTACAGTAGTCTGCTCTGTATATGCCCATGCTCTCAAAAAGCAATCATGGCACAGAGATAAATTTTGGTTTCTTTAATGTACCAATAGTGTACATTTCAGGAGGTGGTCGCTTCTAGTGAGCAATGCATTTCAACTTCAAAGATTTGTAACTAATTCCACAAAGGTCCAAAAAATATGAAACAACTTGGGTTAGATGCCATTTCCATTTTTCTTCTTCTAAAAGTTTGCTGAAAATCGTTTCAAGGAGTTTAGCTTCCTTTGCAAGACAATCGGCTCTTAAAATGGTCGCTTTATGAGCAGACTACCTTACACTCAAATGTGCTAATGACCTTAAATTGCCAACTCTACTATGTTTACATCTCCAAAGTCTCTATGTGGAAGAAAAGCTTTTAAAACCAAATTTTGTTTTTCAAAAACTTTTGCATATATAGTATCCAAATACCACATTCTCTAGTGTGTTGGAACCCTCCTTTTACTTGCCAACAAGAACATGTGAAAGTTTGACCAACTTAATAATAAAAAAATAAGCTCAGTAGCAAAAAGTGACAGTTTCCAGAGTAACTACTTCAACTTACTACCTTTAAAATAAACAAGCATCAACTTTGGCTACCCTGAGAATGAGTGGCACTAAAAAAATGAATAGAAAAGAAAGGATTTTGCAAGTTGCAAGTTTAGTTGTAAAAGATGATTGCCTGGGAGTATTATAACCCAAAACAGACCAAATAGATGCTATTTTCCAATATGGAGAAAGTAACAAACCGGCTATCAAATTCTATTGTTTTGTTGCAATCTTGACTTACATGTAATTTTTTTTTCGAGGATTTTCTCCTATGTACATGTAGCTACTGAAAATCTTAAGCAGCAATGGAGAGAATTTCAGCGAGCTCTGTGAATGCCGGTTGGCCTGCTTCAGTCACGAGTTCCCTCCTCCAAATGCACCCCAACCAATGCAAGGATCCACCACATTCTCTCTTGGTTGATTGATCTGGGTGGGAGGGAGGGAGGGTGGGTCATGGATTACAGGTCGTGGGTGTGGGTTTGTGCCTGTGTCTGTCGGATGGGTCTGACCGTTTTTCAATCCAGTTTCTCCATCTCCGCACTCTTCCCCCGGCCCTCCATCATTGTAGGAGGCTCCAGCTTTCCGCGCACATGGCCAGCAGCCCACCGCAGATGGGTCACTCCTTGCCAACTAGCACAGGCTCATCATTCGCAAGTCCTTTGTGGTGGTGTCAGGGCCAGGGCGAGTGGGAGCCCCCCTCGGAGTTATGAAACCCCTCGCGGTTGTGTTTCGTGCAGCGAGGAAGAAAACAGGAAACAAAACAAAAACAAAAACTGAAAGCCACCCCCCATCCATCATGCACGTCACCAGGCTCTCCACATTGTGCGCATCATGGATACCACTGGGGAGAGGAGTGGGACCTTTGGAAAGGGAAACAGGAACTGAACTCAACTTACTGGAGGGGGTGCAGTGCAGTCAGCACATGCTCTCGATCAGGCGAGCCGGGAGGGTGCGGCCTCCTGCCCGACAACAAGGGCAGGCACTCACCAACCCTCATGGAAATGGCCGGGTTTGGGTGGGTTCTCCAACTTTGGCACACAGCCTGGGGGAATGGATCAAATGGCTGCGGTCGGGAGGGGTTTCAACTTGGGGGGCAAATTAATAACCCTTTGCAGTCACTCGGGGAAAAACCCAATTCGGGCCAATAACGGGTTCTTTTTTGTGTGGATTTGACATGTTTGATAGAAGGTACATGTTGAGAAATACCATATATGAAGGTCTGATTTGGAACTCAGGTGCCAAAATTGAATTTCTTGACATTAGATCCCCAAGGATCTGTGTCACTTCACACCATTCACGAGATGACTTATGGTATATTTTTTTTTACAAAAAAGGATTTCATTTATGTTGAATTTGACCTTCATTAAGGATAGAATTATAGTAGAAAAAGGTTTGTATTCATAGGGAGCTAGATCCTAGGATCCAAGGGACTCCCCTATCGGAATTGTCACTACTGACACCTCTACCTTTGTAAGTCTCAAAAGTCACAAAATGTTCATGTATCAATCTATAAGAATGGTGCTCTAACTAACATTAGGAAAAATTTGAATCCTAGAAAGGGCTATAAGCTTTCATTTCTTGGCCCCCTACAATGCAAGTACAAAAAAATAAAAATAAAAAAGATTTTGAAAAAAAAATAGTAAGAAATAGTAAAACTTGATGTGGCGCTAACATGGCACCAATAGTACCACATCATATGCTTTCATTAAAAAATAATCAAATAATTTTATTTCTTTTTTAATTGCACTAGAAGGTTTCAAAACTTACGGACGTCCTAAGGGTTGAAATTTTTCTAATGCTAAAGCATCATAAGGTTTAAACCCTAAAGGACCAAGTTGCATTTTTGGCAACATAGCAAATTTGGGCAACTCACTACAAATGGAGTTTTTATTTTTTTGGTAGAAATGTTCATATAACATGTGCTTAAAGAGTAGCTTTAAGACTCGACAATTTTCATAACTTTTGACTATATGGTTAAAAAGTTATTGCATGATACGTAATTTTCTTTGTTCTCCAAGCAAGCCAATCAATTCAAAATACTTCTTTAAAAATCACTTTTTTTGAAATAAAAATTTGAAATGGGTTCTTTAGGTTTATGTATGCACAAAAAGCTTTGAACCATTTCATTGTGATTAATGAGATGAAAGTTATGAGGAGTTTTAATTTGTGAGTAGATATGGAGTCTTTAAAAATCATACCTACACGCAAACTAAAAATCTTCATAACTTTCATCACATTAATCACAATGGAATGATTCAAAGCTTTCCACATATATGTAAACCTAAAAAACAAATTTCAAATTTTTTTTTTTAAAGAGTTATTTTTTAAAAGAAGTTTTTTGAATTGCCCAACCTGCTCACAAAACAAAGTATATTGCATATCATGCAATAACATTTTGACCATGTAGTCAAAAGTTATGAAAATTGTCAAGCCTTGAAGCTATTTCTTAGGCACATGTTCTATGAAAATTTGAGCAAAAATAAAGAAAAACTCCATTCATAGTGAATTGCCCAAATTTGCTATGTTCCCAAAAAACACAACTTCGTCCTTTAGGGGTTAAATGTTAAAATAGCATTCAAATAAAAGATGTTTTTTTTGTTAAATTATTCATCCAATATTGTAACCACATATGACTTGGTGTGTGATTAACTCCTCACCATCCAAGGGGACCAAAAGTATCTTCACATAGTCTAGAAGTCTATTTGAAGTGTTGTAACTTTTGCATATGATGTCTAAATTCAATAAAACTTGTTGGAAAATTTGCACTCTCTCTTTTCTTCTAGTTTGGGTGGTAAAGTTTTCAGATCAATTTAGGATATACTGATTTTTTGGAAGCCATTTTGGAAGTTCATTGGTTCAATTTGAGTTCACCAAAGTGCATTTGGATGGTTGCAACTTTGGGGGCTTGTATCCCCTTCATCCAATGTTTGTTTTAAAAAAAATTAAAAAAAAAAAAAAATAGGATTATGTTTTCCTTGATGGCTAGTTATTATAATAAAATTTTCAAGCCAATCCATAGTATTTTGAATGTTTGGAAGCAGTTTAGAGTTCAAAATCTAGACATTTTAGGATTACAATGAACTTGGACAACCTTGGTTTCTTCTTCATACAACATTTGTTTTCAATTAAAAAAATTGTGTTATGTTCCCCTTGAAGTTTATTTATTGTAATTAAATTTTATACCAATCCAAAAAGTTATGAATGATTGAGAAGCATTTTGAAAGAAGGAGGTTCAATCTTAGATCTATGTGTATTTTTGCAACTTTTCTTGCTATTTTTTTTAAATTTCAAAGCCATTTTGCACACATAATGAGTCAATTGAATGATCAATAGAAGATTTTTTGGGGTTCAGGAGGGTTGATTCAAGAAGCTACTCCCCGCAATTCTCCCCTTAGTGAAGAGAATGCCATGCTGTCAAAAAAAAATTTGAAAAAAAAAAATTTATTTAATTTAATTTCTTAAAATGAAAAACAAAGTTGAATTTTTTTTAAAACAATGTGGTAGTTGCTTCACCATGTTAGTCAACAAGTTTCATCGAGTTTGTAGATTCAAAAAACAAAAGGGAACTCGCAACCTTCCCGGACTCTAGGAAATGACTCAAAATTTGATTTACGTCATCTACAACACATATAGTACTAGATTGTACGGTTTAGATTTCTATACCTTAATGACATTTTGGACTAATACTTCATAAGCAATGATATTTTTAAACCCAAAAAGGCCCTGGGCCTCAAGGGATTAATGTATTCCATATATAACACCGCAGATGTGGGTGCAAGTATTATTTTTACGACAAAGACTAACATTGTGAAGTTAACTATGGAATTAGAAGATTGAAGTATAATTCTATTAGACCAATGTGAATGAAGTGTTAGTTGGAGGTAGTTCTACAAGTTTAAATAGGAGGTCCGTAAAAGTGCCCCTTTAAGAGCTAGAAATTAATATAGAGAGTTTCAACATTTTGAAATATTTTTCAATAAATTTATATTAAAGATAAGTAGAATTGGAATCTAATCTAAGTTGTTTCATATTTTTTGGAGCTTTATGGAATTAGTTATGAATTTTTGAAGTTTAATGTTGTAGTCACAAAAAACATTCACCTCTTAAAATGAATAGTATATGAACATTGTTAGTGCAATGAAAAAGCAGAATATATAATGAGTGTAAATTTTAGGAGGTGTGCACATTCAGAGCCTGAGCACTTTTCAAACACACACCCCTCCAATCTATTATGTCATTTAAACATATATAGATAATGAGTGTTATACTTGTACCTCATTCCACAATTAGATTCTATAAAATTATAGAATATCACAAGTTGGAATTGAATGGTGCACTACAAATTTCAAATTTATCAACCTTCAAGATTACAACTAAGCTTGCAAGGTGGACTTTCATTGAGTGAATTGTAATTTTTAATACAAACAATATACATCAACCCCTAAAAGATGGAGGTTGTTTGAGCATAGCTCTTGTTTTCTTTACTAGCTCTTGTAACAAGTATAATTCTTCATTTGTGTGGAATAATTTTGGTGATCACTACTGTAGAATGAAATAAGACTTGTGCAACTTTCTTATGGGAAAAAAATCGATGAAATTGCACAATTTTTGAGAAAATGCCACCATTCGTAAGATCAATGAAAGATGTCAAGTTAAGCAATACTTTATACATAAGCTCAATTCATTTTCAATTAAGATTCATAAAATATTCAATAAAAATGCTAATTATACCTAACCTTCTTCAAAATACCCATTAAATGCACATGGTTTCCTAAATTGCAAAAAGGTAATACCATTAACATTAGACTTCATCATAGTGTAAAAATTGACTTCCACATGATCACCTATTTAATATTAAATATGCACCATCTTAAATTGTCTAATGTTACTAGTACTTTCATTTTTTCTTTGAGGATATGTACAAAGTAAGACTATTGTTGATTAATACCTACTAACAATGACACCATATTTTTAAATATTACAACTTAGTTTGTTCCCTTCCATTGAGAAACATGTGTGATACTATAATAGGTCATATTATTATTGTATTATCAAAACATCAATATAAATAAGTAAAGTAAATGTACAAAATTCGTGATGTCATTTAAAAAAACAACTATTTCTTGTCTATTAAATACTAGAGACTATGAATAATATTTGGTGAATTTTTTTATTACATATAACAACTTTGTCACAAAGTTGTACGTATTTGGCAATTGAAATGATTTTTGTGATCAATATGAAATGAAATTGATTTTTTTGAAGGATTGAATGAAAATCATAAGTTGTGTAACTTGATCAATCATATAAGGCCTATCTAATTGAAGAAGCACAAGTTGTGTATTACAAACCTCCTGCAATCCTCAACTTAAACAATAAAGGAGAAAAACTAAATGCATTTACACCCAATGAACAAAGTACATTGATTAAAACTAAAGATATTTTAGGGTGTTTTATCTTTGGTGCACTTGGTTTCACCTTGGTTGTTTGGGCCAATTAAGCAAAGTGAATATAAAAAATAAGATTTATGGTGATCAAAGTTCTAAGAACCAATTATCATTTTTTTAATTTTTTAGAGTTCAACAATCGGAATCACGAATACTATTTAATACTGCATTCTTTTAAGGGATTTGAAGATGAAAATTTGAAAAAATATTCTTCTAAATAGACTTGTGGCTACTTAAAAACGACCTTAAAAAAAGGCTAATCCTAGACTATTTAGAAGTTTGAAAATTAATCTTTTTGTAGTATGCATTTTAATATATTAAAAAAAAAAATTAATAATTATTTTGGTGCAAAAGCATCATTCCATACAAAGTTGTAGACTTGTAGCAAATGGTTTAATTTTCTTTTATATTCTAAATTTTGTTTTTTATCTTTTATAAATTAAGATGTCAAATGCTTATTTTCTTGAGAATGAGCACTTTCTCAATTTTCTTACTTAGAGACTACTTTATGCTTTGTCAACCTAAGATACAATAATCTTAAAGTTCTAAACATCAACCATATTCATTTATTTTTAGTATTTTTTAATCTCAAAGTATTGTATCCCAAAAGCAAAAAAAATGTGATCTATATTAGAATTATCCTAAAAGTCATGAAATATCACCCTATACTTTGTCCTTTATTGACTTCTCATTCTAAATTGCATTTGACTTCGTTGTAATTCAGCTTTTGGCATGCCCACAAACATGCAATCTATTTATACTAACTAAGTTCTTTCCTTTATAAATTGAGGTTTAGGTTCGGGCACTCTTGGAAATAGTTGGGATCAAAATTTTCTTTTTGTATTATTTGGGGTGCTAATTTGTGTTTGATCTCCTCTCTCTATAAGGCTAGAACCTACAACTCAATTTAGGGAGAAGAAAATTCAATGTGAATATATATCATAAAATCATGTCTTGTTGTCATTTTGAGAAGAATTCCAAGTTGAAAAAGAATTCAAATGCACATTTAAAATTAGAACCAAATCAACCAATCTAGGAATCAAAATGAACGTGACTTCATGACTTCTAAGATAACCGAACTCTACTACTGTACAATTTTCAAATTGCTTTTCTCTCAATACTATACAATTGTCATCCATTTTTTCATCCAACTTTCAATGAAATTACATCCCAACTGAACAACTGGGTTTCACCCACCTTCCGTCCATCTGGAGTTCACAAATTAAATTACTTCATCCACACTATTTCATCCTCTTCTTTCATCCAATTTAGCATGAGGGTGCATTGCACCATTTCAACACCCACTCGCTCTAAGGTAAGGTAAATTAAGTAAGTTTAAATGGTGTAATTATTGGAAGTGCAGCCAGAGTGATGTCAGTGATATAATTCAAAATAAAAATAAAAAGCTAATTAAGAAAAGATTTCCGTCAGAAAAGTAAAAACAGCAGGAGAAAAGGTTAGGTTCCATTTCCATAAATGTGTCATGGAAGGGTTGAACAACCACGATGACACATGAAGTGAACCAAGCGAATGCCCATTAAAATTTCCATCCAATCCTAAAATCATCCAACCAGCTCCTCCACTCCGAGCCCATTGAAATTTCCATCCAATCAAAACATCATCCACCCAGTTCCCCCCCTCCCCGGGGACCACCGTCCGCAGTAGTCATCCGTCCCTGAACGTTTTAATAGCATCTGCAGCCCGCCCAGTGCAAGCCACGCTTGTGCTCAGTGTTTATAAGACTTCAGTGTGGCCTCAGAGATTGTCGCAGCCCCCATTCAAGTGGACGTCGCAGTCTCCACTGGAATTCCCCGCCATCGCTACCACCCGCAGGGGCTCTTGTAGCTTTCTAGCAAGCTCCTGGAGTACCCACATTGGAGCTCCATGCAGTGCAGCCGGCTTAGATTGATTGAATGTCTAGCTAGTATTCATTTGATCAGCACCTGAGGCTCACTCGATCAGTCACTTGCTGCGAAAATATTTCCATTTGTACAGTTGTTTCTGAAGATTAGACTTGATTTCTTTTCGTTCGTCATCGATCGAGATGGGTAGCTCACGGGGTCTGCGGCAACATGTGCTTGCTGTGGTTCTAGTGGCGGCCATGCTGCATTCGTGCGCAGCGTTTCGGCCTTTGAGCTCATTTTGGCAAGCGCAACTGCCAGAGGAGAGTACTCCTGTTGTAGTTGAAAACCGTGAGGATGCAGCGGAGAATGCTCCCACTGAAATCAGGTACGAGAGCGCCGTTGAGATTGGCTAGTTGGCAGAATATGTTTTAGTACGAGGTGAAGCGGTGAAGTGTACTGTTTTGGGTTGCATTCATGCAAGGCGTGCTGAATAAATGGAAATGAGATAGCAATGTCGTAGGAGCAAAAATGTCGTGAGAGTAATGTCATTGGAGCGTTGTCTTTGGAGCAATGTCGTCAAAACGACGTACATAGGTATGTTGTTTTAATGCATTCCAGAGTAATGTCGTAAGAAATACGTGTTCATTAGCATTGGGGGATGCAGGTGTTTCACTGCGTTACAATGTAAAGCATGCTGTGTAAATTCTGAGTTTAAGAGCATTTGCCTGTTTTTTTTCAAACTGGATATATATTGAAACGGTAGTGGCAATGTGCGTGGTAGCAGTGATAGCTCGAGCAACCATTCCCGCCGCGCCTTGTACGGTTGTGGCACCGGCAACCCCGTGGACGACTGTTGGCGCTGCGACTCTAGCTGGCACAGCAACCGCCAATCGCTCGCTGACTGCGCCATCGGTTTCGGCAAGAACGCCGTCGGTGGCAAGAACGGCCGCATCTATGTCGTCACCACCCCCGACGACGACGACGTCGTTGACCCCGCTCCCGGCACTCTCAGGTGGGGCGTCGTCCAAGAGGAGCCTCTGTGGATCATCTTCAGCCGCAACATGAACATCAAGCTCAAGCGCGAGCTTATCATGAACTCCTTCAAGACCATCGACGGACGAGGGCAGAACGTCCACATTGCTGGAGGGGCTTGTCTCACCATGCAGTTCGTGAGCAATATTATCATTCATGGAGTGCATATTCATGATTGTAAAGCGGCGGGGCCTGGGGATGTGAGGAGCACGACGAGTCATGCGGGACATCGAGGGAAAACGGACGGGGATGGAGTTAATATCTTTGGGTCGAAAGATATTTGGATCGATCATTGTTACTTCTCGAACTGTGCGGATGGACTGGTGGATGTCATTGAAGGGTCGAATGGGGTGACGATTTCGAATAATTACTTTGAGAATCATGATAAGGTGATGTTGTTGGGAGCGCATGATAGTGATAAGGAGGATCGGGATATGCACGTTACTGTGGCGTTCAACCACTTTGGTCAGAATCTCGTGGAGCGCATGCCGAGGTAGGTTACGATGAATTAATCCTATCGAGGAGGTTTGAATGGTTCGTGAATGGGTTAACTGTTTCTGTTAACTATTTCCTGAATGGGTTTAACTGTTTTGTTTTTTGTTTTTTTTAATAATTTCCTGAAGAAAAATGGAATTGATTCATGGCTATGGCTTTTGTTGAAATGCAGATGTCGGAACGGGGTGTTTCACGTTGTGAATAACTTCTACGAGGGGTGGGGCATGTACGCCATTGGAGGGAGTGCTAATCCAGTTATCAACAGCGAAGGCAATCGCTTCATTGCTCCCAATGGCGGTAACATGAAAGAGGTACAACTTCTTCCCTTTCACGCTGAGCCCTAAATTCTTCGTGCACGAGACACAATGACTTGCATCTACGGTTTCATAATGCAAAGTTGACTGGTCAATGCAACCGTGAGGACTTTTATGTGTTTGAAGGGGCTAAGAGGGTTGGGAATATAACCTTCTCGAGCCTTGCAGTCACCCTGTTTATAAATATAAAGTTGTTTTTATGTATTTGTGGCCAGCATTTATGGAATGATTCGATCTAACCTCTACGTACAGCCTATTTTCCTCTGTGTTCTAATTTTGCTGCTTGGAATTGTTGTCCCTCAACAGGTGACGAAGAGGCTTGACGATAAAAGTGACAACTGGAGATCAGCCGGTGACGTATTTTTGAACGGTGCATTTTTCACTGCATCAGGAGCTCTGAAGTCCAACTTCTACGCCAAGGCCACCAGTTTCAGCGCTCGCCCTGCGGCTATGGTACCCACCATGACGACCGACGCAGGGCCTCTCCGCATCTGACCCTAGAAGAATCTAGATCTCTGTAGTCTGTATTGCATTAGAGAGCTTTGTGAGATAGATATGCAGTAGGTAGTAAGGGTATTCCTTGTATTGCAGTGTACAGTGCTGGCCACCGTAGGTCGGCCTAGCTTGGAATGCAATGAAATCCAGAGTACGTAGAAATAACAACTAGACTCACGAGAGGTGAGCTTTCCTCTTAAGATCTAGTTAGTTGCTTCAACATTTGAATTGCCTTGTTGTGGTGAATCATGGCGAGCTAGCTATGACTGTGCACCCAGACTATATACATACATAGGTTTAGGAACACAAGGACAGGGAATCTCCATTGTAAGTTGGTAGCGTATTTTAGTAAGTGTCACAATCTTGTAATTCTTAACTAACTAAAAAAAAGTTTCTACAATGCTTACACCGACCCTGCATGCTCTCAGGTAAATTATTCATTGAAAAGTTTGCATTGGACATTTTTTCGACCGACAGTCTTAAAGTATTTTGGATCCAAACAGTTGCTGAAAAAAGTTATACCATAATAATGCGTGTTAAATGTTCTCAGCCAGGTGGTTGACCTCCGACGAGAGGTTGAAGCTGCATTGTGATTTCTTTACCAATAATGCACTTGTGTCCCATACAATAATTACAGAACTTCAAAGATTGTAGGCAACGGAAGTGAATGCTTTCAAAACCCGTCCCATCCTCGTGAGTCCTGACCTTGTACCGACGAGGTCCAGCAACCTCAAGCATGTCGATTGTCAGAGTCTACCTAGCTACGTACAGAGACCCCGACGTACCTCCACCTTCATCAGTGCATCTGCAGGACCCTGGCAGTCAGAAACGTTGCAACAATGCGAATCCAGCGCTTTCTGCTGTCATCAGTCATCACGTCATCACGTCGCAGTCCCCTTTGGGAAGCTCATGCTTGAGTGCTGGACGGACTCCGTCCTTGCCACTCCGTCTTCAAGGCTTCACCTCGAAACCCTTCGGATGCTCTGCTCTGAACAGTTATATTCTCCACCTGCTGCAAGCAAAGTAATGCCTGGCTGTGTGTCAGCCAGTACACTGCGGTCCCTACAGACAGCCATGTCGTGTATATATAGCTATACTGACCACTGCCACAGCTTGCTCCACATTAGATCGGACTCCGAAATGTAAACACTGAGAAGATTTTAAAGAGTAATTTGGTTTCAGAGTGAGATAAGGGGACAACCTATTGGAGTAGCAGTCCCCGCCTACTGACAACCATGTCTGGTATAGCTACACTGACCACTGTCACAGGTTGCCCCCTGGTATACACTGGAATGTAAAGATTCAGAAGATTTTAAAATACAAATAATTTGATTGTAGCGTGCGGTAATTAACCTATTGGTGTATAGTAATCTCCCATAACTTGCGGGTCCCGTCAACTACCAATACTGGAGTAATTAAATACCGTCTGGATGGGCCATTTCTGACAGTCAGAAACGGGGGAAATTTTTCCCCGTTTCGAACGTCATGTCAGTAACTCACTACAATCCAGATGCTTAAGTTAGAGCTGAACTCCCATCACAAAATTTCATCAACTTAATGGCTGGCCCAAGTTAAGTTAAGTTACCTCCAGGCTCAAGCTCACCCAACCATGTGTTGACTGGGAGGGTGCTTGGCACAATCATTTAACTTACTCCAGTGAGACAGTGCGTCCGCTAGCAATACAGTGTTAATGATCAACAAAACAGTTTGAATTTGTAATCAGTGAGTTACTCAAATCAATGCAAGCTTCCAAGGATGCCTAGGGGATGCACCAAGTTTAGACAAGTTTCTTCAACTGATGGTCATGTTCAAAATGGAGTAAATAATCAAGGCCACTTCACACTACGGTCGAAGGTTGAGAGGCCGTGGGTTTCCACCAATCAGATCTCTCAAACGCAACAGTTTGGTCTCTCAAGCCTTCACATGAGGAAGTACAACCCAAAGTTTGTCACCCTCCAAACTTCCAACATGGTAGTCAAATGCCTACATTGCGAAAGACTCTCAACCATAGTGATCCTTTCTTTTAATGTTATTTTGTTATTTGTGTTTGAAACCTCGTCTCCACGATTGCAATGGGGAGTCTTTGCATTCAAATAAACCTACTTCCCTTCAATGATCAATGCCATCCTCTTATTCTATTTATACCCTTTATATTCTTTGATGATCAAAGTATGTATTGTGATTGTTTTTCCAAGGCCGTTTTGACTCATTTCTCATGTTTTTTTTTATCTTTTACTTGAAAAAATTAACACATGGGTACTTACAATGTTTCTTAGAATAAACTCTAGGTTTAAAAAAAAATCAACACATGGGTGAGATTTCATGAAAAATTTCAGAAATTGGATGGATTAATGTGGAGAGTGAAAGATAGAAGTCAAATAAATGGTATAGGTTTGGACTTGGCTTGGCCTTTAGAGGCTTCACACTATGGCTGGCCCAAGACTCCAATTCCTATACTTTATTGTATATTTATTGCCCATTTATTTGGACTCTCAACAAAGTTTGGCCACAAATCCCCTAGCCTCTCTATTTGGACGGACATAATGTGAAGCAGCCCTCAGAGTGCCAAAATTTTGACGTTCAAGTAATTCATAAGTTTGAGAACTAAGTTGAGAGCTTCAACCCTCAATAGTTTGATAGAACTACCCCGACAAATATAACACTAATTTTTCATTGCCTTTGAATAAGAATTCAAAATTCTATCATTGGAAGCACATGACAAAGTATTTTTGAATAGTTACAAAGAAACTCAAATTTAGACATTGGACAAAGAAAATAAACCACTTCAAAAGCTAGCTTAAAAAAATTATGGTGGACTTGGCAAATCATGGTAACCTATACACATTTTACTCCAACTTGCACTCAATATGGAGTGAAATGTGCATTAGTAACCTTAATTTGCCAAGACCAATATAATTTTTGCCTTTTAGCTAGCTTTTGAAGTTTTTTTTTTTTTTTTCTGATGTCTAACTTTGAGTTTTTTTCTACCTATTCAAAATACTTTGCAATGTGCTTCCAATGATAGAATTTTGAAGTTTTAATTCAAGAGCGATGAAAAGTTAATGTTATATTTGGTGATCATGCTTTTGTTTTCCATCAAAGATGCACTAAGCTTAGGATATCTTCAATATTATTTGGGAAGTTTTTAGAGTTGCCTCAAATTTTCTTCCTCTTTGTAGAACAAACCGAGTTTATTTCCAAATGCATCAATTTCATCCTCTCTTTATCATAATCTCTTGGTTCATTTTCTCTAATATCAAATTTTCACCAACTACTTTCTTTCAATTTCAAATTTGCAAAAGCTAGAATGGCTTCTTCTTTCAAAGACATGCTAGTTTTGAAACTAAACTCCAAATTCGTTATATCAAGTAGAGGTGAACAATGGAGTAGAGGCTAGCCACTACAACCAACCCTAAAGTGATACCCACTTTGTCTAAGAACATATCCACTTCCACTAGCCTGGATATTAGCCTTGGATTCAAAATGGCAAGTAGCTAACATCTAACGATTTCATGAAAGTAGTGTCATTATATCCATTTTCTAATTTTTGCATATTAGTTGGTTGCCAGTTCTACCAATTTTTTGTCCTATTTTAGATCCTTCATTTTCACACTCTAACTAATTATTTTTCCTAAAGCAATGACTAACAATGAACTAATTAGTGGTTCTCTTCAAACATTATTCCTCAATGTAAGAACACACATTGAGGAGTCCTCTCAAAGCTCTAATAACTAGGGTTGATGTAGATTTGAGGTTTACTCCTAAAGGACCAAATGACCATTTGAACGTATACATATGGTCTCGGGTAGGGGTGTATGAAAGTCATTTTTAAATGATGTTCTTCAAATTTTTGATACAAAGTGTAAACATATCCCCTCTTAATGAAAATTATTTCTTTTTTGATTAAATACCTAGATCAAAAGTTATATTGGCCTGCTTTTGGGGCAACTTTGAATAGCATGTGCAAAAGTCCTATAATTTTGAAATTTGGCAAGTATATAACTTATGAGACACAAAATGCAAATGTAAAAAAAATAACCATGTATAGTGTAAAAATCTCACCGGCTTTAGAAGGAGTTAAAGTTTGTTGGCCTTGTTGGGCAATATTAGAAAAAAGAAACTTTTTATTTTAACTTCAAACATTATAATCTTTCAATTTGTGGTGTCGAAGTTTCTGAAATTTTTTCCACACATTTCCATGGTAGTATAGTACAAATTTGTACTGTTGAATTTTGAAAAAGTTTTTTTTTCTCATTTTCCCTCATTGCCTTTAAAAGTGGCAATTTTTTTACAATTTGTGCCCAAATTGTGCTTCAATCTTTTAAGGCTTAATTTAGGCAACTATAACATATTGCACCAATCCATACTTTAAGTTAGGCTATTTGTTATGTTTATTTGTTATAGTGAGATCTTTGGAACCATGTATCTTTCAACTCCATTCTAGGTACCAATAGAAAGCCCATTACGAGGATGTATGTATGGGCTTTGCTTTGTGGCAATTTGACTTATAGAAAAAAAGCTACTAGATTTCAAAAAAATTATGATCTAAAAAATTAGAAATTTTCTTTAATTTTTATTTTGGTTGTGGCAATGGCATGGCACACACTAAACTCTTGCAAATCTACTATTTTATCCAATAAAATGTTTATTGGATAAAACACTTGCTATGCATCTTGTAAGAAGAATTCAAGAAGAAAATGGGTATAGACATTGTTAATGCATGATGTCATTAACTATGCAATCATTAGGGGAAATTCTCCCAATACTATACCAACTCTTTGCATCCTTTATATTCTAAGGTAACTACATCTAAAATTGACTAAATAAGCAATTTAGCATGGTTTCTATTATTATATTGAATAACTTTTTGTGGTTTTTTTGTTGGTAGTCAAAAAAGGATTCTAGATTCTTTTAGTAGAATGTATTGTTTGGTTACCATGTAAATAAATTGCAAATTTTTAAAGTGCCCAAATAGGTGTTTCTATATCCAACCTAGACTCTCATGAATAGTAGGAGTACATTTAAGGTGAAAAATTGCAGGAATTGGTTTTAGAAAGGGTTTGAAATTAGGTGTAGTTACCTTAGATTTTCAAGTATTAAGTCATATGCCATTGATGGAATTGATTTTCAAAATGCAAGTTAGAACACTTGATGACCTAGGTAATTGGTGATTGAAAAATTTGTTTTAATCCCTAAAGTTCCTTGGGTCAAAAATTAGAAAATACTCTTGAAATTGCCAAAAGAATACCTTCTAAAAATAGCTCTATAAATTAAATTTTATTCACATTTAGAATTTGCATTTATTGGATCTTATTCTTGACTTATACCATAGTATACCCTAAAAATTCGACTCTAAAAGTAATGTATATGTGAGATAACCAAGCAAAGAGCAACACAATGTTTTTTTCAAGGTTGCATGAGCTTTTGACAATGTGGCTTTTCAAGCTTTTGAACCTTATGATTTAGATTCTACTTTGCAAAACATCTTAATACTTCAAGTTTGAAAAGAGCTTCAAGTTAGGAAGAACGGAAATTTTCAAAGCAATATATTGCTTGTTCTATCTACCCAAATTAGAGGTAATAAAACAAGCAAACATCATTTTTTAACCAATTGTTGGCTATTTGTAAAAATTAGATTCTTTAGAAGTTTTCTTGATTTTCCAATTTCATATAAAATGAAAAAAAAAAATTTTGATACTTCACTTAGGATGAACCCAAACCCTTTAAACTATTTTGGATTTCATCCATAAACTTCCATTGTTTCCTTAGGGAACAAAATGGGTTTTTTGGATAGGCTCCTACAATTTCAATTTGCATTGTTCTTTTTTTAAATTTTGTATGATAGAAATTCACATAAGTTTTTAGAAAATATAGCTTTTATTTCAAAAAATGTCCAAGAATAAAAATTATGCTATCCTAAGTCTAAAATAGAGTTTGTCTAAAAGTACAAAAAAATCACCAAAAGTCAAAATAATTAAATTTTTGTTTTGTTTCCTATAGAAATTATTTTTGTCTAAATAGAAAGATTTGTTTCATTCTCTTTGCATTAGTAATGAGAAAGTTATAGACAATCTATTTTTTCAAGCAATCTAATTTTTATTGCAATTTTCTCAATTTTCAGAAAAAGAAATTTAGTAGGGTTCAATTAACATTCCAAAACAATCTCATCAATGGAATTAGTGATTTTCAATTACATTATAGGGAAATTAATGATTTTATTTTTCTTTCAATCTTGTACCTACTTCTACTAAACAATTTCTTAAAGAATAAAATCTAGTGTGTGATTTTTGGATTTTTTTTAATCAAACATTCAACTCAATTTTTCAACATACAAAATTATAAATTCAACATGTTAAGTGCAAAAAATTTAACCTAAGAAGATTCAAAAACTTAAAATCTAGTGGCAAGCCAAGTGCCAAAAATTTAGATTTCTTCATTGCAAACACAAATATCTTGGAATTCATGTAATCAAAATTTTTGAAATTTCTTCTTCACATTTTTTATACTAACCTAGTGTAGGATCCTATGATTAGATATGTCAAAAAAAGTGATTTCTAAGTTTTTTTTGCCCTAGCTTTGTAATAGAAAATGACAATTTTTAGTATTTTTTGATTAAAAAAATGCCTAGGAAGTTTGTTAAAGGGGTTAAAAGAGCTTTAAGAACTAACCCCTAAAGAACCAAACCGCAATTTTTGGCACTATAGCAATTTTGGGTTGCTCATTACAAATGGAATTTTCATTGTTTTTCTTTGAAATTTTCACACATGTGCTTTACAAGTAGCTTTTAGGCTTGAGAATTTTCATAACCTTTCACTACAAGAAAAATTAGTTCTTGTATGATACATAATCTTCAATGCTCAATGGGTCACCTAGGTATTTTAGAAAATTTCTTTAAAAAACACTTTTTTTATAAATAAAAATTTGAAATTGGTTTTCAACATTTATATGTACATGGAAAGATTTGAATGATTCCATTTTGATTAATGAGATAAATGTTACAAGGAGTTTTAGTTTGCAAATAGTTATGGAATCTCTAATCTAAGATCAATTTTGAAGTCCTTTATTTAACGCAATTTTCAATATTTTTGAAAAAAAATCAAAATATTGGATTTAGATTGTTTATTGCAACATTAAAACCATTGAGATTGGAATTTTTCAATTCCATAAATAAATTCTAAACAATTTTGTATTTTAAATCATTCTCCACTTTTTTCTACTTACTATTTTTTCCTATATGTTGTATAATTACAAATGATCTGAATTTTTCCAATCATGTAGGTAACTTGCCTCAATGAGATTGAATCCAAAGAAGAACTATCATTTTGGACATTTTTTCATATAAATGTGACCTTGAGAAGTGCTACTGCCTGTTTATTTGCAAGGCCCCAATTTATTTTTTGTCATTTCAAATACCAATACCTTACAATCTATATGGTGGAAATTTCTGAAATTTTTTCCACATCTTTTCAAACCAATGCATTACAAGATCCTATGGGTATATGTCTCAAAAAATGTTTTTATTTCTAAAATATGGTATTTGTACTAGAAATGATAGTTTTAGAGTGTTCTTGGTGAAAGCATAGTTAGAAACCTTAGGAGTTAAATTAATTTTAATTAATTGACTATTGAGGTTAACTTTTTCTATTTTTATTCTTTGATACTACATAATTATGTTAATGAAAATTACTTCACTATTGATAGTAGAAGTCCCACAAAACTACAAAGTTAAAGCACATTAATTACTTTTTGGAGCATATTTTAAATATGCTTATGTAGGACTTAGGGCCAACTTCTATGTGGAGTAGGGGTTGGTGAAGCCCACCAATCAATGGTGGAAATGGGCATTAGAAGCTTTTGGGGGGCTCCAAAAGCCTGTTTCAGGCCTATTCCTCCGTAGTAGAAGAAACAACCTGCTGTCAAGAAAAAAAATTTAATTAAAAATTTAATTAATTCTTCAAATGCCAAAAAAATTTTAAAAAGAATTTGGGGCAATGACGTGGCAAGGGCTTGGTCCCTTCATTCCGTTGTACCGAACCTACTCCTTGCATTCACAAGTTGTAATAACTAGCAAACTTCCGAAGACCCCAAAAATCTTCTAATGATATTAGTTTCTTTAGAGTTTTCATTCTACTACTAATTAATGGACTTCACTAGCCCTAACTCCATATGGAAGGTAACCCTTATAAAAATAGAATTGTCATAACACATGTTTCAAGGAAGTTGTATAGTAGCCAATCTATTTTTGATTATATAATTTTCTTTCTTTCCAATCAAATCAAAATGAGTGGTGATTAATCTCTAAAGGACCAAGTTGCATTTTTTGGCTATATAGAAATTTTGAATAATTGTTTATCACTAGAGATTTGTATATTTTTGGCCCAAATTTTAAAAGATGGTGGAAACAAGGAGTATCTTTCATATGCACTAAATTTCATGACATTTGAAAATATGAGTCAAAAGTTATAGCTTAATATGTTACTTTTTTCTATAATTGGATAGTTTGGGCTGATAAAAAAATTACTTTTTTAAAAAACATAAATTTTGAAATTGATTATATATATATATATATATATATATATATATATATATATATATATATATATATATATATATATATATGGAAAGCTTTAAATCATTCTATTTAGATCAATGAGTCAAAAGTTAGGAGGATTTTTTGTTTGTGGGCACTTATGGATTCCCTATTTTAAAATAAACTTTGAAATCCTTTATCCTACTCAATTTTCAATATTTTTGGAAAAAAATAAAATAATAGGATGTAGATTGTTTATTACAACATTTCAATTATGAGATTGGCATTTTCAATTCCATAGTTAAATTCTTAATAATTTAGTATTTTGAATCATTCTCTATTATTTTTTATTTACCATTTTTTCCTATATGTTTTACAATTCCAAATGATCTGAAAATTTTCAAGCATGTGGACAAATTGTCTAGATAAACAAATCTCAAGAAGCACCACCCTTTTGGTCATTTTTTTTTTATAGAAAAGTGAGCTTGTAAAGTGCAACTACCATGTCTTTTGTAAGGCCCCCCAAATGATTTTAGTGAATTTAAATGCTAATATCTTGCAATCCACGTGGTGGAAATTTTTGAAATTTTTACCATGTGTTTTCAAGTCAATATACTACAAGATCCTATGGTTACATGTGTCCAAAAAAGTTTATTTTCAAAAATTTGGTACTTGTACTAAAAATGGCAGTTTTCAAGCGTTCTTGGTGAAGACTTAGTCATGGAACTTTAGGGGTAAATAATGGTTCAATTCTTGGCATAGTTGTGACACATTATGATCGGCTACAAGACTCTCAATATTGCAACTAACTCATAGTTGATTTTGCAACTAGACTATAGTTGGAAATAAGAAGACCTATATGACTAATATAGGTCTAATAAAATCTTCAACTAAAAAATTCTTAGTGATTATGTCTTGAGAAATAAAATTTTGAAAAATTATAGAATCCTTCCAAACTTTTGTTCTCTACATGGGAAAATTTTCCCACTCAAGAAACATGTGCACCAAATACATAGAGTTGCTTTAAGTGATTGAAAATCGGCCGGCTATCTTAATCCCAAACCATGGACCACCTAATTTCATTTCTATATTAGTTCACTTCCCACCATCATGTCCATGGAGCTTCAATAGAAAAAGTTGCAACACTCAAGACATACCAATTGAAAATTAAAGAGTTTCCTACTATAAGTTGAAATTTGTAACAAAATTCAGTACTATCAATATAGAAGAAGGCTAAAAAATCATCCATATAGAAGTGCTAGAAACAATGCATTGGGATATAAAAATGGAAGTGATTTTGTGTGGTGAGAAATTGTCATCCCATGTGCATGGTTTTGGGCTATGGAGAAAATGACACGGGTTGCTATTATGTGTGGTCTTTTTTCATGATAAAGTTTTGAATTTGGTGAAGTTAAAATATAAGTGCAATCAATGAAAATGGTCCATGTATTTCAAAATTTATTGCAATCTATTCAATGTACTTGTAGTGGGTAGTGAATTGAATAAAAACTTAGTTTGAGATTGTTGTTATTAGGCACTCAAGGTGTATAGTGACACTTTGTGTCACTATGCACTCCCCCCCTCAATTTTTATTTAAATTTTTTTATTTTACCACCCCCACCTATCATTTAAAATTTGATTTAAATTTTTTTATCTCACCCCCCTTCACCCCTACCCCCTCTTGTAATCTTCAGAATCAAAGTTCTTAACAAACAATATGGGACAATTGATCCTGTACCCAATATTGTATACATATTCAATACCCGTATTCAATATCCATATTCAATACACATATTTAGTACTCGTATCCAATACTCATACCCGTATTCGTATTTGTATTCAGTATTTGTATTTTATATTTGAACGGCTCAGATTAAATTTCACAAGATCAACATCTTGTGATTTTTTGAGAAATCAACGTCAATTTTGAGGGTAAGCATTTTTTTCAAAAAAATCAATGGCTCACAAATTTTTTTGAGAGAGGAAGGGGGGGGGGGGGAACTAATAGGAAACTGGGGTGGTAGGCGAGTTTCAGTGTATAGTGAATTGAATAAAAATTTATAGTTGATCATCTTTAGACTCAATTGCTCCATTCAAAAGCATGTTTTGATTCATCATAGTGGTAGCCTATGAACATTAATAGGGGCCTAGGCACCTTTGATTTTAGAAAATGGATGAATGACTAAAGGATCTATTAATATCAAAAAATAGTATTTGATTCAAATTATAAGCTAAGCAATTGGTGTGTATTAATTGTTGGAGTATAACATGAGGTAGTCTATTCTTATAGTAGAAGTACCTATTTCAAACAACCCCCTATAATGACTTTATAGATTGACCTATAGTGAACAGCAATTGGATGCACTATTCATCAAAAAACATTTTTTGGTTATACCTTCTTGTCCCTTCATCTCTCTTCCCTCTTGGTTTAGGGACAAGTGCCAAAGGTAACTGTAATAGGTAAATCAATGAGACTAGAATGGGTCTAGATGAAAATTTTACATTTATATTGAATGAAATATTCTTTCTTGGAAAAAAATTTATTTTTATTCTTGTACTCTTTCTCATCCTTGTGTTTGCACACATTGACCTCAATTTCTCAATGATATTCCCATATCCTACAAGCTAAAATGCTTAAGTTATCAAAAATAGGTACTTCTACCTTAAAGCGTTCCTTGAAACAATCTTCAGTAAATCTTCATAGGTAGAATAATGAAATGAGCATCTTCATGCCCAAGTGGTTTCATATTTGTGGGGACCTTGGTAGAATTAGTTACAAATTTTGAAGTTGAAATGCACTGGTATGTACAAGCGACCACCTCCTGAAATGTACACTATTGATACATTGAAGAAAAGGAAAGTGTACTTCTGTCGTGTTTATAGCACAGTCACGTTTAGAGCACCCTACCTTACTCCTAAATGCTATGGACCAAGTTAGTGGATGATTTTACAGAAATAAAAAACAGAGTTCATTTTGCTTTGCCTTACCTCTGTAACCTGTAAAATCTGTAAATCTGTGTACTAGCTTAGAGAGTGATATGCCCTGCCCCCAGAAACTGACTTTCTCCACAGTCAGCAGTGTCAGGGTCCTTGAAGAAAGGAATGGATTTTCACCATTGAACTCGGATCCAATGTGTTGATAGTTCATCTGTAAGTTAGGTTATACGGAATCGTGTGGCCACTCCCAAAAATGAGCTCACTGAAAAGCAACCCAGCATCTTCATGAATTTTGTCCCCATTCCCATCCATTATTGTTGCAAAAAAAAAACACAGTGCTCAACCCCAAAGTAAATAAATAAATAAAACAAGACTCCCACACTCAGAAAACAAAATTCAGACTTCTGTTTTTTTTTCCTTTTTTTTTTGAAAGAACAATGACCATTAAAAACAAAAAAGAAACAACAACACTCCACCTGAGGTGCAGTATTCTGCCTAGGTGGTAGGCTGAGAGAGAGAGAGAGAGAGAGATGGCACTTGAACTTGTGCCAAGGTCCAGAACAAAAGACCCCCGATTTTTACACCAAGTGTTAATTCAGGCTTTCACAGAACTGCGGGCTACTCAAATACTGTAAGTACTGGCTCCATACATCATTTGCATTTTGACCAAGTGAAGACCTGCGACGAACCACGGACCTCACATTGCGTAGATCCAGAAGAAAAAAAATATGAGTAACGTAGCAGTCACTGTGACCTGAGCTAGCGAAGCAAATGGGGCGAATGATTAATTCACCTTCCAGGTGTTGTTTGCTAACAGACTGACAGGAGTGCTATAACTTAAGTTAAGCTCTGATCTTCCCCTGAGAGATCGAACATCATTCAATAACTTATTCATGATAACTTATGAGAGTTTTCTTTATTATTGATCTGGACACAATCTTACACCTGGGTGAAGCATTGAAGCCGGGCTGCACCAGATAAACGAAATTTTAAATTGCCGGATGTCCTTGCAGCACACAGTGAGGACACTAATAAGTTATAAGTTGTAATGTATACTCACTCACTCACCGCCAAATGAAAACCATATCATTTCACAAAGCGAGTGTATCATTAATTGATGGTTTCTGATTTCAAATCTCTGCTGGCGACTCAGGACTTAATATGTAAAAAAAATTAGGACACCTGCCGGCAGTGAGTGGCTTTGTCCGTCTTCAAGGTGGCTCTAAGGTTGAAGCTCAAAGGTAGGTACACCCAAATGTGCCGCTGATCTTAAACCACCATCTACACTGTTTGTACATCTCTAAAGTCAGTTCTGTACCTATATGAAAGAAACACTTTTAGAACCAAAACTTTGTTCCTGGATAACTTTTGCAAACAATATCCAAATGTCATGTTCTCTGGTGTGTTGGAACCTCCTTTCACTTGCCAACAAGAACATGTGAAAATCTGATCAGTCAAATGATAGCAAATAGGCTCAATAGCAAAAAGTGGTGGTTTGAGGAATACGCATTCTAGTAGTTGATCATTTAAGAAGTTTTGGAGCAGGTCATGTGCAAGTATGAAGTGATGGAAATTTTTACCATGTAGGAAGATAGGAGATATAGGGATTGAAAAAAAATTCAGAATATTATTCCCCAAATTGAAATTATTGTGAATTTTGGGAGCCAATAAGCACCCTTGACCAATAGCTAATGTGACTAGAGTCTTCCAATTTTGATCATTCAAGAATTATACTCTTGCTCACTACTTTGAGAGATATGTCATAACCCTACTAGTCCCAACCTTCAAAAGGACAGAAAAAACACATTCCAAACTTCCATTCTAGCCTGTAGTTGGAAATAGAGTACCCTACATGTTGAGTACTTGACAAGGTTGACAACTGGTGCTTCAATCTTATTTAATGTATCCATTCATCTCCGTCGACAAAAGAAAGACTCAGAAATGGACGTGCTTCTGTATCCGTGAGCTCGTGTGACCATGGAACTCGGCCAGATTGTTTAGCGCCTGGCCCATAGCATTTGTATTGCCCAAATACCACTGTTCTGCACATCCAATGTCAACAGTGGTCCACTGGGTCAGCAACCAAACTTTTACTACCCAAGTCACTATGCAGTCTTTAACTCCTTAGTAGCACATGTATCCTTTCTCAAATATTTGCATAATATTTTTGCTTATATCCTTATAAATATATATACAATTTATTTTATTTCATCTAATTCATCATACAGAAAGTGTGATTTAAAAAAAGAAGTGAAGTGCTGGTTTGGATGAATGAGAAGTTATGTGGTAAAAAAAGTGAGCTTTTGGAGCCTCTTTGTTCATTGTCTAGATTTGAGGCACTGGAGTGCAACACCCAAAACACACATGATTATGATTCTACTAACTCACATGGGAGGTGGGGTATTAATATTGAGACAACAATATTAATAGTGTTGCTTGTATAAATGGAAGTAAAGAAACCATCATAGAGCTGCAAAGACTGAGTGTGAAAACAGTTGTATAGAATCCTTACATGATGCATATGTCAAACTCCCTATTATCACATTTGTATGCATGGTTGTTCTAGTGACATAGCTGAGTGAGATTATACTGAAAGCAGGTACATTGCTATGTAGGATTTGGTGAATGAATAGCCAGCCAGCTCCTGAATGCATCATGTGGTATTAATTAGAGGTGCTATTAAATTGGAATAATTGGTGTAGTACTGGTATAATTTCAAAAATTTACATTCATTTCTTGAGTAAGCTGTTTAGTTTTTATTTTCTTACCTATTGCTCCGAGGGTCATTCCAGTTGGACCAGCCCACAGGAACAACAATGTTGTCCATGTAAGTGTAGGCATACACCACACGAGCATAGGATCCCCAGGCTCGTCCCAAGTACACAAGCCCTGAGCCTGTGATTCTACAATTCAGAAAGGAAAAGCCTGTGTCTTCTGAGCTTTTCAACCTCTTCTGGGCTGCCACTGATCCGTAGGTCGTTTGTGGTATGGCGTGCAGGTGGCAGCTCTGGTTCAAATTTGTAGACCACAATGACTAATGCATCAGAAAGCACCACAAGCATTGGAACTAACTTAAATTACATAGCAACTTATAAGGTAGGTACTCCCCAAACTGCCATTTTTTTGCTACTGAGCCTATTTGCTATTATTAAACTGGTCAGATTTTCACATGTTCTTGTTGGAAAGTGAAAGGAGGTTCCAGCACACCAGAGTACGTGGTGTTTGGGTTCTGTATGCAAAAGTTATTAAGGAATAAAATTTGGTTCTAAAAGCATTTCTTCCACATATGTACAAAACTGACTTTGAAGATGTGCACATAGTATAGATGGCACTTTAAGGTTAGTGGCACATTTGGGTGTACCTACCATATAGCAAGGGGACTCGATCAAGAATGAAGACATTACTATTTAAGTAAATCCCAGGATGGAACCTCAATGTGGAAGTATCCCACAAAACTTTCAAATTTCGATGTAGATAGTGTGATACTGCAGTCATATTGAAAGGCAAGGGGTCTATTTCTAGACCCTGTTTCTACATCACAATTCCACCTACTGGGGGTACTGACTGAATGATTTCCTGAGACTGTCCATTTGTATGTACAACAAAAATAGATTAGTACTTGCAGTAGAAGCATGCAAGTACCTCGTAGAGCGAAAGTCCGTTGCCAAAGATGAAGTCTATGGACCCCTCAATGAGGCACGCTTTGAAATAGTGGCGACCCACATGGTCATACAATGTATCCTGCCCACTTACAAACCTGCAGTTGTAGAATGCAGCTGTGTCTCCTGTAATTCGTAGTGCCACAGCTTGCTTCCCCACTGCTCCTGCTGTAGCAACAGCTGCTGTATTCTACATACAGTCAAACCCACTACTTGGTAAGATATCAATTTAGTGCATTGAGATTTTTTTCTAGTAATTTTTTAACCTTGCATTTATCGATAAAATGCAAGGTTAGCATAAAAAAAAAATCATTTTAACTTCCAATAGTTGGGTTTGCAATTCTAGTTATTTCAAACAAAGATTTTCTCCTCAGCTATTGGGGTGGTCCTTTTGTGCATCCATGTAAAATAAATCTCTTATTAGCTTATGGTTCAGAAGTGTATTCATTTCTCAATTCATTTGATGAGTGTGGCATGAATTTGTGAGAAAGAGTGAACTATTCTTGTCAATTCTACAACTCTCCAAAATACAACTACAACTCGTCCAAACAAGATTTTAGACATGTAAGGGAGAACAACTCAATGCTATTAGTCATCCAATTTTGACATCTAGTGAACCCTCCCATTTGCATCAATTGCCCACCTGTTATCTCAATCTTAGCAACCCTTTAGCATCATGACAATGCACTTGGGGAGGGGACTCCTCAACGTGTGGTTCAGCATGGGTCTATCCATCATGCTTCACCATTTTGGTCTCAACAAACTTTGAAAAATCACAGAAAATTCATTTCTTGTCCGAATGTCTTCATTCTACTTGCAAATGGTCTCTCAAACTTCTCAATCTCTGAAAAATATTTGAGCTCACAAATAGTTTCTCCAAGGTACCTAATTACCTAATTTGCTTGGCACTAGGGCATGTTTACGTACCTTACTCCACTTTCAATTGGTGCAGGGAAGATGTTCTCGTCTTACCTTGAAGGCAATGTTGTGGGCGATGAAATATTTTGCTTCCACTGCAACCGAGGCGCTCCAGTAAGTCCCCAGCCTTTCACCGTTCTCGGCTACCGTGTCGGCAGTGTCATTCCATTGCAGAATGGTGTGGTTCCATCCTGCGCCCTGGAGTGTGATGTAGGGCTTTGACGAAGGCACCAAGATCTTCTCCCTGGAGTGGAGATGGTCGAATCGAACCAGTCAGTCAGATCCGAACTTGGAAGACGACGAACTCCATGCACGACTGAACAAACATATTGACGAACACCATCTGCCAAGCTTTGGATTTTGTATTGATAAATTAATCGGCCACTTTTTGCTTGAATGAGTCACTAGTCACTCCAAAAACTTGGTGAAATGAACACAAACCGGTAGAGTTTTAAGGTACTAGAGTTAACCATCGTGGTCATGGAATGGAGTTCTTACCACTTCGGAGGAGCTGTGATAATGGTTCAATTGAGATGGTAAGGATCTCACCTTACACAACTCAAGAAAACAAATTCATTCACTAGATCTCTGGCAAGCTATTTTCATAACATTGTTCAGTAAGGCAAAAGGCTTCTCTTAATAAAAATGCAAACTTTTAAGGCAAAAGAAGACTACTTCAAGACTCAATTTTTATGCTGAAAATTCAGCTAACAAATAAATGAGGATAAAACTTCGGTAACACACTCAAAGAATATGTCAAGCTTGTATTAAGCATCACTACTGACAAGGAAGGAGGGTCTATGAATCTAGAAACACAACTTGTAATGATATTCTTCACCAATTCTTCCATGTTAATGAACAAATCTCATCAAGAATTAACAGCAAAGACACCCTGCTGCGTTTGCTGAACAATCACAGGAGAACTCCAAAATGTTCATGTTGATTGAATTTTTGAAGAGTTTTCATAGTCAATGTCCAGCAGTGCTCCATTTGCTGCCAAATTTCAGCAGCTTTGACAAAAAGGAGCCTACGATGTAGTGATGTCCCTCCTAATTTACTCCGATGAGTACGGTCAACATTTGGATCACTGCTCTTCGGAAAAAACGTTGATATCCAGTGATGATAGAATAGGAAATCACAAGGACACACACACGGATTCACTAGGAACACTGAATTTGGACACAAAAGAACATTAATTTCAGACACATCACAGATTCATTTCCGTAGACGAAATAGGACATTTGTCCACTTTCCATACTGGATCTCTCCTGCGAATGTATGTTACATGTTGGTATTCCATTAAACCATGAATCACACAACAGACTGAACATTGCAGATGCTAGATATGGCGTCTTACTTGTAGACACCCGGAGCAACAACAATATGCACACGACGGTCATTATTCTCAGGAACATGATCAATGGCATCTTGCACCGACGTGAAATGTCCAAATCCTCGTCGCCGATCCACCAAAGTAGTCGCCAAGGGAGAGATCTGATTCTCTGCTCTATCAAACCTCGAGTGCTCCAGTGTGCCCACCCACTTCACCCACGTCAAAAGTTCATTCTCCAAGTCCACAACACCAGAATCGTAATTGGCCTCAACACCTTTTGATTCCCCAAGAGCTTCAACTGACGAGCCAGAAGTCATGTTCTTCAACAAGAGTGTCATCACAACTAGGAGATGGAACCAGCCGTGGATGGCCATGGGATTTGAGTCCAGCTTTGTCGAATTTTGAGGGAATTGGGGACTTTGGAGATGCGCTGTGATCAATGTTGGTAAGTGTGCGTGCATGATGTTTAATGTGCTGATCGATTGACTAGAGCTCTGCACAAATTCAACAGCAAAATGCGTAAGAATATACGGAGACTGGTTTGAATCTGTTTGGTTTATACATGCCTTGCAGTGATCGATTACAAGTTCTTGAGTCTGTCTAGAATTTTCGTACGTTAGTCTATGTAGTCCGTGAATGCACGGTCTTAACTTGTCATAGGTTCTAATTTTTAGAAGGTCAACGTCAGGAAATGTCAGTGGCCATAAACAAAGAACGGAGTCTCTATTTTCCCCCTATCAGCCCCTTCTAAAGACTAAATTTTTCGAAGAATTCTCAGGTTTTGGCGAATTTCGTGTTCTATGCATTAACTGTTTTCTACTCGTTTCAAGATCTACATATATAATTGATCTTGTGTATTCATTTGAACAAAACGAAATTGGACTGCCAGCTTCTTTGAAAATTCAAATTTCAATTCTGAGCAGGTTGAAAATCTTTGGGGCATTGTTACTATATAAGCTTCCTTTCCTCTTCTCCACTGACACAACACAGAAGATTGTTGAAACGTTACTGGATCGTGGGCTGGATGCCACTGCCGTTTTCTTCTGACAAAACAGCTGATGTTACATTCAACCAACTTCCCTCAGACGTTGTGGAGGACAACACATACGTAACCACTGTCTCGAGATTCACCCTGCTTGTGAAAAGAATTTCCACCACAGTGAATAGAGGTAAAAATTTGACCACGAGTTCAATCGTCACCTTCATGGCCGGATTCATCTGACTTAAAATACACCGAATTTCAGAATGCCGACCCTCGAGATTTCATGCTTGATATATAATGACCAATTTTTGATCCATCGCATTGTGAAAAGTATACACTCAGTCAGCAGACGTGGCTAGATTTGAAATTACCGGTCAGGTCGAATCAGCGAAGAACATTGCACGTTTTGGTCAATAAATATATGAAATCAAGCAAAAGAGAGTACTCATAGGAGACACTCAAAAAGTGCTATTTCAAAACGTAATGCTGGGCTGTTGTGGCACCTGAAATTTTTTGATTGTGTTTCTTCTAATGAGATAAGATTTCGATGCTTCTACGCACTGGGCTTCTACTAAACTTTGAATCCTTAGAAGTCAACTGCTGACCGGTGTTGTTCAGCCGTCTTCCTCGTCCTTGGGACCAGCAGCGAGACCACGACTGAGAAGCCATTGCTTCCTCACGAGTAAGTTCAAGTTTGAAGGCGGGATCCGTGTGGCACTGATCAGTCTGTGCCTGTCAAGTTTCTGATGTGAATCGAGCTCTGTTTCTGATCGTGCCTACTTTACATTGGACTGGCAGTTGTATTTGAGTAATGGACAATGGTTGGCACCGACACGAACACACGAAGTTGCCAAATTTGTTACCGGTAACTCGAGGCTGCCCAGCGCTAGCTTACCCTCAATTTCTAATTCTCGGTCACATGCAGGGGAGACCATTATGCAAATAAGAAGCATGAATTTCAACTACTCCGAAAGACCAAATGCAAGCGCCAGTCACAGCAGCAAGCACAATGCCAGAAAAGTTATCGAGAGGGATCCTAAACTCAAGTAAAGTGTAAGCCTTGATCAGAAACAGAGCTGTATATTGGCCAAACAATATGCCATGGCCGATCTTTGTATATGCCAAGGCAAGCAAAGTCAGGTATCTGTTCAAAAAGCCAGTAATGAACACGATGTGGGCCTTATCTGTAATCAATTTCAGAGGCTGTAATTAATGGCTCGAATCGCCTCCCAGTCGGGTATTTTTGTCGGAACAAGGCGGCTTGATTTGGAGCTCCGGTTGGTTTGCGGGCTGGAGTTTCAAATATGGAAGAAGTTCAGTTTTGTTTCAATTCGAAATTGGAAGTATTGCTTCAACAGGGGCCAACATTAGTAGCACTCACTCACTGCCTATATCCATGTAACACAGATAGTAGATCTACCCCACCAACAGACTGCCCTCTTTCATATGGGTGTCTGCCTATGTTACTCCTTTTGTTCTGACATGGCTGATTGCAAGGAAAAATTGCACTATTTGTTGCGTTTTCTAGAAATGAATACTATGATTACGGCATGGTACTATTTTCTGGTTAAGTTTGGGGGGTCTAGACCCTCCGTTTTCTCCTTGGTTTTCTGAAGTTTAGGCAAGTGTGTCCTCTCCATTTTTTTGTGCAAGCAAATGAAATTCAAATTTCATCCTTTCTCTTTTCCAGGATGTTTTGGGTGAGTACTAATGAGTACTCTGCACTAACATGAACTACACTCCAGTTCAACAAATTTTTGTAGAAACAGTGTCCCAATTGAAAAAAAAGAGGGGGCCACTATATATAATTGGGGGGGGGGGGAAAGGGGGCCATTGTTGCAAACTTCCCTAGAAGGCATGTGACAAAATGAAGTTGGATTTGCAATCATTTGATTGTAGACCTCTTCAAGCAAGAGTCTAAGGCATTTGCAATGAGATTTTTTGAAAACCTTCAACAAGATAGGGTGAGGGTCATGAAATGAGAATAATTATGAAATTTCTACAATTGGTCGAAATTTGAAATCTTTTGTTTAGTTGCAATTTAGAGAGAAGAAGGATTGATCAAAATCCTCATAACTGGTAAAGAATGTTGTAGGAATCAAGTCAAGAATTGTTAGCTCTCAGTATAGACTTGAGTGAAACAATTATTAGATTTTTAACACACCATATGTTCTCACTCAGTTGATTGTGAACACATATACCTATGTAGGTTTTGAGAAGGTCATTGTGCATATAATACATGCATTTGGTTTTGCACATGCTGTGGTCATCACCTTTCTTGTCTATTTCACTAAAGAACATATTGACATTGTAAACTTTGAATGTCTCCTTTTGTCAAGCTTTAGCACAAACTAAACCTTCAACTTGATATTATTCCGTAGTATGACAATTAATGTTTCAAGGAATGAAAACGTGATACCTAAAGTTGTTTCAGCAATCAATCCATTGATGCCACCTTGAAGTTAGTTAATTAGGGAATCCAACCATATCATATTAGAGGATTAATCAAGAAATCACTAGTAGACAAGTTTTAAATTTCTTGTTGAATTCAGAATCTGACCTAAATTTTGCAATGCAATGGAGTTTGTATATGTTTAAGGTAAGTTTAGTAAACTAGACAAATTGTAGTGTGACACATGCTCATTGTTCCAGAATAAGATTCAAGAAATATGAAATACTAGACCTCTTATACTTTGTGTGAACTATCATTAGTGGCAAATGATAAAAAGAAAGTTCAACAATGATCACCTTGAATAGATTTTGTGATCATTTTTGAATATTTGTTTGACATAGATTCCTCTACTTGGATGCTATTATCCTAATGAATGGTAATGTATAGATGCTAGTCTAAACCATGATGGGTAGTGATCACATACCTTATTTGTTTTTTTCATTTAGTAAGAGATGCTACTTTGTTACCAAGTTCTTTATAGGGCCAGGTTGTATAGTTTTTTTGGTACAAAGTTTGTCGTTTACTCGCAAAAGTTGCTAGCTTCAAATGAAGTTTTAGCCAATTAATTTGATGAAAATTGCTTTTTGAGATTTTGTACTATTGAAGGAAGTGGCGACAGAGAATTCAGATTTAGTACAAATTGGGTTGGTTTGCTTCTAATTTCTAAGTGCTTTAGATTGCACATCTGAAGATCTAGCAAATTTTGTATACATTTCAACAATTCAATGCAAACATCCAATAAGAAAATAGTGATTTCATTAAAATGGAAAATGAAACAAATTTCCTAAAGAAACAAATGTTCAATTAAAAACTAAGTTTCTTAAATATGCTCCTAGTTCTCCAAGCTCTACATTTAGTAGAACATGACCTACAAAACAAACACAAGTACTCTGATGCTTGATTAGTGTAATGCTAGGAAGATGTAGCAAAAGTTTATATGCACACAATGCAAGCAATGCCATTCATAATAAAGTATTGAAAGCAAGTACAAGAGAGTTAGGACAAAAAAAATGACAATGATAAACTCCCTCAAAGTTTTGTAGTAGTAATCTCCCTTCCTTTCAATCATGGTCCTTGCAAACAACAAAATTGTACACTCCAATGCCTAAGTTAGTAGTAGAATGGAACAAATACATTGAAACAAGTATTCATAATAGATAGATATTCACTTGTTAAGCACTATGAAGGTGAACAAGTAAGCTACAGTTCACTCCATTTGCACTGTCCATCTACATCAAGCAAGAAATGTGAATGAAAAACATGAATACTAAACAATAACAAAGAAAAGAAGTCCTCTTATATAAAAAAAGTACTACAATATCAACATGTCTAAACTTGTAGTAAACTCTAATTTCGAAATGCAAATCTATCACTAGCCAGTTGAATTGAAAAACTTGAATTGGCAAGTATCAGGTGCAAGTGCCAACTTTGGGCAACCTTGTGAACCAATGTAATGTGTCACGCTGTGACTGCATAGTGCTATCGCTCAGTAGCCAATACCCACTGCTTAAAGCAATCATCGTAAGGAAATTTTTTTAAAGTATAAACACTTTGACAATGCATGCCTACAACGACTCCAAGATGTTGATCAAGTCAATTATGCAACCTATCCTTGAAGAAAGACATCGCTGAGAAAGTGCATTCGTCTTCCATGCTGCCTAAGATGTGGATCATGGCAATCTGTGCAACTTTTATGTACTCTTCAAAATTTTTGCCGAATGAGGAGTTCGCATCTAGAATTCTCTAGAGCGTTGTGAGGGGGTTCACAAACTGATGCGCAAGAGCATTTAGCAATGGCATCTCTATAACTACACAAGCATTTGCAATCATTGCCATTTTGAATAGAGGTTGCTTCAAATCTAGGAGAAATTTATCCAACACTATAGGGACACAACGCCTACCCTTACCTTCTCCAACCCACTTTAGCTCTCTATAAAAATCTTTGATGATCTCAAGATGTTTTCGGAAGCTCACTTGGTAATCCCCTTGTAGCCAATACTGTGGGTACACAATTCCCAGAGCGTCCATCAAACCATGGTTGGGGAAGCGAATAGCCATCTCCTCCATGAGCTTGCGTGCAACCTCTAGTAGACTACGAAGGGAATCAGTTAAAGTAGGTACTCAAAGTTTGAAACCACAACAACATTCACTAGAGTTCAAGCACCGTGATCCATGCATTTTCCAATTCGAAAAATAAATTGCAATAAAGGTATAGATAACAAAGAACTCACCTTTGCAATCACTCTGAATATGGGAAATAATTGAAGCATAACCTTCCTAGTATACCATGTTTCCATTGTGTAGGGCATACAACGTGTCTCCACCCACCACGAAGCACAAACTCTCATAAGGCAAGTTCAAATTCGCCTCCCATTTCATTAAAATCTGCTCGTGGGAACACTAAACAACTTGGTTAAATGCATGGAACTCATCCCTATGGAAAGTTGTATCATCATTTAGGTAAAAAGTGAAGAGGTTGCTTTGGCATATGCCCAAGGCTCCCACGAAATCACAAATGAAGGCATCTTGTTTCTGAGCCAATTGAATCAGAGTGTCCACAACCTCTAGCATTGGAAGAAGAGCCAACATTCTGAGTAAGACGTAGGAGTCCAACAAAAGTGTTAAATTAGCCTGTGCACACTAGAAGTCCACAAATTAGTACAACATCCAAACACATTGAAACACACAAATTGCACCAAGTAGGACCAAGTCATCAAATAGGACCAAGGCAACAACTAAGGAGGCACCATGTCAAACGACCACCAATTCAAAAGAAGACATGACAAAGCAGATGCAATCCCAAATGAGTGACCCCAAAAATGCAATTGAAATATAAGAAAGCAAAAGCAAACAAGAGAAGGTGTAGACTCTCACCCGTGCCTTCCGCCCCCATTGTTTGTCATTCTTGTCTGCCACCATCATCGCAATGACACCTCCATACTCTGCCAGTAGCCTATGAATTGGAACTAGGCAGCTCATTCAACACGTTTTTACGTTCTTCAGCATCTTAAGGCCTTTGGACTAAAGCTGCTGAGCCAAAGCCCTAAATTCCATTGCTTTCTTAGGAGAGTGTACAAAGTAAGAGTGAATTATGTACAACACTTCTTCCACAGAGTGCATGATTGTCATCGATGATAGGGATTGGGTGGCTAAATTAAGGCGGTGGGTACAACAATGAACTCCTGTCGCAAAAGGAGCAAACTTACCTTTGATTTGTGTCGTGACCCCTAAATTTAAGCCTTGAAAGCTACTCACCCCGTCTGCACCAAAACACAACAACTTCTTTGCAATTTTAGCGTCACTCACCCCGCCTCCTACACTCAAAGTATCCATGATCACAGTGGTCAAGTTGTTAGACGTGGCACCATTGGATTTGAGCTTCTGAATGGTTAGCAATAGAGGAACTTAACACCAATTCACCAAGATATATGTATGAATAGCAATCCAACTCGTGTTATCATAGGCATTTGTGTCATCTGTTGACAAGGTAAAATAAGCAGCACTGCTCACAAGTGCCTTGATTTTCTGCTTGACGAAGTTGTAGAAATGCTCTACCATGACCCAACTAGACCCATCAATCTAGTGCTTGCGAGGCAACTCAAGGACATTCAAGAACTCATACAGTTCAAATCGGGACTTGAATTCAGTCATTGGCCGCCTGTCTACGAGCAATTGGAACAATGTCGCAAATTGCACTCGTTTTGTCCGTGACTCCACCGTGCTACATCCTTGAATTTGCTCTGCTACAGACAAAGGACTATGAGTTGCATATAAGGCCATACATTTTTTTATGGATTTCCCATTGGCCATGTTTTGAAATCGTATCCCGCTTGGAGGCCATGTGGATGGGTTTTCTACAAACCAGAGAACAAGGCCTACAATGAACCAAGTGCATTGCATCGTCCTCTGCCAACATCGCCTCATTCCAGGGCTCCTTTGTTGCCCACTCATTGTAGAATTTCCACTGCAAGTTATAGTTCTTCTTCAATTTTTGGAACGTAGATGTTCTAGAGGAGCTGCACCCTTCCCCTTCACATCTTTGCTCTTCTTCTTCCCACTATGAGCTAGCGGATTCATAAACAGGTCATCGTCAGAATCGACCATGTCATCTGCGCTTTAGTCCAAATCTTCAACATTTCCTTCTTCATTGGACATAGGGACAACGGCAAGGCGTGAAAACATGACCTCGATGACAAGTATTTGGGAGGTCCCAATCTCTGTTTCTGTCAATTGCATAGGGGATGATGTTGCCCTGATGCCGCCACGGTCATTGGATTGCAATGGGCCGCGATTCAAAGAATTGCGGCTAGACGTAAAATAAGTGCGCATTGTTGCGTTGGTTCTTGCTCTTTTTCTCACCTCGATCTCTAGTGCATGCTTCGATGCAAGTGCCCTCTACTCCGCTGCCTTTGCTTCTTTTGGCAATTGAATTAGTCTTCGTTGCCACTTGTCTGCAATATTCTTTTTATGCGTCGCCTTCGCTGCTGCTCTAAATCCGATGTCCAAAGGAGTGGAAGAGAAGTCCGCTATTGCAACAAAAAACCTTGAAGCACCCAACACAACCAATTTCGACACACACACCAAAGGAAAACACCAGGAAATTTTGAAACCAAAAGAATTGAACCATGTGAACCAACGTGAAAAATGAAGACAACAACAAATTACGAGGATGGTTGTTGCTGAAAACCCTTGCAAACAATGGAATTCTTAAAACTACTGGACTCCCCCCCTCCTGCAATCTGCCTTCGCGCTTGAACCCTAGTCCTATGCGGTGGCACAATTCATGGTGAAACATAATTCTACGAAGATACATCAAATGCAGCCATACCTTACAAGTGGTGGCTTCAAGCACGTCCTACAAATTTAGAATTGGCTCCTTCAAAACCTATAGCATCGCAGAGTGGGCTACACAAAACAATACTCTATTGCAAAGTGGGCTATGCAAAACTTGAAGAACACAAATAAGGTGGCGACAACACAAATTAAAGACTCAGAGGAAGTGGCCCTCAAAAAGGGGAGGAGCTAAGAGAAGGTGGCACGCTGAATTGAAAGAAGGAGACGTTATGGAGCTGATGCAGCTGCAGATGGTGGCGCAAGTGAAGTGACCGGGCAGAATGCGCTGGCGACATCGCGTCGCCAAGGAAGATAGTTTCAAGTCGAAATTGCGCCAAAGCCCAAGACTGCTCGTGGCTGTAGGCGATTTTAGGTGTTTTTTCTCTATTTTTTTCCCATAGGCTTGGTGCCAGGGTAAAATTTTTGGTGCAATTTTGCTCCAAATCGCCAGGAAAAAAAACCCTGCTTACTTACGGAGATTAAATTCTCCTGTTCCAAACAGTCCAGCAATCTGCAACACGCATTTAAAAAAATTATTCAAGGAGTCAGTACCTACGATTGAAGGAGAACCCTGAGATTTATACACCCAGGCTGTGTAGTCAGTAACCTCATGTTTTCATATAAATGGGTGGATTGCAATGAAGTTGGTGCAGTTTCAGTCGGTCTGAAACCTCAAACCTACACCAGTCCCCGTTTTTCAAGCTCCGAGCACTCGAACGTCACAATCATGGCGCTCTGAGATACAACAATTCAAAATGATATGACCATCAATGGTTGGATCAGGCTGTCTGGACAAGGAACTAAGTTAATTTTCAGGATTTGTATTACCGTGTCCAGCATGAGAGGGCTCAGCACTGATAGAAAGCAATTGTGATTTCATATGTTGCGTGTATGCAATTGGTGCCAACAAAACCGCAGCTTAATTTCACCATTTCAAGAGTGTCAAATGCGCTATATAAATTCGCGCTCAAACGCCAGGGAATCCACCGAGCATGTTCTTCATGCCTGTACGGTTGCTCGTCTGGAGTAAATTTCACGCACATTCGGCAAGAACTGGGCCTTCACGGCCTGCCTTCCTGAGAGGGAAGCCATCACTGCCGGTTCCTTTAATTCGTAGGGGCAATACTCTCCTGCCGCCTTTCAATTTAACATTGCGAGTGATTTCCTCCGTTCAGCTACTCTGTGGAGACTATGGTACGCCGCAACAGGCTCATTTTCTGAAGGAGAGATTGTTAGATTTGCCGCACCCGTGCCTGGCGTGACTCCATTCTCGATGGCATGGCAGGCCGAGAATCACATTCTTTCTTTCCTCAATCGTCGTAGCGAGGATATCAGACAGCGGGCTATTTGCCAAGACTTCCAGGACACTTGGTGCAAAATTAAAGCAATGTCTTTTGCTCAGGTACTCTTCACAAGCCTGAATGGCACCTGTCCCTCAGCCTTCCTCCTAGGCTGAGTCGGCCGAGGGAACCGGACTGATTGTTTCTTCCTTTTTGGCTCTTTAATTGATACCGTCCTTTCCGAAAAGAAAAAAACATGGGCTAGGAAAATTCGACGAACTTTATTGTTTTTCGGTTAATACCAGAATAGGTACGTATTGAAATTGATGCCGCGCAGGTTGCCAATCCAGACATCAAAGCCTTGATCAGCGAGGATGTACGCCAGAGACTGGACAGGGGAATTCAGCACCCAGTTATCTCCCCCCTGCCATTAACTTTACACCCTGCCATTAAGAAATAAATCTGAATACAATCTGGTTTTAGCACCTCAACAGCTGGTAGAGTGATCGACATCTACCTTCAATCTCTCAGTTATCACACCATGTCCAGGATTTACAGAGCAACTTATTAATTAGGAGACTTCATAAACTTGGTGAGTGCAAAAGATAGCTAATAATTCTCCCCTTCTCCCTTTTTGGCTTTTAATGGTCATGTCTCCTTTGAAAAAGAAAAGAAAAAAGATAGCTAATTCGTACCTGGAAAACACGTGGTTGAACACGTTTTGTCGAGATTGAAACCAGTCCACAAGTCAATGTGGAATGTGCAGTAACCCCCACCAAAATCCATCAGATGTTTCAACCTAGACAATGTTCATGTCATTTGTTGTTAACCCATGCTCAAGTATTACGAAGAGTCAAACTAGCAAACTCATCTGAAAATTCTAAACTTCATCCATATTTCCCTTAACATAATAAAAGGAGTCAGGTAACAAGTTCTAATGCATTCTCCATGCAACTTCCATTCATTTTTAGTACGAGAGTTGTCCCCAATGCTTCATGAATTGGATATCAAACAGTCCGGTTTGCTGAAAATAGCCAAGTGAAAGACTAAGAGGAGGCCAAGCCATCAATACCAGGGAAGAGGGGAGTGCCGATAGCACATTAAACGCTATTCAAAGCTTGGGCCTGACTCCAGATTCACTACATTAACATCCTTATTAGGCACCGGTGAACAATTAATTAAGCTATGCCACAAATACTACATACATACTCTTTTACGCACGTATTCTCAGGAGATAAAAACACCCATCTGAAAAATGGGACTGAATGATCAGGTATCCTTACACATTGATACTGGCTCATATACAGCCACAGATCTACAAATAATAAAAACATTCCAGACCTAATAAGAACTGCTTGCGGTGTATCAATGTCAATACTCATCTGATCGATCCTCCAATCCGTTAACCCTCCCCTAGGGAAGTGGATTGAAGCCGTGTACTCCTTTTGTTTTTCTTTTGCAATCCACATCGTCCGTTTCAAAGGCAAAAAAAAGTAAATTCTCAATCAATCAATCAATCAATCAATCATTAGTTACAATCCTGTGACAGAGTTCAGTTTTCATAAAATTATGTCCGATGTTAGAACTGGCATATGCATGCATGCAGTTACCAACTGAAGATCTCTTCACAAGGATAACCAGCTGCTGTGATCTATGAGACTACGATCGACACAAAGGTCTGAAGCTGAAGAGGCATCAGGCCGGAAGCATACTGCGTCGAACCTCCGGTCGACCAGGGCCAGCTCTTGCTCCTGAACTTCCTGATGTTCTCTCTCGTCATTTAAGTCTCTGCAACTACAAGATCGAGCTTCTGAGCAACAACAGTACAGAATACAAAATTGTCTCCAGGTATTTAACTTAACCTCGATTGGATCCGGAACAATCAGTGGTTTTGATTCAGGGTTCAGCATGCATTTCTTTCTCCCAGTTTGCCATTTGAAGTTCCAACTGGCCAGTGGATGGCTATGGATCGAGAGTGCTCAGCAATCAGGAGAAGATTGAAGCGGCGAGCTCAACCGCCACTTTAGATTTGTATCTAAAGTATGCTACCTTTGTTTGTGAGTGTCCATAGTCAATTTGGATACATGCATTTTTTCATTACTTCAAAAATTCATATTATATTCATACAATGCCAAAAAGAATGCATGCTAAGTGACATTTGGTATTTTGAACTCACAAAAACAAATTGCAGTTAAGTGTAAGTGAAATTAATGTCCCACGTACTACTGAACAAACAAATTGCAATTAACCCCTAAAGGACAAGCTTGCGTTTCTTGGCTATATAGATTTTTTTAGGTAAGTCATTGTCAACAGAAATTTCCATCTTTTAGGCTGAAATTTAAATAGAAGGTGTGGACAAGGAATATCTTTCATATGCAAAAAATTTCATGATATTTGAAAATCGGAGTCAAAAGTTATAGCCTAATATGTTATTTTTTTTCATAATTGGGCAGTTTGGGTAGATTAAAAAAATCACTTTTTTCAAAAACCAGAATTTGAAATTGGTTTTCTAGACTTTTATATACAAGGAAAGCTTGGAATCATTTTATTTCAATCAACAAGTCAAAAGTTACGAGAATTTTTTGTTTGTGGATAGTTATGAATTCCCTATTCTAAAATAAACTTTGAAATCCTTTATCTTACCTAATTTTCAATATTTTTGAAAAAAATAAAATCCTAGGATGTAAATTGTTTATTACAACATTTCAATCATTGGGATTGTCATTTTTCAATTCCATATTTTAATTCTTAATAATTTAGTATTTTGAATCATTGTTTATTACTACCTACTTATTATTTTTTTCCTATATGTTGTACAATTCCAAATGATATAAAAATTTTCAAGCATGTGGACAACTTGTCTAGGAAAAATAATCCCAAGAAGCACCATCATTTTGGTCATTTTTTCATAGAAAAGTGAGCATGTGAAGTATAGCTGCTTGATTTTTTGTAGGGCAAAAAAAATGATTTTAGTGAATTTGAATGCTTTTATCTTACAATCTATGTGGTGGAAATGTCTGAAATTTTTATGATATGTTTTTGATGCTACATAGTACAAGATCCTCTGGTTACATATGTCAAAAAAAGTTTTTTTTCAAAATTTTCTACTTGTATTAAAAATGACAATTTTTGAGCTTTTTCGGTGAAAACATAGTCATGGAACTTCAAGGGTTAAGTGTAAGTGAAATTAATGTCCCACTATTGAGCTTTTTACAATGATTATTTATTTATTATCTAGGATTATTAAGCCACACTTTTGGAACACATTTAATATGAACCTAAAACTTAATATGTTAAATCTTGTTGTTGTTTCAAATTTTATGATCATATTATTTAACCCTTAACCTTTGAACGCTCTAACGTTCATATTCTGGATGATAAACAAAGCACTTCCAAGCATTGTATTGTCTAGTAAAATTTTCATTCATCCAATCTAATTCTTAAATCTGGAAGAGAAAACCTTCTTTTATGACAAATTTCTTGAAATTGCAGTAAATGATATATTTGTAAAAAGATATAAGCCAAAATGTGCAAAAAATCAAAAAAGGATTGAGGTGTTTAGGGGTTAAAAGACATCGCAATTTTTTGTCTAATGGATGACATGGCATGCTTCCATGTAGGATAGAAGTGCAACAATTCATCCTTGAAATTTTGTTGTAAAAAAGGAGAGTCTTCTACAATAGTTTGACTTCCAATGAGTGCTTTAATTTCCATTTTTACACCAACAATTCACACAATATTCAAAGGGATGATTTCCATGATCACTAGTATGTCCTTTAAGAAATAAAATTCCTTCAAACACTTCCTACATGTTGCTACACAACATATTCAAAACCATCAAAGGTACATTTATATTCACACTCAAACTTATACAATGACACACATATTCAAAACCATCAAAGGTACACTTATATTCACTCAAACTTATACAATGATACACTATAATATAATTGCACATTCCCTCATAGAGCCTCAAAATTTATGATGTTTTGTACACAACTGATTGAACTTGCAACTTCCTCATATTACACTCATAACAAATTTAGAGTGTTAGAGTCCATTTAGAAGTCCATTTATTTCCCAATTCCCCAAGATAGTGCCAGTAGAGGGGGTTGAGTATAATATACTGCATGTACAAATTCTGTCAATGTTATAGCTATTGAAGTAAGCTTACATGGCAAGCTTCAATGGACTCCCTCATAGACAAATAACATAAACAAACACAACCATTAGGAAAGTTAAGGATTTGAAATTTGCATCAAAGTATATGATCTTTTCAATTTTTACATGTCTTTGTTCTCAAAGAAGAAGCAGGCTATTTGATTTTCAGGGACTTGAGAATGTCAGCAATTTCTTGGCAGCTGCATGGCCTCCCCAATTACCAGGTACATCTTGCCATCTTGTTATAATATTCATGCAAAACAAAGAGCTCTACAGAAATTAAAAAGATCAAATCACCAGAATCAGTGATAATGCATAGATTCTTACAAATAACTATTCAACTGAAGTAAATGTTGTTAAAAGTAAATGAGAAATAAGTTACAGAGGACCCCAATCCTTCATGAGTAACAAAACATAGAAACTGGAATTAAGAGTTGCTAATACCACAACTGGACCAAGGGTCTGGAGTACTTTAGCTGGGAATGGACTTGTTCTTGTTCTCACCCTTCGCATGAAGGTGCTAGTGGTTTGGCCGGGAGGGCTTGACACTGTCGGTGTCTTTAAAACTGTGTCCGTGGATAAATCATGACCTGCACGCCTTGCAACATTCCCTCTGCATTGCAAAGGCCCTTACAGGTGTTAAAAAAAGAATGGACAGATTAATATGAAAGTAGACAACCATAATTCAAACTGAAGTTCCAAACATTGCCACCCAAATTCCAGATAGGTTGACTCAAGACACACCTGGATATTTTGTACTAAAAGGTTCAAACAAAGGAAACAGGATATTCACAGGATTTCCAGTAAGATTCACAGTTTCAGTACTTTTTGGACATCAATCATGGAGACATGACAAATGAGAAGATGAAAATTAAGTAGACATCCCTGATCACTTCTTTGAAATTGTAAGAAGGTTTTGAGCTAAATTTCAGATAGTGGCGTAAATGCCTTCTGAGCAGGTGATCATAGGAGGGCCTCCCATGAATCATGAGGCACCTTCCTGAAACGTGTCATGCTTATCTTGCCACTCTATGATTCATCTCCCTATGACATTGTCTAATAGATTTTTGAAACAATCCAAGTCCATAAAAACTGAGTTGGAATCTTGCGGAAGAAAATAATCTTGTGATTTATGCTCTCCATGTAAGTTATGATATTATAGATAATTCACGAACTTACCTCTTTCCAGATGTAGATGTAGAATCGACCAACACAGGCACAGCTTTCGGCCCCTTATTAAGCAAATGCATCCCGCCCTCGGCATCCCAGACCATCTCCCACTCAACATCTTCGTCCTTGACTTTCACCTTCTGAGATCTGAAGAGCTCGGCTGCAACCGACTTTGCTTGCTCAACAATCCAGGTCCCTGATAACCCTTGTGATGGCCAGAACATCAAGGAAAGTAATGTGATAGCCAGTAGTACCCCGTACCTGATTTACACATGCAACGGAGGAACAAATAAGAACATTTAATCATTACGGTGTATGCCTCAGGTCAAGTTCTTCTTTGGAGATTTGTACAATCGGTTTGACCAAGGGTCTAAGTTTATCGTCTGTTGAAAAAATTCACTGCATATAGAAAATTAAAAAAACTACTTTCATACTACTGTACCAGGTGGTCAGGGTCAGCAAAAAAATTTTAAAACACAGATGCCAGAATTTGTGGGATTTTCTTTCAAAAAAAAAATTGTAGGAAAAAAAAATAAAATCTATTTTTAAGCCTCTGCCAAATCACATTTGCCAACTTTAATTAATTATTCAGCAAGAAATGTCGACCCTGACCACCGGGTATGGTATACCATGTTGATCAACGTATGTGCTTCTAACTTGACTTGACAAAGGTCTAAAAAGACTTTTTCAAGTTTGACTATTATGGATAATTTCTGAAAACCATGAAAACCATTTCTCTTTTATTGTGAACTTCAAAGAAAGTTGAGGAAGTCATATATTAGAGCACATCTAAGTTTTGTCCAAAACCCACATTAAGGGGATACTTACCAGATGTAAATAGCAATTTGCACTGGAAGCCAGCACAGCCTAGAGACAACCACATCTTCCAGAGTTGCAACTCTAGAGGCATTCAAGCTTACAGAAAGCAACATGAAAGAGGGAAAATGATTTCCCTGTTGCCAGCTGAAGGTGCCCACAGTGTGCTGAACCAAAAACAACGAAAAGATTCAAATCTGAATAAGAAATGATATTGGACTAAAGTGACTGCAGACTCTTGTGATGGCCAGAACATACAAAGATTGCAATGACCGGAATTGTCTATAACTATAGGCAACTTAAAGAGAATAAGATGTTCACTATACCTCAGGAACATAGCCTTGTTTGGATTTATGAAGAATGAAACATTGGTCATGGTCGTGGCCCGACAGCACCAAGACCTGGCAAAATCCATTCGCTTAAACATGTGAGCTGACAGCCGATCGTCTTATGAACTTTACTTCAAGAGCAACCAGAGTCGAAAAATGTTCCACCAAACAGTATTTCATTGTTACTTTCCCGTAATACTAAATGCACATCACCCCAGAAACAAGGACTGCCGACGTCTTATCACTTCAAGATCAAATGCTCGACAGGGACCACAATGTGCAATTACTAAAATATAGCCAAGTTGATACTAGACAATAATAGCTCAAATTTGCACTTCAAGAGTGATGGCTTACAGGTTTCAAAGAATTTAAGAGCCTTGAGGATGATTTCTCTGTCACGTAGTTTTGGTACCTGCAGAGCAAGACGGACATAAAGCAACGAGGCAGAAAATCAGGATTCATAATAGAATCTAAACTTTGAAATTGGTCCAAGTTCAAGCACTTTTCCATATTGTGCAAGAATGAATAAAATATAAAAGATCTGGAGGATTTGATGTAAGAGAGAAAATAAGACAAGTATCTGAGCTTCATAACTCTTCACCTTGGGTTTATTCTACGAATCTATCCAGCTGGGTTGCAATATAGTTTATAGTCTCTTTAACTATATCTGTCCCATATATCCATTTTCTCCGTGACTTTTCTAAGTCATAAGGTTGATTCACAGGCCTACTCCTTAGACTATAATTAATAGGAAACAAAATGAAAAATGCTTACGTAATGTGGTAGGGTTGATAAGGCTGGCTATTCATCCTCTGCATCCAAAACGATAAGAGTTTAGTAAATCTTAGTACTAATGCTACATTAAGAGTGGTTGTGCGCAGTATAGGCATCACTGCACAGGATTATGTATCGCGCAATTGTGGTGAGCGACAGCATCTACATGCTGGAGAAATTGGGATCTATTAGCAAAATTGTGTTCCAATGACATAATTACAAAGCTTGCACATACAAGTTCTCACCTGATTGATAACTGGAGACGCACGATTGCTGCCGCAAGGAGTATCATCAGGTCGGTAGAGTGGGATATGTGTCACCAAGACCCTTACATTATTGTTCTTTTCTGTACAGTTACAGAAATAAGGAAGTAAATTGCAATGTTCAGGCACTTAGAACATAGTATACACAAATTCAAGGTAACATCACTGTCTCCCAAGGAATGCGTCATTACCTCAGTCAAACAAACTGAGAAATAGTTGTTCAAGGACATGAGAGAAATCCACATACGGTATTCAGACTTCCTATTACCTGTCGCCTTCTTCTTTACAAAACTCCATGCCCTCGCAGCAACATCTCCCGACCCTGTATCATTTAAGGAACTGATTTCACTGTTATTAGATAATTCTATTGCTGCCTCTCTAAGTCCGCTATACATAATTAAAAACTTACAAAAAGTGAAGGAGATTTTAATTTAATGACAAGATACGCACAGGAGCCAGGTTTACCAAGATGTTCATTTGCTAAATCCAACATGGGATTAGAAAAACCAGGGATGCATGTAAGGGCATCAATCCCTACAGTAAAAATTATAGTTATCTGACGAGAGATATGTAGACAAAAGTCGTTTCAAAAGAGAGAAGGCAATCAGATGAAAATTTTACTGACAAACATTCAAATGACGGGGGAGAGCAGAGAAGGTAGTCTTTACCATCAAGAGCTTGAGCATCCACAAACACAAACTCTACACCTCCAATAGTGACATTGTGCTCCAATGGGCCAAAAACTTTCCGGTAACGCTTCACGACCTGGATCCCATGTACAGTCAGGTCCAGTTCATTTACGAACTACCTTTCTGGGGCATTCAGTTTTTTTATTTATAATGTGTAGTATAATTATTATATTTCTGTAAATAAAATTATCATTGCATCCTCACACAATCTCATTCAAGCCTATCAAATTTCAGTTTAAAAAAACAAAAACTCCATTTTTGGCAAATATTTTATTCCAAGAAATTGGTGGTGAATTTTTTGAGTTCGATTGTGGATACATGTAGGGAACACCCATAAGCACATCTTTCTCTTCACAAGCATCTCCAAAAAAGTTTCACAATTCCTTCTATAGAAATTTCAATGTTGAGGTGACAATGCCCAAATGTTATGAAAATTGATATCTCTTCATTATAATTAGTTTTTTCTATTTTCCCTTCATATGGTAACTAATGTGGTATATTTGAGTAAAATGGTACAATTTCTTTGCCAAAATCAATTAAAATCTAGAGATACCTATTTTACAAAGTTTGGTCACACGATGCCTCATATTGAACTCTTCCTAGGAGCTTATATTTTTGTTACTTAATGGGGTGTTTTTTAATATGAAGGATGTGCATATTGAAGTTCCCTACATATCTATGCAATTGAACCAAAAAATCAAAAAAATTCATCAGTGATTGCTTGCAATAAAATATTATGTAAAACTATGAAAAATTGACTTCCAAAATCTGCCAAAAATGGAGATTAGCTTTTTTGAAACTGAATTTTGGTAAGCTTGAGTGGGATTGTATATAGATTCTGTGATAATAATTTTGACCAAAAACAAAAAAAAATTACAATCTACATTGTCCCGTTTTTGTAAGCAGTTCAAACAGGCAGTTCGTAAATGAACTGGACCTGACTGTACAACATGTAAAAATAACGTTTTCTAGACTCTTAAAAGGTTTCCGAAAGCGGTGTATGAAGCAAAGAAGAGATTGCACCAAATAAGATACAGAAACACCACGGTACCTCTGTATTTGCAGACTCCATAGCTTCATAACCTAAATCATGATTACCCGGAAGAGTGTAGGTAGGAATTCGAGGCGACTGCCTTCCTGGTTCAACTCCACCTTCAGACTGGTCAAAAATGTGTTCAAATCGTTTCAGCGATTCTTGCCAACTGCAATCATCAGCACATCATCATAAGCGTCCTGGAGGGTTTGAGAATGTCGATTTAAGTGATCCCAAACTGCCATTCTAAGAGCAACTGTAAGCACATAAACTACCTACATGACTACATACCATCTAGTCAAATGGGGACTTTTTTTGTTCAATTTCATTAATATTCAGACCCACAAATGCTCCACTGATCCTGGTCATATAAAGTTTAACCGTGTCTGAATATAATTTTTCACAATATGATCTACTACAATGGTCATTTTCTAACCGAAGAATTTGGGTCCATGAAGGTTAACAGAACAATCTGTTCATGAAGACAATAAGAAAACTGAGTAACAACTTACTCCTCTCGCTCTAGAATTGGGCCTCCATCGAGAAGGTCACCAAGAAATATGATTTGATCTGGTTTTTTGCCGAGCACAGAAGACCGAAAGGCGCGGCGCATATAGATATCAGAGTAGAATTGTGTCAAACGAAGAGCCAAGGAGCCTGGTTTTTGATTGTAAGACGTACGATCTGTCAGCTGTAGGACCACAAACCACTTTAGAGAAGAAATGTGCTGGGAATGCCGCCCCACAAGACATTCCCATTGTTTCATGAATGGTGGCACTGTCCTCTCAACCGCTCATCTTCTAAATAATGTCACTTCTCACTCAATAGTACCATTACTCTCAATAGTGAAGCCACTAATGCTAGAGGGCACATATTGTGTGAAAAGTTGTCTTATGTAATACTTGACACTACTATTCATAAGACCTACTCACAGTCAATACTCTCTCATATTAGAGCTGAGGAAGAATGGACTTCAAACGTATGACACACATCTGTAGCATAAACCTACGTACAATCTCGTTTCAGTGCAGTCAAGACTGAGCACAAGACGAAAACCAATGGGAATGACCCAGAAATTACGTAGGGAATAAGTATCAAGCGAAACCCTACCTGGGGATCTGCAATCACAGCAACTCGAATTACGTTTGTGGATGCACCGCCAACTTCAGATGCACTCTGATATTAAAATCATACAAACAATCCCACAATCAGGAGCGGCATGTAGTTCTAGTGACTACCTCGTTGGTACAATCTGACACGACTTCCCGGTCTCGCATCACATTACAAGATCGAGAAATTGTCGATATGCCACCATTTGAAGAATCTTAGGTCATGCCCGCACCAATCAAGCAGTGCCAATTATCTAAGTGGGCGTTAAGGTCCATTAGCTAGTAGGAAGTTAACTGACCTATTGTATGCCCACACTTGCAAGGCAACAAGTCCAGCTTGATTGGTGCAGGTGGATTCAACGCTTCAAACCACTAGTATACCGTAAACACAGTTATATTACTTGTCCCAAATCACGGAATTAGCCAATGTGGTCGCATCCATGTCTATAGGAGTTGAAAGAAATCATTTAAAGGTAGAAGAATGTAAAAGAATGTAACAATAGAAAGAAGAAATCTATGCTCAATTGTTACCCACATAGATATGTTTTGAAAGTTCCTACAATGAATAGACTTTCTGGTTCGCAGCTTGGGCACTTACGGGGCTAAAGTGAACTGATGAATTTAACTTCATTGCAAGTTGGTTAGCAGGCTTTAGTACCAATTTGCTAACGGACGAAACGTGAGCAGTGCAGGCATGTAGCCACTAATTTCAACTACCCGATTGGCACTATTTGTCTGGTTAACGCAAGCGGAGCCAAATACACTTCTTGTTCCAATCCGTGGTTAACTATGTCCCGTTTCACACACTCATTTGCAACAATTCAGAATGCTTTTGCCAATTATTAATCCACCTAAACCTCAACAAAGGTTCTTGCCCTAATTGGGTCAACAATGAATGGGACGGGAAGAGACAACGAAACAAGAAGGGTTGGTCTTCTTACGGACGCGAGAGATGGCCAGGGACAAGTGAGGACGGGCACCCAGTACGAGAGCACCTCGCCATACATGAGCGTCGCTGCCCACATACACCCCATCACTGCTGCTACTTTCCATCGCTTCTGCATCTTCAATCGCCACAACCTCCCAACTCTCAAGTCGATGATGCTGCCAAGCTGACACGGTGGCGTCCAACACAGCGCTCTAATTGAGGCATTTGCTACAACGATCTCACCTAATCTGAACCAAATTTCACCTAACACACACGCACGCACAACTTCTCTGAGTAAGAACTCGTCGACATTTTCGTGAATTTGCATAAATTTGGCCGAAAATCGAAACCAATTACAATGGAAACCGAAATCTACAGTACCTCCATCCTATCACGAAATGTGATCACGGTGATCACGCAAACGGAGGTCGTGGTAGCTCCAGCAAGCAGCTTAGGGTTGCAAGTGAGCTCTATGTCACGTAAGCTTACCTCAAATCCGTTTCAGTTTGAACCAATTTCACGACTTGGTCAAGAAGAAGCTGCTGAGCTTCGATGTAACAAAAGATTATGCGAGTTGAATGTATATCAATGCGGACAGCTCGGGCTCTTCTGTTCTTTCTCACAGATTGCGGTCCTCCCAGTCCATTCCTCTCAAGCTGAGAAAGAAACACAAGCTTAGGTGACAAGAAGACAACGGATGAAAGCGATGAAAAAAGAAGATGAATTCTGTCTAAGTTCACTGTTCCTCATCTGTTTTCGAGGCCCTGGCCTGCACGACCCGCTGGGCATGCCCACAGGATTCTTGTTGAGAAACTCTTCGGCGTTGCAGCTATGGCGGAATTCGCAACTATACTTGAATTTATCAGCGTTTCGGAAGAGATAGGATTCAGTATTGCGTTTTATGGTGGAGCCATGAGGCTGTCCATCATTAAGAGACTGTTCTCAATCAGTCTCTAGTTCAGAAGAGATGACAATTATGGCGACTATGTCGAACGCCCCTTCTTCTTCAGCTGCAGCAGCAGCAGTTTCAGTTAGACTGCCCACGCAATGTCACTCGCCACGCAGGTGCTCTCATCATCTCTGCACTTCAATTTTGGAGAAATAAATCTGTCTTCTGGTTGCGGCATGGACGTGAGTTCTTGTTGACGTTTGCGAACCCCGGTGTTTCTCCCAGGTTTGCCGTTCTCGGAGCTGGATTTGCTGGCGTTTCGGTGGCATGGCACTTGCTTCAGGTATGCACATGTAAGCCCGTCTCGATGCTGGACTCTTGTTTTTCTTGGCACTTTGAGAAGGTCATATGGAGACCCTCTTTTTTTGGTTCGATTTCAATTGTTTTTGGACCAGCACTGCAAATTTCTTCACTGCTTCTGGTGATATAAAATGTGAACATGTCTGAATTACGTTTTTCACGATATGACAATGAAGTCGATCATTTTGTATTATGAATTATTGGTTCTCTGGGAGAGTATTCGCACTTCAAAAAGCATTCATCATCTCGTTCAGGTTTTGCTGTGCGTACTGAGCAAGAATATTGCAATGCGAATTGCAGCACACATCGAGTTCAGGACCCGTCTCTGTGGACTTATTCGACGAGGCTGGCATCGGCGGAGGTGCTTCGGGTGTTTCAGGCGGCCTACTTCACCCTTACACCCCGAAAGGAAAGCTTCTTTGGATGGGGAATGAAGGTTGGCATGCAGCACTGAATTTGCTTGCAGCTGCGGAAGCTGCTGCTCTCCCCACGAAGACCATAGCATGGCGGAGGGGCATCTTGCGACCCCTGGTGGCGGAGAAGCACATCAAGGACGCCAGAAAGCTGGCACCAGGGAATGGCATTCGATGCTTGGAGCGACCAATGGCTCAGGCGATGGTACCTGGGCTGGAGCTTCCTGAATTAGGGTTAGGGTTGTACATTCCAGAAGGCATCAATCTTCAACCTCGTTCGTACCTTGACGCTCTTTGGTTAGCTTGTGAGAATTTTGCATACGATTCCGGTGCCGGGACACGTGCGACTCTTGTAAACCAGCACGTTAGCTCACTTGGCGAGCTTGCACGTGAAGGATACGAGTCTGTGGTGGTGTGCATGGGATCGAAGGCTGTTCTGCTGCCAGAGCTTGCAGGAAAGCTTCCTCTTGCAATGTGTCGTGGCGTTGTGGCGCACTTGGAGCTACCAGATGAGTACGAAGAGTATCAGTCTCAGGCACCGAATTTGCTTTCCCATACTTGGCTTGCTGTTCAAGGAGCACGAACGATGGTAATAGGAGCCACCAAGGATTGGAATTCGGGGCCTGAGTGTGGAGGTGTGTCTGCGGAGGAAGGAACTTTGGTGCAAGATGAGCTTCTGCAAAGAGCAGCTCAGTTCTATCCTCTTATCAAGCAGTGGGAGGTGAAATGCTTACGAGCTGGCGTGCGTGCCATGCCACCACGGACCCCTTTGGGGGCGTTGCCACTAGCAGGTCTGATCCCCTCTGATCAGTTTCTGTTGATTTTATGCTCATGAAAATTATTCTGGATCTTACTAATTTTCACGCTTTCCAATTTCTGGGTTAGGTAGAGGATACTATTTGTGCACTTCATGCATTTTATCGTATGTGGGTGTGTGATGTTTTGGAGGTTTAAAGAGCTGTGGAGAGATCTTTGGGTACAAGAACCGAAACTGTTAAGATCGTTTTTTTTATGATTTTCTTATGCAATCATTCATAGTGGGGAGGTTGTAGACCACTGTCCGTGGCCTTTGATTCCCCCACTTCCATTCAATGGTCTGTTGGCATTGACTTTTAGCCCAATTATGCCAAGCAAGTGTTCGATGGATGAGTTGCTGTTAGTACCTGGGTCATTATAGGAGACGGGATCAGATCCCAACGGATTTACTATCCTTTATCTTACTACTTTTCATGCTTTCCAATTTTTGAGTATTTGTGCTATTGGCAGGCTGTGTGAACAAGCTGGTGCAGCCTCTGCAGTCTGAGACCCAATGGTGGCTGATCGGTGGGCTTGGATCGAGAGGACTGATCTATCATGGCTGGCTCGGTGAACGAGTTGCTGCTGCCGTGACTGCCAGGGACGCTTCGCTCGTTCCTCAAGAGCTTAACCAGTTTGGTGCAGTGCTGGCTCAAGTTTAATTGAAAAATTCGCGTCTTGTTCTTCAAGGTCAGGAGGAGCTTATTTGAAAATGCAGCATCTCTCTTTGCCGGCTATGCCCTGAAGATAGATTCTTACGAGGTTGTATTGACTTCAAACATCGTCGAATGAAGCTGCCGAATTCTAGGGGCTAGAGAGGGGCTCCATTCATGTGACAGACCCAGCCTGCAGAAATCAGAAAACCTGCTTATTATGAGCGAGAAGAGGACCCCGTTTTTGACAATTTGATTCCGACATGGTTCTTATTGATGAGCATATATCACCAGTAAGGGAAGAAACTCTTGGCAAAAGAGTCTCTGGCGGGTTTTGCTGGGCTCAAGATCAGCAAACCAGATGGTGAATTTCCTTGATGAAATAGTTGACAGTTTTGCCTGTTATTTTCAGGCAACAGTTCAAGGTACCCAGAATCCATACGGTGTTGAACAGAATCATTCTCAGAGGAACATCAGCACTCTTGTATTATAGCAGAGTTCGAAGAATATGGTGGATATTCAACTATGTCTTGACTGGATGCTGATGTTGCTGAATTCCAAAGTTGTTAATCCAGTGACGTACATCACTATGCCTCTTTTGTATCAGTTCATCTTTTCACCTGAGTCGATATGGTCATGATTATTTTTTTTGTGAAAGATTTCTTCAGGAACTCCTCAACCTCTCTTGCCGTTCTTCTACTTGGTAGCTATTCGTTCTTACAGACTAATGACTTCATTGCCTTTCCTCTAGTTTCCTTCGTGTGGTAGGGCCCTTAGTACCTCACATGAAAACATCAACTCCAAGCATTTCTTTAGCACAAATCGCCATGCTTGGAGGTTGCCGAATCTGAAGTGCTGCTCATTGCTGGTGCATGTTCCGCATCCCACAACTCTCAAAAAGACAAGGAACTCACTTTGCAAAGAGCTCCACTTGAGAGTGACTCCCCTGGCTAGTGACGAAGTCCTACTACCCAAGCAACCGATATTTCCAGTATTCAACTTCAGTCCACGACGGTGGCGGCTACTCCGCCACCATGGTAGGATTCGCAGGACGTGGTTTCCGCAAGGCCACAATGAGACCCCCGTCTTCGACCACCTTGTGGAGGGACGTGTGCACGCTCTGGGCGCCCTCACAGAACAGCAGAGGAGCGGCCTTGGTGCTGTCGAAGTTGTACCAAAGGCCTTGGTAGTGGCGGACTGCAATCCAGAGCCGTCCCTTCAGATGCAACAGGAAGCCCAAGAGACGGTCCTTACGCAAGTCCAGGAGGTCGATCTCGCGGTCCAGGCGTCCCACACTGTCAATGAAGTACACCGTCTTCCCTCGGGAGTCTGCCACCGCCTGTATCACTTCGGCATCGAAATTCTCTCTGTAGTCACGGTGGTTGTTGAAACTGGTGTCCGTGGAAACATGCTTCTCGGCTGTGAAGTCCATTTCCTCTCTCGTGATTCTATATTTCCCCTGCAAAAGAAAAACTCAATTCTTTAAGGTAAGATTTTCAATGTTCAACGTGCACAGGATTTGATGCTGAGCAGTCTAACTAGTGCAGTAATCATGGAGTTTTCGTACGCCATTGAGACTCTCAATGTTTGTTACCCGGACTGGCCTGTGCTACTGGTCAGTGGTCACTCAGAGATAGTTAATGTGTGAAATTTAGATCTGATTTTGCATTGTCAGATGTTCATGTCAGGGCAACACAGGCTTTGGAGACGGACTATGAGTGAAAATGTGATTTCGTAATTGGAGTGACCATAAGTTAATAATGATTTTACATTGTTTGCAAGGTTTAAGTTCATCTTTTGACATAATTCTCCAATTGTTGGACTAATTTCAGTACCATTCCAAAGATTTTCCATGACTGGCATTTCAGAGGCAGGACGTTAAATTATGCCCAGGAAATGGGCCCTGTAGGGGAGTTTGGGGGTTTACTGGGGGTAAAAGTTTTAAAAAGACCCCTATTTTTAACCGTGTCTAGGTTACGTTCCAGACATCCTCTATCTAATTTGGGGTCTCTGATTGCATATATGAATTCAGAATTTGCAAAAAAAAATTTGTGTGAAAAATAAAAAATTCCTGCGTTTTCCCCTGGGGTAAATTTAGCCTCCTGGGCGTGATTTAACGTCCTACATTTCAGAGCTCATTTAGCCTAGATTTACTCACTTTTGCAGGTGTAGATTGCCAGTCACTTTCTCAGTCATAGAAGATTATTATTGTTTTGAGGGATTTTGATGTTGTTTCTGATTCCATAACTGCAGCATAGCAGCTCAGTGAAGAATTTTGAACATAAAATTTGCGAAAGAAATCACGTAAACTGGGAAGTTCATTGAATTCCCTGTGTTGAGATAATGATTCGATGATTCTCCAAAAGAGATGTCATCAAGGGTCAAGATGTGATTCTCAAAATCCTTGTTGTCGCAAAGGGTTAACCTCACTTTTGAACCTTCTGCTATAGAATGAATGATAATGAGTTCCACATTTCCTCTTCAGTTTTGACTTTCATTCCTTACGGATTTTCTTTAGAATTCCAACATTGCGTGCTTCGCTGATTGTTTGCCAGAGTGACTTAAAATGGGAATAACTTGTACCGCATTGGGTCCCTCATTTCCCCGAGTCATGTGTGGGACTCAGCGTGATAACCATTTCCCAAAGAAGATTCAAGATTTTCAGTTCAGTTGAAACAGCTTTGTCAGCCACGCTGATTGGTACTTGCTGTAGTTGCGGATTGTTTCCTTCTGGTAAAGCTGACTTTCGTGCAAACCTCACTACAAAGGAATGCAACTGATTTCGCAAAACGATTCCTGCAAACAGCCTGGACAACTGATGATGCTCCAAGAATACTCTAAAATTCCTTGTGCAATATACACCGTCAGCGTAAATTTTCTGGATTTCCACAAATCGCTCATATGGCGATCAAGATAAAGAGGCTTGTCTAAGCTATTTCTAGGTACTTTTTACTAATTGGCGATATGCTTCCCAAAAAACACTCAAATCCTACACTCCGGTCGCTAGCATGTAAACCACGTCCGCTTATGGCGACAAATTCCCCCAACCCCACCCCAAAGATACGCTGTACAATGGACCACGGCAGTTATGATGTGCCACATTGGCACAGACATTGCTCACATTGCCCATATTGGAAGCTGCAAAGTAGCTTTCAACCTACATGGATTGTTGGTGGGCCACATTGATTTTCCACCCACTGAATCGATGCCAAAATTGCATTCATTGTACCCAAATTGCAGCGCGCAAAACGATTGGACAAACCGTCAATAATAAGCCTTAAAAACTCACCCCAGAAAGGAAATTCGCCGCGAAAAAAAATCAGACGGATCGTCGCTCAACACACACTCGCACCCCGACACTGACGAGGCATTGTAAGAGAGAAAGCTTAACAGATGAGATCGACCTGCATGAGGTTGTTGAACGCATGCACGAGATCCACCGGCGTGGTCTGCTTCTCATGAAACAACCTCGGACAAATGTCAACATGCGAAACCGAGAGCCTCCCCTCCGCAGCAGGCTCCACCTCCTCCCCCTCATCATCTTCATCACTGCCGTCCTCCTGGAGGTAATTATCCGCATACAACAGATGCTGCTCCCCTCCGTCTCCGTTTCGATACTCGCGCACCGCGCCTTCTCCGAGCAAGCAGAGTCGGCAACTGGCGGCCGCCTCGCGCCTGTGGCTGACGGCGAACACGAGCAGCAGAAGCGCCGCGGCGGGGACGAACAAGACGTATTTTAAGCTCGAGGACGGGTGGCGCGGGTGGCTGCGGCGTTTGCGTAACGCCATAGCTGGAGGCCATCGGGGCATCAACTACTAGCTGCATTCATAGCGTTCTCAGGGTTGGATAACTCGCAATCTCTTGGAGCCCTCAAATTTCATCTAATGAACTTTAGAAATTTATTTGGAGTGATTTGGAACTCTTGATTAACAACCCTTAAATGCCAAAGGCCTTCTTTGAGCTTCTATGAATTTGCTCTAAATTGAACAAAAAGCTAACATTTTGATAAGTTGTATGAATTCTTTTTTGAATTGGAACTATACAAATTCAAATTAAATATATTAGAGATCACATACAAATAGAAAACACAACAATATCACTTATAGGTTGAAAGATTATAATGTTTGATATGAGGGTGTTTAAATTGCAAAAGTGATTTGATGTTTGTCAATCCTCTTTTTATATGTCAAATTTAAAAAGTTGGGCACTAAAAAAATATGAGGTTGAAAGACATAACATGCATAACTCCAATCAATTTAGGGATTTTCAAATCCTCTTCTACAATTTTTTTAAATGAATTTCTAATGTGAATTTTTCTCTAAGATTTAGTGTATTTGAGGCTCATTTCCAAGAGCTCTCAACACTATGGAAAGTCAAGATTGCAATGAACACCCTTACACAAAATCTTGAATAGACAAATCATAATCAATCATTTCCAAAATTGTTTTTATGATGCTAAAACTAGACTTCAAGAAGAATTTTTCAAAAATAAAAACTATTAAACATAGCAATTTGGTCAAATTTTATTTAACTTCAAAGTATTGTCAATACCAAAATTTGGTGCCTTACATGCATTTAGGAGTTAATTTTGAAGTTGTTTGTTGAACTTAGGGGCACTACCATATAAGGCAATCCCCATCAAATTATATGACAACATATAATTTTTCTTCATTTCATAACCTAAATCTAAGATAGTCATACTTCTATAACTCCTATAGTACCATGGCCATTTTTTGGTCAAGAATCACTCAAAATTGCCACTTTTGTTGTATACATCCAAAATTTCTAAAAATATTTCTAAAAAAAGTTAAACCATAGGATCTTGTACAAGACTAGCAAAATAAGAAGGGATAAAGATTTCATAAAATTTGATTGTACATTTTGAAAGATATAAGCATTTCAAGTGAAGGCGTTGTTTTTTATTACCCTATTATAGAATTTCAAATGCCTTTGACCACCAATTGTAGGAGATTTTTGTACTATGGGTTTTGAATTTAAAAATCTAACATATTAAAGGTTACTTTAGACATGTCTCCACAAATTTTCAAGGCAAATAAAGACATGAAGCACATCCCAAAAATCTTGCAATGCAATAGTGTCTGCAAAATTGACAATACACTATTAATGTAATTTTCTAACCACATTTTCTACTACATACTTTCAAAACTTAGAAATTCAAGTGGTAAATTGACAATGTACTATATAATTTTCCAAATACATTTTCCACCACATACTTTCAAAACTTGGAAATCTAAATGGTTGATTGGAAGATACATCAATACTTTAGAAGTACCAAAAAAATTAGGAAAAACAAATTTTTTGATTCCTATAGCATTTAGAAGGCCTATGTGACTAATGAATAGACTAAGGCATTGGACATTCTTACAAAAAGGTTTGAGGTGTAATCCTTGTCTATTTCAAATTTGTTTTTAATACTACCCCTTATATTAGAAACTTGAACCTTCACCTCTATCATCCATCTTCATGTATTAACATCCCGAGTACATGGGACACCTAGGGACTTTGACATCTTAGCCTTTGTATACAAGAGACAACCCTACATGTGAATGCATGCATCTAACCTTGACTATAAGACTCCCATGTTTTAGGTGACAAATTTTTAGGTGACATCCAATGTAAATGACCCCTAGATTTCTATATCAACAATAACGTTCAACGTAACATCTTGCACAAATGGTGGTGCTATGAATTAAGAAGTGGAAGCTATTTTAGTGTACAATTCAATAGGTAGTATGCACTAATTTAGTAAATGTAGGTGGAATTAACTAGCAATGCTTCTATTAGATACCACAAAGTGAAATCATAGATTCATAGTGGTCACAAAATCATCAAATTTCAGTGCACAATTACTTGCAATTGATTTTCAGCTTTGTAGATGCTTAGATTTCAAAAATTGAAGAGAAATAAAATAATTCAATTCAACAAAGACAATTTGAATGAAGGGACGGGTGTTGGCGCAAGAAAAGTCTCATAGGCACCTTGCCTCACACACTAAGAGGCTATTTCTATGAGCCTCTTTGGAGGTCTAGCCATTAGAAGGGGCCAGAAGGTGAATTGGACCTCCAAGTGGGGTGGGCTACTTTCTAGTGGAGAACAAAACAAAACTCACCAGACTTGGTAACTCTGGATTTTTATGGAAGAACTAAAAATATAACTAAAAAATTATTATTTTAGATGGAGCAACTTATTATAGGAGTAAGAGAATTCTATTTATAGCCTAATTATGCTCTTGAAAGTGCAAGAACTTTGTCTTATTGTTGTAAAAGATGAGGTCCAATCACCCCTCCAAGCCCTTCAAGTTTGCATTTTTGTTTTGCATGGACCAAAGGCTAGAGGAGATTTTTGAACGTCAAAGTAGGTAAGCTCCAATAGAAAGCATCTAGAGGTTCAAGGCTTGGATGTGTAGGTGCTCCATGGAAACTGGCTCTAAGATACTCCCCATTCTAAACCAATAGGTAGAAGTCCTAACAATTGGCACTTTGGAGAGAGACAAAACTAAATAGTGCCAAATTGCACTAGAAAAAAATATTTTGGCTAAAAAACGGTAACAAATTCTGAAGTTTTTTTTTCCAAAAACCTTAAAATAAAAAAAAATACCTTCGACACAATTGTCAAATTGTGGATGAAAATAGAATTATAAATATGTGGTATGTACTAATGATGTATTTTCTATCCAATATGCAGATGAATATTGAAATTTGAAGCACCACCATAACATTTTGTATTGCCACTTTGGCACTTTTTTTTAAATGAAAAAAAATATTGCTAACCACCCTCAATCTCTTGCAATCAGAGGGTACTAAACAAGGCATAGTCTATGCCTTCAGTTGTTGCCCACCCTTAGCTTCTAGCTTGTTTCCTAAAACCCTCCCCATCCTAAAGTCCACTAAATTTTAGTAACCTTGCCTACTCTTTAAGTTTGGTTTTGTAGAAAAATGCATGAAACTTCTTCATTGGATGCATAATTGTAATAAAAAAAATTATATATCTACATAGCTCTTGCAAAACTACATGTCCTAAAAAGTTTCAAGAAATATTATATAAATTGAGACATTAGGAACCTACTCCTTCTCAAAATTGTCCCTCAAAGGAACAATAGACTTTAAAGGCTATAATTGAGATTTGTGTTAGAGGAGAAAGACAAGATTGAAAGCAATAGATTTACAATAGATTTTGAAATGAAGATGGAATATGCATTATGATGCAATCAATTAGAAGTCAGAATTATATATTTTTAAAATATTTCATTTTGAATACTAGTAAAAAAAAAACATTCTAGTTTTCAAGCTCAAGAAGGTTACAAAATTCATGCAAAATAATGAAATATGTCCATTTTCACAACTTAAAAAAACTTTATTGTTTTTTGCATCAAGATTTAAATAAAGATTTACACATATAAGGAGAATATATAATAATGTATAAGTTATTCACTTCTCTAAATAATTTAGTCAATGCAAAATCCTCCTTTTTATGTAGGTATGTAGTCTAGAAGTCACTCAAAATACCTTCATTAGAGGAAATTTGAGGGTTGTAAACGGTTGTTTTGGACATGTTCCCATCATTGTTCCCTCATAGCAAAGGGGTACGGCCGACTATTAGAAAAAAAAATTGACAAAAAATTGAAACTCTTGAAATACAAAAAAAAATTGAATTTAAAAAAAAAATGACATAGCACTCTCTCGACCACGTCGCACTCATTGCTAGCAGTGTTCACTGCATTCTCAAGGCTTGATAATTTGTAGTCTCTTTTTGGCCTCAAATTTCCCCTACTGCTTAGAACTTACCATGAGATCCTACATGAATAGATTCTTCATGTACAACTATTCAAGTGGTTGGAGTTTTTATTATTGTTCACTCCTCTCCACAATACCTAATTCATTCTTGATGAAAATGAAGGAGTTGAGCTCAAGATTAATTCACTATTCTATCACTTCAATTGTCTTTTTTTCACAAAATGTTATCTAGAATCAACAACAAAGGACCCCATGACAATTCGAATATGACAAAGGAATGTTGTATATGTCAATATGTAAATCAATCTTGACTTAAAAGGTCATCATTAGAATGAAAATAAACCAATCTTGTCATTAAAGTGGTATCCACTCTACATTTTGTTCAAATATTGATTGTGATAATTGGCATGCAAAATATTCTTGGTTAAATTACATAGGTAGAGAAAGGGTTTGAGGATATCAAGCTATAATGCTCAAAATGCCCATTTGGCTAACAAATTAGTGTCCAATGCTACTATGCTCTTGCATTGTAGCTTGGTTCTCTTAGACATCAAATCAATTACACTAATAATGACATGTAGTGTTTGCAACACTAACTATGAACTCTAACTATAAATATCAATATGAACATTATTTGTCAACTATTATAATTTTAATAGTAGTCATGTTGACATCATGGCTTTTATTTTTGCAAACTGTCATAAATCTGACCTATCCAGCTTCATCTTTTCAAAAACTAGCCTCTGGAGTGAGGGCAACAAGGAGGACACTAGTCCAAAAAAAAAAACCTGGTTGACATATAGTGCATTAAATGTCAAGAATACCACTATTTGTTACCAACTAATACTAAACATCAACCTCAACACTATCTATCAACTAAATGAGAATTAGAATCAACCAAATAATAGAGTAACACTAAATGTAACATAACACTAAATATCATTAGTAATGTAGACAATGTGATTTAGGACAGGTGGGATTCAGAGTACCGTAGGTCATTCAGCTGGCCGGTTATTCCACCATGCAGCTCTTGTAAGCTGGAATTATTTTCAACTTCATTTGAAAATTTTATTTGAAAATTAATTGACAAAAACTCTCTGTTGCTGCAGTTGGTTCAACTTCAGTTGTCTCTGCAATGAAGGTCCCTTCCCTTGTTTTTTACTCCTTACAAAACAAACACATGAAATACAAAGAACAATACAGAGTACCTCGGACCAGATCCGACCAAGGATCTTGAATTTTCATTTCCAAGGCAAGCAACATGCTACTGTACGACCTCCACTCACTAGTGCAGAAGGGTGGTTGAAATGACATGTTGAAATGACATTTCTCAAAAAAATGTCATTTCAACCATGCTACTGAAAATTTGGTAGATTTTAGAAGAATTATTGATCCCAATATGTTTGTTTCAATAAAAAAATGAAGTTAATGTCATTTTGTGCAACAAATTTGGTAGATTTTAGAAGAAAACATTATCCCATAACAATTGTCATGGAAAAGACAAGTAATAGAAATAAATAACTCGAGTAGGCCATCGATGAACATATAAATTACTTTCAAAAAATATGGAAGTGATGAGAGGTACATATGTCTACACAACATAGATTATTAGAAAGTAGAATCTACATTTTTAAAGATTTAGCAAAGTAAAATCTATAATTTCGGGTGATTTTGAAAAATATAATCTACATCTTTTGAAGATTTTGGGAAGTGAAATCTACATTTTTTAAAGATTTTTGAAAGGGAAATCTACATTTTTTGAAAATTTTGAAAAATAAAATCTACTTATTTGATAGATTTTGAAGAACTAAAATGTACACTATGAGTATGTTGAAATGACATAAAAAAAATGACATTTTAAATGACATTTGGATGTCATTTCAACCACCTATGCGGATGGCTGAAATGACATCCAAATGTCATTTAAAATGTCATTAAGACCTGTGTTCTGCACTGGAGTACTCCAAAACAGACAGTCCGAGTCATGAGAGAATGCGAAGAAATTCAACCGATCATGCAAGCATCGTCTTCAGAAACTACTCATCAAACGTACATGCACAGACTTTTTCGAATTTCAAACCGCACTTTGACAGGATTCCGATCTCCTTTGCTCATTACCAGTATAATTGCAACCACTCCATTAAAAAAATTCAGGAAATTCTGCAACGGTGCAACTCGCATTGGCTGCATAACCGGCAAGGCCGAGTCCACCATTGGCAGCGCGCATGGATTGAACTCAACGCTCCGTCAATCATAGTTGTGCCAACAAAATTATTAAAACTACTATTTTAAAATCCTTTCTAACTTGGGACGGCAACGCTCGGTTCACCGGGCGGAATCTACTTCGAATTTAGTTGGGTTCTTGCCTTCTTGGACCGTTTTGGACCACTGGATTGCAACAGCGTTTTTCTCAGAATAATGAATTGTGTCTGGAGGGGGATTGTTGTTCGGGAATATGCTTCTGGTATGCGTTCATGATGAGTGCTTGCTGTGCGCCAAACCGGGAGAATCGAATGCCATTGTAAACTGGGCTTACGAATACAAAAATTAGATAAGTTGATTGAATTCAGGTGGAAAGAGTAACGTAGATATAAGAGAATGGGAAAAATCAAGCTTCGTTTGTCACTTGTTAGGCCAGTCAGTGATGTCGGAATGCACGAATCAAGGAATTTTGGAGTTGTACGAGACAAGTCAGATCGTGCAGCAGGCATCAGACAGTGCAGAATTCAAGGAGTTGGAACTGAGATTCTCTAAGCCTGAAACTCTGAAATGCCTGGGCCTGTGGCCACTGGTTTCACACGGCATTATCCTCACTTAGTTTGTTGCCACTTTGTTTGTAGATGTGTATGAAAATTTTTATTTTTATTTTTTAGAGATGAAGCTACATGTTTTCTATACTTCATGCAAATTTTAAATTTTTTTGAGAATTTTCCTTTTTATGCAAATTTTTGAAGAAAAAGTGAAAAAAAAAATCATATCAAATAAAAAATTATCTCAAAAAATATGAAAATTTCACCATGTGTGTACATTACACTGAAAAAACATCATGGTGTAAATTCAGTTTCCGTGTCAATATATAATTCTCATTTAATTCTCATTAAAAATATAGTTGAAGTTCAAATTACAATAAAATATTCAATTTTACGAATTTTTCCAAAATTCGAATTGGAGTAGAAACTAGAGTAGAAGACCTTCATTTCATTAGTTGGACTCAAACTCAAAAAAAGTCATTTTCAAGGAGAAATTTCAGATTTACTCAATTTCCCAAAATACACTGAAATGGCAAATTTTGTCATCCGTGTTTTTTTCATTACTTCTCAATTATATGGAAATAAACATCAAATAGACCAAAAACTCCATTGGACACTCTTTGTAACTCAACATACAAGATCTTAAGAAAAAAAAGAATGGATGAAAAATCTATGAAAAATCTGTTGAGGTCTTCTTATGACCACCTGAAATCATCCAGAAGCCACGAAATGGCTCCCTGGGCGTTCCAGGGTTAACTGCATTGGTTTTCATCTTCAGACTGTGTCGTGACGGAGCTTTTTCTATTGGAAGTTTGGAACACGGATGTGCTCCAACTGTGGAATATTGTGAAGATCCGAGACACGAGATTGATGGGGACTTTCGCACTCCAACGTTTTTCATTGGAATTCCAATCCAGTGGCCGTGGGATTTTGATGACTGAAACAGCCAGAAAAGATCCACGGCTTTCACGCTCCATTGGTTTCATTTGAATTTGACAACAGTGACAAGATTTTGATAATAAAACCACACTTAGAGAGGAGCATGTATTGCCATTGGAGATGTGTGTAGGCTTGCCAATCCTCATGGTCAATCACAACTCCTACACACCTAGTCTACATGCATAGAATAGAGCATACCCAATAAGACAACCTCAGACATATGTTTCTTATATAGTAGCTGACACATTTCTTATGACCCCCTTGTTTTGGTTATATAGACTATTCTCTTTTTGATTAGGCGGAGATGAGCAATCATTAGTTTTGACAAAGTTCTCAGCGCAATTGTGGTGCAATATGATTGGCTGTAAGATTCTAAATATTGCAACCAACCCTTAGTTGATTTTGCAACTAGCATGTAGTTGGAAATAGGAAGACTTCTATGACGCGTATAGGTTGAACTGAATCTTCAACTAAAAAATTCATGATAATTATGTTTTGAGAAATAAAATTCTAAAAAAGCATGGAATCCTTGTTAACTCTATTTTTGTACATGGGAAAATTTCCCCATTCAAGAAACTTGAGCTCCAAATATGCTTAATTGCTTAAGTGGTTGGAAATGGGTTGGTTACTTTATTCTAAATTCTAGAATATGGTGTGAGGCCATCTTCAATAGTCCAATAGAGATGCCCTCCTAACTATAAAGCTAACTTTTCATTGCTTTGGAATTAGAACCTGAAAATTCTATCATTTGAAGTGCACTCAAAAGTATTTCAAATAGGTACAAGAAAACTCAAATCTAGACATTGAACAAAGAAAACAAACCACTTCAAAAGCTAACTAAAAGACAAAAATTATAGTCGTTTTAGGCAAATTATAGTCATCAATGCACATTTCACTCTAATTTGCACCCTATTGTCAAGTCTTTAAGTGGATGTAGCCTATCAATTTCAAAGTACATAAGGTTGTTTATCATTAGTTGAGTATGGAGTCTAATATTGGCAATAATATTAGATAAGATCAGTGGATGTTTTGTGGTAAGTTGGTAATATTTACAAGTATTTCCATTCACATTTGAAATTTCCTTGTATTAAATTTTCTAAATTTTAATTAGGTCTTCTTAACAATTGAAAGACGCTTTAGCAAATACTCTTTTCACACTATATGAATAATATTGAATATTCTTAGCACTCATGAAAAGTGTACCTAAGGAAAGTTGGGAAGAATTAAAACAACTTGTAATTTTTTTTTAAATTATGTGGGATAAAAGAAATGTTTCATATTCCAAAATGAAACATGGAACATTGGCCAACTTTGAACTATTCTAAGGTAAACTAACCTATGACAAGTAGGATGACTAGTTTAACATGTTGGCATTGTTGAAAATTTTTAAATTTTTTTTTCATCTGAAGACAAATGTAAAAAATAGAAAAAGTAATTGAAATTTTATTAATTTGACAAATTGTAAATTTGTTAAGAAATTTAGAAGTTTACTATTCAATTGGCCCCAAAGAGTCTCTAGACTGTCCCAAAACTAGCAAAAAGTGTATCCATAATGATTTTCTTACTCCCTTAAAGTAGTCACAATATTTCTTAACATGGCTACAACATGAAAGCTTAAAAAATCACTTCCTATGATGAATTTACACTATAAAGGTAGAAGTTCCTAGTGCAATTACCATTCACTTCATCACCACACTACAAGAGAAAAGGGTGTTTTAAGTGAGTTTTTATAAATAGTCTTAAACATAAGATTGTAAGTATTGATCTTTAAGGAGATTTTCAGCAAAATTTTACTAAAAATATACGTATTTCAAGTAAATTTTTGCTAAAAATCTCCTGAAAGGTCATTATTTACAATCTTATATTTAGGACTATGTTTAAAAACTCACTTAAAACACCCCTTTTTCTTGTAGTGTCATGATTGCCTAAGACATTGATTGTAACTACTAACTCAACCTAATGTAGCCCAAATCTCATTACTTTTTGAAATTTTTTTGTGATGGGTCTGATGCAAGATAATAATGGGTCATTATTTTCCTAGATGTCTATTATAAGTGGTTTGCTTGTCATAGTCTAATTTACCTTCCATAGTCTTGTACTTCTTTTTTCTTCTTTTTCTTTTTCTTTTTCTTCCTTGTGATTTTCAACCTAGTGTGAAATGTAGTTATTAGGCACTTAAGGTGTATAGTGACACTTTGTGTCACTATGCACTCCCCCTCTCAATTTTTATTAAATTTTTTTTATTTTACCACCCCCACTTATTACTTAGAATTTGATTTAAATTTTTTTATCTTACCCCCCCTCACCCCCACACCCTCTTGTAATCTTTAGAATCAAAGTTCTTGACAAACAATATAGGACAATTGATCCCGTATTCAATATTGTATCTGTGTTCAGTACACGTATTTAGTACGCATATCTAGTACCCGTATTTAGTACCCATATTCAATATCCGTATTCAGTACACGTATTTAGTATGCATATCTAATACCCGTATTTAGTACCCATATTCAATATCCGTATTCAGTACACGTATTTTGTACGCATATCTAGTACCTATATTTAGTACCCGTATTCAATATCCGTATTTAGTACGCATATTTAGTACGCATATCTAGTACCCGTATTTAGTACCCGTATTCAATATCTGTATTCAATACACGTATTTAGTACACGTATTTAGTACTCATATCCAGTACCTATACCCATATTCATATTCGTATTCAATATTTGTATTTTATATTTGAACGGCTCAAATTAAATTTCACAAGATCAACATCTTGTGATTTTTTGAGAAATCAACGTCAATTTTGAGGGTAAGCATTTTTTTTCAAAAAAATCAACGGCTCACAAATTTTTTGAGAGAGGAGGGGGAACTAATGGGAAACTAGGGTGGCAGGCGAGTTTCAGTGTATAGTGTGGACGATTGAGCTGCCAACAGCCGGCATCATTCTTGACGACAGAAAAATTTATGACTTTATGAATTATCGACAAAGGACAGGTGTGTTCATGTGATACTAACTAGAGCTGGTTTCAATTCCTTTTTGGCATACTAATTTTTATTATATATTGCATTCTTCTACTTGAAATCATATTATTATTATTTTTTCTTGGGCACTAGAAGAAGGGAGTTCCAAAGTTTTAGGGCATGTTTAGGGAAAAATAATTCTTTAAATAGATGACAAATTTTGGGCGAAATTGCTTTTTTGGAAGTAGATTTTTTACAATAAATTTTATGTTCTTTTCTTCTTGAAAAATTAACTAAATATAAATTTTGATTTGTAATAGATCCATTCAAAAATAATTCAATTTTATAATTAAAAAAATATCTTAAAACATTGAAAATAAAAAAACTATGATACTTGAAAATGTTGCACAAAGATGGGCATCAACTACAAAATGGATATGTAGGTCAAGTAGGGTCAAGTACTTTAGTTTATTGTTGATTCTTATTGATATTTGAATGAAGATTCAAAATCCTCAATTAGCATTTGATTTGGCACACTATATGAATAAAGTCTATAAATTATAAATTTTTAGATTTCAAATGTCTAATGTATACATTTAATCCCTAAAAGATCAAATGACCATTGAACATATAATTGTGGTTTTAGGTCGGTGCATATGAAGTCATTTTTAATGAATGTTCTTAAATTTTTGACACAAGGTGTGAATATGTAATCTTGTAGTTGGAATATAATTTTTTTTTGATTTGGTGTCTAAATCAAAAGTTATCCTACTCTAAACTTTTTGGGTAGCTTTGGGTCCTAGTATGTGCAAAACTCCTCTTATAATTATGAAATTTGGCAAGTACATAACTTACATGATACGAGATGCAAATGTCAAAAAAAATAACCATGTATAATGTAGAAATCTTACTTTAGGAGGAGATAAAGTGTATTGTCCTTGATGGACAAGGTAAAAAAATCCCTTTTTTTCCTAACCTTAAGCGTTATAATCTTTCAATCTGTGAGGTTAAAGTTTTTGAAATTTTTTCCACACATTCCTAGAGAAGTCTTGTACAAATTTGTAAGGTTAAATTTTGAAAAAAAACTATTTTTTTCAATTTTTTTGTTGCTTTAAAAAATGTCAATTTTTGACAATTTCATCCCAAATTGTGCCTCAATCCTTTAGAAGTTAAAACCAATCTCTAACTTTTATGTTCAAAAGATGAACATGTTGCCAAAAATTACAAAAGGTTGTTGTTATAACTTGTTACCTAATGTAAGCAATACCAATACTTAAATTGTCATTTGCTTTTAAGAACAATCTTTCAATTATATTCTTATTAAATTATGTTTATGACTTTTATTCTTGAAAGCCTATAATTAATTCCTATTAAACTAATTCTAAACAAATCTATAGATGAAATGATGAAAATATGATCTATATGACTATATATAGTCCAAATATAACTTTTGAGTTAATATGGATCAAAATCATCATTTTATATAAAATGAAATGTCAAAAAATGAAATTTAAACAATTATTGGTTGCCAGCCAATATATTTTCAATTATAGAGAATATCCATAATTTGTGAATATATCCAAAATTAATTAAATAGACATTTGGTTGATTTTCAAATATGTCTATTTTAGCACTTTGAAATTTTATAGTTTAATTATTCCCGTTGTATAATTCCAAAAATGAGTTTTAAAGAAATCTAAATTCTCTTTTTGACTACCAACAGGACCCAACTATAAGTTTTGCAATTGAATATATAATAAGAACCATGGTCAAAAACTTATTTAAATGATTTTTGATGTTGACATCTTGAATAAATTTTTTTTATGGAAAGTGCAAATTCCATTGCATAAATTTCAGTTTTGATATTTCGCCCCTCATTGAAAATTATACAAACTAAAAACCAATCTCCATTGACTTTTTGTCTTCCTTGTACTAACTTTTTCTTTGCATAATTTCTAGCTCTTCTTTAGGCATTGCCTTATATATTTTTATTTTATTTTTACTTTAGTACTACTAATTACAAGTATTGTAAGTGTAAGATAAGATCAACACTCTTTGGCTTAATATTGAATTTTTTTTTAGAACTTGATGTTTGACACATGCTAAAATTAGAACTATCCCATATAACCTTCAATAGCCTTCACACCCACTACTTTTCTTCAAGTTCATGCACTCTACTCATTACATTGAGCCTCCACTTATCCATGTAGCTTTTGAAGAAGTACTTTAGGAGGTAGAATATTCCATACCATCTACTATAGAACCAAGACAATGACAATGCATACTTCTTAGTGAGTGTTATGCATTGATTTCTTTCTTGTCCATTGAATTAAAAAAACCAAAAAACCCATTTCATTTCAAAGTTTCTATCATCAATTTCAGAAGTATTTTCCCCCCAACTTGCCTTCCAGGTACGGTACTCACTGACTACTCACAGCTTTTTTTACTACAATTGGTTGTACAGCCAAGCATGAGTCCAGTCTCAACTTTTTATCATGAAACCTTTGTAAAATTGACAAGTAAAAGTGACCGTATAATTAGAAGACAAGATTCTTTCCATGAACAGTCCGGTCAGACAGAGGTGGCAGTCATCACAGGAAACGGAGACTTCCCTCACCCAAGAAGTTGCTTCCCCAAAGAGAAAAAGTCCCTTGCGTTGCCGAGGCTGCCTCGTCACATCTCAACCTCCCGCCGCCTTCGATCATCTCGGTGGTCCCTCTAAGTTTAGCGGATCCGCCAAAACCAAGCTACAGGACTGGAGCTTCCTTGGAAATAAAATAAAACTAGCCTCGCCATCCCTGTGAATTCGATTACAACAGGGAGCCTAAGTTTCCGCTTGTGGGCGTGCACACCGTCACTCCCATTGCCCTCAACTGACTTGACGTTCGCTCTTCACTCCACGCTTTTCGTGTTCTCAGCTGCAGCCATGTCGCTATTCTACTGATAGTCATCACCAACCAGGACAGCAGAAAGAGCCTGGATCATTCACTGCCTATAGGAATTCCTTCACATGGCCTACACTTCAACTTCTCGTAAGCTTATACTTACTTTCCCCATGCTGCAGCAACAATCCCTGCCGCAGCCGCCTAGCTGAGGATGTGAGGCGCACGCATCGTTCTTCCCGAGGAGCGAGCGAGCGAGGCAAATTCGTGGGTGCTGGGTGATAAGTCTCGGTAGCTAGTTCGATATATTGATATTTCCAAAGCCTTGCTGCCGGCTTTGGAATTGACTTTTTTCGATCTTCAACGCTTCGGCAACTTTATGTGATCGATTACGTAGCGAGCTGTACGTTGAGGCTCCGTTGTTTCTCAATCTAGGTTTTGCTTTTAGGGGTTTTCGTCCTGGAGCTCATTTTAGTCATCTTGCTTGTGCCGCGTCAGCAGCAGGTGCAGTTTCAGTCGTTCTGACTTCTAGACAGTGGAGGGAGTTGCAATTGCTGGAGCTGATTAGTGGTCACCAGGGGATGGAGATTGGTTGTCTGACTGTTAATTTTTAGATCGTATCCGGCATCTCCTGGGATTTGATCAGCTGCTGTGGCTGCAATCTATCGAGGATATTCTTTTGGTCTAACTTCTTCTTTCTAGTGCTCATGGGTCATACTGCACTTGGGTGCTGGCTAGGCGCGCACTCTTTTGGTTCCGCTGCTTGCAATTGCAGAAGTGCGCAGCGAACCATTGTTCTAGAGGGAGCGAATTACGCGAACTGATTACAGGTTGTCGACGCACGCGCGATGCTAGTTAGTTTGTCGAGTAGACTGTTTTTCAGGCAGAATACGATATTTCCAAGCCTTGTAGTGTCCGGCTTGCTTTTGTATCGGCTCTTTCCGACCTGCTGTGGTTTTGGTGCCTCTAGGTTTTCCTCTAGTGTCTTTTTTTGTTCTGCTGCTCATCAGTGAGTTATCTTGCGCGTGGAAACTGCTGATTTGATTCAGATTCTCCATTGGTTCTGCAGGGTTATTCGTAGGCGTTGTTGATTTGATTTAGCGGCGCCTTTGTACTTCGACAACGACTTGCGAGCGGTGAAGTGTTGCTCATGAGGGAGCCTAGAGCTGGGTTCCCATTCAGAGTTTAGTAGCTGAACAAGACGGCTTTGGCGTACTTGCGCAAGTGTATTCAGTGCAATCGATCTTCCATCTCGGTTGGATTTCATATAGATTCTCTTTTCTGGTCCCTAAACCCCAACCTGACCGTATAAGGATTAGTACGCAGCTAGCTAGCTTGAGTCGATTAATTCGAAGTACAGAAGAGCCGCCACCAAACTCCGAGTGTTGTTGCTTTTTTCAAGATATATCCCAATACGCACTTCCAGCGAGATGTTGCATTCACATTCACGAGCCAGCTGCTCTACCTGTCCATTCACTGCTGCGAAATCCATAGACGTGACAACCACGATGATCCGAAAGCTGATGGCCAAGAACGCCCGGCCATCTGTGCAGCGCTAACGCTGCTCAGTGCGTTGCAGTCTTCTTCGAGATTCGATCTTGCGAGAGGTCGATCGATTCAGGATGAAGATCTTCAAGATGGGGCACAAGATTCTGGTGGCGCTGGGGATTAGGAAGCCCAGCTTGAAACGAAAAGCTTCCTCCGCCAGCAGCTCGGTGCAGCTGAACCACGCTTACAGCAGCGGCATCTTACCTGCACTCGGGAGCCGCGCCAGCATCAGTAGCCGCAACGTCGTCCTCAACAAACGGGTGATTCACCCTCACAACCATCACTACAGGTGCGTCTTAATTTCATTTTGTATCAGAACCTCTGAACATCAGTCAATTCTTGCAATGCATCGCACATATTTTTGTGTCAAAACTGTAGTTTGAAAAATCGCTAGTAACCACGATTTCGTGAAACTTGAACATTATGTTTGGAAGGCCCGTATTAAGGTAAGTACATCTAATTGCATCCTCATCTAGCAGTGTGCCACAATGTACACCTCCTCTTTATTTCAAAACGTAAATCTAGAATACTCATTCTTGGTGTATGAGATTTGTGCCAGTAAGATGAGTAAGAGAAGGATAACCCCCGATTTAGGTTCTGAAATGACGATGAGACCATGAGGAATGCATGGTGATGCAACAAGGTAGGGTCTGTACAGACCTCAATTGTCAATGTTGTCAATGTCAATGTGGTTGTTGCAAGAAAAGTGATCATAAAAGATATAGGAGGTGGATGACTGGACATCATTCTGCAAATCCACGACATGGGCCCTTTAAGCTCTTTTTCAGATGCCGATCTGGAAACCGACATCAATAACTGGTCCTGGCTAGTCTCTAGAGCTTTCTGCAGTTGAACTTTGGATCTACAGCTAGGATTGCGAAAAGATCAAAAAGGAAAGTCACTCGCATGAATTTGTGCATTTTTAACAAATTTGGTGTTGATTTCATTTATGCTTGTGGTTTGCATGGGTTGTAGGTTGTGGTGCAATTGGTTGATAATTCTGGTGTTCTACTCGGCCTGGGTTTCTCCGTTCGAGTTCGGTTTCATTGAGAATCCAAGAGGTCTTCTCCTTGCCGCGGACATGGTTGTGAATGGCTTCTTTGGAATAGACATCTTCCTCACCTTCTTTGTGGCGTACCTCGACTCAGCCACTTTCTTGATGGTGGACGACCTCAAGAAAATTGCCACAAGGTACGTAACTACCAAAGCCTCATGAGATGGTAATTGGTGATTGAAATTACTCTTACTGATCACCACTTAATTGAGGTGACTATATCTAAAATTGTATGAATAAGCATTGGAGCACATGCTTTTCCAATTATTAGTTGTCTAGGTTTCCTGTTGAGCCTTCTTGAGAGTCAAAAGAGGAATGATTCTAGATTCTTTTAGCATGCATTCTTTGTACATCATATGAATAAACTATGAATTTTCAAAGTCCGAAAAATAAGTGTACAACATAAAAACAACCCGAAGTAGATTATCATGTCATAGGCAAGAATTGGTACGGGTTGTTTTCCGCAAAGAAGTTGCAATCAACTGTAGTACCTTAAATGTATCACATTCTTGCAACTGTGCCATTTGGGGGACTATTCTTTCTAGTTAAGTTATCTTCAGTGTCTACATATATATTTGGAGATTACGTACATTATTAAAATGATTGATTACAATTGTTGTTTATTGTGACAGATATTTGACAAGTACTTGGATAATCCTAGATGTGGCATCAACAGTACCATTCGGAGTATTTGCGCTCGTCTTTACTGGGAAATATGGAAGTGGCTTCACATACAGTTTCATTAATATGCTTCGCCTTTGGCGTTTGCGACGCGTTAGTGGCATGTTTGCAAGGTTAGTATCAATTGTAACCTCGAAGATTTAACCTTCATTTATTTCTTTAAGAACTTCTTGCGAAATCTTTAAAAATTCACTTTTATGGCTACATTCTTACAGAGGAGGAATATCTTACGTTCTGTGAGAGAAAAAATAAGCCCGTGAAAAATCAAGGGTTGAAAAAGAACCCACAATACTACCCTCCAATCTCAATCCATGTAATCTTGCAAATTTCAAAAGCAGACATGAACTTTTCAATTTTGTTGGGTTTGAATGTTATCAGAAGAAGACTTCCTAGTGTTTTCTATAAGAAGCTTGTCCTGTTTCTTCTTGCAGGTTTGAGAAAGACGTGCGATTCAGCTATTTCTGGATCCGCTGCATCAAACTCTTCCTGGTGTGTCCCTCTACCTTTGGCTATGGCGTATAAAAACCCAATGAAACAAGTAGTTTGCTACAGATTAGGGGTGCCACATTTCACGTTTTTTGCTTCATGACTCTCTTCGGTTGTTTCCAAATCCGCCTGCACAATTTGAAGCCCCACAATCGCATCTGAAAGTATTCGGTTTCACAGGAGAAATCCCGTGTGGAAATTGGACAAATGATCTTTTGTGTCCCAATTCCACTCCTAGTGTATCCTATCATCACTGGACCTATGAAATTCTTCAAAAATTCCAAAGATGGACATTTTGGATTTCTCCTGTGTCTCGTAGAAATTTGAAATTTTGTTGACCAAATTTATTGTGTGGTATTTCCATATAGGATTAGGATTTAGACAAGTGCTCCTGTGTCTCGTAGAAATTTGAGATTTTGTTGTTCAAAAATTGTTGCACATGTGTCGTATTTCCTTTTAGGATAAGGGTTGAGGCAAGAGCTCCTGTGCCTCGTAGCAATTTGGAATTGCGTTGTTCAAATTGTCGCACAAGTGTCGTATTTTTATTTCTATTAGAGTTTAGGGTTTATGCCATGGCATTGAAGACATGCAGTTGTACTGTAATGTGACTGGCGGGGGGTTGGTGATGGTGTAGGTGACAGTGTTTGTGTGCCATTGTGCGGCTTGTTTTTATTACTTACTGGCTGCAAGGCACCCCGTGAGCAAAGAGGCGGAGACATGGCTCGGCGCAACGCTGCCCAACTTCCGGGAGGAGTCGCTGTGGACACGTTACGTGACCAGTATTTACTGGTCCATTACCACCTTGACCACCGTTGGCTATGGAGACTTGCATCCTGTCAACCAGGGCGAGATGGTGTACGATATTTTTTTCATGCTATTGAACTTGGCGCTCACGGCTTACATCATTGGCAACATGACCAATCTCATCACCCAGCTCACGGCGCGCACGCGAGCTTATGTAAGTGGGATCCATGCATTTTGTTGCAACTCACTTTGGGTTGCAGAAACTTGAAAGAAATGGGTGGAAGATATAATGCCTCTCTTTTTGTTTTACTCCCCTGCTTTGTTGAGCACTCTCTGAATTGGCTGAAATGCTTAGCTTGACACCTTGTTTTGCAAAGTTGAGTTCAATTTAAAGTAGTTGCTTCTGAAGCCACTGAGTCATTGTCTTCACATGTGTCAGTGTGTTTCAGATTCTCATACATTTTAATTTTGCTTGATTTGATGTGGCACAACGTTGCTCTAATTAACTCTTAGTTGGCAATTGAGCGCTATGCCATGACTACTCAAGAATGTTATCGTGACGTTGGGATGCAGGAATTTGACAGAAATTGATGAGTATTTTTGTTTTGTTTGTAGTATTGTTTTGATTTTCTTGAATGTTTGATAGTTTTGTTGTTGTTGGGGTTTGTTGCAGCGTGATTCGGTGCAAGCAGTGACGGACTTCGCGACTAGGAACCAGTTACCGGTAAAGATGCGTGAGCAGATGCTGGCCCACATGCAGCTGAAGTTCAAGACGGACAGCTTTCAACAGCAGGGCACCATGGCGTCGTTGCCCAAAGCCATTCGGTCGTCCATTGCGCAACACTTGTTTCTGGAGACAGTGGAGAAAGTGTACCTCTTTCATGGCACCTCCTACAATTTCCTTACCCAGCTGGTATGTTTATGTTTCATGATATTCATGATTGCAGCCTTGTTTGAATTCATTCTTGAATATCAGGTTAGGGTAATACCACTGATTATCGTCGGGGATGGAACTGATTAGGTTACTGAGATGAGGGCCGAATATTTCCCTCCCAGGGAAGAGATCATTCTTTTCAACGAGGCGCCTTCCGAGTTCTACATTGTCGTGAACGGCCAAGTCGTGAGTGCATCTCCTGATTTCGTCACATTCTTTAAAATGACGGATTTCTATTATGGAAGTATTTGGGAGGGTGGGTCTGCTTTTGTTTTCATTTGATGGGGTGGGACTAAGCGATGGTTTGAAAATGTAGAAAGTTAGGGTATCCAATAAAAACGGGACATGTGTTAAAAGCAGTATTAGCATGTTGAGGCCTTCATTTTAAAGAATGAATGGATTTCGTATGTTCAGTATAATTGTGAGATTGTCAAATACGATTTCTCAAAATTTTAGTGAATGAGGATTAATTTGAGGATTTTACCAAAAACCTAAGGCGTACATTGAGGGTTATTTGGAAATAGACACATGAGAATTTCATATTTCTATGTGGGGTAGAGACGTTTGCAAGAAGCTGGTAGTTGACATTCATTAACTTTGGTGGGCGTTTGCAGGATGTTTTGTCTACGAAGGATACGTCTGAACAGGTCAGTGATGATGGTACATTAGAATTGATTTTTGCATATGCCCGTGTGATGAATCTCTGGGCCCGGGTTTCCGGAACACATGCTTGGTCTCTGAATGCAAACACTGAAAGGAGTGTGATTGCGTGCTGTCAGATTTTGATGACGGCCACAACAGGAGATGTGATAGGCGAAATTGGCGTGCTGTGTTACATGCCACAGCCCTTCACCGTGCGCAGCAGGAAATTGTCGCAGCTCCTGCGCCTGGACCGTGCCGTGTTCATGAATGTGGTACAGTCGTTTCAGGAAGATGGACAAAGAATTGTGGACAACCTGCTGCAGGTAGCATCATCATTGACCTTTCTCCATCTTCTCTCAGTAAATTTTCAGTAAATTAGATTATTTTAAAACATTTTTAAATATCATACGAGAATCTCTGCCATGATTCATGTGGAGGTCCCTCTATGGGTACAACGTTGTTGCAATGAACCACTTTTCATGAATTTTAGGGGTTCCTTTTCAATCGGATAATTGGATAAATGTATAAGTAGGAGGCAATGATTTTGGTGAAATGAATGCACTGCTTGTATCTTGTAGCTGGATGCAATGCTTGGTTAGTTAGAAGTGCAGATCCCTTTTAATTGACTCAATTTTGGGGAAATGTGTTTTATTATGGGTCACAGTATCGTGTAGGAACCTCCTCCATGATACATAGGAAGCTCTTGATGTGATCACTGTGACCATAGCGAGACCTTCCATGAGGAAATCTATTTTTGTGATGTCTAAAAGATCTTGAAACAGAAAATTGCCTGAAATTTGCTCCTCTCCATCAGCAAAACTTTGAAGACGAGGTGTTTGATTCAAATATCTGTGAAGATGTGACCTGAACTTGTGTGGTGCGCAGCGGCTTAGGGAATCGGAGGATCCACGATTTGAGGAGCTTTCGTCCGAGATCGAGGCTCTCCTTGCTGATGCCGGTGACATGTCGATCAGTTTATGTTCGTTGGCTGCGGGCGGAAATGCCGAAGTCATGGAGCAATTGTTGAAAGATGGTGCAGACCCCAACAAAGCTGATTACAGTGGACGAACGCCCTTGCTGATTGCATCCACCAAGGGTTATCTCGAATGCGTGAAGCTGCTCTTAGAAAACAATGCTGATGCTAACAAGGCAGGTTCGTCAATGGGATAATCCTTCACGTACCCTTGATTATTAATCTCATGGTATGGTAGAGGATACTATCATAAGGACCTGGGCCCTTCTCCATTGCCTCACCCCTTCACCAACAGCAACTCATCTCTTCCAAGCAACACTCGTTTGGCCTCCAATAAGCAAGTTGCGTGTAACTATGTATGCATGACTTGGCTATTTGTCCATAGCCACTCATCTTGTAACGGAAATCAGGGCTTCTCTTCATTGCTACTCTCCCTTCAAAGTGGTCTACTACCTCCCACTTTGAATGATTGCAGAAGAAGTCTTTACACTTGAGAGTGATAAGACAATTTGATCCCAATAGACTAGTTTGGCTCTTTTCCCTAATGTGATCTCTTGAGAGCTTTTGTGGATCTCTTAAACAATGCACAGTTTTACGTGGTGGTCAAAAGGCTTAAATTTAGATGCTAATAGTCTCCTCTAACTTACATGTGACTGTGTTCGATCATGGTCTATTACCTCCCACTTTGAATGATTGTAGAAGATATCGTCACTCTTGAGTGACAAAACAACTTGATCACGTTAGAGTTTGGCTCTTGTACCTATCGTGATCTCTTTAGGGATTCTGTGGATCTCTTAATCAAAGCACAGTTTCACATGCTGGTTAAATTTGGATGCTAATAGTCTCCTCTAATTTATGACTGTTCGATCTGAGCTTGGTGCAGATGTGGACGGGAAAGTCCCGCTAGTGGAGGCGCTCATCGCCCGTGACCCTGCCACAGTGAAGATCTTGTGGGAGAATGGCGCCACATTGCAAAACGCGGACAAGGGGCAGCTCCTGGGCCAAGCCGTGCAAGATTGCAACGTCAGTCTCATCCAAGACTTTCTCATGTACGGGGCCGACATCGACGAGACCGACGCCGAGGGCCTCACCCCTCTCCACGTCGCGGTGTTGCATGGCCTCGCGTCTATGGTGAAGCTTCTGCTGTCGAAAGGCGCCAATCCTAACAAAGAGAGCGATGGCCTCCCGACTCCTCTGCAACTTGCGGAACAGAACGTTGATAACCCGGAATTGGCAACGGTATTACGGTCGTATGCAAGTGGAGTGGAAACAAACTCAGTGGTGAGGGGAGAACTCAAGGATACCATACTCCCTGCAACGCCGTATGGCAGTGGGAATGACATCTCTAAAGATGCGCCTTCCTTACCACGATTGAAGAAAACACTCAGTGTTGAGTTTCAGATTTTTCAGGTGATCATCACTCCACCGTGACTTTTCTTTCACCCCTTCTGCATGGGAGAATTTTTTTCTAAATCGGGTGCCCTTGTTTGGACATAAAATTTGAAGTTACTCTAATGTGAAGGATACTGAAACAACTAGGGACCCGATCCCGTCTCCATTGACTCACCCCTGTCACCAACAGCAAATAATCTCTTCCAATCAACACTCGGTTAGCCTTCAATTTGCAAGTTGTTTCCTTCATATATATGTTTTGAAAGCTGAGACGATCTGAGTAAAAATATCTAAGTACAGAGACGCTCTAAATTCTCAGTTGTCTGCTAGATTTAAACAATAGTGTAGAGACGGAATGGGAATTTATGCTGTAAGGTGGTGTATGTGCAGCCAGAGTCGCCAGTGCGGGCTAAAAGAACGGCCCTGAGTCGAAGCTCCCAGAATCACCCGGCCATTAACACATTAATGCAGAAGCAGTCGACGCGAGGGCGGCGGGCGGGCGCCTTGGGACACAAGGCGTTGCAGCAGCTGAACATCAACCCTTGGGGTCGGAGGAGGAGCGTGGACGCAGAGTCCAATGGCACGGCGCAGTCTACTGTCCACGAAGCTCCGGTGGCGCCGAAGCGTGTCACTCTTCACCCGTTCCATCCAAAGAGCCGAGACGACGTGCTGTCAGCTTCCGGAATGGGGAAGCTCGTCATCCTGCCCAAGTCCATGGATGAGCTCCTTCGAGTTGCAAGTGAGAAGCTGCGGCTCTGCTTACCCTCCAGTTCTGTCACAACAATTTTGTATATGGTGTAGATTTGTGTATAAAATGTTGTATGCTACGGCTTCTAGTAGGTGCATGTCACACCGAGTCGCCGAGGGATGAGGTAGCGGGTGCATGTCACTTTGAGTCGCAGACTGATGAAGTAGTGACATGTGCCCACCACAAGCTGTAGTGCATCTCACACAATACTTAATCTAGCATAGCCACCAATGAAAATAGCAACAAATGTAAACAATGCTACAAGTTGTATGTATTGAGGACAAAGCAAATGAGATTGTTTCAATATTTAGCTCCTAAAAAAGCGTAGGTGGCTATGTTTTTAGGGGCTTATGTGGTACGAACACCTTGTTGACGTTGCACTCAATTAGACGCTTGTATCCTTAATTGCGTTATAACGTGTCGTATATGTAATGTATTCTTCTAAGCTTGATACTCCGACCTGTGCAGTCTAAAGCGGCCGATGTTCGTTTGAATGTTTGGATTGCAGACACGAAGTTCCAGAATCAGGCAACGAGAGTGCTGAATAAGGAAGCAGCGGAGGTTGACGATATTACGGTGATCAGAGACAACGATCATTTGTATGTGATTTCCGAGACCCAAACACAGCTTGAACCACAAGGTGAGTGTTACTGTTGGCCGATCTACACAAGACTTACCATCTATCTGTTACTGTTACCTGACACTTTTGGTGGCCTCCTCAAATAATGCTGCTTGATTTGACGAGTAGGTGACACCTATTCTCGGTAGCCACCTCAAAAACACTGCTTGTGGTAAGGATGGAATTCAGAAAGCCTAAGAGTAACTGGCCGCAGCTCGGATGGAGATTGAAATTTTGGCTGTGAGGATTGAAGGTGTCGAACCATGTTTACTTCTCCATGCAGCTAGCTCAAGAGTGAGGTCAATTGCGTGTGACTGGCTATTTACGGTGTGATTCTGTTTTCTTTGGGATGCAGGTTTTGATACTGGTGAGTTGATTGTAAAATTGCAATCGATTATCACAGCTTTGTCCACTGAGAAGTAGTCACTTTAGCAGATACATAACCCTCGCTTGTTGCTCTCATCATCACATGTAGCATTGCACTGTACTTCTAGAGTCTAGAGTCATTATCCCAGTCATCCCTGTGCTCTCACAGAGTATGTAGATCTTCGTGATCAGGTCTTGGTTTAGTTTGGAAGAGAGGAGCATGTCCAATAATTATGTTGGCCTCCCACTCCATAACTGGTTTCCTAATACGGAAGCCAACCCCATTCCTTTTGGAAATCTGAATTTGAATTTCCGTCAATTTATTTTCATAAGGCATTAGTGATTCAGAGGATTTTGCAATTTGGCTGTGTGTGGTGAACTGGGGAGAACCAAGTGAGGTATGCTGATTTGTCCTATTCGAGCATGTGAGAGTAATTTACTGAATCACACTAATCGTAAAATAATTAAATTGGTGTAGGCTGAAATATTACTGGACTGTATTGTCTCAATTTCCACAGAAATATGAAAACTGCAATGTGTAATGATACTAATTTTGTCGGTCAAAACATACTTGCCCTTCGGCAATGAGTGTATAAATGAGTACATGAAATAAATATATTATTTGTTTGCATTATTCACACGATTTGTGCAAAATATTAGTTGGAACTTAGTCAATTAATTTTCTAAGAGAATCGAAATTTGGGATGTACTATGAATGCTCTCCTCTACTTTACTTTTTTTTGGTGAATGTGTGACTTGGAATGTAATGTAAAATCCTCATACATTTATATACATTCTAAATTCGACTTAACATTTTTTTTTTCTTCAATTCATGCAATTCTTATCTGGTATTGAGGTAAATACAAAATCAAAAGGTTGGGGTGTAGACCATATGTTTTTGGTGGTGAAGCCCGTCCCTAACAACCTTTTTACGAACATAAAAACACATAAGTGTTTGCAATTTATGGGCCAGGTCATCCCCCAACATAATTTAATCAAAATAATTAGATGTTCTGACAATGAATTTGACAGAAATCTGAATAACTTATTGTTGGGTGACTACCTTGGTGATAGGACCACATCCTTCTAGGTCCAGGTCACAGATTACTTTCTCAATCTAGTTTAACCCCTAAATGACGGACCTATAACCACTGATTTTAGGCCTTAGTGCCTATCATTGCCATTTTGCAACTAGATATGCATGAAAAATTATATATTTATTTTTCAGAGATGAAATTACATGTCTTCTTTACTCCCAAAAAATTTATATTTTTTTTGTGAAAAATTGATTTTTTTGAGAATTTCTGAAGAAAAAGTGAAGAAAAATCACATCAAATAGAAAATTATTTCAAAAAATCTGAAAATTTCACCATGTGTGTATATTACAATGCCAATCATCATGGTGTAAACTCAATTTCCGTGTCATTCTATAATTAGAAAATAATAGACATTGAAAATACACCCAAAGTTCAAATTGCAATAAAATATTCAATATTAAGATTTTTTTCAAAATTCAAATTGGAGAAGAAACTGGAGTAGATGACCTTCATTTTTTTATATGGTTTCAAACTCAAAAAATATCATTTTTGTGGAAAAATTTCAGTTTTAGAGCAAGGAACAACTTCCCATAATACACTAAAATAGCATATTTTGTGATCCGTTTCTTTTAATAATTTCTCATTTATGTGAAGATAGACACTTGCATGACTACAAATTCAACTACTCACTCTTCATAATCCACCATGGAAGGTCAACAAAAAAGAAACGAATGAAAAAATGTTTCCAAGCAATGTACAGATGACCGTGCACAGTCATCCAAAAGCCACAAAATGGCTGTGCCGGCGTTACAGGGTTAAGAACTTTTAATTTTATTCAAAACATATTCCAACTATGCACACCAACCGTAAATAAAGAACTGGTCACTTCAAAAAATTACACAAGATTCCATAAACTTGTTTGATTTAATTTGGTGGGACAACAGGTCACTGCAAACTTACAGCAAAGGTGGGTCGCTATTTAACTTGAACCCGATTAACTTTGAAATTCAACATAGTTGACCATCTGAAAGTCAAATCCAAAGATTCTTGAGTCTACTTGATGTGCACTTCAATGCTCTTCTAAACGAGACTAGTCTCAAAGTCTGATTTTTAATGAGTCAAAAGTTGTATAATATGGGTTCACCGAAGTTAAAAATTTTAGCTTTCGAAGGGTGAGCGTCTTCTCCCTTCATTGAAAACCATAAATTCCCCTCAGGCACACTAAGAGCCCAACTACTTCAGTTTCATTTTCCGTAACAAAAACCTAGGTAGCATCCCACAGACACCAAAATATCATTGAATGATACTCCCTCTGTCTCAAAATGAGACCAGTGTTTACTTTGTATTTTACAAAGGAGACACCGGACGGGTCTGTTTTTGAGACAGAGGGAGTAGTTTCGTTCTCGATCTGCTGTGAATGTAATGGGTGCGGTATAGTCTCGAAGACCATAGCCAGGGGCATGCACGCACAACATTACACCATTACAATATTACAACATTTTTCTGCAAAATTGAGCACGACGACCACTGACATCGGCCAGTTGTACTAACAGAGCAACAAATTCAAAGAATTTCGTTATTATCCTCGTTGAAATGATCTCAACAATACAGTTTGATCAAAGAATAGAAACTATAATTCTATCTAAGATGTAATTTGCGGCAAATCGAGTCAGTTATTGAATGCTGCTATGCTATGCTATGCTAGCTACATAGGGAAAGACCTGAACGCACTTCCATCATCTAATATAATAAGTAACTTAGTGCAGCAAAGTGACTGTAATTGCTCAGTAGACTCTTGCACAGTAAAAAATGCAACATTGGCTATGAATGTTTCGGCGTTGTCACTACTACAGGGCATTCGGATCCGGCCATGGATGACAGCTGCAAAACCATTGCATGTTTTGGCATTCTCCATCTCTAGACTATTACCATGACCTTCCACAGTACTTGCAAGGGAACTCTCTGCATTCGTGAGGAGGCTCAGGCTCGGTTGAAGAGTTGGAAAATTCAAGAGACTCATTACCGCAATGAATTGCACGGGCAATGAAGAACGTCAAGTCTGTGTTGCAGTTGCGGCAGTTTGGTCCCAGGCAGGAATGATTCGGGGTTGGATGCGAGACGACTGTCCTCCGGTTGCAATATGGGTGTGGACACAGTGGCCCAAGACAATGGTGCTCCCTGGGAGTGGGATCAGGGTGAGTGAGAGGAAACCTATTGAGGATTGGAGACTCCATGACCAATTAACACCGTGCGACAATTCTGAAACTCTCCGTCGTCACGACTCACGAGCCAAATTCACTGTAACGCAAAATTCCAGCAACTTCCAGCTGCAGGAAGCTGTAAAGGATGAAAATCGATCGAAGTTCCAATTAGCCGCGCAATAGACAGGGAGAACACCAGCTTGAAAGCAGCAGGAATAACCAATGAAGGTTGCGATGTGCAGATAGCGGAACATGTGCATCATGAATATATACCGAATCTGGTCATCACGATGACACTAGCGATTTGCTGACTTGACACACACAAGGTTTAATGAATTGCAATAACCAATCCTCATGAATCTGCATGCTCTATCTTGAGCTTGGACTAGCTCCTTTCACACGGAGTTACAGTATCTGGTTCGAAGGAATCACGACAGAACTCGAGTGTCGTTTGTGGTGTTGACTATCGCTTCTTCGAACTTCAGCTTTGCCAAGAGACGTACTTGCTTGGCAGACGATCAATGCCAACGACAGTAGACCTAGAATTCTCGTGGAATAATTCAATTCAAACCTAGATTTGGAGCACGTCGATCGAAAGCGAACTCAGTTGAACGCTCTTTAGCTTACAATAGGTGACTCAGAGCTCTTAGATATGGTACGGAGGAATTTCTACTGGAAATTTACATCTTTGAGCATAAGGGTCTTGGTGGTTGGTGGTCATGAGAGTCAACTTGACCTAGAATTATGTTTTCTGTTACGGATCTTCCATAATTCCAGAATGATCAACAGTAAAAGAATCAAATGCTTCAAGCTGTACAAGTGGCAAGGCCGCTGACTTGAATATATTCCTGGCCGATCCACTTGCTCACGAGCGCCTCTTTCCCTTGAAAAAATTGGGCACATGTCAGTCCAGGCCTTGGAAGGGCTTGTAGCTACCTGCTGAATGGGAAGTCAGTCTTTGAACTCGCGTTTACCCGACCAGTCTGCACCAGTCGGCAGGTAGGAGTCCTAGCATTCAGGAGTGTCCGTTTCAAGTCACCGTTCCGGTAACTGTACTGTAATCGATCGAGTTCTCCTGGTCTCGTCATCGATAGGCGTGATTGCACGTGAGAGTAAAACTCTACGACAATTGGTAACTTGAAGTCTTGAACCAATTCAAGTTCACACAGGAAGCTAGATCGACAACGTTCACTAGCTTCCTAGGTCGCCGGATATATGATTCGATTAATTCAACTCAATTCCCTGCAATGGTACTTGCCCGAGTATATTAATTCCGTGAGACGCTGCAAAGCCTGCAATCCGAAGTGCCACGAAACGAGCTTGATGAGGCCGGATTCAATTCATTGAATTGAGGAAAGTACCTGGAATGAAAAGAATTTGTGGGACGTTGGCTGGCTAGCCAGCTAGCTAGCTATCTTAGCAATTGAATTGAATTCCGTAGTTGAATCGTACATTTTGACTGAGACCCTGAGGAGAGGTGTTTTCTGAATTTCTGTCGGGAGGCTTCTGGGTTTAATACGAAAGTTGCAATTGGTGTTCAGACTCTGAAACTCTGCACGTTTCGGAAACGCGTGAAGCTCGCACGAGAGAAGCAAGTAAGTTCAGACGCGGACCCAGGTTTTCTGGGCATGTGATGGTGCTCATCATGATACGTTCGCTCATCAAGTCTGCGTGGGTTGGGTTGGACGTGGATTGCAACACTTTTCTACCGACGATTTTATGGAAAGGCGTTAGATTCAGGCCGGGTGAGCATGTCTACCACCAAACTAATTTGCCTCGGTTGCGGTAAAAGGGGAGCCACAGTAGCTGAGAGCGATCCATTCTCATGGACTACAGTGACTCCCCTCCAGGAAACCAATCAACAAGCGTACCGATTCCAAGTTAACCTTGGAAAGAGACGCGGCCCGCACGACGTCACCAAAGTATGGTAGAAGTACCTATTTCGAACAGGCCCCAGTGACTTTTTAGGCTGACCTATTGTGGACAACAGTGAACAGTTGAATGCAGTATTCATTGAAAAAGATTCATTGTTTGTACCTTCTTGTCCACGCATCTCTTTTCTTTCTTGGTTTAGAGATTAGGGAGAAGTGTCAGAGCTAACTATAATAGGTGAGTCTATAAGACCAGAATGGGTCTGGATAAAAAATCCACATTTACATTGAATAAAATATTCATTCTTGGAAATTTTTTTCTTCAATTCTTCCTCATCCTTATTTATGCACACATTGAACTCAATTTCTCCACGACTTTCCCACATCATGCAAGCTGAAATGCTTAAGTTATCTGAAATAGGTACTTCTACATTTGAGATCTCTAAAACCACAAGTCTTCCAATCGCATTCTTCGTACCGTCGAAATGCCCTTGGCAAGGAGGGGTGCACGAGCTTCATTTCCTGGCCGATTTGGACCTAATGTGTTAAAGGTATGGATTTTTTTAGTTATTTTTATTTTTTAAAATTAAAAAAATTATTTTACATTTATTCGACCATGGCAATGGCGTAGGGGCACACTAGTTTTCATTGATGTCAAGAACACATCCGTAGTTTGCACATTTCACCCATTTTTATTGATGTCAAGAACTCCTCCACAGTTTGCACGTTTTATCCATTTTTGTCGATGTCAAGAAGTGCCGTGCATCACTCCAACTAAAGCAAGATCGCTGTAAGTTCTGCATTGCCCAAACTAGATGAAAAAAAAGTACTCCGTAAATCCCTGGTCCACTCCCGAATGCTCCAGGAACTGTCCAGTCCAGTTCAGTTCAGATTCTCGTCGGCGGTGGGGGTGTTTCCATTTCAACGCGAATAGACACAAAGAGAGGTACTGACACGTAACCTACGTATCCGTGTAGTCTCTACAGACACAAATCCTGCATGCCAAGTGGCGAAACACGGTGATGTCTGTACTAACTTATACTAACGACCATGGCTACCATTTGATCCTCAAATTCCTCTCATAAGTTGGGCCCTCACTTGCCTGCTACAGTGCTACGACCACGAACTGAACTCATTCGGAAGTCATCGAGAACACTTTGGTTGGAAACTGCAAACTCCTGCACTTACTGTAACTTACGTTGCTTACTGCAGTTTCCTGTCAATGTTCCATTTGTGTGTTTCAAAAAATGTAAATAAGCTTAAAGATAAGAAAGTTCACGTCAGTGAATTGAATCCGCTTGCAGTGTGGAAGCAGCTCCCTGCTGTTCGCCGTCCGGTCTCCCTGTTCACTTTCTGGTGGTAAGCGAGCTTGGTCAGTTCACTTACCACTGGATGCTCACTCAATCATGTGTTAGGTGGATGATAAGTGAACTTCCTCCAATCAATATGCACTGAGGAATTCAGTAACGATTCTGTGCTGCAGACACTGTGTGTGATAGATGATAGGGAATCCTTCTGTGTAAGATCGACAGAGCTTATAGAAGTGTAGATATTCATCCTTGCAATTATTGCCTGAAGAAAGGGGAAGTCTTGCAGAGTAGTTTGACCTCTAATGAATGCAAGCTCTTGTGTGTTTTTGGAAGCAAATGGTTCACACTTTACCCCCAAAGTATCAAAGATGAGTTCCATGGTGACCACCTTGATATTGGAGGGTTTACCTTGAAATTAAAGGATGGGCTCACAACCATGAATTTAGGCATTCCAATCCTTTTGTCACTGTGTTTGCTACCATTTTGCACCTATGTATGATTGAAATTTTATTTTATTTATTTTATTATAAGATATGGAATCACTTGAAGTTATCATTAATTCTTTAAGAAAAAGTGAAGAAAATTCATATCAGATACAAAATGTGCTCAAAAAATCTCAAAATTTCACTATCACTACAAAAAAAACAGTGAATAAATGACTGCGATAAATGACTGCACAACAATCATTTAGGATATTTTCGATTGCATCGTGACTTTCGGACCTGCAGTCATTATGGACGAGTGTGTGACTGTAGTAACTGGTAGTGTATTTTCACCATCTTGGATGAAAAAGGGATGACAGGGTCTACGTGGCACTTGTGATTTTCAGGCAATTAGTTTAGAAAGTATGGGCAGTTGCCCATTCCACTCTAAAATTTTGAAGAAGCGGCATGACGTCAGCAATTTTGGACAGGGTTGACACGACGTTCGGACGCAGACGGTGTGCCCACAGTGTCCGCTGACATTTACGTCTGCCTGTTCGCCCCGCCCGTCCGCCTTCCGACGGTGGGAGGGACGCTGCGTCCGCTAGCGTCTGTGCGTCTGGAAGTTCGGCCGTTTAGAAAACGGATGCTATTTGGGGGCGGACGTTGAGATTCGTCAACCTTGATTTTAAAGTCACTCTAGAGTCACCATGGAGTCATTGGCAAGTGGACATCGATTGACACATCAACACCTTTTGTAGCTATTTCAAAGTCATTCTGTAATCATGAAAAGTGCTCCAGATGGTTTGCGTGGTAATTTCCTGAAGTCATTTTTAAGTTTAGGGTGAGTTGTTTTAGAGTCATTCTACGGGTATGGAAAATTTCTTGGTTGTTGACACGTGGTGATGTGATGATTTATTTGCAAGTCATTGTCGAGTTATTTTGTAGTCGGTTTAGGGGGATGACAAATATCCTTGTTCACACGTAGTTGATTAACGAGTCATCTATGAGTCACAATAAAGTTATTTGTAGGTTGTCATTTGCATACACTAGATGCAATGTTGGCTGACACGTGGCGATGGTACGAGTCATTCTGTAATTCTTATAGAGTTATTCATACTCTACTCACTTCTAGTCACCTGAGAATCGTTTTGAAGTTAGCCAATTTTATTAAAGCATCCACACGATCTCAAGAGTAGTCATTTCCTAGTAATTTCCATGTCATTTTCTCTCTCCTCTATTCCTGACAAGGCTCTTGTTAGTCATTACTCACTTATATATGCAATGCAATTATGTTTTCAATGGAGGGCCACCTCTTCTTTTTAATCTAATTCTGCCCTTAATACATCTACGTAGCCCTTAATACTCTAGCACTCTCCTGCGGTGAATGTAAAGAAAGCCATGACTGGCGACATGATGGGTTTAAGAAACTAGACCTCATGCATTCCACAATCCTTTTCCAATGCAATAGGGAAGGGGCCCAATATAAAAGAAAGACCTTCAATGCAAAAAAAAGGTGCATTTAGAGTACTCCGTTCATCACGAAAAATTGTACAGAAAAATAGAAGCCTATATGTACACAATGTCAAACAATAGAGTGTGAAAAGCCACCTCACATTGTCATCTTTAGGTACTTTTGGCTCCATATGGTACATGACCCTTTCACATCTTTGATAACTTTCTAGTCAGCTTGGGCATTAGGAAACATAAGTGCCACCTCACCCTGCAAAATATCATGGATGTCTACCTTGAACCACGTTTCGGGAATGTCGTTCTAGTGGTATTTATGTTTCCACGGTAATCCACTAATCTTACCTACCGCCACTTTTTGCTTGTATGCTCGTGGATTCAAAAGAAATACTTCGTCTTTGCAGCGATACTGTAAGCAGGCCACCAATTAGAAAATATACATCAAGGCACAACGCAAATAATACATCAAAGTCATTCCACATACATTCCTACTATAGGACGACTCGCATCTGTCTTGGACATGATTGCAATGTGACTGGAAAATGAGTTCTCATTTACTTGTTGCTAAAAAGGACTTCTTCATTACTTCCTTGTGACTACGAGTCCACAAAGCATATTGGATAGAAGTACTTCAGGCAGACAGGTGAAAATGCCACGGGTATCCTTCATGGACTAGAAGTAATATGAAGCTTCTCGAACCAACTATAGCAAAATGACTCACTCTCACATTCAATTGAACTTTATGAAATGGTGCCCCAACAATTCCATTCTACCACCATGGACATAGAGCAAATTTGTCAACCGCTTGTAAATCATGATAGAAGAGCCAACATCTACAATACATCGTAGTCTACCATGGAACTACAATTAGAAGGCTAAACTTACTGATTTCGAGGCTGGAAGGGAAGCTTTTTTGGCTGCTGCCGATGCAAATCTTTGTTGGGCCTCCCGCTTCTATCCTTTTATCTACACACGTACAAATTGGTCATTAGAAAAGAAGATCAAAGGAAGGTGAGGGGGCGCTTTCACATGTGCAAGCCCATAGGTAGCTAATCCCTTCACCTTCCACAATGTCCAGAAACTCATATGCATGTCCAACACGGCTCTGTGCAACATTTGTGACATGGATTCATTGACAATTTCGGGGAATTCGGATCGAAAATTAGCAACGTCTGCGCTTGAGTGCAAAGCCTCCAACAATGGTTACAAGTACCATTTCATGTATTCCTTGTCATCTACCAATGAGTACATCCACTTCACATAGAATGGAGTATTGATGATTACATTAGCCTCTGGATTGCATTAGACCCTACTGTGTTTACTGTCTACTATCACTATATTAGCTGCACTGAAACAAGGTCATGTTGCATACACTGCCTTCAATTGCTTACCCCACTCGGTTGGACAACCATCTCTAATGTCCTCACCCTCAAGAACTTTACTTGACCAAACAAACAAGGGGGTTCTGGACCCTTAAGCTTTCATATCAGCCAAGATTGTAGACAACACGTCTTCCATATGGAGCTTACTGCTGCTACCCTAGAAGCCTACACAGTAATTGCTAAAGCATCGACAAAAGAAGGACTTCAACCATGGTCAAAATACTATTCTTTGAAGCGCAGTTTGAATGGTACTTCGAATTGCAGGGTTTGGGTTTTGTTTAGATAACATACTACAATCTAACAATGTACCATGTACATTGAAAATAATTAATTTTGAGTGACCACAGTTTCTAAATTCAGACATGAGGCAAGAAGTACTGGAAGGTCTCACCTCACTTGACATTACTGGACAAACGCCGGGTGGGGTAAATACCTTCAATGGTGACTTTGGTGGTTTCTTAGACTTTTTTTGTGACGGCGATGGGACTCCCATGGTTGCTTCTATTGACTTCACCCTCTCTCTAGTAACCTCCTCGACATCCATTATGTTCCTCTCTACCTGACGTGTTCCAATTTCGACATCACCGTCCTCTTCCTCTGCTTCCTCTGCTACGCCGGCGTTGTTTGTCGGTGAAGGTGCCGGTGAAGGTCCTCCACTATCAGGCATACCCGGTTCCCGCTCTCCCTTGGTAGGATCCTCACCCACTACCGGTTGTTGTTCAACTGTTGAGATCTCTTCACGTCCTTTGGGAGAGTGGGCTGCAATTTTGGCAATTGCTTGTGAGTGCAAGACTATTGGTGCCGTCGGAGCTAATGGGGGAGGCAAAGATGGAGCGTCAACCTCCACAATGGACTCCAACACTGCCTTCGTCACTGGTTGCGGGTCTATTTGCGTTTCAAAGACCAAAACTTTCTTAGTCATTGACTCATTGACAACCTGTTCAACCACCTTCCACCCTTTGGGCATGCATTCACAGTTAAATTACTTGGGCTTCAGGTGGGATCCCCCATGTGGCTTCACGAGGGTCCAAGTGAAATTCATCCTCAGATAAGGTTATGTCATCAACTACTGCAGTCACCCAATTTCCCGATTTCTTCTGTGGTTTGGCAGAAGGCCCTCTTCTCTGTTCCAGTGCACCACTTCCGGAGGGACTCCATTCATCCGCATGTGCTGAATTCCTCATGAAGGTGGAGAACATTGAACGCAATTCACCTATGGCCTCAGAAGTGGTTATTGAAGTTGCTACGAAATGTTGGAGCTTCACATCAACATCCTTCCTCCATAATTCCATGGCCTCCCAACAACTTGAGTCACCTTTTGCCCCCGCCTACTCATAGATACATACATGACAATGAGGTCACAAGACCCCGAGTTAGGTTAAAGATGCAAAATATGACTGATACTGCACAGTGACTAGGAAATGACTAAGCCACAATTGCGAACAAGGGAAGGTCATTTCCAATGACTTCAACTATGAGAACTACTGGTGTACCATTAGGGGTGGGCATTACCAATCGACAAAGTAACTTCATGATGTAAAGTTGGCACGGCAAAATCAAGAAAAAAAAAAGGGAACACAAAGAGGCATTGTTAAATGTACATACTTACAATATTTTGAAGCTCAGTGAAAATTGTGGTATTTGTGACACAATACTGACAACAACAAAAATTGGAAATTGATATGTGTGCGTCTCGGAGTACGAAGACGCATACAAAAATTGGCTACTTACAACTCAGTTTCTTTTCCACTACATATGTCACTGATCAAGGTACATCCTACACCCTATATCCAGAAGAGATGGGGAAGGACAAATCCATTGTGCTGTGAAAGAACTGGAAGAAAAAAAATCCAAAAAAATTTGGGAACGGAAATGAATCCTCGACTGTGTGCTCGGAAGTCTTGTGCTTCAGATAACTATGACTCTTAAACGACTCTTGAATGACTATGTGACTCAAATATGACTTAAAACAACTTCAGTATGACTGCAACACGACTGAACAAGTAAAGCAATGCAACTCTACCCTAGACCGCTAACACAGCACAAAGGCACGTCATGCTTCAAATGATATTCAATGATGCCAACTCTCATGCATTTGGCAACATAGTGCATCCATTGACGTGACAAGCAAAAACTGGTGATTGCTTGCCACATCCAGATAGGTGGAAGTCCCCTACCACATACCCGACCGGACAACTGAATCCACTTATTAAACAGCCCCAATCCTCACACACGCAAACAAAACAATTTACCTCTGAACCAGAAGGGGAACTCACAGTGCAAGCTAATCTTGGCCATTCACTTGAAAGACTCCCCTCGCCATCATCCATTATGCCACTGCTTGTCTCGGGACCTCTTCCCTATCAACATTATAGAAAGTTGTACTTCATCTTTGTCCACTAAGCACAAGAAAAGAAACCATTGCGTGGACCCTCAAACCTACACAAACTTGCATTTCACAATTAAATAACAGAACTCAACAAGGATATTGGACACTTACTGTTGAGGACGGGCCACTAGATTTTCCTCTCCTCCCCACACGACAGATTCTTCATACTCTGTTGTACAATAGCCATCATCCCTGTCTTTTCTTTCTGCTTGTTTGTGTTCTAGTAGTCCTTCAGGCGGTCCCACTCCGGTTTGTCGACATGAAGAGGAGGAGTGTCAATTCCCTTCAAATATCGATTCTTGAGGCGACATCTTTTTGCCTTTAGGTACCTCGACACGGCCAACCTAAATCCCACCATACTCAGCGGATTCCCCAAGTACTCGAACTTATTGTCCAAGACGGCTTTGAGCTTTTGCAATGTGTGTGGCTCATGCTTGGACTAGTTCACCACACTTACGTCTAGACATTTTGGGACCAAGTCGTGCAAAGTTTCATCCCAAGTGTTTCTCCCTTTGCAAGTGGTATCCACTTTGTTGCCTGGTAATACAAACACTTGGTTTGGCTCCACTCTTATAAGGGCACGTTGGCGATTGACCAAATCGTAATGAGCTTTTCGCTTCCTTCGAGCATTGCGATCGTCAATGTCTTCTACAAGGGCAAGTGCATTCTGTCCAACCCATGCAGTTTGGGATTACAGCTGGATTGGCATGTAGTGTCCTGGCACCCACGCGAGGTTCGGTTGGCTGGATTCAATTGCTGGAGGAGGATGCGGTGGTGGTGCAATGTGCACTGGCACACATTGGCCCGACGTTGTCTTGTTCCTCTTTGTCCTGTTGTCAAGCAAAGGTTCTTCGTCCTCTAGCTCAAGGTCATCTTCAAAAGAATCCATAAGCTCTTCCTCTCATCCTACCGAAGAAGCTGTTACTTTTCAAAACGATTCACAAATTCACTACCCTAAACCCAATAGTAAAGATGCAAGCATCATAGGAAGACAAATCCTTCAATTTCTGAGGAAGAACCCTAAAACACTAAACCCTCAATGATACAAAAATCCTAAAACTGCTAAACCGATCCTGGAGGAACGATAAGAGATGTGCATTTATCTGCGGACTTTTTCTCCTTGTCGAATTGCCGCTCAACATGTGTATAAGCAATGGTGAGGTGCATCATACCTATCACGATGGCACCGCCATGATATTTTGTCGCCTCCAACGATGAGTCTTTCGCGGACCTCATCTGAGGGCTCCGCTTGCCTCCCTCTGCCTCCCTTGCTTTCCTAACTAGAACGCTTGCCCGCTGTAAACTCCTCCGCACAACTTTGTTACCTCTCTTTTCAAAAATAGGAGGTGGTTTACTACCCTAGGCCTTGGCATTAGCTTTATACCTACCTTGACATCCAGAAAAATCGGCCTGTATAGGAAAACACTAGCAATGACGTTGACAAAGTACGAGACAAATCACATGACACTGGCGCGCACTCACTCTGGGCGAGAAGGCAGGGTTGGACAAGGGTTTTGCAAAAACATAAGACATAGTTCTCAAGGAAAGAAGACGACCATAGTCGCTCCTACGTGGCGGCCACGTAGGGAACATGGCTTCTTCAAGAATGTTTCTGGAATGTGACTAATTAAGGACTCACAAATGACTTTCATGTGACTCTAACGGAGTGACCAACAAGTCTAGAGACATAAAATCCAATTCCGAAGGTTCTCATGAACAACAAACTTATCACTTGTGGGCAAATGAATCATTGGGACACAGTGTTGGGTGTAGGAAACCATATGAATGCGCCGCCTTTGTGCTTCAAAAAACATGCAAGGGACAAGTTCAGACGATAACGGTACTTTTGTTCATACTCAGGAGTCCTCTATAAACTATGAACTCTTCCATATATAAGCACATCAACATGGCAAATCCGTAGAGCTCAAATTACAACGCTTGCAGCAAGAACTCCGTTGTTAAAGGTTGTATGCATACTGGCTTAAAGAAATTGAGAGAGCTTTGTTGAGGGAAAGGGGTCGGAAAATTACAGCTCCACTCTTGCTGCCAAGGCTGGAGCAACCATCTATTGCATTTGGATGACGTTCTCGTCACATAACATTTCATAAATTCCCTTCTCAAGCGGTGGACTATCCGACGGCGCTTCCATTGTACGGTGTAAGTCTTCTGAACGTTCTCTTGTCACGCATGGGTTCACGATGAACTCTGATCTCTCGTCAAGTTGCCCTATCACCCAGTCCATCGCTTCACTGTCATCTTGGTTTGAGGGCGGAAGCTCCTCCACATTAGCAATTGTAGCAGAAAGAGAGAGTGAGCTGCTATGGGAGTCGCGAAATTGGAAGGAAGAAATGAGCTATTGTCGTGATAGTAGGAGAACTTGATGAGCGGAGGTGATGTAAGGCTCTCTTGTGATGAGTGCCATCGGTTACCAACAGCTCGTCATTAAATTGAGGATTCTGACAATAGTAATCAACATTTAATAGACATATGTCAGTCATTTACTTGTGTAGTTTTTCGACTATGCAATGACTGGTGGAGTCATTCAAGAGTTACTAAAGACGCCAATCAATGCTGAAAGTAGCACTACAACTCACATTTTTCGGAAATGGAAGGTATCGTTGATGGAGGCTAAATAAGTCCACCTATAGCCGTCCCTTCACAGGTTCCAGTCCATTACCCTCCTGCTTTCAGCTCTCTACATGATATGGTAACAAATTTGCCAAACCGGTGAAGATGATTCTTGCTAGGCTTCCATTGTCCGACAATGGCAAATAGAGACTTAGAGATGAGCACCTCTGGTTGAGGGAGTTACAACGAGCTAGAGAGTACAATGTAAAGAAACTGCATTGTCCTTGTATGAAGTGCAAAGGTCATATTAAGAGACTTCTCCTAAAGAACGTTCAAGCTCACCTTGTACATCATGGAAGGCATCCGGATTGTCGCATTTGGAGAGGCCCGAGCGCAAGAGATTCCTCTGATGAGGAGTGGGAGCAAGAATTTTGGGGATCGCATAGAGAGGCATCAGAAGGCATGGACACCCTAGATGTTGATGTTGACACAATAGGCATGCTAAATCAGGCATTGCATCCAATGGACGCTCCAACATTTTGGGCCGAAAGAGTTCAAGAGGAAATGAGGAATGCCTTTTTGACGGCGGACTCTATCCACGAAGAGTGTATAGAGGTGTTCCACAGTGATGTTGCAAAGACTGAGGAATGTCGTAACGAGCATCCTCCTCCCTCCAAAGGGATTGATAGACTTGACAATGACAACCAGCGCCCTCCAATTGCAAGCATTGATGGAGTTCACAATAACAAAAGCTTTGATGCCAAGGTGCTGCAAGGGTACCTAGAGCCTCTGTACGATGAAGTTGCTTCAAGCAAACTCGCAGCGATGGTCTTGTTGATGAATTTGTGCACTGTACATGGTGTAAGCAACTACTACGCCAACGAATTGTTCAACATTTTGCATTTTCATCTCTTACCGAGGAACAATAATTTGCTTCAAAATTACTACACCGCGTAAGCCTTGACAGGGAAATTGGATTTGACGTACAATACCATCTATGCATGTGAACGAGGTTGTTTGCTTTTTCATGGGCCCTATGAGCAAGACCTATGGTGCCCCAAGTGTGGTGGTCGCAGATACCGGGATAAGGAGCAGCATTGTTTTCCAATAAAGGTGTTGTGGCACTTCTCCATCATTCCCAACCTACAGCACATGTTCATGAGTCCAAAAATCTCGTAGCTCTTGGTTTGGCATGTAGAGAATCAGAGCAACTGTGACAGAGGCGACAGCCTAGTCAGGCATCCCTATGATTCCAAAGCTTGGAAGTATTTTGAGGAAAATGTGGATCCTTCCTTTGCCTGGGATCCTAAGAATGTTCACTTTGCCTTAGCAGCTGATGGAGTGAACCCTTACAAGCAAAATAGGACATCATGGTCAACATGGCCAATGTTGCTATTGAACTACAATTTATCCCTTTGGTTGAGCACAAAGAAGTTTTTCATTTTATTGGCACTCTTAATTCCAGGGAGAGAGTCAGTAACGGGTGATGTGTTTGACGTATATTTAGAGCCGCTAGTGGAGGAATTGTTGGAGCTTTAGGCCAAGTCCCTGCCCATAACGTTGTCGGGTAGAGAGGAGCGCGCTTTAGGAATACACGGGGTGTTTGGCTGCAACTGTTTGTTGTATTCTTGGTGTCTTCTTCAATCATCAATCTTTAGTCTTCAAATGGTGCTCGTTGGCCTATCCTGTGTGGGCTTTAGATAGGTATAAGGGTCAAGGAAGGGATAAGAAACCACGAGATACGGGACGGGTAAAACGAGACAGTAAACACGAGCTACTGTCCGAATGATGGGATCCTAAACCTCAAATTCACGGTTTGCTGGCCAAAACTCCAGACCGTGAGAACAAGAAAGTCTCGACTATGTGGGCCATTAACCCCACTTCGTCACCACGACAATAAATGGGGTTGAGTCTTGGTTTTACCCAGACCGCACGCAACAAGGTTTACAAAGCAAAAAGAAATAAAAGACAAAGAGCCTCCAAATCAAGCTAGGAATAACAAAGCCACATCCCACACATACATATAAAAAAAATTCAAAACATTCCTCTTCAAGTTTTGGATTCTTCAAATCTTCAATTTTCAAGTCTTCATGTTTTAATAAAAACAATGAGAAATCTTCAAAGTAGTACCCTAAAGTAGCTACGACCTTTTATCTAGTGCCACAGATGGCTCACAACTCCAAATGCTAAGTGCAATAGCATTTTGGAAAGCTAACCCAATAACCTAACACCTCTCCAAAATTCACTTCATTCTAAACTACTGTCCAAAAGTCATAGGCAAACAAAGTGGTGGCTCTTCTCCTTCTTGCCAACCAACCACTGCCTCTTCAAACTTCTATAACTTATAATCTACAAACCCTAAACACAAGTGTGATAGCAATTTGGAAAGTTGACACATCTGACTACAACATGTAAGAATTTCACTAAGAATTAAAACTCTGTCCATAAATTACAGCCCAATAAAGTCTCGGTCTCTTATTTTGAGAATCCACTCAACCTCTAAACTTCTACACTCTATAATTTATTCAATAAAACTCCAAATAGCTCGTGTGATAGCTATTTAGAGAGATAAATAAACAAACTAACACTCATAAAATTTTCAAAAGAAATCCTTATACTGACCGAAGTTTATGACCCTCCAAAGTTTCGGCTTTGCTCTTCACAAGTGGCAGCCAACCTCCAAGTCATCACACCTCCATAACTTCTTCCTCCAAGCTCAAAATCTTAAGTTTAATGACTTTTTGGAAAGCTAAGATTAAGATGAACACACTTCTAAAGTCCCTTTGCAAATTGATGGACTGAACGTCAGCTATGGCTTGACAAAGTCTCAGCCTTTTTTAATGAAAGACACTAAAACTTCTCAAATTCAAACGCTCATAACTTTTTCATCGTAACTCCAAATCAAACTTGCAAACTCATTTTGGAAATTCAATTTTACAAGGAACAATCTCACCAAATTTCATTACCAAAAGCCTCATACAATGGGAGATATCACTCCTTGAAGTTTCGGATTTTCTTTCACACCGAAATTCCACTATTCACTCCTATACACACACACACACCTCCACACCCTCTAAGGAATCTCCCCAAACTACTTTTCAACCCTCTTTTCAAGCAAGGAAGTGGGCCACATCAACCCATACTCCTCTCTTTTCAAGCCCTATCAAAGATACCCCTTTCTTTCTCCTTTTTTATTTTCCAAATTCACCTAATCCTTTAGCAATTTTAATTAAAAGAAAGGCAAAAAAAACACATGAGCCTTCCAATCAACTAGATAAGTAAAATTAAATGAACAAACCTAATAAAAATATCACTATAAAGTAGCCACGTGCCCTTATGGGTATAAAAGCATTGAAATTCATCTTCTAGTCGTCAAGTCGCGGACTTGGTTGGTTGGAGAAGCGGTGGTCTTTGGCCGCCCGCCGGTCCGGGTTTGAATCCAATTGGACCCGTCGAGTGGCTTAGGTGGCCTACGGCTTGGCAAGCTAATGAGGCAGGAAATTGAACCAGCCAACCCACCATCTACCTCTCCTGAGCTGTACTTGTGATAAGACGGTGCAACATCCGTATGCTAACGGGCGCTCCGTTGCATCAAACCGTGGTTCTTACCACGACCAACTTCTTTTATCTCAACTCTTTGTTTATTGAAACTCAAACACACAAAGCTCAGTAGATATATTTATATGATGGAAGAATTTCCATCAAGACAACGTCACTAAGGATGCAGGTGAAAAGGCTTTTCAATTGCGTGCCATGTTGCTATAGACTATACACGACTTCCCGGGGTATGGCATAGTTGGAGGATTTTGTCATCAAGGGTATGCAACGTGTCTATGGTGTGGTGAAGACCTTGGTGCTGAGCATTCTATTAAAATGTCCAAGCAAACTTAAGGTGAGACTCGTCGATGGCTATCTGAAGATCATCATTACAGATTAGAAGGTATGGACCACTTTGATGGATTAATGGAAAACCGCTCGAAACCTCGGGCTGTGACTGTGGAGGAACAAATGCAGCACGCACTATAGTGTGAGGCATGGAAAACTGCCGGAAACAGAGAAGGTGCCACATAGGACCCCTCCAAAAAATTTGGCCTGAAACAATTGAGCATTCTATTTAGATTGCCATACTGGAGGGTAAGTGTCTCTAAATTTTGGCCTTTTTGAGCAAAAAACCTTAGATGGGACTTGTACGTGCAGGATTGACAAGACTGTCGGACGTCCGGGACGTCCGGATGCGAACGCTATGTCTGCAGCGTCCGCTGACATTCGCGGACGCCGTTCGCCCCGTCCGCCTTGTCTGCCTCGCCTTATCCGCCCTATCCGCCCCGTCCGCCCCCGTCCGCCCCTGTCCGTCCACCCCCGTCTGCCTTCCGACGGCGGGAAGGACGCTGCGTTTGCTGGCGTCCATGTGGACGGAGGCCTTTTTTGGGCAGACGTAGAGATTCGTCAACGTTGCGTACGTGACTTTCCAGTCACCCGCTAGTTCTTCCAAGTCATTTATGAGTTACCATTATAGTGATATGTCAACGTTTGACTACGAAATGACGTATGTAACCAGGTTGTGACTATGGACTTGTACTTAATCTATTGGTCATGTTTACATTGCTAGTATCTTCTCATTTGCTACACGCTAAACCTTATACATTGCAAAATGAATCTTGCCAAGAACTTTCTGAAAACCATATTAGGGAAGGACACAGTCAAAGTGTGGAGGGATCTACAACGCCAAAATGTCAGGAGGCACTTGTAGCTCGCTCCACACCCACGTAAGGTAGGGAAGATGGTAAAGCCACGAGCATCTTATGTTTTGTCCTAACAGGAATTTGAAAAGTTTGTCAAGTGCATACAGGATTTGAAAACACCTGTGGGGTACTCCTCAGACCTTAGCAAGTGTCTCTGCAAGAAGAATTTGGGTGGCCTAAAGTCGCATGATTACCATATTTTGATGTAACAGATTATGCCACTAGTTCTTTGTAGGGTTGACAAATTAGTACGTCCGCCCCAAAATAACGTCCGTAACCCGGACGTTCGTCCTCACAGACACCAGCGGACGTAGCGTCCCTCCCGCCCTCGGAAGGCGGACAGGTGGGGTACGGCGGACGGGTGAGGCGGACGGACGGGGCGGACGAGGCGGATAGGGCGGGGCGGGCGGGGTGGGGCGGACGAGACCGCAAATGTCAACGGATGCTATGGACACAGCATCTGTGTTCAGACGTCCCAGACGTCCGACCATCCTGTCAACCCTGGTTTTTTATGATCTGATGGAACTAGGACCTTGTATGGCTATTATGAGAATGTATAGGGTATTTCGTCACTTGGGCACAAAAATATACAATCCAACAGACTTTCCGTCTCTAGAAGTAGATGTGGCAGAGAGCATGGCTCTTTTAGAGATCAAATTTCTACCTTTATTTTTTGACATAATGACTCATCTCCCATACCATTTGGCAAAGGAATTGGACTTGTGTGGTCCAATTAGTGCAAGGTGGATGTATCCAGTGGAGCGCTACATGAAAGTAATGAAAAACCACATCCGAAACATGGCACGACCAGAGGCATGCATAGTAGAGGGGTACTTGAAAGATGAATTCATTGGATTCATTACGGAGTACCTGTACAACTTTGAGGGCTCTCACAAGCATGTATGGGATGAAGACAAAGAATACGGAGATGTTGAAGAAGTTTTGCAAGGGGCAGGAAGGCCATACGTGATGAGTTTCAAGTTGAGAAATGTAGCCCACCACTATGCACTCTCGAATGCTGCGGCCATACAAGATTCATTCATGTAAGTTAAGGAGTTCACTCTTCCATGTGATACTATGATCCCTAGTATGGCTGAACTGTAAAGTCTTTTGTGTAAGCTAGGGACATTTTGACCTGGAATCTTGTGTAGTTCTATATTAGTTGTAGTGGAGTCATTTTCAAGTCTTGTAGACGTTGAATGACTCGCAGTCAATATAGAAGTGACTACTTCAAGTCACGAGAAGTCATAGAACTTCCACTGCTTGATGAGAATTACTCCTAAAGTCTAGACAACGTGTCCTTCTAGGTCTATTTTGGAGTGCAGACCGTCTGCTTCCGGGTTTAATTGTATTTCTATGGATTGGCTAAGATGTGGAGGACTGAATCACAAGAAAATCCGGAAATACCATCCTTAGCTGATTGGATGCAACACAAGGTGGGAGAGTTGGACTTGGATTTGCATAACCCAAAACATATGGACCGCTTTCTCCTCAGAAAAAAGCCATCCTAGAGAGCTACTAGATATGCATGAGTCACAGCATTTGGCAACCACTTTAGAGTGGAGGATGACAGTACAAGATACTTGTTGAGTTACAAGAGTGGGGTAGCATCCGTTTTCCACGAGACTGCTGAAAATGTTGAGGAATCCTCTGTGAACTACGTGGAAGTACTTCAAGACATACTTGAGTTGGATTATGGTGCATTGAGTACGGAGATAATTCTGCTGCGTTGTAAGTGGGTGAAAACTATAGACAATCAAGGTAACCCTACGTATATGAAGGACGAGGCTGGATTCCTTGTAGTGAACTTTCGACACAAATTGCCTCGCTTGGTAGACCCATTCATTTTTCCAAGCCAAACTACTCAAGTTTTCTTTTCAGATGTTACAGGAAGATCGGGTTGGAAAGTTGTGCTACGAAAAGAGGCACGAGCTCGATGAGAGGTCGTTGATACATCCGATGCATTTATGAACACAACAGTGGAGAGTGACGGGCTAAGAGCTCCCTATAACCTGCCAATTCCAACCAAAACGGTAAATTTAATTGGGGCCATAGAATTGTCGGAAGAAGATAACTTGTTAGCACGGGCAGGATATTAGTGTCATTTTGATACATGAAGCGCTCATACATGCTGCTAGCCTTGCAAAACATGTACAGGTGATTAGAACATTAGCCGTCCTTTTTAGCACACAGAATTTCAATGAAGCCTTGAACATTTACAGAGAGAAATTAGAAGAAGATCCAATTCTATGGACATTGGTATTTAGGCAACATATGAGTACCCTGAGCACTGATTGCACTACCCAAAAGTCAATGTCCGCAATAACTATAAGATGACTGAAAAATGACTGTAGTAGTCGTTTAGCAGACAAGTGGAAGTCATCATGGACAGTCGTTTGTGGTAGTGAATTTGGGACGCCTTTTAGAAAAAGCATACCTTATTCTGAATCCTTCAAGAATTTAGAAGAAGACTTGAACATATACAAAGAGAAATTAGAAGAAGATCTAGTTCTACATCACCATCTATCATCGTTATACGACACTTTACTCGAGCAGACTCTCTACTATTTGATTCGTTGCTTTTTTCGAGTGGAGATTTCTCACATCTCTAACCTTATTGGCCTTCGAAGTGAAAATGTTGAGAAGAAGTTCTCACAAATGATCCTTGATAAGATATTGGTGGGTCCTTTGGACCAAAGAGCTCGTTGTTTGATCATTTTTGATGATGTAAAATATGATGGAATATATCCTTCTACTCTTGAAACTATATCAAACATAAGGAAAGTGGTAGAAAGCCTATACTTGAAGTCCACCAAAATAATGGTGTAATTTCAGTGGTGGTCTCTATGAGGGACCTTCATTCATTTTAAATGTTTATTATGTACCAGACGTGCACCTTGTAAACTACGCTTATATGTCAATCATTTTGGAGTTGCCATGTAGAAATGTCAAAGTTACATACTAGTAGCCCCGGAATGACTGGTGTCCACGTCAGCCCCTTCATAGGCCCAGTGGTGGCAGTGGAAATCGATTCATTCAACACTTTGTCTGTAGGGTAGTCATTTCTGATTCTCATTGAAGTTATCGGAAGCCACATCTTTCAAGTTCTAGACTAGGTATACGCTCCAAATTTTTTACTTCCTACCTGAAGTCCGCCACAGCGGGCAGCATTAACCACCCAAAATCATTAAGTCATTTCTTACTCACTAGAAAGACATGCAAAGTATTATTTGGTGACTTAAAGTGACTTTTTAATGACTAAAGCGTCCGCCACTTACCTCAGTTTCCAACGTTATCTCGTTCCCAGAGAGAACTAAAAATCGTAGATGAAAGTCTACCTCCATTGCACCCTCGTCTGCGGTTTAGAAAAATGACTGCCAAATGACTCTTCTAATGCTCCTGCCCCAGTGCTGGTGTAATTATAGAATTTGCAAACATTTTTTAGTTGTTCCGGACATATAATCACTTTACAGTCATTTCCTCCGGTCATTTATTCACTGTTTTTTTGTAGTGTATTAGTATAAATTCTATGATAGTTTATAAACTATTGAGTTATTGTGTCATTATAAATTTATAAAATTAGTAATCCATGGTTATCTGCCCACAATTCAAATAATAATAAAACATAGAATTTGAAGATTTTTTCAAGAAATTCCATTGGAGAAAAAACTACATTTAATAAATTTAATTTAATTAGTTGGGTATAAGTTCAAAAACTATCATTTTTATAACTAAAATTCACATGAAGAGTATAGAGCAAGAAGTGGCTAAAATACACTACAAGGGAGATCGGACATGGATTAACCTCTAAAGGACTAGGGGTATATGAATATAGCTTTTCATTCTTGACTAGATCTTGTAACAAGCATAATTTCACATTTGTGTGGAATAATTTTGACAATCATCAATATTGAAATGAAAGAAGACTTATGTAGATTTCCTATGAAAAAAAGATCATCAAAATTGCACAATTTTTGAAAAAATACCACCATTGACAAGATTGACAAAAGATGTTCGGTTGGGCAGTACTTTGTGCATACCCTAAAATGGGAATGTTAAAATCAAAATGCTCAAAAGTTCTCCTAAGTAGAACTTTGATTTTTTCCACGAGTATATATCATCATGATATTAATGTGAAATTTTTTTCAAATAATTTTGAGGTGTAGAAAAAAGATATGAGGGTGTGAAGTGATAGCCTAGAGAATCTTTTTCATTTTCAAAAAATTCACCAAGAATCACATACTAGATCATTTCTCAATCAGATTGCATCAACAAATTTTATTAGTGGAAAAAATCATCTAGGGTTTCTTTGTTGTTCAAAAGTTGATAATGAGGTTAGCATATCAAATTTTCTACAAATGTAGTTATAGAAGCCAAGTAGCAGGGTTGACACGACGTTCGGACGCAGACGCTGACATTCATGTCCGCCTTTCCGCCCCGTCCGCCCAGTTACGACCGTCCGATCGACACGCGGACTAATGTGGTCCGCACGATCTGGGCGTCCGCCTCGGGCCCCACCTGTCCGCCCCGCCCCGCCCATCCGCCTTCCGACAGTGGGAGGGACGCTGCGTCTGCTAGCGTCCGTGTGTCTGGACGTCCAAAAAACGGACGCTATTTTGGGGCGGACGTTGAGATTCGTCAACCCTGCCAAGTAGTGGCCTTTCAATCTTTTAGAAGCTAATCATTTTTTTCTTCTAAAATTTTAATTATACAATGGTGAGGGAATAGTCAATATTATTCACTTAAAATGAACTCAAGAAATTCAAATGCTATTATATATGACTTGCAAGAATTCTACATTTAAAGGTGAAGAAAATTAGTTTTTTTGCACCTTGAGTTCCATGACTAGATTTTTTGATTTTGGAATTTATTAATTAATTTTTTTGCTCTATATACTTTGATATTTTTTTTAAATTGTGTAGAAAAATTGAATTAAAAATCTAGGATTTCTTTTAAGCACTTATTTTTCATTCTTAAAAAAATTGTGATATAGAAGCATATACAAAGATAGAAGGAAAAACTATATCATTAATAGTCTAAGATAGACTTGAAATACACTAATCCCCAAAGTTGGATTGTTCTAGATTGCAAACTAAACCATATAGAACTTTTTTTTGAAAAATTGTGAAAATTGAGTTCAAAAATGAATTCTATAAGTTATTTTTTTTGAAGATGCTTGAATTGCTCAAAAACCAAGACTCTCCATGGGTAGTTGCAAGAAATACCTACCATTTGGGGCTCAAAATGGCCTTCATATCGAAGTACTGTGATTTTTAAAATAATTTTTTTAAAGAAAATAAAATATAAATAATTTGTAAAGCATTCAAAATAGTATGTGCATGAAAATTCAAGACTAAAAAAATTTCTTTAAAAGTTGTGTACAACAAAAGAAATCTAGGAAAATGCAATAAATTAAATACTTTTGAATTTGATTTTTAGAAAATAGTAAAAGAATCAAATAATTATTTTTTTAAATTCATTTTTTCTAACTTGAAGATGCTCCTTTTCAATCATTTTTCATCTTTGGCAAATAAAAATCGTGTTATCTACATGTGTACTTAGGTAGTGTACTTTGAGTACATGTGGAAGGTGGATAATTTGCTATTTTTAGAAAGTCTCTCACAAATTTTTGTAGCTTTAGTATAATTCCTTGAATCCCCATTTTCACTTTCAAATTCTCATTTTTGGATTGGAAATAGTACTAAAAGACCCTAAAATGGTCAAGGTAGACATCCAATTGGGGGAAATTTGAAAATAGTAAATAAATTTTATAAAATTAAAAAATCTAAATGTCTAAAACTAATACATGTATCCTTCCTTCAAATTTCATAGAAAACAAACATGCGATGCAAAAGTTATGAACCCAAAACCACTTGTTCAAGACCTAAGGGACAAAAAATAGGACAAGTGTTTCTTGCAACGACCCTCATAACTTTCTCATCACTAGTCATAATGGAACAAATCAAATCCTTTCATTTAGATAAAAAAAAATTCTATAAAATTTTTTTTAAGAAATCATTTTGAGTTTTCATGATTTCTTTTGTATTGTTTAGTAAAATTCTTTTTGAGCTTACAATAAGGTGGCATAGTTTTTGCTCTTAGCCACCAATTGGAATAAAAATGATCTTCTTATAAAGCTAATTTGTTTTCCTATTTTGAAATTTTTTTAGAAAATCACATCAAATATTGAGATCATAGGTCCTTGGCCAAACCTTCAAGTGTCTCCCAAGGAAACACTTGGTTTAGAGGTTAATCATTAAAGGATATTGCAAAAATTTAAAACCAAAAACTAAGTGAAAGTTCAAGTTTTGATTTTAAATGTTCTCAAGCATAACGAAGAAAATATGATTCCATTAGTTTTTATTCAATTTTCATTTTATTCAAAATTGTTAAAATTATAATTTTTGTGACACTTTAAAGATAGCATCTTGAAATTTAAAATACCCTACTTTTGAACTTTTCCTTTTGTCAATTTTCTCTTGATGTGAGCTCAAGGAGTACATCAATCACACCATGATGTTTGCCACTACTATTTCTATTTTTCTTCAAAAATCACACTATTTTCAGCATTTTTGTAATTACTATGATTGTTGCAAAAATAATTATATAAGAAAAATCTTAGAAAATTCAATTTTACATTTTATTTACAAAAAATAAGATTATATTTTAGACATATATTTCCAAATGTGAAAAATATCAAATTTTGAAATTTCTATTCTAATGTAGAAATCTAATGAAGTTTGATCAAGCCTAAATATAAAAAGTTCCTTAAGGGTTCATGAAGCTCTAAGGAAAATTTGTAAAATATATCAATGGAAAAAAAATGAAGAAATAACTCTAAGTCAATTTTTAGAGTTGGTGGGAATTAAATGTCCTTTTAATACTTGCGTCTTTATTTGGATTATTGCACACTTTTGTTTATATCTTTTATACATATAATATTTGTTAATTTCATCAATGTGGTCACAAATGGAAAGGTGACCTTCTAAGATTCAAGAATTGCTTTAGATAAATAAAAAGATATTTGGACAAAACATTAGCTGGAAGCACTTTCTTCATCATCCTAAATATAGATGTAAAAGCACCTAAGTAGGGGTTAAAAGTTTGTTCATCTTGAATCCTACGTTATAATCTAAAGATAAGTAATCCTTTAAATGGGTGAAGCAACGATACTTCTCAAGAGGTCACACATTCTATACATCCCTTTAAATGGAAATAATGCTTTCTGTAAATCAATAATATAGACATTTTGGAGGATTTCCAATATTTTACTATGAATTTTTAAAAATAAGTCAATATGTTATCTTTGATTTGAACATTTACAAATTAATCTCTCAAAGAATCAACATCACTTTTGGATGGATGATGAACACTTTCAAGACCTTATTCTAGGATCTATATGACACCAATTGAATACATCCAATTATGCTCTAAATTTTGTATATTCTTCAATGATATGACTAGCTTGATTACCAGGTACTTCATATTTTGTGCAAGGGCACAAGTTGGTTCTTATTAGAAGTAGCAAGTAAATGAAAACTTGCAAACATAGAGATCCATATATCCTTGGTTGTATATTTTAGTTTTACATTTAAAACTATCATATTTCATTGCATTGCCACATTTCACTTCTAATTTTTCTTTGCTTTTGAGTGTTAAATAAAATCCATGCCTATAGATGAAACATACTTCATAATGAAAATGAACCCCTACAGGACCAACATGCGTTTTTTGGTTGTATTGAAATTTTGGGCAAGTGCATGTGACTAAAGATTTCCATGTTTCTAGCTCAAATTTTAAAAGGTGAGGACAAAGAATATCTTTTATATTTAATGAACTAAATTTGATGACATTTGGAAATAGGAATAAAAAGTTATAGCCTAATATGTTATTTATTTTCTTAATTGGATAATTTTGACAAATTTTTAAAATCACTTTTTTTAGAAAAAATATTTTGAAACTGGTTTTCTAGAGTTATATATTTGTGGAAAGCTTTGAATGATTTCATTTTGATCAATGAGTCAAAAGCTATGAGGATTTTTTGTTTGCAAGTAGTTATGGATTCTCTATTCTAAAATAAACTTTAAAGTCCTTTATCTTATTCCATTTTCAATATTTTTGAAAAAAATAAAATCATAGGATGTAGATTGTTTATTACAACATTGCAACCGTTGAAATTGGCATTGGCATTTTTCAATTCCATATTTAAATTCTGAACAATTTTGTATTTTGAATCATTCTCTACTACTATCTACTTACTATTTTTTTCTTATATGTTGTACAATTTCAAATGATCTAAAAATTTTTAAGCATGTGGCCAACTCAGGGTTGACAGGATGGTCGGACGTCCAGGACGTCCGGACGCGGATGCTGTGTCCGCAGCGTCCGCTGACATTCGCGGTCTCGACGGACACAGCGTCCACCAGGACCGCCCCGCCCCGCCCATCCGCCTTCCGACGGCGGGAGGGACGTTGCGTCCGCTAGTGTTCGTGAAGACGGACGTCCGGGTTACGGACGCTATTTTGGGGCGGACGTACTAATTTGTCAACCTTGGGCCAACTTGTTTAGGAAAAAGAGTCCAAAGAAGCACCACCATTTTGGACCTTTTTTCATAGAAAAGTGAGCTTGTGAAGTACAACTGCTCTGCTTTTTGCAAGGCAGAAAAATTGATTTTAGTGAATTTGAATGTTTATATCTTGCAATCCACGTAGTGAAAATGTCTGAAATTCTTACGATATGTTTTAAAGTTAGTATACTACAAGATCCTATAGTTACATTTATAAAAAAAAATTCAAAAATTTGGTACTTGTACTAAAAATGACAATTTTTGAGTGTTTTTAGTGAAAACATAGTCATGGAACTTTAGGGGTTACAGGGAATGAACTTTAGTTTATATCTTTTGGATGATGTTTTTGAAAATGCATTTGAAATCAAAGAACATAAAATCTATCACTTCACATTAAATTTAAAGTCTTCATTATATAAGGCTTTTACAATGAAAGAAGACAACCATTGAAGCATGGTTAGTGAAGAGCTTTAAACTTTTGCAATAAAGGAACTTATACATTGAAATAAGGCAAATAAAAAACATAAAGATTTTTATTGAAAGAATATAAGCATTGAGAGAAGGTGGGCATTCAACAATCGTACATTTTGAAAGAGCAAAGTTGGGCATAGAAGTTTAAACATGATGGGAAAGACTAATTCTAAATCTTGAACCTGATGTATAAAGTAAGCAGTGATCCAAAAGGAAAGTGGACTTGTGCTACAAAAAAAACGATGGATGGAAAATTGTCTTTTATAATTCCTAAAGAAATTTGTTCTAGTAAAGCCCCTTCACATAAAAGGTTATGATTGAATGTGCAAGTCTCCATTTACTACCATAGCAAATGACGTTAACTATAAGAGTAGCAAGAGGTCCAAATTAGTGAAGGTTTTGTCTAAAGGGAAGATGCTTCAAGTGGAGGAATGCTAGTATGCGAGTGGTGAGCAGTAAGCAAGGAGCGGTGAACAAGGATTGGTGAACGGGAATTTGCAATATTGGAATTTCTTTTTTAATAAAAGAAAAAGTATGGAAAAATGGATGAAGTTTTAGGAGACAATGGATGAAAAATGGATGAAAGTTCATTAATTTTTTTTTAAAGAGGTTGAAAAGTTCGAAAAAATGGTTGAAAGTAGATGGATGGAATGGATGAAAGTAGTTGGATGGAATGAATGAAAGTAGTTAGATTACTTGAATGAAATGGATGAAAGTACTTAGATGGAATGAATGAAAGTTGTTAGATTACTTGAATGAAATGGATGAAATCTAAAGATGAAAAAGTTAGATGGAAGATTTGGTTGAAATCTAATTACAATGTATGACAAAAATAAATGAAAAAGGTTGGTAAAAATGGATGAAGGATTAGGGAAGGTAAGGAAGAGTATGGATTTAGGTATGAGAGTGAGATGTAGGGAGCAAGAAAAGCAAGTGAAGAATAGGTATTTTATTAAAAAAATATTCAAAATCCTATTATTGTGAAGAAAAGTACCTAAAATTGTGAATTCAATTTATTAAATAATTAAGATTGATTTTATAAATCTAAACTTAACTTGAAGTTATGGAATCTTAGAAGCTCAAATCTATAGCCATGCTTGGATGTAAGCATTATGATCCTTTAATTTTTAGACATTTGAAGTTTTATATAATTATACGAGAGCTAAAAGCAAAGATGAGAGAGCAAACAATTGGATATTGAAGTTTCCTTTATGGAATATAAAAGATCCTATTATTGTATATTTTTCATTAGAATTTAATTATTGGAGTAAAAGAGCATGTAAAATGGTGGGCTTAAAAAAATGAGGTTAACATATAAAATGATGGTTTATCGTTTTGGTGAAAGTAGGAGGAGCTCTATGACCATCAATCAAGATTGAGGATGAAAAAATTAATTAGTTTAAAATAAAATAAATGATAAACTATAATTGTACAATACCACCAAAAAAATGATACCTATAGCAATAGCATGTTTTGAAACTATTAAGATTATAGGCATTTGTGAAACATTTACAAACAAATCAAGTCTTGAAAATAGGCATAGAAGACCAATTTTCATACAAAAAAGAAGATGGAATAGTTTAATATGTTTGATCCACTTCTATATATCATTTAAAATTGAGAACATGTATAACTTAATATTTGCATATTATAACAAAAATAAAGAATATATCCCAAAACTATAGGGCTATCTAGAACCACAATAGTCAACTCCATTGAAAAATGAAAACCATTCAAAGACCATCACTAGAGTTGCAATCACTCAAGGCACCACCTTCAATCTCCCATTTCTCTCTTTGCTCTGCTTCTATATCTAAAAACTCTTTGACCTTTGGATTATATCGATGTTTCCATCAATTCAATATAGGAGAAGGGGCTTTGACATATGCCTGAGCAATCTTTTCTATATAAATTGGGAGATTGAAATTGAAAGGCAGACTCTATTCATTTGCATCTTGCACTCGTTCTACTACATTGCTTCTACAAGACAAAAAAGAAAAGTTGCAATAAATAAAATACAATGCAAAAATCATTTAAGAAAAATGGAATATATTCATATAATAGGTGTTTACAAAAAAACAAGTGAACCCCAACTTATGCACAAGAGATGAATTGATTCTTCTTTGATTTCTTTGTCGGTGGTTGATTAGGTGGTGGTGTGGTAACCCTCCCCTTGCCTTTAGAAGTAGACATTGCCATAGGAAAAAATGGGAAAATTTTGGCTTTGAACATGAGAGGATCATCTTCTAAGGCCAAGATGTGTTGCCCAATCTCCAAATAAGCTTTGATGGATGATCCTAATGGAAAATAAAAGATATATGAATGAAATTCAAAGATTCAATTACATGCAATAATGAAAACAATTTAAAATTGTAGAAAATAAAGAAATACCTATTGCAGCTTTGTAATCAAGGACAATATCTCCAAGCTTGCAAAATTGTAGAATGAGATCTCGCATGAAGGGTAAGTTCTTCTCATGGGGCCCTCTCCATGGAACTTTCTCATTGATAGAAAGGTTTTCGGTGTCTATCGGATTGAAGACATCATCATTTTTCTCTATTGGTTCACCATCATAAGAAGAGTCACGATTCTCTTGGAATGAAAATTGTAAAGGAATATCCTGGCAAATGAACAATTGAATCCAAAACCTAACAAACTGGAGCATTCAAAAGTTAAATATTAGAAGAGAAATTGTATTCTTCATATCCATTTTTACAATCCAAGCATATATAAAAATTGAATTCAACCATTCTCCTAAATCTTTACAAGTAGTGAAGATGTAAATTGTAAACCTTCTATTTACCATCATTGATGGATCGCGCGTAGATGCAAGATGCAACTCATTGATTCTCCACCAATCTTTAGCCAACTTCATGTCATATTGGTCGGCCAATTCATCAACTTCTTTTAGTAAATTACGGGCATCACAATGTATGAGTAGTAAGGTGCCATCATCGTGGAAATACATGTCACCCATCTCAAAGAGACTTTCAACGTAGTTTTCTGAGTGTGAATTCCATTCTGGAATTGAAGTCAAAATACTTGGAATTGGAAGATTCTCAAGAATGTTTGCAATAATCAAATCAATCCCCGTATGCTTGTACTTTTTACAAAAGTCAGAGGTGATAGTACAATTGCAAGTAGTACTAATCTATACATTTCATACATCTCAAGTTAGAATTGGAATCTTCAAAAACAATGGCATAAAAAAATGCTAGATTTAAATTTTAGAATACAATACCTTAGCGATGGTATTATGCAACTTTATCCATAGAAGATCAAGGCCAATGGGCTCTTGTAAACTATTCAAGAGAGTAGTGATAGAAGTGTACTCTACAAAGACATGAAGAAAGTGTGGCTCTATCATAGAAGAGCTAGCTGAAGGAAACAACAATTGTTTTTTCTTCCGAATTTGATGAGCAATGGCATGAACAACATTTGATAAAGAAGAATCTAGAGCAACAAGTGCATTGTTGTCATTAGGGCCTTGGTCCAACATAGGCGTTGTCTCATGACTCTCTAAGGGCAAGGCCATAAGCTCATTCTCTACCTTCTCTTTCTCCGCCTTTTCAATCTCTACCTTTTCTTTTGCCACCTTTTTGTCTCCTCCTTCTCTTTTGCCGCCTTTTCTATCTCCACTTTCTCTTGTGAGCCGCTTCTTCTTTGGTACCTTCTCTTGTGGCTAGATTTCTTTGGAGTTATCTTCTTGCACATCATCAAGGTCAACATGAATAAGCTTATTACCATCAAAAGTTGTTCTCTCTACCACTTCTGAGTCTGGAGTGTAGTTTCAATGACAATCAAGGTACCACCCTCCTGCTTCCAAGTGTGGAAGTTTGAATTTCTTCAATTATTCAGAAGAGTACATACAAAGATCAGAGTCTTTTTGCAACTAATATACAAAGAATGGTGGTACAACCTCTCTTGAAATTGTGTTCTTTGGAAGTAGAACTTGTATGAAGTACCTGAAGTTGAAGATACAAATGGCATGATGAGCAATCAATTCATGAAACATCTTTTATGAATAGCAAATGAAGCATTTTTATCTATCATATAAGCAACAATAACAAATAGGGATCCAAAATTAAAAGACAATGAAAATCTAAACAATTATAAATGCCATCAATTTGAATAGTATTGTAGTACTTGTATACAACACATCTCACTATACTTTCAGTTCCAGAAAACTCTATAAATACAGACTTCTTTGTATAGAGTTTTTTATCTTTGTTTCCAAAGAAAGAAGTGAATGCTTTGTCCCACAAAAGGATGCGTCAACTTTCAACATAATTAGAGGGCTTTCAAACTCCTTGAATGGTCCAATCTACAATGATTCCTCATCTTTGCAAATGTTTGTAACCATCTTTACAACTGCCTCCTCCAACTATTCAAATGAAATAGATAATGCTAAAAAAAAAAAAGTGTAAAACTATAATAATTGTAATTGAAGAATTCATTTGTAATGTGAGAACTATACCTTAGCCCCAAAAGATGCTTTGTTGATTTAAGAATCCCAAAAGAAGTCTCTATCTTTAGACCCTGGAAAACGATAAGATTGTTGAACAATCGACAACGCATTCCACCATCTTAACCACTATACCTTGTGTTTTGATTCAATGTTAGTGGTAGTTATTTTTTGCAGTTTTTCGATTGTCATTTCGGGAGTTGAATTTTTGCTGAAGTGGCGATCAATCTAAACACATGATAAGATTTATGTTAGAACAAAACAAATATAATGAAATATTTTGAGATTTCAATTATAAATGGAGTAAAAATGAATATATACCTCTTTCACAAAATCATTTCCATTCTTTGGATTTGCCACTACAAGATACTTCTCAAAGTCTTTGGTATGAATGGCCTTCACAAACTTTTCTAGAGGCATTCTTCATTGCTTCCCAAATGCTTGGAGTAGTTCTTTTTTAGAGTGGTGTTCACATTGTATATTCTCGAGCTGCTTCATTGGTGGCCACTGCAATCTACTACTACAATTGGGAAAAAAAATGTCAAGAGGATTTTATAAATTATACAAACTATATGGAAAAAATAACAATTAAAAAAACAATTGTATTTTATATAAGAAGGAGATGAAGACATTGATTGTCAAGGAAAACCAACTTGGTCTCATTGCCTTAAACTTCTCACAATATTGGTACTCTTCAAGGGAAATGAGGTCTTTGAAATCAACGAGGGGTAGAATTCCAAAATTCCTAATTTGGCGCAATCTGGTTGGAATTGTGCTTTTGACATGATCATGCTCAATAGACCTGTACAATGCATTTAAATCGAGATAAAAATATTGAATTCAATTACAATAAATTCATATTGAAATCATACAAATTTATTCAAATGAAATAGAAAACGTACCAATTAATGTTGCTCATGGCATTTAGCAAGTCTACCACTTGACTTCTTGGATCCAATACAATGTAGTGTACTTGCTAGTGCCAATGCAACTCTTGAGGATGACTATTGGTGATATGGCACATCCATCCCGTCAAACAGTGATTCTCATTCCAAACATAAAACATCTTACCTCTCAATTGGGCAAGGTCATCATCTGCCATCAACTTCTTCTTGAATTCTGCATTAACAAGTTGCCAAAGAGGATCCTACTTTGCAATTTCTTCTTTGCTCACGTCTACAATTTTTTTGAAATTGTTGTATAAAGAAATGTACAAAACGTGGTCACCTTCACAATAGTTAGTTATGAACTCTCTCGAATCTTTGAACGTCCACTTCGCCAACAGGTTGAATCTCGTCCATTACAATCATTCTGCAAAGAGGAATTTAGAGGCGTGACTTTATACTTGGCTGTATACGTAGCAAGTTGATGAGATTTGTAGAATCGACCTTTAGCTGTTTGCGGAATTGCGGTGGAGTTGCTCACTTTCTACCATGCTTGTTATATAAGATGGACACTTATGTATAGGTTCATCGTCTTCTTCAAGATCAATTAAAACAACCTTCAAATACACAATTTACAAACAATCATGAGTATAGTATAATGAAAAATATAGCTCAAAGATGTAAAGCACAAATGAGTTCACATCAACTATTGTGAATTTGATATTAAAAATATCTCAAAGTAGATTGAGATGTGCAATTCGCTCTGAGTGACAAGGAGTGCGACAATAAAACTCCAATGCCATTTGCCTTGCTATTTGTACCCTCAAATGGATAGGGATAAGTGGCAAAACCCTAACAACATCTCTAGTACGTGTGGAAGCCATAGAAGAACACGATGCAGATATGGACACTGGAGATGTAGGGATGTAACCTACAGATGGAGGCCAAGGTGATGTTGATACATATACTGGTGAAGTTACTATATGTGGAGGCCTAAGCATTGATGTCGAAGTATGGGGTAGAGAAGACCTACCTCCTCGGATGCTAAAGATGTACTCCCTACAACACTAGACTTGTAGTGGTAGTTCATCGTTTCAGCGCTTTCAAGATCGCTGAGGTCAATCACCTCATATGCTGGATTTATAGGCTTGATCTACATAGCCTAAATTGACATTTAAAAAATGAACATTTAGAAAAATAAAAATAGATATTAAAAATATGAATAGATGACATTGCATGAATGCAAAGTAGATGAATTGAAGAATGTTTAGAATTAATATGTACCTAGACTAGTAGTATTGGCAAACCTCTAGTAAGCATAATAGGAGATGCTACAATTGTACCCATTTCTCCTATAATAGCCTTAGCAGCATTGTCTTCAATGTCACCCTCTTTTTCAGTGACATTGGTGACATTGACTGTCTCGTTCTCATTCTCAACATATGAAGCAACAATGACAATCTCCTCGTCTTCTTCATCTTCTTCATCCATCTAATTAATGTATAAATTCAAAAATAAAATATGAGTGATGATCCATGTATACAAGTAATTCTAACAAATTCAGCACACTTGTAGACTAAAAATCCTACACTATAAGCCCCTAAAAAAGCATCTTTATAAACAAAGGACCCTAAAAAAATCAGCACACTAGTAAACCCTAAATTTTGAACTATAAAGAAAGTATCCTCGTGAACGAGGGAGCTTGAAAAAATCAGCACTTTAAAGAACTAAAAACAAAAAACTACAAGCGCTAAAGAAGTATCCCCATGAATGAGGAAGCTTGAAAAAATCAGCACCTCTAAAAAACAAAAAACAGTAAACCACATGGCCTAAAGAAGTATCCTCGAGAATGAGGGAGCTTGAAAAAATTAGCATTCTAAAAAAACTAAAAACAGTAAACTGCAAGTACTAAAGAAGTATCCTCATGAACGAGGAAGCTTGAAAAAATCAACATTAAAAAAAACTAAAAACAGTAAACCGCAAGCACTAAAAATGTATCCTCGTGAACCAGAAAGCTTGAAAAAATCAGCACCCAAAAAAAACTAAAAACAGTAAACTAAAAGCACTAAAAGAAGGAGATCCTAAAACCACCGTAATGTAAAAAACCGCAAAATTTGGACCACTTTTTTGAAACCCTAAACAAGAAAATAATAGACATAAAGATACCAAATTTTTACCTCAATGTTTGGTTGGATGTTTGCCTCTCCTCCAAACGTTGTACATTCCCCATCCTCCTCCATGATCTCCAATGAGTAAAACACCCAAACCATGAGTAAAAAGACTCCTCGCCAACGAGTACTCAAAATAATTTAACTATCCACACAACAGTGTATATAGTACCTGAAGTGTCCGTTGAAAAATTTAATAAAAATAAAAATAAAATAAAAAGAGTATAAAATTGGTAGATGTAAGGCAAGACAATCTTTTTAATAACTTTTTCTATTGTGAAGATTTCAAGTCAATTTTTTTTTCTTATACATTATAACCTTACAATTCACCTCAATTTCTTTCAAAATTTTTGGATAAGTCTGTGATTTTTTAAGAATCAGCAAAGTCCACTAAAAAGTCCGTCAGTAAGATTTGGCCAAAAACTTCTGATTTTGAAGATTTCAGGCCACATTCCAGGCCACATTCTAGACCACATTCCATTTTTGTATTTTGGTTTCTAGGCCGTAAAACATTCAATAAGTGTTTGTTTGGAGCATGTTATATATCATTGGAATTGTATTCTCAAGGTACATGATTTTGTCATTTCTATACAATGCACTTCTACTAATAAAAGAACTAATATTAATTCAATACACTATCTTTTAAATTTGGTAGCCTTCTTCTTACACTCACAACTTTCTACTTACATTGATATGCACTAAGCTTGTAAAGAATTACATATGGATTATATTTCTATTTCCTTGACTTCCTCAAGATGCTTATTAAAAACATTCATTGCAAATGACCATATTGGAATACGCTTACTAAATCATCTCTACCTTCACTACCCTCCTTATTCTCATCCTCTTCTGCATCATCTTTGTTGCCTTTTTCTCTTTCTACCATAAGCACTAGCTCTTATCTAAGCTCAAGAAACCATCGCCAACAATGTCGTCCACCTCTTGGCCTTCAAAATCAAGTGCTTTTGACGTTTCACCATAGCCCTCTTTTCCTCAAGTCAAAATTTTTGTGGCCCCTCTCATTTCAGATTTCAACCTTTCCTTTGGAGTGGTGTAATATAATTTTTTTTTTCTTCTTTGTTTGTCTACTTCCAACTTGGAACTTCGGAACCGTAATGAATTCAAGCATTTGAATTATCAAACACACATCTCTAAACAATGAGCATCTCAATACTTTTCTATTGCCTCTGCTCTATTTATCGTTCACCCTTTCTACCTTTACATAATGTTCCTATAGACATTAATTCTCCTGAAATGAAAACATGCTTAGCTATTCAAAGTCTTCAACAACAACATATGTCCTATGCAATAATCTCTTACAATCTCCCTTCTAATAATAGGAAACAACTATCCACCACACTAACTAACTAACATGAAACAAACACTAATTGCAAAGAAAACATAGAAAGTGAGACTATAAGGTCCTTTGATTCTGATGAAGGTAGTATATAAAAGGCTGTTTAGGATAAGTGTTTTGAATCTCTGACAATTATACAATTTTCAAGCAAATCAAAATTATTAAATATAACAGATTTATTGTTATAAATGACACTTCTGGCATAAATACACTACCACCACCATTTCACTACAACGTATACATTAAGGTTCATTGGGCATTCCTTTCATTCATGTCACCAAATATCTAAATGAAATGGGAAATATTCAAAATAGAACTTAGCAATACTCCAGATTTCTTTAACAATCATGTTCAAATTTCGTATTACATTCAAGGTTTCAAATTGATACATATGAGCACTTATTGAAATGTTTGCCATTATTAATAGAAATCTTGATATATATAGTAATTTGGATCTATACCTTTTTTTTAAAGATCATTTCTAAATTAATTCATAATAAATATACCTACTTACGTTATCAATTATTAAACATCTGACAATTTTATTCAAATTTTTCCTAATCTTTACAGATATGATTGTATACCTTTCTTTCTACTTTGTAATCATCATGTGCTTGTAATTTACCTAAGTATTTATTCTAATGAGGTCTCTTTCAATCAATTCAAATTCATCTCACTTCCTAAATTCTTGTCAGAGTCCTTCATTGTTATACTTTTATTACCATTTTCTATCCATACATACTAGACAAAACTAGGTCATCATCCAACTACTTTGTTATATGTTTGTTTCCAATAAAATATCTTTTTTTAAAATTTATTTTCTTATAGTACGATTTTCTTAGAGAGCAATATTTATTCATTCTAATATTGTTCTACAACGTCTCTTCAACTTAAAAGATACAATCAGTTATTTCAACCATAGTGTTGCACAATAGAGGTCAAAGATAATTGCATTGTATATGATGTTCTATGTTGTTTGTCTTCATTGTTTTTCATATGTTATGTTAGTATAGTATTTTATAGTAGGCTTCCAAAATGAGTTCATGTAGATCCTCATCTCAAGATAATATCCAACCATTCAAAGTCTAGACATTTTTCCACCACATTGGGATGCCATCTGATGATGCAATTCATAGATATGGTGGTCGTGAGAGAAAACGGTGAAGGTTTACTTGTAATTTTTCCAATAGGAATAGATGGGCTTGCTTCTATATTAGCATTGAGACTAAGTCTTAGGTTTAAACTTCAAGCTGATTCTATTCATCTAGATGAAGACATTTTTTTATTTTATTTTGGAAACCTTACTTACACCGTTGGACAACTACCATCTTTAGTTGGAGAAAATATAATGTGGATCTTGAATCCTGGAAGATATAGGGCTTACAGAGTCGCTAGTATAGTTGAGTCCAACTCTAAAGGAACACAAACCATCCCTTTGTCCTCTTCGGCTTCTTTTCAAATCCCACTTTTGAACCATGTCAAGGTTGAATCTCAAATGCACCTTGTCACCATCCTTAGTTCAAATTCCGAAACAAATTCTCCTGAACCTAGCTTGAATTTGGAGACTCCTTCTTCCCTTGCAGTTTTGTCTATAGATCCTTCATTTATATGAATAGTGATGCCTAATCTAAATGTTTTTAGTGGGTTAGCAACATCTGTAATTGATTGTTTGAGAAGATTGTGTAATTTGAAGGGATGTAGGAATGTCTTGTCCAAACTAGATTATGATAGTATTCAAATTCAAAAAGTGACAGGGTTACCTCCGTCTTTCAATGGCAATGTTATATTTGAATTGTCTACAACTAATACTAGTAGCACCTCATTCCAAGGAAAACAGATGGTCGGCATGGATAAGCAATATGATGGCCATGTCTAGTCAACGAAAATGACTACAAATATAGTCAATCAAATGGGTTTATCTTTCCGGAAATCTAATTGCTTGGAGCACCTTCGTTGTGTGAATTCTAACTACAAATTTTTGAATTGTATACATCGAATTTAAGAAGTCAATGAGTTAGAATGGGAAAGGCTTTCACCAACAATACTCAATGTTAGACAAATGCATCCAGCAAATTCAACTTTGGTATGCAAGATCTGCAAAGAGCCTCTGGCATGTATTGTGCAGTGTATTGTACAAGTGTATTATGTAACAAAAAATTACATAATGACTAGGGCATTTGTTCATTTTGGAAGTCATGCACATCCAATAAAGGATGGAGAACTTTGAGACATGCAAGAGAGAACCTGAATTCTAATTGGAGAGCAATTAGAACGAATGCCTTTGGCAATAAATTCTTCAATTGTCATGGAAGCTACGAAAGAACTTCTAGGAGGCTTACTTTTGTGTCTGAACGAAGAGCAACCAAAGGCCATGGACTTTGATGATTTGATGTCGGTCTTAAAAAAATGCAAGTACTTAAGCTCTCCAAGTATACAGAATGAGGTAACTTCCTTCAAGTATTTGAAAAAATTTAGAGTCATTGATAGCATAACCAAATTGAGGAGGTTCAACACATGGGCATTTGTGCAAGAAAATAAATTTCCTGGTCAAGGGACAAATATAGATAAAGTATTCATTTTTTGAATGTCCAAAGTAGGTTTAGGAAGTGGAGTTGATTTGGTGAAGTGTATACAAAGGAGTGGAGATCTTCAAGAAGCTTGGTTGATGTTTGATCACGTTAAGTGTGTTAAAGATTCGACAACCATAGCATGCCACGTCTACGACTCAACTTATTTGTTATGCAAACGATATAAAAATGCTTCATCAACTGCCCAATTTGAAGAGCATTACCTAGCTATTAGAGCATGGTGATTGTCATCAGGTGTCACTACGGAGGAAGGGTTGTATTTCTTGGAGTTGTGGCTTTCATTGGCATTTTCAATATTGACAATGGGGAGGATTTAATTAACTTGTAAGTTTTTTGCCTCATTTACTATCATTTGTAATCATATCAGATTCTTTATTGGTGAATTGAATTGATCTTTTCTTCTTCAAGCATTAACACAGAAGTTTTATAATTAGCTTAGCAATCGTATAAAACGTTGTCAATATTGAGCACTGTCTCATGACTCATAGTTAGGGCACCTATCAAGGCCTTTTTTGAGATTGAAAGTGATTTTCTTATTATTAGGTTGTGCAACATTCTATTTCTTTTTCTTTTAGTATGCATTGGATTCTGCATTACAACACTGAATACACTTGTTGCAATTATAGTCTCTCTTTCTTATGATTTTGTAAGATGAAATAGCATGGAGTCTACAAAAATGTAATGTAGGTGTTGTATTTCTATGATTGCAGGATCTTATTGTATCTAAGAAAGTTGAAATGCCATCGTGCAACCTAGTGGAGATAGTCCACAATAAGTGGCTTCAACAATCTGGAAATCGTGGAAATGATTTATATATAGCCACTGTTAATGATTTTGTGAGAGTGTTTATGCAAATGGTAAAGTATTACTAGTGCTTAAAAGGAAACCAAGCGAGGATTGGACCGGGGAAGGAAGAACTCCTCCTACAAGTTGCACAACGCTCAGTACAAAGAACTAGAAATCCAAAATCTCTCACCGCAGCTACTTCTAAGATTACGGAAGTTGAAGAATTTATCAATAAGGAACCCCATCTTGAAGGTCAAGAAGTGTTTGGATTACAAAAGAGGAAGGCTAACATGCCTCTTGGCTACGAGTTTGATTCACATAGACTTGATAAGGTGAATTTTTCTCATCCATGTGTTCAAACAAGGGCCTTCCAAGCGACAACAAGCCGAGATGAATTTAATCCAATTTTAGAAGAGGTTGCTACATCTGTGGATATAGAAGTTCATGATTCAATGTCAATTGACGAGAATCTTGGACAACTTAGTCCTTGTAAGTGGACTCATGTGTTTGCAATTTAAGAAAGTGTGTATAATGAGGCACAATGGTACATTGCCCAATTGGCAAAAACATCTGCAAGAGCATGTTTTGCACCTCAAGCAATTATGAAGAAGAAGTGCATTGCCAGAATCATCCAACGCAACGTTGCAATAGATACGTCGATTTATACACGTATAATGGTAAATTACAAGAAGAATTCACATGAACGCACGCAATTTTACTTCTACAATGATGACATTGAACGTTGTGTGAAGGGAACACCGTGCAAGCGGAAGTTATTCGTGCCACGTGTGCTCACCATTTGGCTGGTTCAAATAGGCACAAAACTTTTAAAGGTCGAAATCTTAGCTCTTGAATTTGTTGGTTTTGTGCTTCCACAACGGCAAGTTATTTCACCTCGACGACTCTTCAGCGAAGAAGAAGGTGTAGAACTTGTTTGTGCTTATGCTACTCCATCGTCACCAGATGAGCATCCAAAGTTCCGAGTGGGTAAAGTTGTTCGCAGGAACCCCAAAACACCAACAACAAAGCAACAAAACAATTGTGCTTCAACCCCTCACTTTGAATGCCCGCATTCAAAGAGTTACAATGGTTTCTCATCCGGGTTTTGGTTGCATTGTTTCTTTGAATTCAGAGATATAACCTCGAAATGGAGATTTTATGCTAACAATTTCGTCTTTCCCAGAGTGCACATGCTCGAATTTCAAGGAGATGAAGTTGAATAGTTTGGATAAGCATGGAAGTTGGGCAAACTGTAAACATCTTTATTACATCTTCATTGTAATTTGTAAATTATAGTGTACGGTAGATGTCTTCATCCATGCTACTAGTTTCAGCTTCAATGAAGTGAAGCAAATTTTGCTTAATGGGATCCTAAATCATTTGGGATCTAATTAGGTTTTATTTTTAGCTAGAGATGATTTTTCCTTGTTTTTACAGGTCTACTATGTACTCATAAATGAAGATGTAGTGAGACTAAAAAAGCCACTACTTGCATTACATTAAATTCACTTGTTTGAAAATTACAAAACAATGGTGTCCTTTGCACTATATGCATGATGGTTTGAATTTGAAGTATCTAAACTATGTGACTTTTGGGGGCAATTTAAATTGTGTCTTTCTTTTACTTGCAACCATAGACACAACAAATTCAATCGGCCCATATATGAACATGCTAACAAGGTCCTAAACTATTATGCCATCCTTCCAAGGTTAAAATAACATTTCAATTTTACTATCCTATATCAACTACGGTAATAGGTATAGGACCCTAAACCTGTGACATGGAAGAAACAACCTTAATTTACATCTAAAGTTGTTATAGGACTCCCAAGTTGTAATTTTAGTTGTAGACCGGAACTGTATAAGTTTGCCCTATGATTTTTAATGAAATTCTCATCCATTTTTTTATCATCAAATGCAAAGTCATGGTTGAAAATAATTTTGTTAATTTTTTCTTTAAACCTTTAGCCAATATTTTTTCTATTGTCAACAAAATTTTTACCTTTGGTTCATCCAAATATTTAATGAATTTCATCCAACATTTCCATCTACTTTCATCCAACACTTTTCCTACTATCATCTATAATTCTACTTTCATCCAATTTTTCCATCTCCTTCCATGTACATCCTTTAGACCCTTCTATCCCAATTTTCAACAAATCTTTTCTATATTTCCATCAACTTTTGCCCTAAACTCAAAATAATTCCACCCAAATTTTAGTTGACTATCTTCAATTTTTATTTATTTTTAACTCACATTTTCCTTTCTCATCAAAAATGTACGCTCCCTACTCACCATTTCCCGCTCACCACTCATTGCTCTTTGCTCTACACTCGCATACTGGCAATGTTGGCTTCAAGTGTTGGAAATTTTGAACATAAGATGATTTCCAACCTCACTATTGAATAATACAGATTCTAGATGCTTTTCAACAATTAAGAATTCCCCCTTATTTGTTTGAAGTCTTCAATAGTTATAATGTCATGAATCCCTTTGTCAACACTCCAAGGTAAAACAATTAATTTTTATATTTCTTACTCTAATTTTCTTATAAGCCTCAATGCTTGAATTCACATAATTTCTCATACAAATGGTGTAGTAAGCTCCCGAAGGTGGTAAGAGTAATTTTGTAAAAATAAATATATAAAATAGAGAAGATATGGCCTTAAGAAGGGAAACATTTCTCTTTACTACCCCTTTCCTCCAAAATAGACCTTTCCAAATCTAAGCTACACCATGGGAGCTTCATATATGCCACAAGAAATAACAAAAAAGTTACTATTTTGACCCTCAAAATGGTATAATTTATAGTAAATGATATTACATTTGGAATGACATGTATGATTTATTCTCAGATATGATTTAGAAAATACATGCATGACAAAAAAAATACACCAAAAAAGTCAAAATCAACATTCAACAATTGAACAAAAGTTCTATTAAATCCACTTTTTGGATTTGGAAAACTTTAGGGACTAAATATAGTTTTATACAGTTATACTATTGTATATAATCTCTTTAAATCATTAGTTGTATTTTGTACATAATGGAGATTTTACAAATTTAATATCGGTATTGTAGATTCTAAAGGGCCTTGACAAGGGGCTTGATGACAACTTCAAATTAAATTTTAAATCTTAGTTGAATTTAAAATTTAGAAATCGTTTGAAAAGTCTTGTTAATTAGACTATCTTTTATTGAATCAATTATATTTATCAGTCATTGGGTAAGCCCTAAGGCTTGAATGTTTACAATAATGTATAATTAGGTACCTTCTCATTTCTTTTCATTTTCCATTCTTCTAGAATATTTTTTTTGGGTAATTCAAATTCATTCAATTAACCCCTAAAAAAATCAAGGCACATTTTGGGCATAAATTGTGAAAAATTCTTACTTCTCAAGGTAGTGAAAAAAAATTAAAAAAAGTTTTCTTCAAAATTCAACTATACAAATTTATGCAAGAATGTTATGGGAATGTAAGAAAAAATTTCAAAAACTTTGACTACATAAATTGAAAGATATAATTTTTGAAATTAGAAGAATTTTTTTTTTTTCTAATTTTGCCCAACAAAGCTAGTAACTTTTAACTCCTAAAGTGAGACTTTTACACTATTGATACATGGTTATTTTTTGGAGACATTTGCATCTTGTATCATGTACATTACATACTTGCCAAATTTCAAAATTATTAGAGGAGTTTTGCACATGCTACTTGAGCTACTCAAAAAGCTCAAGGCAATATAATTTTTTATCTAAGCACACAATTAGAAAAAAAATTATATTCCCATTAAGGAGGTACATGTTCACACCTTCTGTCAAAATTTGAAAACTATCCATCAAAAAGGGACTTCATATGCACTAACCCAAGATTATTTGTGTATGTTTGGTCTTTTAGGGGTGAACACCTAAAGGACCAAGCTGCATTTTTTGGCAACATAGTGATTTTGGGCAACTCACTACAAATGGAGTTTTTATTTATTTTTGCTGAAAATTTTCACACAGTATGGAAACAAAGTTTTTCTTTTAAGTGTGAAAAATAATCATAACTTTTGAATACACGGTCAAAAAGTTATTGTGTGATATGTAGTTTTTTTCACTAAGCAGGCAATCTAGGCCAATAAAAAAAAATCACCTTTTTCAGAAATAAAAATTTGAAATATTTTTTTAGATTGAGAGAGAGAGAGAGAGAATTTCATTTTGATCAATGAGTACTCTAAAATAAACTCTCAAGTTGTTTATTTAATTCAATTTTCAATATTTTTGGAAAAAATAATACCATAGGATGTAGATTGCTTATTACAACATTGCAACCATTGTAATTGACATTTTTCAACTCCATAACTAAATTATTAATAATTTAATATTTTGATTCATTTTCACTTCTTTTTATTTTGAATTTTTATCCTATATGTTGTACAATGCCAAATGATCTAAAAAATTTCAAACATATAGCCAACTAGCCTTGAAGAATTAATTTAAAGAATTGCAACCATTTGGGACATTTTTTCATACAAATGCGACATTGTGAAGTGTAGCTGCTTGGTTTTTCCTAGGGCCAAGAAAAAACATTTTGTCTATTCAAACACTAATATCTTGCAATCTACATAGCAAAAATTTCTGAAATTTTTTCCACATCTACGAAAATCAAATTACTACAAGATCCTGTAGTTGGATGTGTCCAATTTTTATTTTTTTATAATCCTGGTATTTCTCTTCAAAATGGAAATTTTAGAGCATTTTTGGTGAAAAAATAGTCAAGATAAATATACCTAAATTCAACCCTATAGTTCCTTGACTATATTTTCACCAAAAATGCCCCAAAATTGCTATTTTTAATAGAAGTACTAAATTTTATTTTTAAAAATCATTTTTGGATACATGTAACCATAGGATCTTGGAGTATATTTGATTGAGAAGATGTGGAAAATTCAAAAATTTCCACCTTGTGAATTACAAGATATTAGCATTTAAATTGAAAAAAACACATTTTTGGGCTGTGTGAAAAAACAAGTAGCTAGACTTCTTAAGATCACATTTGTATGAAAAATGTTCAAAATGGTAGTTCTTCTTTGTATTCATTATTCAAAAAAAGTTGTCTATACGCATGAAAAATTTCAATTCACTTGGAATTGTACAACATATAGGAAAAAATAATAAGTAGAAAGAAGTAGAGAATGATGCAAAATACTAAATTGATGCAATCCCAATGGTTGAAATGTGGTATTAAACAACCTACATCATATAATTTTATTTTTCCAAAAATATTGAAAATTAAGTTAAATAAAAAAACTACAAAGTTTATTTTAGGGTAGAGAATACACAATTGCCCACAAACTAAAATTCCTCATAATCACTTTTATGTCATTAATCAAAATGGAGTGATTCAAAGCTTTTCATTCATATATATATATATATAAAAAAATTTCAAATTTTTTATTTCTTCTAAAAGTAATTTTTTTCTAATCTGCTTGAGTTGCCTAAATTGAGAAACAAACTACATGTTGTACTCATTAGAGGATTTTGGAGGGGATGGAAGGGCCATTTTAAGGCCGTTTCCATTGCTATCCCCCCTATAGCATGAGAACAACCACTATCAAAATTTTTATTTATTATTTATTTTTTAATTTGAAAATGAAAAAAAAATGAATTAAATTTTTTTAATGACATGGTAGTTATTATGCCACATGAGGCAGATGGTGCAGCAAGTTTCCAAAGTCTGAAAACCTCATGGAACTTGTAGCCCTCCAAAACAATTGAAAATCTTCCAATGATAGCTTTTTAATTATGAAGTCAAAAGTTATGAAAATTATTGGGCCTTGAAGCTATTCCTAGCTAATCCACATGTTTTGTGGAAATTTCAAGAAAATAAAATAAAAATTTCATTTGTAGTGAGCTGCCTAAAATTTCTATTTTACTAAAAAATGCAACTTGGTCCTTTAGAGGTTCAGTGAAAATTTATAACATTGCAAATTAGAATGGATTATAATCTATTTAGAAGAATATTATATGATAAATTTCAAATGAAAGTTTCAACTTGTGATCTATAATCATATTCATACAATTAAATCAACACTTTAAAAATAATTAATACTAATCAATGAAATTTGATTTGAAAGTTCATTTAAAAGTATGATTCATATAGATAATTAATAAATTTTACATGAAAATTGAAGAAATGAATTCAAAATTTGAAGTTCTAATTAAATTATTTTTTGAAAAATTTGATCTTAGTCAATTAATTAACCCTAAAAGACTAAGGAACCTACATTGGGCTTTGGGAGAATTTGGATAATCAATGATGGTGTCAATTTTTAAGAGTAAATATTGAAAAATTATACATATATAAAAGATTTAAATACCTTAAATAGGAAAAAAAGAAGTATTTGAGTTATTCTTGAACAAATAGAATACTTTGTAATTAAATTAGAAGAGAATTAGGGCATATTTCCCAAGAATTCAAGGTGGGGCTTGGTTAATTTTGTGAGAACTAAATACTTCCATCAATGAGTTCATTATTAGCTAGTGAAATTGCAAAAAAATCAATTGCAATTTGAAAACATTAGGAAAAAATTGGTGAAAAATCTATAAAATTTCTATTTAGAAGAAAAAAAGACTTAGTACTTGAAGATAAAACTCAAAAATATCATGAACCTTGGTCTCCAACTAACAATGCAAAATTAAAAAATATCTTGACCTCATATTATGCACTATAAGGTTGAAAAAGACAAATTGACAAGTAGAAAATCAAAATTATGATTGAAAGATGAAGATCATCTTTAGCCATTCAGTTTTGAGTATCTAGTGCAGAAGCTGATTTGGATTATTGTCTAAGGATCCATCTTATCTTGTAAAAGACCAAGACATATTTTGTGTACAAATTGTAAAAAGTTGTTACTTTTTAGAATAATGAAAAAATAAATAAATAAGAAGTATTCTCCCCCAAATTCTACTATACAAATTTGTACTAAACTACTATAGGAATGTGTGGAAAAATTTTAGAAACTTAGATTGCACGGATTGAAAGATTATAATGTTTGAAGGTAGAAAAAAAACTTTTTTTTGACCTTGCTTGAGATTACCTACGGACTTTTAATTCCTTTTAGAATGAGATTCTTACACTAAGTCTCATGGTGTATCTTTTAACATTTGCATCTTGTATTATGTAAGTTACAAACCTATCTAATTTTAAAATTATAGGGTGAATTTTATACATGTTGCCCAATGCTATCTAGTTGCTTCCAAAGTTTAGGGAAACATAACTTTTGATTTGAGCATTCCGAATAAGAAAAAAAAAATTATATATCCTCTAAGGGGATACATATTCATACTTGGTGTCAAAATTTCATGAATATCTGACCAAATTTGACTTTGTAGGAACCTACTCAAGATTTCTTGAGTACGTTGATGAACACTTGACCTTTTAGGAATTATATGGAGGTAACCAATATCTTAAATGTATGTAGGGTTTGACTTCAAGATTGAAATATATCTCTATATATATTGGTTTTGGAGGGAGGAAAGGTACATTGTATAATGCATAGCATTGTGTACAATTGGAATGTAAGGATTTAAAAATATATATTTTTTTGTACATAAACTACTTCTATGAAGTTTAGTATGAGGAATTTAAGTTTCAACATAGCACCAACCATTCACAAATTTTTTAAACATACTCTAAATAGGTTGCATACATTAATTACAAAAATTGGCATGCACATAATTAATTTGACCTATTAAACAACTTCAAATTGTACAACTTTGAATGATTAAAAAAAAATGTATTTAATCATAGAAAAAATACTTAGTATATATCATGGGCAAATAGTTGTGCACTTATTTTGACCATTACAATCTCTACAATTATGGAACATAATCCTTTGAAATTTTAAAGATATGTACAAAGATGAGTTAAGACCAAGATCTTCTAGTTCAATTATTGAAAAATGGTTTCTTTGCTTCTTTTTAAATTTCATGTGAAGGGGTCTTTTTGAAGCTGTTTGAGCTTCTAAACCCAAAGGAATTTTAGGGATTAGTGAGTTTTTTTTATGTGCAAATTTTTGAATTTAAAATACTAATATTACACTAGAAGTCTAAAAACATATCCAGTACAACTAACTACTATGCAACTAGTGTCCAACCTATACAACTATCATGCAACTAGTTTCCTCTCTATTAGCACCAAATCTAATGTAATTGTTTTACAACATTCATATATTGTTTTAGTTGCAAAGCAATCATTCTATAGTTGCAAAAAAAGACTAGGAAACACCTAGTGTCCTACACAACTATCATGCAACTCTAAAATGATCATAGTTGTTCCTAGTTGCTTTCTAGTTGTTTCCTAATTGCTTTCAAAGTTCATTCCCATTTGTCTTATATCAATTGTCCCATACCAATTGTACCAAGTACCATTAGATTGGATATATAACACTTGTATGTTGTAGTCTTACATGAAGAATTTTTTTGATGGAATCTTAAGATTCCTACAATTTGTAGAAATCAAAATAATAATTAAAACTTAAAAATCAATTAAATTGAAATTTTGAAATCTAGGGAAAAAATAAATCTGGAATTTTGAAATCTAGAAAAAAGTAGATTTGAAATTCAAAAATCTAGAAAAAGGTAGTTAAAATATTCAAAAATCTAGAAAGAAGGTAATTCTAAAATTTTGAAATCTAGAAAAAGGTAGATATGAAATTCAAAAATCTAGAAAAAGGTAGTTAAAATATTCAAAAATCTAGAAAGAAGGTAATTCTAAAATTTTGAAATCTAGAAAAAGGTAGATTTGAAATTCAAAAATCTAGAAAAAAGGTAATTCAAAAATCTAAAAAGAAAGTAAATATGAAATTTTAAAACTTGCAAATTATTGAGATTAATATTTTAAAATTTACAAATCTACAAATTACAAATGTCGATGAAGTTCTTTGCATGCTATCAGATGACAAAAAAATGTTGCAACTAGACTACAACTAATGCAACTTGTTCATTGCAACTACAGGCTCTACATTGTCACCTAGGTGCAAACATCCTAAGTGACTACAAAATGAGTTGCACATTGTAGTTGCAAGACTTGTCATTTTCTTTTAGTGTTAAAAGCACTTGAATAAATGCTTTTGTTAACCTTAGAACATCTAAACCAAAAAATATTGGAAATCCAAATTGTACATTTAATTGTTATCATTGAGACATCTAAATTTAATATGCACAATGTATTACAATGTATTATAATGAAGCATTGTGTTAGTATAAATTTCCTCATCTAGTCTATGTAAAGATTTTCTCTTTGATTTTTTCAATGTCATTACATGCCTTGAATAGATTTGGTTTGTAAGAAAATTCTCTTTACACTAAATTTAATGTGCATTTAACAATATGAGTTTTCAAAGTTTTTAAACAATGTATAGTAGTTCATCTAAACAAAATAAAAATTGGTATACTACAATATGCAAACATCCCTAAAGTTAATGAAAAATGTTGAAAAGATTTAGTTGCTAGAAATAATCAAGTATTCATGTTTAATGTTTTGTAGTAAGAATTCATGAATATAAATTCATTCTCCGATGCTCACAAAATTGGTTATACGTATAAGTGTTTTACCAATATCATCATTCAATTTTAGCCCTTGTACTACTACACTGAAATGGTTATTTAGTATGGGTGGATAATTAGTCAGCATGAGAATTAGGATGCCCAATTTTAAAATGTCATCATTGCACACCACAAATGCTACAACCAGTGTTGAATAGTATATCCTTGAATGTGATAAATAGTTTAAACCATTCAGTCACCATTTCTGTATCCATTTCAGTGTACCGACCAGCAGAGGAAGGAAAAATTCTACATGGACTAAGTTACAGTTGTTGCTAAAACATCAATTTCTTTAATTTGGCGGTATTTCACGACTCCAGCGCTTTCATGGCGTTCGGCTTGAAGCTTCGACCTGAAACGTGTTTGTTTGTGTCACAATTTCTGGATCCCAGAATCATGCCAATCAAACGAAATTGAAGATCTTAGTTTGACCGATCACCCTCAAACAGTAATAACTGCCACCAATCACAAAGGAATGAAACCTCAGGTGATGTAAATCAAACTGCACTGGCTCATCTTGTTCAAGTTTGCATCGAACTCTCTCACATCCGAGCTTTCCGGAGTCCAACCTGCGGGGACTTACGTAATTCATGAATTTTAAAACTTCTTACATGGACATTGCAAATTTGCAATTGCCATCCTCTCTAGTGTCTGCAATCCCGTCCTGCAAGATCAGTATAAATGGACACAAAACGAAGAACAAATTCACAACCTCAAAGCCGCAAGTCTCCTTGCTTGAATTCCTTTGTTCCACACCAGTACGTGTTCAGTGTTCAGTAAACTTCAGTTTCATAGCAATTTGCATAGCAAACGATTCAGAGATGGTGAGCACCAGGGCTATGGAACTTGCTACATTCTCAGTGCAGGAGCTGAGCCGCTGCCTGGGACATGACCAATTCTCGTCATGCTCAAATTGCAACATGGAGTGTCTCCACGATTCTCCATCGACAGAAGGTCCAGTGACTTCAGCATACAACGATGGGGGGCCTCGTTTTACGAACTTCAAAGATATTCCGTGCACCTGCAAAAAATGGTACTGCCCCGAATGCCGCAACAAATGATCAAGAAATTATTTCAATGTCCACCTGTGGAGATCAGTACGATCTGCTGAATGTTCTTCCGATCCTCGATCGAGGCCTTGAAAGTCTGATTCATTTGCCTTAATTATACAATATACTAGTTTACTATCTTCGTTAATTTATAGCTCTTGTATGTAGAGTTTAGTGTGTGATACAAGATGTACTAACTAGCTAGTGAATGTTCGATTGTGAAGCCTGAGGTTGGTTTCTTTTTTTTGTTTGAATTGGTATAGACCGGCCAATTCTACGGTATTAATCAAAATAATTGAGCAGACTGAGATCGATCTCTTGGCCTGCCTGATAATTATCATCTATGAGGGCTGTAATGTTTCTGTTGCACACAGAATTTTTTATATAATATTCTTGATTGAGATCAATAAAAGCTCCAGCATATATCTGAACTGAATTAACATTGGTGTCACTCAAGAGCTTCCAAATTAAATTCGTCTTCTCATTAAGTACATTTCTTTAGCGAAAGCTTTCGGCACATGAATGGGAGCTAGCCATGATCTTAGGGTGATATCCTCCTATTAAATTAGACTGTTTGTTTGTTTTGTTTGTTACGTTGAGATCTCTTGTTCAGATCTCTTGGACCGTGCGTCTCCCGTTTGCATGTTTGGTATCGTCGGAAAGCCCTTGGCAAGGAGGGGTGCACGGGCTTGATTTTGTGGCGTTTGGACCTAGGACTTGAAAGTTATGGAGTTTTGAAGTTTCTACGAATTAAAAAATTTAGAAAATTATTTTTTCTTTTGTTTTGACCGTGGCAACGGCATGGGGCACACTAATGTTTTTGATAAGAGGATACCAGAGAGATTCAGAATAGGATTAGAGTTCAGCCCGAATTTTGAGAGTGCGTCAGAAGAGCTTTAGAATGTTATGCATGTCGTTATTGATGTTACTGAAACTGCTAGGGAGGTTCACGATTCTATTCTCTTCATCTTCGAGAATGTTATGAGCCTTATTATCAACCACATATGGTACCCTGGTTTTAATTTCTTTGTAAATTAAAGGGTACTGTCACTCTGTTAGAATTTGAATTTCGAAGACAGGAGAACTGGTAGTGAATGCTTTTCGGAATATGAAAGAAAGAGTCGAGTCAGAAACTCAATGTCAGAAACTCGCCATGGCCAGGCTTCTAGTTCTGTTTTCCTCCGTAGATGGAAGTCTACTCAGTCTTACAAATCGTAACAGATTGACGAAGATACTTTTTAAGTAGAAAAAATTCAGATCATCTCATCTTATGATTGCATATATGGAGTAGCTCGCTTCATCAGATCATTCAAATGAAATCTAGAGATTTAACTTGTAATGCCTTCAAATTCATGGCTTTTATGGACAAAGTTGTGGATTTCGTTGAAGGCCAGATGCATTCTATAGAGTTCGTTGTTGAAGGTTTTATTAGAAAGAAATATTCTCGGGAAGTGGATTACTTCAGATCGTTTCATTCATAGTAAACGTCCTCAAATGAAAACCTTTCACTCAGGAATTTAAATACAATTGCCCACTGATATTAATTACTTGTAAACAAATTAAAGAAAAGTAACCAACATTCAATCACGTACACACAGAACTGGTAAATAAATCTGTTATATTCGACAAAATGTGGTTGAATCAAGCTTCCAGCCACACGTTCTAGCAGCCAAACTTGCTTCCTGCCTAAGAAAGAAGCTACACTAGAACTCCCTATTACACGAACAACAGATGAGGTGTTAAAATCGAACAAAAATAAATCATAGAACCAACAAGGTCAAAGGTTGGTGCCGTCACGGAGCCATGCTCACATTTAGACAGACAACTTAAATACGAGTAAATTCGTGACGTTTTTGAAGTCCTGGTTAAAGTGTAGTTCCAAATTCAATTCATCATGATCCAATAAGACTTACTTTCTAGACGGACGTGCACTTGGTTCCTGGTTTCGTAGAATTTGGAACTACACTTTAACCAGTCCTGGTGAAAATTCAATGCACTGAGGTAAACCGACAATATGCGAATTCAGGAGAGCTGTCGTCGGGGCTAGAAGTGAACTGCATTCTCTGCTCAGACGGTGTAATTCTAGAATTGTATTGGTGGACTTAGAATTTGGGAGGCCAAAGCAACGGCCTTTGGGTGACATTTGGATGACATTTGGTTGACATTTGGTTGACATTTAGTACCTTTGGGAGAACAAAAAAAAAGTTTTCATTCAAAATTTTTGGGACTTGGTTGAGTGATTTTGCAAGGCAGTGCTAAGAATTCTCTCATTGTGATATTGTTGACTTTTTAATATAGGAAGATGCTTTTTCTTTAGATCACCCTTGTAGTATATTTTGGACACTTGTTGCTCTTTACTTTGATGTAAACTTTAACCATGAGAATAATCTTTTTAGAATTTGAGCATGACCCATGAAATGAAGTTAATCAAATTTACATTCTTCTCCAATTTGAAAATTTTCTAAAATTGGATTATTTGTAGCAATTTGAATGTTAGGCTTGTAACAAATTAGCCATGGTCCATTGATTTTCTAATTATAAAAAGACACGATAAAAGTTCTTACTTAGTTTACATATTCTATTCTATTCTATCATATTTACCTATTGAGAAAATTTCAGATTTTTTAGTATATTTTGTATCTAATATGAATTTTATTCATTTTTCTTTAAAAAAACACAATAATTTCAAATTTTGAAAATCTGAATTTTCGTATATTTCATAAGACTTCAATGTGATTTCAACTTTGAACAACAAATGTTAGAATTTTCAATAATAAATAGTCCAAAAATGGAAAAGTACAAGTGAAAGGATTTTGAAGTTCATTTTTGTAGTCATAGGCCCAGGCATGATAGGACAAAACAAAACTATACTCCTCTATCCCAAAATGATTATGAGGTTTGAAAAAAATTATTAAAATTAGCTCAATTTAAATTACATTAGAAAAAACAAATATATAGGAATATAAAAAATTATATAGACATGTAGAGGAGTTTGTTTGAAGTCCTGGTCATAGAATTTCAAATTGAAACTACCAAATATAAGAATCACATTTTTAGAAATTTGTTACAGTTTAAAATGTTCTAAACAATAAATCTGTAATATTCAAAAGTGATGAAATTTTCAAATTTTGTATTTGAATTTTTTTTTTGGTATTTGATATAAATATTTTTTCCTTTTTCTTTAAATACTTGCAATAATGTCAAACATTCACAAAGAAAAACATGATAAAAGACATAAAGTTTCATCTTTTTAAAATTTATATAAAGTAGCTAAATGGAGCATTCAAAGTAAAGGATTTTGAGATTTTAAGTAAATTACGTGGTCATAGGCTCAGTGCCTCCATCCTTACAACTCATGGTTGTCACATTGGACAGATTACTATTCATTTCACGTCTTACAGGACAAGTTACTATTCATCAGATGTACGTCTTACGTACATCTAATGAATAGTAACTTGTTCTGTAAGACGTGAAATGAATAGTAATCTGTCCAATGTGACAACCTTGTTACAACTGAAGAGTGACATGGTTGTAATAAGATGATAAAGACTTGATCACAACAATTTGAAAACTGAAACATCAATCATACTCAAGTTGGAACAGAAAAACTCTCGGTCTGCACGTACTCTGCACCGTATCACATCTATGCAGCTCCAAGTGTGTTATCATTTCTCTAAATCAAGAGAGTTGATCAGTGCAAAATCAAACCCATTTATTTCCTCATATTAAGAAATTCTGCTACGTTCCAGGTTAACACCATCGAGCAACGAAACTCTCAAGTCTAACACAAAAACAACATTGAAGGAATCCAGTCACTATAATGTCCACTAGGTAGCCAACTGAAGCACACCTTCGAGACATGCGTGCATTTTTGCATGCCCTTATTTATGAAGATAAAACATCAATATATATATATCACTGCACCATACTCAATAATTGATCTACACACATTATAAATCTATCCTCCCAGGCCCAGGCCAAAGTTAAAGTCAATACACCATACGGACACATTATATTTCAAGCTAGAACATACTATAGAGTAGATTAATTAACTCATGTCGATCCGCTTGACGATTCCTGTAAGCATGGCATGAAAACGGTCGAGTCGATCACGCTCATGCAGACCATATATATATCGATCATTCATCTATTCAGGTTTGGTCGCGTTGGGGCAATTTGGGTCAGTGCAAGGAAAGGTTGTGCACTTGTGTGGAGGATCATTTTCTCCATAGCCAGTGTTACCCTGCATCTTCATGAGCTTCCAGTTAGGAAACTCTGGCTCCTCGTGGCGAGCTCCTTGCGGTGCCATCAGAATCGACATTGTGGTGACTTCGTGGAGCGAATCGAAGGCAGCTGTGTATGAGATAGATCGAGTGGTCGCGCGCTAGCTGGATATATGTGGCACTGGAGCTTCAATTGACTGAGAGAGAATTGTACATTGCATGTGAGGCACCTGATCATGGTTTTATAGGTAAGCACGAAATGATTGCAAGAAATCGACAACACGGGATGGACCGCTGAGATTGTATAGTTTGGAGATGTTTTAAATCAATCAGTTAACATGTTCACAATGTCTTCCTTGATCGACTGGTCCAAATTCTAGCCCGTCCCCGAATTAGCGTGACACTTAGAGAGTCCAACACGATGTAGTGTTGGATCAGAATTGACTTCGTTACGATCTATAGTTTACGCTGGTACTAGAAATGACGTGAGATTTATCTAGACACTCATAGTTGTACGTGGCACGTGAGTACGTTATTGCAAACTGTTTTCATATATTCTAAATTCTTTGAGGGGGGAACAAGCTAGCTAGGTTGTGAAGGTTAATATGCAGGTTATGAAACTCATAGTATCTCATTAATTTAACCCTCCTTCGATCAATAAATAGAAGTATTTTTTTTAATCGCCATGGCTGAGAATTCGAAGGTCCGATCCAGCACTGTCTGGTAAACTCACTGTCTAGTTCGTTGCGATTCCATATTAGATTTAATTCGTTAAATTCTGATTCCTCGCGCTTAAGTTCATGCAAATAATTAATCCTATTAATGTAATTATTACCCTAGTAGCGCAATTAAAGGGATTTCGGAGGTCACATTCGTTAAATGATATATGTTCCATCTGAGCATACATTTTGACGATAAAGAGTCCAGAGCGCTGAAAACTAGGATTGAATGAATTTTCAGTCGGGCAGCGTACCGAACCTATCACCTGTGCCGATTTCTGTGAAATCCGCCACTTTGAGGTTTCTGATAAGGCATGTAAGGCTTTGATCAGCTTGATTGCATGTTGTTGACCGACAGCATTCAAGCATATTTGGAGTACTAGATTCTAGCTGAAATGCAAATTGTCCTGGTTCATTCTAAATTTAGAGCTCTATTGGTGCTTGTAGAGTTGTAGACAAATTCAAGGTACTACTATGACTTCCATTGTGCAAACCTTGAATGATGTTTCTCTCTGCAACTGACTGCGTAATTTCAAATGATTAGATTCTCAGATTCCTTGAGATGTCGAAGCGCCGAAGGCATTTTCAGTTTCAGTTAACATAACTTACATCACATATACAGTGGCCTACTGAAACTTAAAAGACTACTGACACTGTCTATCTGTCTGTCGATCCAGTGTGCCATGTAATCAGGGCACCTGTCTACCGACACTGTTGGAAATAAAATGATCCCCAAGGATTGTATGGCCACGTTTCAGAATTTCATTGTTTTTTGTTTTTCTACACAAATAAAGGAGATCCCTTTACTGCAAGAATAAAATACAAACACCCAGCCGCATATATCATTGCTTTCATTCATTCCCTCATAATATTCGGTCCCTGCTTCAATTCAATTGCACCATAACTGCAGGCAGAATTCCATTCAGAATTATTTCCAGACATGCAGATGATGAGGTGGGGTTGCTCTGACTTGCACAGAGCATTTTGCTTTCAAGGCTGTACCGGAAACCTGCAAGTTAACTTTTCCATTTAAATCCCTGTGAGGCCTTCGAATTTACAAGTGGCAGCCTGTTATTTGAGAACAGGTGATGGGTATAAGCCATAACCTATTAACGATTACCACCTCTTCTGGGTTTGTATTCTCACTGAGGACAAATGCATGGTACGGTCAACCAACCCTTGAACAAAGATTTCGTACAAGGTATGGGTAGTGCACTTTGAGTATAGTGGGCACATTTGTTGAAGTCACAAGTTTTAAAATTAACTTAAATATAGACTCCTACAAATAGGAACTGAGGATAGGAAGTAGATCATTTATTATGACTTTTTAGACACTTGGTGCATAGACGACATCTTTTGCTTTGGTAGTTTTCACAAACCTTCATCACACCTCTCACTTAGCTTACCCCTATGCTGCTCTATTTGCGTAAGTCGAACTAATTGTATTCCTCTTTCTATTTAATTCACAATGTTACTATATATAGATACATACATATATGTGTGTGTGTGTGTGTGTGTGTGTGTGTGTGTGTGTGTGTTTATATATATTGCACTACTAAAATGAAAAATGAAATGAACCATATGAATGTGTCAACTATATATCAACCACAAAATAAATTTTCAACTTGTTAAAATTGATTTATCCTAAGGATTTTGAATTCCATGTCTTCCATTTGAATATTAATTTAACCAATTTCTATCCAAATTGTCTATATTTCATTTGGATTTGAAAATTCATTAATATTTATCTTCTTAAAAATCATTTCAAAAAAATTCCAAAAGAAACTATAAAATAATTATACATAAGAATTTAAATTGAAAAAATAAAACACTAAAAGAAAGTTTATTTTTTGGAGTAAAAGTATTTATTTTCTCAAATTTGAATAAATGAAAAAATTGTAGCTTAAATTCATCAACAACCATACTACCTTTAACTACTTCTGAACTATTCAATGAATTTTGGACAAAACATGGTGGTATCTTCCAATGATACCATCGGGAGATTGCACAATGTTTGTATAAATTTCTTGATATTTGTATAAATCTGTGGATGTTTTGCATTGTTCTCTCAATGATTTGCATTAACTATCTCCTAATGTTCATTTTCTTTCTCTTAGTGACGATTATTAATTCTAGACTTTCAAAAGTCTAGAACTAGTTATATACAACATAACCTTCTTTTCATGAAATTTTTGGTACATTTTTGCAAAAAATACATGTAATGTTTTAAAAGAATCTTGTATTTTTGTCTTGAAATATAATGATCATTATATGAGATTTCTAATGATGATTTAATACAACATTGACATTTGAAGACCATCGAAAATTATTTTACAGAAAGATTAATTTTCAATATGTATCTACAATTTTTTATAAATCTCAAATGATACATTTAGTGCATATAGACACAAAAATTGGTACCCCTATTGTGCATTCAATCCTCATTGTAATTTTCCATCGCAATGTTGGTTTCTTCCTTACCAAACTACCAAAATTAGGGAGAATGTCAACAAGAAGTTATTTACTTTTGAAAATTTTATGGCTTTAATAAATAAAATAAAAAAATAGAATAAGGATTAATTCTATGTATTTTAAATCTGTTTTTTTTTCTTTTTTTAAATTCAAAAAAAAAGTACATGATTAATATTGAAAAATTTAGATATTTACATACAAAGTTTATAGTTGCAATTATTCATTGAATTTTGGAAACATTTCTAATTTTTTAAATCAATTGGTCCAAATTACTTAACCCTTTAAAGTGCCTAAGCAACCACTTTCTAGTCTTTGGCCTTCTTTAACCCCTAAAATGTCGAGATCCTTTTTCAAAATTGACAATTTGGAAAAAATTGTTTTAAAGTGCTATTTGGAAGAATATTTTGGAATTGACATACAAATAGGGGTTGCTAATTTTGAGTTGTAGATTCCATTTGTATTGTTAGATTCACTAGTGCTACCACCAATATTTTTTTTATAAATTTTGAAAGAGAAATTTCTAAATTCCTTCTAAATTAAATTATTATCATTTTTGAGTAAAACTTATTGGAATGAAACTAAAACAAGGTTCTCTTGACATAGTGATTTTTGAAATTTTTATGTTCTTTTAATCTATGACCTCATTTTTGCTAATCCAATTTTGAACTAAAATCAATGCAATTTTTGGTTTGACATACTTCCTCATTTGTAATTTTTTTAAAGTATGAACACTAATATCACTAAATCCAACCATTGAATAGGACAAAAACTTAATTAAGTATCTCCACAAATTAAATGATTTTAATCTAAGCAGTAATGAGAAAGAAAACTGAATGTCAATTTGTTTGTTGTCCAAATTTTGAATGTCAAAACGCTCGAGGGTTAATATACTATCCAATTGGACCAAAAAAATGACTTTTTTGAAGATGTGTTTTTTTGTGTAATGTGGTTCATTGAGATTTTTTTTCTATGCTAGAAAAAACTTGTAATTTGGACCAAAATTCTTACTTGAAATTATCTTTCAAACTCAATTAGTTCAAGGAATGATAATTGTTTTAAGAGAAAAACATGTATAGTCAATGAGAAAAAAATGTTTATGATGATCCTAAGAAAAAAACATTTTGTGGATAGTGCAAGTGGAAAAGGTTTAACTGCTTGGAGGCTTGGAGCAAATAATTGACAAGTATGGTCAAGTGAAATTCTCGATTTTTTGGTGTTTGATTATTATAAGGCTTTGAAAATGATCTTCCATTGTTCTAATTGTTGTAAAAATTGGCATGGATGTTTCTCAAGTATTCTAAATAATTGAATTTGATCCAAAAAAAATTCACTTAAATTTTTTTTTGAGATATGACCCTCTAATAGTCATTCTATTTGAGGCAAATAACTACTTCTCATTAGAAGAAATTTGGCCCCTAGAAAGGGCCATTTGACTTCCTATGAATGTGAAATTCTAAAGGGAAAAATAACCTTTCATTGTTCATATATCAACTTAGGAACTTTTAATTTGTGAAATCATATGTTTAGCAACATCAAATATGGTAGAACCACCCATTGTCAACTACTTAAGCAATCTACGCATGTTTTAGAATAATAGAAGGCAATGTAAATTCTCTAGCATGTAGGAAGATAGAAATTGTAGGGATTGCCAAAAAAAATTATTTTATTTCTTGAATTCAAATGACTATGAATTTTAGAAGTTGATTCTATATATTGGCTATAGCTTTAGACTAGCTACCTTCCAATCCCAATCATTCAAGAACTTCTTTCTACTCACTACTTTGGGACATGTGTCCTCATTAGAGGGGATTTGAAGGCTACAAAAGCTTATTTTGGGCCTATTCCTTTTGTTGTTTCATGAAGTGAAAGAACAGCTAGTTGTCAATTTTTTAATTTTAATTCTTAAAATGAAAAAATATTTGAAAAAAAAAAACATTTAATTTTTTCAAAAAATAAATAAATTTATATGACATGGCATTGTCTTAGCTATGTCACACTATTGCAATAGCATGGTGTTCTTATTCCCCGCAACTTAGGAATCCATAGACTTCCGTTGCCCTCAAATTCTTTCTAATGGATTTGATTAGTCTTAACTTTGAAAAGGAAAAAAAGAAAATTCAAACCTTTGGTTGAACATTTATTCTAGCTTCAGATGGAAATAGTGCAACCTATAGGTTGGATATAGGTTTTTGGTCAACAATGGGTGGTTCTACCATAACATCAACTATGAAGTTATCCCTTTTTAAGGAATAGTGAATCAATTCACTTCCATCTTTCCCTTAATAAATGAAGAAATTATAATAAATGAAATTTTCATTATCCCCTATATATATTGAATATGCTAGATTACAATCAATATGGAATTAACAACCACACTTAGGCACATCATGTACCTATATCCATATTTCATATCATATATAATATTCATAGGTATTCCATAGGTATAATAAATGAATTTTTTTTTCTCTCTCTCTCTTTCTATTTTGAACATACTAGATTACAATTGCCATAAGAAATTAACAATTGTATCCCACATCTTATATTTGTATCTATATCCATATTTCGTATACAATATTCATAGGTATTTCATAGGTATTTCATATATTATATTTATATAAAAGTTTTTTTGTTTTTTTGTGTGTATGTGTATAAATTAGGTGTTTTATTTTTTTAATTTTATATTCATGAGGTGGTCAATAAACTCTTGAGGGATGGTGAATTACCCAAAGTGTTTGATGGATGACGTCATTGTTCATTATAGAAACAAAGAATGCTCTTGCATTGGTTTACACTGGTCATAGGGGGACACATCCATTAAAGGTTAATTGATAAGATCTATGTTGTCATTGTTGTGTTACTATTTATGTCCTTTTTCAAGATAAAGGTGAATTGATTCCCTTACTTGCCCCTTTAAAGTCATTCTAGATGTGCATGTAAAAGAAAAGCTCCCCTATTGTTTCTTTCTCAGTGTTTTTTAATGCAATGGTCACCATTCTCGGTAGAAAAAAAGACTCCCTATTTTGTGCCTAAAAAATTTATCCTCTACACCTCCCCTTGCTAATGTGGGGTCTTTGATTGCAAATACAAATTCAGAAATTGTAAATTTTATCATGCATGGAAAATAAAAAAATTTCAATGTTTTTCCTCAGGAACAAGGAAGGGGGTCAGTCCACTCCGGCCCTTTTCAGGGGATAACTTCGCAGTTAGTGAAGTTGATTTTTCCACCTCTCCCAGGGCACTTTGCAGTTTTGGAAATTATTGACCAAACTGCTGGCCTTTCTAAATTTGTGACCCAATAATTTTGGTCCAAGTAAAGTACATGCTACCTAAGGTTGGTCATCAGACCATTGTGAACTCCAAGCAAATATGGTAAGGAGATTGCAGATGCCCAGACTTTAGGTACTTTCAGTGAGTTAAGCTAAGCTATATGGTATGCAGACATGGCTGGAAATGGCACAATTATCAATTATTTTCTTATCTTTTCAGTTGTTTGCTCTGCCTACCATATATAGAGTAACCGACCCATTTCTGATCACCCCCCATTCTAGTGATAAGGTAGGAGGTTCATAAATGGACCATCTAAGGGCTGAATCTGAATTTTGGAGAGTCTAAACTTCTTGAAAAAAAATTCAGTAAATTTTCCTTGAAAGACAAGTAAAATTAACATTTAACCCAAGTCATTTTATAATTTTTGAACCTTTGAAGAATTAGTTACAAATTTTTGAAGTTGGAAAAAAGTAGTCATTTGTGGTCATCAAAAGCGCCCACTTCCTGAAATGTGCATAGTAGGTACATTGAAAAAAGCAAAATGTACCTTTAAGTCATGATTGCTTTTCATGCCCTATTGGACTTTGAGCTTCCTACCTTATAGACTTTTTTCTTTTTCTGATCAACAAGAGATGAGTATTGAATAATTGTAGCAAGTTCTTTACCAAAAATCTTGAAAATTTACAATGCTGATTGCCAAAACTAAGGAAAATATGTGAGTATCTACAATTCAGTAATCTTGCTAAAATTATAAAAAATTAAATGACCAAGTTGTTTTTAAAAATAAATCAACCAATGTTTGTAAGAAAGTACAATATAAATTCCAATGATCACCAACCTTGTATCCACAAAAGTCAACATGATCATCCACTATCATGAGATTTGCTAATGGAAGCATCAAGGAATTACTTTAGTGAAACATAGTCAAAGTTGAAGATGGAGAGGCTGTTTTTATAATGAAAAGCATTCTCTCTCATGAACCCTCAAAGGATATGGGGTAATTTGAAGATGATAGCTTGACCTCTCATCGTCAAAAAATAGTACTTGCGTTCAAAATAGCCTTTTAGATCTCATTTTTGTATAGTAAAAATAACATTTTTCAAAAAGACTTTGAACTAAAAAAAGTTGAGAAATAAATCTAACTTTCATCTTCAAAAATCCGTTTGTGATTATGAGCCTCAAACAAAAGTTATAAACAAAATTCACAGGGGATGCTTGAAAATGTCAAAGAAAATGTTCCTTCCAACTTCTTGAAATTTGTCCATAACTTTTGATTGGAGGATCAAAATTTCAAAAGGATTTATATAGATGAAAGATAACTTCAATTTCCACAGTAATTTAGTTCAAGTTTTATTGAAAAAAATTGTTTTACTATGCCTAAATGACATTTGAAATTCTACATTGAATATATTTCTTCACTATGAATAGTTGAGCTCCTACTAATCCTAACTATTTACATATCCCACATGAGTTGCTTTACCTCTTATCACACAATTTGTATAAAGATCTTGTCTTCGAAGACTTTACTTCAATTGATGAATTGCTTACAAGAGCTACATGCCAATTTTTTTATTAATTCAATGTCTAGGATGATGAAAATTGCAGTAATTAATTTTTTTGCCGAAATTAAAAAGTCAAATTTTAATAAATATTTGGTAGAGGGTGCCAAAATTGAAGAGGTACTATGGTTATAAAATTCTGAAAAAATACAAAATCCTTCTGAATTCTATTTCTATACATAAAAAATTTTACGAATTCAAAGAATCCGCATTCCAAATATGCGTAATTGCCTAAGTGGTTGGAACATTAGAAGAGTTTTGAGGGGACGGGAGGGCCATTTCAGGCTTGTTTCTCCGCAATTCCCTCTATAATTAAAGAACCTTAGGTTGTCAAAATAATTTTGAATTTTTTTCTTAATTCTTAAAATGAAAAAAAGTTGAAATTAAATTTTTTTTTTTGACGTGGTAGTCATTCTACTACATCAAGCAGCAATTGTCATGAGTTCTGATGGGTTGAGAACCTTGGGGAACTCACAATCCTTCAGACTAGGTGAATGTCCTTTGATGATGGGTTGGCTATCCTAACTTAATAAAGTTAGAATAAAATTCCAAGTTGAAAGGCAATTTTACAACTGAATTGCACATGTATTTAGTGACATTCATTTTTGAACAAAGGGAATGGCATGGTGCCCTCAAAGGCACCCTCAAAGTACTTGATAAAAGTTTTTGATGCATGTCCAAACTACTTCAAAAGTCAAATTTTAAGAGTTGTTAATCATTGGAAGACTTGTTCATAATTAACATGTCAATTCTAGATTGAATAAAATTACCATATTATCTTAAATCTTTACATGCTTTGGTATTTTGAGGCCCAAAATTGCTTTAAAATACTCACACCCAAAGCAAAGTTAAGATTTTCATCCATATTTACTCTTTAACAAACTCAACTTTAGGATCCTTTAGTGAACCCTAAAAAGAATGAGAGACGGGTACTATTATGTGAGTCTAGGATCATGAATACATGACCCTAAAAGATTATGCACCTATGTTATAAATGTATATATATTATAGAAACTCTTTATGATCATAGGATACCTAAGTTATAAACACTTATAATATAAGTGTTTATGTTATAAGCATATTCAATGGTTGTAGGATATCTACATATATCTAAGTTTAGGGCTCATGTTCTTGCATTTTCAAACTCACATGCTAGCATCATTGAGGAATGAGGTACATTTTGGGCATAAATTGTGAAAAATTGCCACTTTCTAGGGCAATGAATTTTTTTATTTGTCTTTCAAAATTCAACCATACAAATTTTAACTAGATTACTATGGAAATTTGTAGAGGAAATTTTAGAAAATTTGTTTGCATTAATTGAAAGATTATAATGTTTATATTTAGAAAAAATTTAACCTTGTCCAATAGAGCCAACAAGTTATGAAGTCAATAGAGGCTTCTCAAGGTCTCAAAAAGCCCAAAGTGGGCTCTTTGGTCCTTTAGGGGTTAACACCTTCTAAAGTGAGACTTTTACACTATTGACATATGATTATTTCTTAATATTTCCATGTTGCATCATGTATGTTACATATCTAGCAAAATCCAAACTAGAGTAGAAGAGGTCTTTTGCACATGTTTCTTGAAGTTGCCTAAAACATTTAGAATAGTAGAATTTTTTATCTAGGTAATTAAAAAAAATTACATTTTCACTAAAAGGATACATGTTCACACCTTGTGTCAGAATTTCATGAACATTTGACCAAAATTGACTTTGTGTGTAATTGCACAAGATTTCTTTTATATATTGAATGGGCCCTTAGTCCCTTAAGGATTAACTAAAAGTACATCCTCCCAAAATTTTGAAAATTTGTAGTTTATTCACATAGTCTCTAAAATTTCCAAGCCAATTGCATTCACTTCCCCTTCATTTTCTACCATCTTGGGGTAATTTTTTTTTCTAATTTGCATTTAAGATGTTGGATCAAAAACTGAATGTGCATGTTATAGGTGTGGATACCTTGTATACATGCTAGGTTGCTAAAGATTTGAGTTAATTTTAGAACTTAGGATGCCAAAAGATTCTCATGGCATGTAAGACCTATCTCAAATTCTCATCAAGTTGAAAAACTAATGGCTCAATGAAAGGAAATCAAATTTGTAAAGAAAACAACATTATAGCTTTCTAGAAGCTTAGGCAACTTTTTACATAATAAATAATTAAAGTTCAAAAATTTGTTAGGCAATCCAAAAAATAATAAATTAATACCAAAATAATACCAAAATAATTAAAGTCAGTTAGGCATTCATCCAAGTTGTTCTTATAATATTTAGATGGTTTTTGTTGCTTTCATTAAAGGTGTCTACATTAACCTGAATGCTTGTCTTGGCCTCCAAATCTTGAACTTTCTACCTTGTGTTTCAAGATTTTGTTAAATGTCATAGTTTATAGTTGCATATGAGATATGTTTTGTTTGTAGGAAATTGTACTTTGGAACAATGAACATGGCAAGGCAAAATTTTTGCAATGTGAGTTTATAGTTATTGACAAAAAGAAGATGCAAAATTATGGGGAGATGGGTTTGCAACATTGGGCAAAAGATTAGGGCTATGGAAAAGGAGATTATAAAATGCCATGTTGTAAGATCTAAAAAGGAGATAGAAGTGATTTTGCTAATATTAAAGGTTGAAAAGCTTGAAGGGTTAACTCCAAATAAAACCAAGGTTAGAAGCATGTGTACAAATTGGTTCAATCATTTTCTTTGGGGTCCAATACATATTGCAACAGGAGTTCACAAGAATCAAACCTTCTACTTTGAATTGTTTATAATGCAAGTATAAGTTTCTAAAGCAAATTGTCAGTGTTTATGATGACTTATGTTTATAATGATCTCATTAGAAATAGTCTTTCCAATTGATTCTCATCTTCTAAAGAATTCCAAAAAAAGGGGGAATTTTTTAATTCATTGAATGTTCATAATATAAATATTTTCTTGTTGAATTTTCTAAACTACATGATGAGATAATTGAGATACTTCAAAGACCTTAAAATATAGGTCAACTTTTGATTGTAACTTCTATAAAAACAAGGATTAAAGATCTAATTGAAAGAAGTCAACTTCAATTACCTAAATATAATAGTAATAAAGCTTTTAGCATCAATTTGAATTGATTGGGTGCATTTTTTAGACAACTTAAATTTAAGCTATATAGAAAGGTTACAAAGGTTGTAAGGAAGCTACCTAAAGACTAGAAAGAGAAAGAATTGAAGATTGCATAAAGGTTTATTTACCTTATCAAGGGCTTATTCTATACTTTTACAACTATTTTTCAACATAGATTAAACATGAATTTGCTTAATTTCAACAAGAGAAGACTATTCATGGGAAGTTAAAGGATCAAAACATATACTTGTCTATGGAGCGCATGACAACAACTGAAAATTTGACTTCTATTTCAAGTTGTCTTTGCATAGACAATAATGAGATGCTTGCCTCTACAAAATGCTACACAAATACAATTTGAAGAAGCTAGGTGGCAGCGTATATATTTAAAAAATCATTGGTCCAATGTAGAAATATGCAAGGATTTTGGTGAAAAAATATTACAACCGTATAGGAAAGAGCCAATAAGGCAATTAAAGCCTAACAAGGATATGAAATTGATTTAGTTGATAGATTGCTAGAGTGTGCAAAAGTCAAAAGAATTCAAGTCTTAGATGAAGACAAATCATCTTTAAATCCTTATTACCTTTGTGTGAAGCTTTCTTTGAGATTGTTTTGATAAATATGACAAAAGTTATGTGTGAATTTTCTTCATTTCAATGTCAAATTGGCTAGCAAAAAAAACATTCTAAAAACAGATTAACTAGTTTTGGGGGATTGCGTAGATATGTGTATTAAAAAACATTTGATTATTTGAACCATTCAATTTTGAATAATAAAGTGAAAGTTATGATGAATTTTATTTTTTAGGCAATGAAAGTAGAAAAAATATATAAGAAACTTGTCTCTTGCATTCAATTGTGAAATTTTGAAATATAAAAAGTTTCTCTAGAATATTATCACCATTGGAATCAATAATTCTCAATTTCTTGAAAAAATTATAATTGGTGTAGTATTTTCTTTCATTCAGTTATTTCAATATCACCTTTTATTTTAGAATTTTATAAAAGATGAATATAAAAGTTTTTTAAGTTAAATTCTTTTATATATATTTACAATCCATTGTCAAATACTTTGACTAAATTACATAAATTAAAGGATATAAATGTTTTTTTCCTAGAAATGTTGATAGACAAAACTTCACCTTCACGAAGGGTTAGAAAAGCCTAAAATTTGAAGTTTTGGCACATTGAGCTTACAATTGGTTGACACATTCTTTCTAAAATTTTGGGAGGATGTATGTAAAGTTTTGATCAAGTTAGCCTAAAGATCTTAAAGTTGAATTTGTCAAAAAACTAGTATAGATCAAGATTTTAGCCTTACCTTATGGTTGACTATTTTGAAGCAATTTTGGGCTTCTAAACATGAAAGAACTTTAGAGGTTAAAACTTGTGGTCATTTTGAGTGAAGAGAGTATTCATTTAAGTCCACTTTTTGACATGTTGGAGAACAAAAAGTATCTCATTAGATTGCACAATACTGATGGTAGTATAATAGTTTGCTTTGATAGTGCCCATGCTCTAAAAGCAATCATGATACAAAGGTATATTTTGCTTTCTTCGATGTATTAACAATATACATTTTAGGAGGTGGTTGCTTGTAATGACCATTGCGTTTTAATTTCAAAATTCATAACTAATTCCATAAAGGTCCAAAAAATATGAAACAACCTAGGTTAGATGCCAATTCCACATTTTTCTTCCTACAAAAATTTATAGAAAATTGTTTCAAGAGGTTTTACTTCTCTGAAAAGGCTATCAACTCTTAAATGGTCACTTTAAGAACAAACTACCTTATTTTTTAGGTATGTTTGCACTTGGTGTTAAGGATGATGTTTACAACACTAGAAGAGTTTTGGAGGGTCCAGAAGCCTGTTTTGGACCTGTTCCCCAGTAGTTGTTCCCTGCAACGAGGAGAATGGCCCGTTGTCAGAATTTTTTTTTAAAATTTTAAATTAAAATTTTTTTAGTCTCCAAATGCAAAAAAAAAAAATTAAAAAAAAAAAAAAAAAATGGTCAATGACGTGGCAGGGTCTCGGTCACAGTCACGTCAGACCACTGCACCGAACCTGTTCCCTGCGTTCACAGGGACGCAGGCTTTGATAACTCACAGGCATCTAAAGGCCCCAAAAATCTTCTAATGTGTAAATCCATTCCAGAAGCAGGTTTGAATTCGTTTCTAAGACCCTCACTAACAACAGTCTTTAACACCAAGTTCGAATATACCTTTTAGTTCCTTTCCTTGGGTATAATTGTTTCTCATAGAATGCCATGTATTAGGGAGTGATACAGTAGGTTAGTGAATTTTTACCCGTATAGAGAAAGAGTACTGTTCCCCAGCATGCTGTACGTGCTTTTTGAATTCCCAGGAGGTTGGTGCGGCTGTGTTGGACTTCCGAATAGTCACTATTCCCCACGCTCGTTTTGAATGATTCCCTACAGGTCCGCAGTGAATCGACCAGAGCAAAGTAATTGGACCATTCGTAGAATACATTCCCTGGAGCCGCAAAGTACACTCCCGCAATATTTCTTCTCAGAATCTGTTCTAATATTACACTTTGAAGTTAGTCAAGAGCACTTCAAGATCATGCTCATGCGAACTTAGAACCATAATTGCTGCAGAATATACTGAACCTATCAATGTTTGCCTGGGTAAAATTTTCTCAGTTGAGTTTGAGGAACTCCAGGAGTACAGGATCCACTTAACTTACGACGATCTGAAATTCACGGCTGCAGGACGGATTGCTTATGATGGAACTTGCGTTGGTCTTACCAACACTTTGAACTAGCTCCGTCGATCTCTGGCTGCCAGTTAAACACGCTGATCCTAGCAACAAGGCAAGTGGTTCAGAAGGTCTGCGCGCGGGCTTACCGGGTACCAGATAATTTGTTTAATCCAATATATACTCTAATACATTCGAGTTAATTACACGTACGCAAACCTCACGAATATCGTACTAGTTACCATCTAGGGCCCGAACTTTTCACTATCAGTGGCATTAATTTACACTGGTTTCAAACTTTCAATTGAATGTGGGACGGTCTAACTATTGGCGAATATTCAGGCACTTTTAAAGACGGACGCCTTGAAATCAAAGTTCCAAAACCTATACTTGTCTGGTCCTCTTTTTTTAAGCCTTTGTGCAGTTGCGCGTAGAAATTTTGCCGCTCTGGATCCCAGTGCCAAGGTAATGAGTTGACGTTTACTTAATCCTTAACATCATAGTAGTATATAATGTGTTTTCAGAATACACTGTCTGAAAGTGAATCCTTAGGGGGTTCAGTGTGACATTTAAGGGTCAAGAATAGTGTCGCTGGTTAAGAATTTGGGGGTAAAAATGAAAATAACACCCGAGGAATGACACCAAACACAAGAGAAATCCAATATTCAAATTGGGCAAATTCCCATTCCTTCTGTGTCCAAATTCCAATCCTCGTGTATTCTATTAAATGTTCTATCATTGGATTTCTCCTGTGAAACTTGAATACATGACAAATATAATGTCCTTCTTTCGATCTTAAGCTTACATTATCAATATTTGATTCAGTAACATTCCTGGGGAGTCATTCTAGCCACACCTTAAACTGTCTACTACATATAAAGCAAGAGAGCACTCCCAGAATATTCTAGAGTGTAGTGAATAGAGAAGGCGAAGGACTCATATATTCTCGCAGTCAATGCATAACCTCTCTATCTTACAGCAATTTGAATGCAGTGAAACAACCTAAAGCTGGGGCCCTGGGCGGCTCATTCTGAATTTCTGATGCATAGACCGGTATGTGCACTGACTCGCTCTGGTACGAGTTCGTCTGAAACTGTAGCCCCGCAATTGGCGTAAGAATTTATATGGTAGAACTGGAGCCATAGATTTGAGGACGCAATGATGTCGTGCCCAATGTCATCTATGAAGGTGTCAAGACGAGAGAGAACCACATGGCCGATCTGTACGCTCTGCAATAAAGTTATATCCAATCTTTGTTACCGAGTCACATTCTAAGCAAATAAACTGTAATGGAGCCTGATAGTCATCTGTTGCACCTGATTCGAGGATTGTCACGGGCCTTGTCACTTTGTAAACGAAAGGAGACTTCGGGCAAAGTTTCCGCCGCTCAATCATAGCAGATCGTGCAAAAGTAGAGTCGAGGCACTTTTCAGTAAGCTTACCGACAGTCGGAAACTAGAAAGTCGGTACTGACACGTGGCGCAATATATCTGATGGGAAATTTTGAGAGCTCTGTGCACTTGATTGTCACAATTTTGGAACTCCAATTCAACTAAAATGAGTAAATGACCGTACTGATTCATGTAGTGTATTGCACAAAATGCCAACTCACCCATTCAGCTAGATGAACGTCATGTAATTCTTGCTGCGATTGCAACTTCACCCAGTTTAATTTGTAGTTTGTACCGCTTAATATGAACAGAATCAAAGGACTCTGAGTCAGAGATTCTGACTTCGACTGGAATTAACTGGACGGTTCAGATTCTCACCTGCTGCTCCCAACTTTAGCACCCCCAGAAACTTAGATTCTGTTGGGAGCCGCTTACCCAGTTCCAAAGCTGGGTCAACAAAGTCACACAAAAAACAACAGCAAAGCATGCTAGGGATCTGTAGGCATCGGTTAAAGAAGGAGTTCATTCCACCGCTACCAACCTAGATAGCCAGCTAGCTAAGATCTTCTTCAGCAGTTAGGAATCTGCTGAATAAACAATACAACTTCCAGTTTAATTAACGTGTCTTGCTCGCCTTCCTTGCCTTCCCTGCTTCCACTCCTGGATAGCTTTCGTCATGTTTGTCATATCCTATTCGTCCATTACAATGTATCTAGATGCAGAGTACTGCCTACTCTGCACCTTGGTGTAGAGAGCGCAGTTAGTTTCGTATTCGGCCTGCCGAATATCACCTTGAGCAATGAATGCTATGCGTATACCTACTAGTTTCGTTAGTTTAATACAATAGAAGAAAAAAGAAAATCATTCCCCTCTGCTTGAGGACAGAGCGTACAATTACATTGCAAGATTCGCAGCTTGCTCTTCACCGCGGGCTGGCTAGCGCTACCTTCAATTCCTTTACATTCTGCAAGCCAATTTCTATTTCGGCAGCAAGCTTCAGTGACCCTTAATGCAATTGAAGAAGATGCTTAGCAAATTTATTCTTGCAGTCTAGACAGTGCTTAGTTACAAACCCTCACAAGGCTGGAGCTTTCAGACTTGATGTTCCAAAACTTTCATTCTTAGTCCCCGACCCTTTCGTTGAATTTATCGGCATACTCTGAGTGCCCAAGGTAGTATCTCAATCTGCTCTTGTAATTCATTGCCTGGCGAGCATGTTGCGGAAAGAGTGCGTATCAAGCCAAGGGTTAGAACAGACGAGTGAAACAGACAACGGTGAAAGTTCTGGCCAGAATGCTCCAGAGGCGTCGGCACCTCCATTTGGGGGAGAAAGACCCCCTCCCGACGAGAATCGATCACGAACTGGGGACCGTGACCCTCACATCTGCAAAGTGTGGCCGTGCCCACAGTGTCACAAGCAACGCGACCCGCAGCAGCAGCAGCAGCAACAGGAGCAGGAGGGGAATATTCGAGTTGCGGAGCAACGTTCTCTCCGACCAGCGGCGAGCACTCATAGTACGATCTTTCGACCTGATCCAGAGTCGCAGAACATGGAACAATCTAGGTCCGAGGATGATTAATTTGGAGTTGGACGTTGCATAAGGTCAGAATCACATACAAGGATAATTGCTTGTAGTAGTTGTGACTAGCTAGAATGTTGTGGTGGATTGTGCGTACTAGTTGGAGCCTAGTTCAGGTGTGAAATATGCTTTCTAGCTTGTTTCTGAAGCCGACAAGCAAGGTTGCTATGCATCTTTCAATGATGCATAATTAGTATGTGATTAGCAGGGGTTTGTTAAGTGAAATTTGGAATTGTATGTCGAGGTCTTTCACGTAACCTGAAGTGAATTTTGATAGTAAGAAGACCGTTCGAACTCTCAAGATTTCATGATCATTCGAATTGACTCTTGGTCAAATGATTAGCATCCATCTATTTGGTTTGTGTAGAGGAGCAGAGTCTTTTCGGAAATTAAACAGAATAGTCTCCCGAATATTTAGATTTACTTACTAGGTTACTTGAATGTTCTAGGACTTAAACGACCTGTTGAAACCTCCACGTTCAGTCATTAAACTCATCGGGGTACTGGTGTTCATATTTAGTCTATGAAACGCCAATTCCATTACTTTTAGGCAGTTCAGGACGTACGACCTGAACCCAAAATCTATCTGTCCTAGTCTGTGACCTGAAATTAGACCTTTGTGAGGATATATGTCACCATTTTTGGCAGTGCGAATATCGCCAATTCAATGAAATTGACATTACAAGAGTATTAACCGTCCCGTCCCGTCCCCCGGAGTACTTAACCGCTGTCACTCAGTCAGCTGCACTGTCTTAGTTTCAAATATAATGATACTCCTCGCTAATTAATTTCTTACTTTCTTAGCTACGGAGTCCGAGTGAAAATTCTACCCAGAAATTTTGAGCATATGCGGTGAACTAATGTATCATTTGGAAGGGGTGTTACTAGCTCGGACAGTGTATATCAAGTCATGATAGAATGGTTGTTAGTTCAGCAGGAAACAACAAAATTTATGCAGATTGAATTACATATAACAGTAAAATTGAGATAATCCTCTATGCTGTATGTCATGCAACAGAGAATGCATTATTATCTGATGCCAGACGAAACAATATTGGAGAACTGATTGGGGAACAGATGCAACGTAACGTTCTACGTGAATGATGTTGTCCTGGCTGATAGTTTTCTGCAATTCTTATCTAGTAACTATATTATTTATCAAAGTACACTTCTACTAGCTATAAACCTCCTCTTTCAGATAAAACAGCAAGTTGCAGTGTCAGTTAATATTCTAGACAGAAGTTTGGGAAGTAGACCTTACCAACGTCAAGTCGTCAATATATTCACGGCGTACTTTGGTACTTTTCAAGTCGACCCTAAACCCTATAGCGAAAATCTTTATCAGACTTCTGAGTTTTCAGAGCCTTGAGGTGTTAAATGTCTCTATTTTGACGCTTTGAATCGAGTCAATATAACAAACTCGAAGTTAAGCAGACCTGACAATGGAAGCTAGGCAGCGCTCTTTCGGTTTTGTTTGAATTGCAAAGTCACACTTGGTACGAGTGGAATTTCCAGCTCAGAACATGATGCACCGTGATCTCACAGGTCTTGATACACCGGGCTGGCCGCAATCTATCAAATTATAGTTTCCACAGAGTAACCCTTTGCAATTGATCGGACAATTATGGGACTGAATGAGTGAATGACGCGTCACGTAGCTAGCTTGTGGCAATAAATGAGGTTGATGCATCTTTTATCCTGGGGTTTAGGCCTATGCACTTCACTTATTCAAAGTGAAACTACCAGGTTCAGTGACTCCAGTTGGCCAGCTAACAGAGGATCGGAATACTACAATTGAATACCGATTTCAAATAAAGAGAAGTGAAGTACGTGTTAGTTCCACCAATAACATGTGTTTTTTCTGTCATATATCTAGCTTGCTAAGACTTGTCGATTGCCTAGCCTTCGAATATGTGAAATGTGCTTCTGTCAACGTTTTCACCAATTATTGAGGACAAAGAACAAACATTCTATTCCAACATCCATCCTCCTTGAATCACTGCAATATGGTCGTTGATTATCGTCAAACTCATATGTTTTGACTTTCGATGGAGTGACAGTTGAAGTGGTATCTTGGAAAGCTCTTTTGTATTTACCAGAGTGACTCTAATTATGCTCAAAAGTATAATTCATCATATTCGTTAAATTGGAGAAATTACCAAAAGAAATGGCACATTTTTACTTTTTCAGACGCCATTCTTTAAGGTAGCCAGAGATCAGATACTCCAGTCCTAGTTCATAGAGCTCTGAGCACTTGAATGATAAAGTTTGGGAACTCTGGAACACGCCTTTCTGACGAATATATCAAGTGACCAGCATTGCAGCCGTCCAGGACAATGGATGACCCACTTATTATGACATGATGATAATTAAAGTTCGTAAATAGAATCAGGTCTAGATGATTACAGAGGCTCCAAAATTGTCGGCAAGACTAACCGCACATACTGTGCAAACCCGTTTAGAATTCAATGATCTACATTTTTATGATAGATAATTCGAGAATTGATCGATCAAGAGCACTTACATATGAATTACTGAGAGACCGGCCGTGTTAAAACGATCCAGACTTGCATTACACACAATGCATACAAATAATTTGCAAGATCGAAACAGCGGACTTCTTGCTTTGAGTTTAGATTAATATTGACTGTAAAATAATTGAGATTACATTGATTTCACCGCATCAGCGGTGAAATCTAATACTTATGAATGATCAGACCTAGCTGTACACAACGTAACCCTGATAAATGAATGAGTCAGTACCTCCGTCAGGCAAAGTGTCAGCTAGCTAACTTTTTCCATCTCGGTCATCGACTCGTAGTTTTCTTTTCCTGAAATTCAAACTTCATAACTATTCAATTTGTGTCAATGCTTTCTTTCATATTCAAAAAAGAAATTCAGAAAGCCATCAGCTAGTTATCTAGCAATCAACCGAAACTAAAGCTAGATAAGTACGACGCTTACAACTTTTGAAAACGATCTAAAGACCTAGTTTCTTTGTTCAAGATAATGAGACCGACGTATGCAGCTCTGGAGGGTCCGAATCGAGGCTATTTCCAGCTTGATATGTTGAAGGGTCGCCACCGGTCACATGTACAAATTTGTACAACAGAGTGCTCTGCTGTCTCTACCGAACATAAAAAGAATTCACCCGCTGCGATCATTTTTATGACAGACAGGGCACGGAAACGCCTCGCATTTGTGTCCTTTGTCGGGATACGTAATCAAAGCTGGACACACTCGATGAGATGAAACTCTGCCTTCAGATTCGCATGTAAAAAGATTCGAAATGCAGTCGAAATTCAAAAAATTGACCTTAATGCTCCTACCTTCGGTATCAGGAAGGAGACTCCTGGTGCGATGACAGGTAGGGCAGGGAAAATAAGGGCATCTGTGTCCTCCATCAGGAAATTCTACAACTGAAACACTTGATTCCCTTGTTTCATTGGGTGTGGGAACATTTGAGATTGCCGATGGATTCTCGAGAGCAGTTCCTACATCTTCTTCGATGAGTGTATCGATGAGTACAGGATGAGTAACCGACTTGCAGTAAAAGACTTGAGGAAGGCTGCTCATAGGGTCGAAAATGCTCCGGGTGCGATGACAGGTGGGGCAGGGGAAGTAAGAGCATCTGTGTCCTCCATCAGGAAATTTCACGACTGGGACAATATGCTCGGCGACATCCACTGGAGTAATTGTAGTATAGCATCCACTGGGACTGACTTTGAGCAATATGGTCTTTAGAATGCGATCGATTTCTCTCTGAAACTTGGCTTCGCCGTTTTGGATCAAATCGGATCCCAAGAATGTAAGATGACTTTGGTATTGAATGCTGTCGAGAACGAGCTCTCCGTCGCCTCCCTTGTAGATTGAAGCTGATGCTGCTGAGGGGAATGCCAAGAGTTCCACAGCCATGATCTCCGGATGATAGAAATGTACTCAACTATCTAACAGAAAGAAAGCAGTATATCTGCCAATTATGACTGTCAGAAAATTCTCCAGTAGCTTGGTCAATCAATAGACGGAACAATGAGTTTGAACTCCAGAAAGCGAATGGGAAATTAGCTTCAAGCTAGTGATAGATTGATGTGTAAGACGATTCAACAAGCTGTTTGAATTTAATCAGAAAGACTGAAGTCTACGACAAGAGTGTGTCTGGAAGCTTTTCCTGAGGTGGTATTTATCCTAGAAATTGTCGGCCTTTGAGTTACTCGAGATTCGAATCTCTGTTTCGATCTACTGTGACTTATCAACGAAACAGTTATTAACTAAAAGTAGTTACTTAATTAAGCAAGAAGATGTCTGTGTCGATCTGGAATGGTAACTAAGCGGAGTGCAGCTTCTTCGTCACAATCCGTTTGAAGTCGGTCGGCACTCAAAGTCAAGGTCAGTTGAAGCTAAATAGGAGTCGAACCTGGAGTCAAACACTGTTCCCAATGCAGACAGGCGGAGAATGCAAGTTTATTATTGATTGGACGGAGGATTGGAGCTTGTCGAAGGGCTAGTCTGTTCTGTTAACTAGTAATAATACATTTGGTGCATGCATTCCGGAGTTGCATACAATAGTTTAAATAAATTCCGGAGAATCTTGAAACTTCGCCATGCGCCGTCGGAGAATGATTTCGAGGTCGGGGTGGGCTGGTGTGGGCAAGGGGCTGGGGTGGCCGACGGCAATTTTCGTTGCATCGAATGTGGCTACCATTACGGCGATGATATCGCTAAGCACTGTCGCAGCACAGCTAGATAGATATTTCCAACACCAAGTAAAGTAAGTTCTTCTGAATTCACAAGATTGCAATTGGTTGATGCTGGGTCATGTACGTCAGGACTCAAACTCTTCACAAAACTAAACTACTTTTAGATCTCGATACTAGTTATGTATTGAATCCCTGTAGATAGATCCCTGGAAAGCTTGTTCAACAGCAAGGCAGGTTAACTTTTCTACGGAATCTTTGGAACAGTCCTAATTGATGGACAAATAAGTCGATGAAGTGGAATCGAAATCGACTAGGACTGGTGTATTCTGGTTACTGCTCACTAAGTTACAAAACCATATATCGCTTGAATGTATATTTTAGAGCATGCTTGTGAGGTTCTAGTAGCCCGGTTTGCCAGCTGTATAGATTGAACTGCTTATTTTCACTTGTATGAATTATGTGATTTCAGATTTTCAGTCACCCCATTGATTTGTAAGAGTTCTTTATGCATGGAAGTATAGTCTCTTTGGATTAAATCCAGGTAACAAGCCCGGGTAAGAACTACCAACTGAAGGTCTTCCAGAGAAGATCGTTACCACAAGAATCAGATGCATACTCAATTAGAAACACGTAACCGTACCTGATTAATACCACCAATACTTTCAACTAGACAGCTAGTGTAGATAGTACTCCGTATCTTTAAACGTCCACATCGTTACATTGGCGATAATCCATTACTTTGGCGCAGTAACCGCGGTTCAGGCCGGGCGGCCTGAAATCAGAATCTCTACCTTTCATAGTTTTGGGCCTTAAATCAAAATCTTTACCTATCTCAGTTTTGGGTCTGAAATTAGACCTTTGTTTAGATATATCATACATTTCACAATTTTTGGTTTGTGGAATATTGCCAATGTAACTTTCTACTTCTGACCACGATTACTCGATAAGAGAATTATTTGTAGAGTTTAGGTGAATCCCCACCCATTTTTTATCATTCCAATTCTCGGACTTCGGTCACCAAAAGTACGTAGGCACCTCGGATAGCGGAAAACTGGACATGTGGCATCTGAAGGGTCGGCTTAAGAAGAGTTTGAGTTCACATTGGACGTCTTCCACTTCGTTGTCTTGTTAACGATGAATGAATCACCACTGGCTGGATGTGAAACCAGGAACCTTATAATATCTTATTCAAATGCATTATAGTACCCGACCCTCAGTCTATACAATGGCATTCTGATATACTGTATCCTGCACTCTTGCCACACTATGATTGACTGTAGTAGTCTCACAAGCAGTCATATTAATTGATTAAGGGGATTAGAGTGTCTTGACGGAGTTGTAGCCAGGCTGCTGAGGTCCTGCTCGTACCTTTTGTTTGCAATGAATTCTCTTTCATTGTTTCTAAATTTTGTTTTGAATGACTAATGCCAATATCGTGAATATACATTCGTCAAATTAACTTTTAAATCATTGAAGTGTGAAAACTCTCTTTTAAGTTTTTAAAATAGTCCTGAAGAGCGAGCCTTGGTTAGACCAATTTGTGTTATATTTTAGTGAATAATGTATTGAATCATTTAATAGCAAAGTTCGCACGTAAATCAAGACAATTTACAAGGACTTCATGATCACCCAATCCAGAGAACGTTCACATTGAAGAGGCTAAAACAAATCCTTGTTGAAACAGATATCGCAAGCAAGCAACTACAAGGTAATGACAGTGAGCATTACCTATTCCCCAACTCACTGCTCGTGATCGATGACGTGACCATGCAGTACAAACTGCAATGCACAATCTCATCCTTACGCGCAACCCTTTGAACGACCGCGCTCTCATGCAAATTTGTGACTTTCCGTAGTTGATTGTTTGAAAAAGTGGACGTAGATCGAATGAATTTTATTTGACTACGCTTTCTTGTCGACGTTTTTGTCCAGTAGCAACGTTTCCGTCTTCAGAGTCAAAGTTGTCTGCACTGCAGACCCCAAACTTTTCTTCAAAAAACTCCGACTAACAGCTGCCGACCACTCATAATGTTCACATCTCTTTCACGCGTACCACAGGGAGATGATTATCCTTCTTTCTCTTACTGGGATATTAATTAACAGAAGTTTCCCAGATGATGTTGCACTATTTAGTGAGGAGGAAAGAGGTAAAATCAGTGCACATATTTTTTCCTCTTGGCAATACTCTTTGGCATTAATTTATACTGTGAATAAGGAATAGCAGTCTGGATACCGGTGATGATCTCCCATTGATTGCATTGACAGTCAAGGAAAAGATGAAATTTATCTTTTAAAAAGTGAGGAGAAAATGTGTTGTTGCAAGGTGTTTTGCTAGGTCTTAGCGTATATCATCAATTCCGCTATTTAATTGCTGCATATCAAGCGCCAAAAAAGTCATTTGTGATTTTATTGCTCAATCTGCGCATCCGGGAAAGTGCCAATTAAAGTTCGAGTGGAATACCGAATACGTACCACCAATTTAACAGAATTGACGATGTCTATGTGTTTGGCTTGATTCTCCAGCTTAAACTATCTGTCATTTGTAACACGTATTGGTGACGAGATCAAATGATCATGGGGACTGCCAGTTTGAGAAATTGACTTCAGATGACTCCATGCCAAAATTGGACCAAAGCTATGGCTATTTCCAGTAGGGTCATTAACCCGAATGGTTTGCCAGCTTAAAAGCGTCTTGAAACTCCTTGTCCTGTTGAACTTCTCCATAAATAGGCAACAAGCCATCATATACAGACAGTCAAATTTCCCCGAAGTAAACATCTAGCTGATGTATAAATTTCGTGGTATTGCTTTCATGGTCACGTTTGTAGTGTATATTACCACGCCGAATGGTACCTACGACGTCAATGCATCGATCACTACGATTTCGGCTTCGTGAAACTGTCTCCGGACTCCACGTCTCCACCAGCGTGCACAAAATAAATTTTCAAGCCACAACAATCTTATATAAACTTAACTACCAGAGAGTAGGTACTTCGAAACATGCAGTCAACTAGTGCAGATTGAACGGTTGCGAAGAGCAAAGTCCGGCCAACCGATGGATTTGCGAGAATTTGGTTCATTCAGGTCAATTCCATCCATGGAAACGCGTTCTACCACCAATCGACGTGGCGAGATCTGACTCAGCTAGCGGGTCATTCTCGCCGACAGTTGCACTACTGCAGTCAAATCTCGTGCGCTATAGTGCTATCTACCAATCTTGCTGCCTCCCGTTTCCAAAGGACACCCTCTAATAAGTTAACACGCTGTCCAAGTACTACTATATACAGTACAGTATTACCTGCTGGTGGAGGTTTGCTTTGTACTTTACTTTTTCGGCATTGAAATAAAATTCGATGTGTGCCCCCAGTGCTTAACAGCTGCAGTAGGCGGCCCTCATCAAATGCAGTGAACTAGCTAAATAAGCAAAGAAAATTTCTGTGGCGCATGCATGCACGGGAGCATGAACGAAGCTTCGAATCCTTTTCTTGACGCTAATGGACCAGACGACCGATGTGCAAGCTTTGAGGTAATTTACCATGCGTTTTGGGAGACGACTGGTCCAATGACGACTGAGTCTGTACTTACTAGTTTGCTTTCCATGATTCCTGGCAAAACACTGAATATCTAAACCTGGCTGTGACGTGAAATTAAATGTAAAAGCAGCTTCTTGCCTTCTTCTAATCAGAGTCTCAGAGAGTTTCGATCGAAAAATACTTCTTGCATTTGAGAGCCTGATGAGAGTCTGCGCGATCCGTCACGTCTGCGGCGGAAGCTCTGGCAGTCGACCGCGTCTTCTCGGTTAGCAGACGCGCTTTCGTTGCTGGTGTTCCCGAGTTTGGAAAGACAACTCCACTTGCTTTTGAGGTGACATTAACCCATAACTCCCATAAGCGCTCAAACTATAAATAGTAACTTTTGAAAATTTATAAGAAACTAGAAAAGATTCATCAGGCTCCTACAAAATTTCATCAACGTGCAGGGTTTCATTGAGGAGTTCTGGGGATGTCATTAGGGTTTTAAAAGAATAAATGGATTATAAAATATATGGATAAAAAGGTGACAAAAAATAGAGGTTAACATCTTCTGCAAAAACTTCAGAAATGCTTCAATGGAGGATTGATTTCCAATACCATCAGCTGCAAGCCTGCCTGCAAATGCATTCAAACAATGCCTTCTGGATAGATGAAAAACATCTGTTTCATTCTATTGGGTAATGTAAAGTCATCCATTTGACACTTATTGGCTGTAGTGTTGTCCTTGAGGGATTTCTTTTAGAAAATTTCGAACAAAATTGGGCAAATTTTTTCCTTGAACATGTTCCAAATACAATTGAAGATTACTATATGGCAGGACATCTTCAAAGTTTGTACACAAATTTGTAAATGAAGGTGAAGTTCCAATGCCTTGACCTCAAACAATCTTGGCCTAGTATAGGAGACTAAGGTGAAAACTTCCAAAAACATTCTTGCATGTCCTATGCCGACATGCCGTTGTTACAACCAAATTAAATGGAAAAGTAATTTTTTCATTGTTTAATTCATAAGAAATAAATTATTCTTAAAATTTTGAAGGAGATGACATTTCATCAACCAAATGATAGACAAGTGTTTTTATAGGTGGGCACAAAAGCTTTTTATGCACCTATGTAGAAGGCTTGAAGAAACACGTGTTTTAGGTGATGGATTTTAGGTGACATTTACTATAACAACCAATGTTTTTATGTCAACAGTAACATTCAATGTAACATCAAGATCATATATATAGTTTAAGATGGCCCTTAAATTAAAGATGTAAGATTATTGTGGAACCTTATTGTCTTTCAAAAAGGTAATTTACATTCATCATTGGGGTACTTGAAAGTCCTAAAAGCCATAGTAAAATCGTATTTCTAATTTTTATAAAGGGATGGATTTTTTAATCTAAAAAATTATTATAAAAATATCCACCTTCACTATAAATTTTAGCTCCATTGGTTGAATATTAATCTCATTACTTGAGAAGTTAAACCTATTTAGAAATTACTGAACCAAATGCCAATCCTTGATAGAATCAAATTGGTGTGACAATTTTAATCTACTATAAATTACATAGTACTTTTATTTTTCATTTTATTTGGATTGCATATCTACATCTACCTTAATTTTTAATCCCTAAAGGTCTAAACATGCTTTTTTGAAAATATAGTGTTTGGGGTAGCTCACTATGAAAGGATTTTTTCTTTTTCCTCTTTGAAATTTTCACACAACGTGTGCTCAAGGAATAGCCTGAACCCCTAAAGGGTTTTTTGGCAACATAGAAATTTTGGGCAAGTGTATATGACTAGAGATTTCCATATTTTGGACCCAAATTTTGATAGAAGGTATGGATGAGGAATATCTTTCATGTGCACTAAATTTCAAGACATTTGCAAATACGAGTCAAAAATTATAGCCTAATATGTAATTTGTTTCTCAACTCGGGCAGTTTGGGCATTTCTAAAAAAATCATTTTTTTCAAAAACCTAAATTTGAAATTGTTTTTTTAGATTTATATATACATTACAAGATTTGAATCATTCTATTTTGATGAATGAGTCAAAAGTTATGAGGTGTTTTAGTTTGTGGGCAATTATAGATTTTCTAAACCAAAATAAACTTTGAAGTCCTTTATTGAACTCAATTTTCAATATTTTTGGAAAAAAATAAAAACATTAGATAAAGATAGTTTATTACAACATTACAAACATTGGGATTGGCATTTTTCAATTCCATATATAAATTGTTAATAATTTAGTATTTTGAACCATTTTCTACATCTTTTTGCTTACTATTTTTTTCTTATATGTTGTAGAATTCAAATGATTTAAAAATTTTCAATCATGTATCCAACATGCCTTGAAGAATGAATTCAAAGAGTTGAAATCATTTTGAACATTTTTTCATACAAATATAACCTTGTGAAGTTCAGTTGCCTAGTTTTTCGTAGGGACAAAAAAATGATTTTTGTCCCTTCAAATGCTAATATCTTGCAATCTACACAGTGGAAAATTTTGAAATTTTTACCACATCTTTTCAAACTAGTGTACTATAAGATCCTACGGTTACATGTGTTCAAAGATTTTTTTTTTTCTAAATTTTGAAACTTGTATAAGAAATGGCAATTTTGGAGCATTTTTGGCAGAAACAAAGGTAAAGAACTTTAGGGATTAAGGACCAACAATTTACATAACTTTTAATTGTAAGGTTAAAAAGTTACTGTGTAATATTTCATTTTTATTGAAGTGCAAGCAGCTCGGGCAATTCAAAAAAATTCTTTAAAAAATCACTTTTTTTAGAATCAGAAAATTTGAAATTGATTTTTTATATGTGGAAAGCTTTAAATCATTATATTTTGATTAATGAGATGAAAATTATGAGTTTTATTTTGTGGGTAGTTATAGAATTTCTACTCTAAAATAAACTTTGAAATTGTTTATTTCATTCAATTTTCAATATTTTTGAAAAAAATAAAACCATCAAGTGTAAATTGTTAAATTGCAAATAACAACATTACAAACATTGGCATGGGCATTTTTTAATTCTATAATTAAGATCTTAACAATTTAGTGTTTTGAAATCAATCTCTATTTCTTTCTATTTCTTAATTTTTTCCTATATGTTGTACAATACCAAATGATCTAAATTTTTTTCAAGCATGTAGCCAACTTGCCTTAAAAAATGAATCCAAAGATTAACCACCATTTTGGACATTTTTTCATACAAATGTGACTTTGTGAAGTGCAACTACCTGAATTTCCGTATAGCTAAAAATGGATTTTGTCACTTCAAATCAGGGTTGACAGGATGGTCGGACGTCCAGAACATCCGGATGCGGATGTTGTGTCCGCAGCATCCGCTGACATTTGCGGACGCTGTCCGCCCCGTTCGTCCGCCCCCGTCCGCCCGCATCCGTCTGCCCCGCCCACCCCGTCCCGCATTGTCCGCCCCGTCCGCCTCGCCCTATCCGCCCCGCCCGTCCCGCCCCACCCTGTCCGCCCTTGGGTTGACGAATCTCTACGTCCACCCGAAAAAGGCGTCCGTAACCCGGACGTCCGGACACTAGCGGACGCAGCGTCCCTCCCACTGTCGGAAGGCGGACGGGCGGGCGGACGGACGGGGCGGACAAGGCGGGGCGGACGGGCGGACAGATAGACGGACGCGGGCAGACGGACAGGGCAGACGGCATCTGCGAATGTCAGCGGACGCTGTGGACACAACGTCCACGTCCGGACGTCCCAGACGTCCGCCCCGCCCCGCCCCCGTCTGCCTTCCGACGGTGGGAGGGACGCTGCGTCCGCTAGCGTCTAGACGTCCGAGTTACGGATGCCTTTTTCGGGTGAACGTAGAGATTCATCAACCCTGCTTCAAATACTAATATCGTGCAATCTACATAGTGGAAAATTTGAAATTTTTCTTCACATGTTTTCAAATTAGCGTACTACAAGATCCTCTGGTTATATGTATCTAAACATGTTGTTTTTTCTAAAATTTGATACTTGTATTACAGTATTAGAAATGACAATTTTAGAGCATTTTTGGTGAAAACATAGTTAAAAACCTCACAGGATTAAAGGTTACTTCAAGACTATATATATATATATATATATATATATATATATATAGTCCTATAAAATTTTCATTTTGTATTGGAAAGCAATTTTGCCTCCATATGTTTTGTATTCTTCAATATTATAATGTAGTTGAATGCAATAGTATCAAAATTATAAAATAGATATATTAAAAAAAATTTAGTGTAGAATGGTTTCTCATACTTTTGGAGGTTAATCCATATAGGATTGGTCTTTGCTTCTTTGAGTACAACTACCAAAATGGGGGCAAAATAATTCCACTAATTTAGCAATTTTTTTTTAAATATTTGGGATTAAAATGCACATTCTATGAAACCTTCAATGATCATAGTGTAGTATAGACTTTGTACTATTTCACTGCTATAAATTGTAACAACACATATAAGTTCATTGCACAAGCCCTCACCCAAAATGCTAGGTGTATAATCATTGTATATGGTAGTTTTTAATTTAAAAAAGAGTGTATTCACACAAGTCTTACCTCGTGCAAAAACAAGCACAACCAAGATCTAATCCAAAACCAAGCTTTACCAATCAAAGATACTAAGCCAAATCATTGTCATCCTACAATTTTGTGCATGGTTTATTCCATTTGTCCGCAACCAATCCATCAAAGGCTTTGACATGTCATTGTTGTACCTTAGTTTGATACACAACAAACAATATACCTTAGTAATTCCCTACTTCCCTTGTACAATACATATGTGAATATGAAAAAAGAGGGGAATTGCATACTTAAAATTTTCTCCTAGGTTTATATGAACAATTTTTATGCATGCAAAGGCATGTAGGGTCTAATAGTAGGTTTGACTTTTTTCTAGTAGTTAACAATAATTTGTATTAAATTCTAGAAAGATCTAGAGGTTAGAAGAAGGAGAAAAAGGCCTTGGAAAAAGTATGAAAGGACCCTCTCTCCCCTCACAAATCACCTCCATTTCTATTCGCAAACTTCCAACATTTTGTCATATTAATATTTTGTGCCAATTTGGCCATTTTTATGTTTGTTATGTATTTCTTGAGCATTCTACTCATTTTTCTAAATGTTTTGCGTACCTTTTGAAAGATGCAAGATCCCTTCAAGTGTTGGCTTTATGGCTCTATTTTTTGAGTGGTTACACCTTCTAATATTATGGTTTCTTTTGAATTGTTAATTCATGTACTAATCCTAGGGAGTTCCATCCAAATGATGGCTAGGCCGTTAACTGGAATTCTTTAGTTTGCTTTAAGTTTGTGTAGTGATCTTGCACTAGTTTCTTGTTTAGAAAGTCCCTTGTTGAAAAATTCCATTTAGAGCCTTAACTTCCTAGACATGTGTCTTGTCAAAATTCTTGGTATTTCAATCATCATTTCAATCATAGTATTAACCAACATTTAATTTTTTATCTTCCCTAAATACTTACTATTCTTTTGTTTTGTGCTATGTAGGGTCTTTCATTTGTCTTCTTTGTTGAGCTTGTGCCCTATACGGCAAAACTTTGATTTCACTTTTATTACTTCCTTGAATTTTCTAGCTAATCCATATTTAACAAGAAAGCTTTGAATCCTTACTATTTGCTTAGGTGTTAATAGTCCTACACCATTGACAATATTGTACAAGTTCAAACTTCCTTAATTTTTTTACATTCAATCTAGGGAGAATATCATTTTTTCAAATACTATTCCAAATTATTTGCTTAGAATTGTTATCAAAACAATGAAAAATGAGTAGCTAGTGAATAAAAAAACTAGTAGCTATAAGTAAGGAAAAGTCAACTACCTAGTAAGGACATCTGTCTCTAGCTAGATATTAGGTTGTAAGTTGGGGTTTGGATTTCAAGGTCTCCAAGGGTTTGGATTTGGGATTTCAATAGGGTTGGATTTTAGAGGGTTTCAACGAGATCTAGGTTTCAGGGATTTCATTGGAATCTAGGCTTTAGACTCTCAATGGGGTCTAAATTTAGGGTCAAGAACTCAACAAGCTTTAGTTTTGAGGATCTCAATAGGTCCCTAGACTTTAGGGTTCTTATCAAGGCTCTAGGTGTTCAAACCAAGGTCTAGAGTTCTTAGAAGTTTCAATTGGAAGTTGAAATCTTGGGATTTTAAAAAGTTGCATAGGGTAGCTAAAGGCTGGAAAATATTTGTTGAGGATTGTACAAGGATTTTCTAAAAAAGAGAAGTTCACAATTAAGATTTTATAGTTAAAATCGAAACAATCAAGGAAGAATGAAGAATCAAGGAGATGGATTTGTATTGAAGGTCTAAGTATTGAAAAGGGAGAGGAGGAAAAGAAGCCAAATGGTAATCAAATATTAATTGGGGTCAATTTCACACCATAATTAAGATTTGACCAAGAGATATTTTAATTCCAACAACTATAGTTGACTAAATTAGATAGCAAGAGTTTAATTAAATGCTCAAGAGAATTTATGAGGTCCATGTCTTGCCATTAGTTTGATTCTTAGTATTAATTAGAAGACATTAGTATAGTAGAAGTCAACAATGACAACTTAGAAAATGGTATGAAAAATGGAAAAGAAAAGATAGAAGAAATACTATAGAAAATAAGGAGGGAGAATCAGGTGAAGGAACATACAAAAAGAGAGAAGTTTAGAAGCACTAATTTTTTTTGTAACTTTCTATTCTACCGGTATGCAAAAAAACCAATAAAATTAACAACTATGGATGGAGATAGATATTATGAATCAATCACAATTATGGTGCAAGAAGATGAAGCCATGGTGTCTACAACATTAGAAAAATGTGTACCTAAATTTTGCTCTTTGATTTTTAATCTTTATGTAAAAATAGGAAATAGAATTAAGAATTAAACAATTAAGTTAGATATTTAGAAGTCTATCAAAGTCCAACTTTGAATTTTGAATTGAATATTGAATTTTTAAAGGTACCCAAAAACATATTAAACTTTTAGAATAGATAAAAATTGAAGAAGTTATGCTTGGATGAAGTTTAGACATAAAAATGAATGAAAAGTAGTAAAAATCATCTAAGAAAATTCATAAAGTAATATTAGAATCTAAACAAAGGTCAAAGGTCAAAACCTAAAGGAAAAGTTCAATTTGATAGTTTAAGTCAATAGAAATTAGTGGATGAAGTTTTAGAGTGTCAAAGAGTAGTCAAACTTTATCTATCTATAACTTCTGATAGGAAAGTCTAAATTTGAAATGTCTTCATGTTTTAGAAGTTTAATTTTGGAATTTAAAAACTAAAAATATTAAGAACCTCAAAATAATAATTTAGAAATAGAAGTTCAAAATAATAAATAATTAGTACACGTGTAGTCAATTAAAATCTTTTGAAAACAACTATAGAACAATTAGAAGTCAAAATCATTTAGGGAATACTAAAGGAAATTCTAAAACTAATTCATATTTAGAAAATAGGTAAAAATTAAAGAAGATAATATAGGATAAAGTTTGGTCTTAGAATTGGATGGAAAGAGTAATTATCCACTTAATTTAAGTGAAATTGAAACTGTAGGAATTAGAATTAAGCTTAAGATGGAACTTGAAACTAAAAGTAAATTTAGATCAATAGTTTAGTAGAAATTGATGGATGAAGTTTGATAGGATAATTTAAAAACAGAACTTCATCTTGGATTAACTTTTATTAAAAAAACTCCCATTAAGACATATTTTATCATTTTGGAAAGGACATAAAATGATCTGCAATTTAGGGCATACTTATAATCTAGGTATGAATTGCTTTTATGTGGAGAACCAAAGTTTTGGCCCATATTGGCCAAAACTAGCCTGAACATCTAACTTTTGAGATTATTTTGTATAAGATTCATTAGGTTTTAGAACAAAATAAGATTGTCCATTGCTTAGAAGGCACAATTAGACAACGTCTAGACATCCATTAGAAATTCTACATTGAAAACACTAAGAACCCGGATGTGCTTGTTCTATCTCAAGGTGGAAATAAAAACACTCATACCATTTGAAGGAGTTTGTAACATATAATCAATAACACAAACACCTATAATCATACCTATAACACAAATACTTATAATCATGGAAGGCGTCTCTAATAGAAACTTTTAGACTCATGGACTCATAGATTTTGTACTCACATGCTAGTACTTCCCCTTTGTTCTTCCATGTTTAGTCATTTTTATTTCAATTTGAGTTCTAATTAAATCAATATTTTTCTTGCATTAATCATTCAATTTAGATTTTCTATAATTTGTACTTGTCTTCACAATAAAACTTTCATCATAGATGTTCAAGTAAAACTTAATTTTGTCACACAAGATTTACACTATTACAAGTTAGTAAAATTCACAATAATTATTATTATTAGGAATTCTAAATAAATATGGATATTAATATTCAAAACCAATCCTAAACAAGAGTTGGCGTATAACTCATATAGAATATATGGTATATTTTGATTTACAATATGTTATTTATAGATGATCAGTGAGAGATTTTAGTTGCTTTAGACTATTGCAACCAATAGAAACTTAGTTTAAAAAGGCTCTTAGATGAGTTCACTATATGCTACATTACAAACTTCAAAATTTAGTGTAATCAAGTCTTTACTTTGCAACTCACCTTATCAATATGGTATATTAGATTGCCAAAGTACCAACCTCATCAATATATAAGGGCATCTCACTTTCTCAACATCCAAATAAATATATGAGTGGTTGTTATCATTAAATTCTCTTATTTTATAGTCAAATTTTGTTGACAATTATTATTATGTTTCAGATTCTCTTAGCATGTACCTTTTAAACACCATATAAATAAACTATGCAACCAAAATTAGAGCACACATTGACTCTTGAGAATTTTTCAGAAAAATCAAGAGGCTGAATTTTAGATTCATTGTAGAGAATGTGAGTCTCCTCCAAAGGTCACAATTTTCACTCCACTTCATGTTGTTCCTTCGCTCCGTTAATTTGGAGATATTGTTATCCCAAGTATGTTGAGTTACGTGCTCTGCCCCAATGGATATTCTGTTTAAGCTTTGAAATAGGCATTGCCTTTATCAAATGGTGTATCAATGATTCTTTTGCTCATGCTTTCTTGCTGCTTCAAGAGCTGGGAATATTCTAGATTTTCTGTAGCTGGAATAATATTCTTGGGCTTGGCACAGCATTGCTGTAATGCCAAACCCAGCACTGCTATACACTGCTATGCCTCACATTAAGCATTTTTTAACATATATTTAAGAGTGCAATTTATGGGAGATGTATAGAGCTATGAGGAGATATTTTGGTACATGTTGGTTCTGGATCTAAAGGAAGGAGGTCTTGCAGGAGGTCTTGCATTGACAGAAGAGGCATGTGAGGAAGTTTGAGTAGGATCTCACTCAGCCTCTCATAGAGTAGCTGTTTGTTTTAGATAACTATGTATGAATTTTGTATGCAATTTCATGCAATTTCAGAGTGGTTATTTGTCACCCGCAACAGTGGACATTCAGACATTTCCTATGCAATTTTAAAGTGGCCATTTAGGCCGTCATGACAGTGGATCAAACAACCCTGTGTCCATAGAAGTTTAGCTAAGTCATGCTGACATCATTTGCTACTGAAGCCCAACCGAGCAACCAAGTGTAATTAAGTGTAATTAGATGAGATTAATTTGTAATAAGAGTCAATATAAGATGTGGAATTATAATGGTTATAGTATTCTCTCTCAAATTATCTTGTAGCAATGGCAAAACTTGGGACAAGAAACCTCGTATACTCAAAGATTTTCCAGAAGTGGGTTACTTTGGTTCCTTACTTTTAGAACTCTTAAAATACCTACCATGGAATGCCTTTTCAACTCAACTCAACGTTGGAACTAATTTCAACTTGAGTTCTTTAAATTTGGTTAATGAATCCATATAAGCATTTACCCTTTGTAGTCTAAGGTTTTATGCTTCAATTGAGATTCTTGGAATCCTTACACTTCAACTCTTTTTAAGAAAAATTGCAATGCTACATCAAAAATCAAGCCATAGAATTCATATTTGAATTTCAATGGCCACATGTTGCAGTCTAACATTGGATGTGCAAATTTGTTGCATTTGTAGTTTTGTAGTATAAAGAAGAAGTGCACATCATTTCACCCATCTTTGTAACTACATTGTATTGACTAACTTGCATCTTCGATCACCTCATGCAACTCATGATTGGATGAGAATAAGCACTTCTGTTTCTTGAATAAATACTTGGGCAATATGATCTTGAACTTCAGGAAGATTATTGATTTCTATGCAGAAAGAAGTGTCATTCAAGAGTAGAGGAAGAGCAAAGTTTCAATTGTCAAGTTTGGTGTTTCACACATTGTTTATCAATTATCATCCTTTTCAATTTCACTTTGCTTATGAACACATCGAGTAGTGAGACTAATGTGTGTTGGTGCAGATTTTTTCAACTTTAATTAGTGAATACTGAGATTAGATGATAGACGATAGAATAGGCTTTTGAAAAAATGGATATTTAGATCTTTCATGTTTTTGAGGGGGCCAAGGCAAGAAACAAACTTAATTGTTTACAAAATCAACTAAGGAGCTCTGATAGAAAATGACGTCCAAATCAACAAAAAATCAACATATTTTTGTTGATTTGGGTATTGCAATGTCCGTTTTCACATTTTTTTGTTAATGGTGACATTTCTTTTTGTTGATTTAGATAGTGTAGTGACAAAATCAACAAATTTTTGTTGAACCTTTTTGGAACCTTTTGGAATCTTTTGGAATCTTTTGGAATTTCTTGATCTTTATTGTACAATGCAGTTCTCTTTTAAAGGATTGAGGTGCATTTTGGACAAAAATTGTCAAAAACTGGTAGTTTTTAGGGCAAGAAAAAATGAAATAAAAAAGTATTTAAAAAAAAATTAAACTATACAAATTTGTATTAGAATTATCTAGGACTCTATGGAAAAATTTTCAAAAAACTTTGACTATACAGATTGAAAGATTATAACATTTGAAGTTAGGAGAAAAAGTTTTTTTTAACCTTGCCTGATAGGGCCAACATGCTTTAACTTCTCCTAAAGTGAGATTTTTACACTAAACATGGTTATTTTTTCAAATATTTGCATCTTATATTATATAAGTTACATACCTACCAAATTTTAGAATTATCAGAGGATTTTTGCACATGTTGCCTAAACTGCCTCTAAAGTTCAGGGCAATATAATTTTTGATCCGGGCACTTGATCGGAAAAAAAATTATATTTCCACTAAGAATGTATATGTTCACATCTTGTGTCAAAAATTTAAAAACATTCATGAAAAAATGACTTCATACGCACCTACTCCAGATTGCCTACGTACGCTCAATGATCATTCGGTCCTTTAGGGGTTAAGTATTAACAATTCGGTGTTCATCAAAGTCAGCAGACTTTGGAGGTCATTTGCATATAATAAATGAACTTTTCTCAAAAAGCTTTCAACTAAAAAAAGTTGTGAAATTAAATCAACTTTCATTTCCAACCATCTATTTGACATTTAAATTCTTTAATCAAAAGTTATAAACAAAATTTAGAGAAGTGTTGGAAATTTTAAAAAAAAATTTAGCAGACTTTGGAAGCCGTTTTGGCATAGTAGAAGAAATTTTTGGAAAAACTTTTGAACTAAGAGAAGTTGGAAATTCAAGAAATCTTTCATCTCTAATAATCCATTTGAAGTTTTGATCCTCCAATCAAAACTTATGAACAAAATTCATAGAAGATGTTCAAAAATGTCAAGAATGTCAAAAGTAATGATTTTCCAACTTCTCTCTGAAATTTGTTCAAAACTTTTGAGTAAAATCTCCAAACCTCAAACGGAATTTTGAAGATGAAAGCTTGTTTGAATTACCAACTTTTATTAGTTCAAAATGTTTTCGATATAGTTATTCTACTATGCCAAAACAACCTCCAAAGTTTGCTAAATTTATAAAAAAATAATTTCCAACACCTATTTTCATTTTGTTTATAACTTGTGATTGGAGGATTAACATCTTCAAGGGTTTGTTATAATTTAAAGTTCAAAGTTCTTTAAAATTTAGTTATAGAATTTAGAAATCAAAATTCCAATCATGATTAATTTGTAATGTTGTAATAAATGATGTTGATGTGATGTTATTATTTCTTCTTCAACAATATTTGAAATTGAGTTAAAAAAAAGATATCAAAGTTTATTTTAGAATACAAATTCCACAACTATCGATAAATAAAAAATCTTTATAATTTTCATCTCATTAATCAAAATAGAATACTTCAAAGCTTTTTATATAAAAATAAATTTAGGAAATCTAATTGAAATGTTTATTTTTGTAAATAGTATTATTTTAAGAATTTTTTTGAGATCTTGAAGTTCTCCAAAGATTAATGAAAATTACATATGATGTAGTAACTTTCCAATCATGTGTTCAAAAGTTATTAGTTTTTTTGTACCATAAAGCTACTCTTTAGGCACATGTCTTGTGAAAACTTTAAAACAAAAAAAATTAAAATTTTGTCCCAAATCGTTAGGTTTTATTTTTCAAACAATTTACCCAAAATGCATACATCAATCCTAGAACTTGCAATTTTTCTTTATATGTTGAAGAAATATGTTGAAAATGTATACTAAAACTTTTTTTTAAATTTCATATTCATGCTTCAAGGAAATAATATATAGATAAAAAAGAATTTAATAGCTGAATCATTCACAAATTGGTGTTTTCAAAAGTCAGCAAATTTTGGTGTCCGCTTGGACATAGTAGAGAAAAAAATTTAAACAACTTTCAATAAACAAAAGTTGTTAAATAAAATTAACTTTCAACTCCAAAAATCCGTTTACAATTTAGAGTTTCCATTCAATAGTTATAGACAAAATTCAAAGATGGGTTAGAAAGGCCATTTTTCTTTAACACTTTTAAACATCCTTTCTGAATTTTGTCCATAACTTTTTATTAAAGACTCCAAATTTGAAGATGAAAGGCACCTTCATTTTACAACTTTTTTAAGTTGAAAGTTTCTTAAGAAAAGTAATCTACTATGTGAAAATGGACCTTGAAGACTTTTGACTTTACAAGGCAAAGGGGAAAAAAAGGAAAAAGTAGTTAAATAAAAAATGCTTATCTTCATAGTCATGTGAGCACATGGGTGGCTCAATAGTGAAGAACCTTGCAACAACCCACCTACATGGCGGGGTAGCCTAGGTGGTCTACCTATGTGGTAGGTGCCATAAAGGTATTCCTCCATTGGCCAATTTTTATTAATGAGATTGAAATGCAAGAAAAAACTTGGTGAAAATGAACACTTTTTTATTGCCAAATTAACACTTTTTTGCTATGCTCAACAAAAAATTGTTCATTTTCATGTCCAAATCAATACTTTTTTGCTTATGCAGTGTCCTAGTTAGCACGTCCAAATCAACACAAAAATGAACAAAAAAAATCAACATTTTTTTGTCACTTTGGACGCTAAATTTTCTAGTAGTGGAAGCAAGATTTTATAGACCTTGGATTTTGGCATGTTTTTCCAAAGCCTCTCTCCTCCACATCATCTACCCTAATTATTGTACCTTTCACAAGTGAAACTTGTAGGGCCTCAAAGCTTTGCCCTTGGTTTTCCATCCTAGGATAATATGCATTCAACACTCAAAGAATAAGGACAATCACTAAGGTAGTTTGTCAAAAATTGATGCATTTTTTGTTTCTATAATTTTTTTAGAAGTCATTCATAAGACACTTCTAATCCTCAACTTCCTTATATGATTAAACCATGTTCAAAGTATCATTTGAAAACCTAAACCCCATTATCATCTTAATACCAAATTCTACTCATTGGAAGATGATTGAGTGACAAAGGTTGACTAATTGAGGTCCCTCAACATTCTCAAGGATATATAATGATTGTATATAAAGATGTCAACTAAACCAATAGCTTGAACTCTTGAAGGTTAGAAAAGGTATGAGATTCAATAATTTGACTACTATTAGAGCCAAATTTAAAGTTGAATAATTAAATATTGCACTAAATAGTTGATAATAAGGGTGCACTTTGTGAAGATAAGCAAAGCATATATTGTCATTTTCCTTGGAGTTGAGTTGTTCTACCAATTCTCATGAATTATCACAAGTCTTGAAAATTTTAATGCACCAACTCTGTTTGCATCCGCAGAAGACATCTTCATTGTGATGATGTGGATCGTGTACTAATCCAAAGTACGCACTTACTTGTATTGATGTGTGTGTAATATTAGTGAGCTTATGTTAGTTTGATAGATACTAACTAGGTTGTTAGTAGTTTAGGTTAGGATTAAGGGTTGTTAGGGTTAGCCAATAGCTAGCTGTTAAGGCTTAAGATTGTAAGTTAGTTATTTAGAAATGAGGGGATGATCCTTTCTTTCTCTTGGTTGGGAGTGTGCCTATATGGATTGAAGGGCATGGAATACATTTGGGAGTAAGATTTCAAGTTTGTTATTATTCTTGCTGGGTGAATGCAAGAAAGATCGATAATATTTTGTATCACATTTGATGTTTTCGAGTTGACATTGGCCATAACTTTTGTTCATTGAAGCTGATATACTTGAATTTTTTTTGAAGATCAGAAACTAGATAATTATAAAAAAAACTTATTTTTCAGAAATTTTCAAAAATCATTTTATATTTAAATTTAAATTTAGCTAATTTATCACACTTTGTAGTTTAGGGTTTTTTAGTATGGAGACTACCCAAATTTAATGATCTAGAGCTGAAATTTTTGTGATATATACCTACACTAGAGAGGCATGTGCCTTCCAAAAAAAATTTAAAAACATTATTTTATGTCCTCTACATTCATGCAAATAGAGCTCCCTTGCCCTCATAGTTTTGAACATTGAAAATGGTTTCAAGATGATTCTTTTGGTGAAATCTCTTTACGATGAAGTCTTTTCAAATGAAATTTTTTAATTTTAATTTTAAAAAAATTCTATTTTTTGCAAATTAAAACATCAAATATCTATTTTTATGAGATTTTGTAGTTTTTTAATTCTCCTACTTAAGAAACTTTCCTATGCTTTTCCTTCCTAGGGTACCTTCTCCTTAAAGGTGTGAACACTAAACATATTTTTTAAATTTAAAAAAAAAATTCTAATTTTAAAGTATTTCCAAAATTCATGAGTATTGTACAATACTATGGAAAATGCTATGCAAAACAGTCAATATTTTTTGCATTCACCTAGCTATAAAAGAAGATAAAATTGAGGTTTGAAATTTTTGTGGTTGTGAATGTTTTAAGAGTTGGATCAAGGCAAGATTTGGGATCTAGGTTTTTTACAAGATAGTCTATTATCACACCAAGTTTCAAATCAAAATTATTTATGGACACAAGGAAATGAGGCATCAAAGTAGAGGGATCCAAAATCCAAGGTAGTCAAGAGGATCTTCTTTGAAAGCTTCAAGTTTATTGATTACTAGCAATTTGGTTGTAAAACTTTTAAGGTATATTTTTCACTTATAACATATTTTGTGTTCAAATCTAAGCTACAATGGACTTTAGATCTATATCTTATGGCCAAACACATAATTGAGATTTGAAGCCTTGACTACTATAGAAAGTCAATAGTAAGAAAAAATTCACCACAATTGAATAATGGCTTAGATGGGGATGAAATTCATTTATAAGGAGGTGAGAATTTAAGTGACACTCTATAGAAGGTTCAAGTGATTTGAAAAAATAAATTTTGAGTTATGCAAGCTCAAAGTCCATTATGATGGTGTTATATATATTTCATTGGGGTTCATAAAGGGCAATTGTTTGGATAGAAGGAAACTTTTTGGATAGGCTCTTAAAAGATAAATTTGTATTTAAATATTAAATAAATAAACATGTGAATCATCACCAGAACAAGAGCTTTATGCTAAAAATGAAGCACCTTTGCATGAGTGTGTGATTAAAAGGTAGGATTTTGCTTAAAAATTCAAATGACAAATATTTATTAGAATGGTAGTTTCAAGCAAATCTCATGGAAATAATGGTTAACTTAAAACTAATGGAATTAGAGCTATTTAAAAGTGATAACATGCACATGGAGTTAATATTAAAGAGAATTGCTAAATTAAAATTAAAATTTTAAAAGTGGTGGTTTGTAAAGCCTAATAGTAGTGAAAATATGGCTAATCATCAATTTAGCTGTGGTAATAATTAGCATAATTTTAAATCATTAGATTAAAATCCACCCTCTTTTTTTCTACTAATGAACAACTTGATTGTGACTTTTGGATTTAAGAGGATAAATTTTCAAGATCATACTATTTTTATGGTCCGAAATATTACCACAAGTCTTGCACTCTTACTTTGATTACAATAAAGTCTTCAATTTGATTCCCTTAGATTGATGCATTAATACCCAAAGATATTGACATACATTTTTTTAGTGTTGTAGGAATTTTTTGTTTACACAAAAATGCATGCATTTTAAAAATTGTTAGATTGGAATGAGAATTTTTGTTCACTTACATAGGACCTAAGAGATCTCATGCAAAAGCAAATTGTGATTTTCAAAAAACATTATGGTTGTGTAAAAAATAAAAGTATAGTGCAATTGAACAAAAAAAATTGTATACATGACCTTATTTTGAGTTCCCTTGTCTTTACACTACAATAAATTGTGAAATACTTCCCCATTACATAATTGTGTTGAATTTAAGAATCCATTACAATTCATCATCACCTAACAAGAAGAAAATATAGGTAGTAATCTAAAAAAACTACCAATGTACATACAACTTATCCAAACTATCTATTCAAAAAATTATATTTAATAAGGAGAAATAGAAAATTATTTCAATTTGCACTCTTGAACATTCTATTTTGTACGCAAATTGGGTGCAATACTAATTGATCAAAGTCATTGATTTCTTGTTTTAGTAAAAGCAAATGAACAAATCATGTATGTACCATGTTCACATCTTTTTCAAGGACAAAAATGTTTTATTTGAGGATCTCATTAGTTGTATATTTTAGATTTAAATTTGGTTTTACCTAGGAAGGTGTGATTAGGAACAATTACAAGGTAATATAGGCGTATTGGTCAAGAATAAATCTAAAACTATAGAAAATAAGGGCAGAGAGAAGGACACTAAAGTTTCTCCTATGTGTGGCCAAATATGTGAATAAGTTCCTTAAAGGCGTTATAGAAATTGCACACTAATCTATAAAAGATATCTAAATATTTCTTAAATTAACAAACTTCCAATGTTCTCAATTCCATAGTTGATGCCAAAGCCTAGTGAGATACACAACCTAGCCCAAATTAACATGTTACTAATATGTGACCAAAATTTACTAATTCTATAATTCTAAATTTGACAAATGGATTTTTTTTTTAAAATTTACCAATTTACTATCATTTCTCATAATAATGAAAGATAATAATAATAATTTTTCACAAAATTAATAGACACTTTTACGTTAACTTCAATAAAAAAAAGCCTCATGTAATAAAACTACAAGATGGAAACACACATACAACATTAAAAGATAAAATTTGATATAATAAAAAATTAAAACAACTTTTGACCATATTTTGAATTAAAAATAAAATTCAAGTTTATTTTCTACTGAAAAATAAATTATTTCTAAAATCATAGGCCTATAACCACCACAAAATTGAACTTTAACCCCTCAAAAACCACTCAAAATTGCTATTTATATTGTGTTCATTCAAGAAATAAATAAAAAAATATTTTTTCTTAGAATCTAATTGTAGGATCTTGTACTAAAATTTTTCCTAATCATGTGGCAAAATTTTTGTGATGTTTGATCCTATGGATTGAAAAATATTAGCATTCAAAGTGAAAGAAAAAGTTCTTTTTTCTAAAAGATGCTCTAATTGCTTGCAAAACAAGAAACTCTATAACTTTCAAATCACTAATCCTAAATGGAATGAATCAAAGATTTCTATTTAAAAAATACAATCTATAAGAAAATAATAATTAAAAATTTTATTCGAATTTTTTATAGATTTTTTTTGTTCACTAGTCTCTTCCATTTTGAGGTTATCGTGGCATAACTTGCTCTCCAAGTCTCCAAAGCACCAATTAGAATAAATATTATATTTCCAAAAAGATAATAAAATTTTCTATTATATGAGAAAGTTTCAAAAAGTTTCACCAAAAAATTGAGCTGATAGGGACCTATTTGAAATCCATTTTGTCCTCCATAGGGATAATGGAACTTTAGGGGTTAAAATCCCTTCACTCTCATATGTGCTCCCATTTTGTGATTCTTTGTTCTATAAAAATTTATATTTATTTTCAATATTTTCCATACATAAAATCCTATGTCTTCTATAAGCCATAAGGTTTTCAAATTTTTTGTGAAAAATTAAAATTATGGGAATTCTTTTAAAGAAAAATGGAAAAAAAATCATATGAAATACAAAAATTATCTCAAAAAATTAAAAAAATCTCCTTGGGTGTACATGATAGTTTTGAATGTCATAGAGTAAAATAATGCATTTTGTCTTCTTATAATTTAAAAATCAATTGACTATGGTTTCAGTCCTAAAATATAAATGGAAATAAAATATTCAATTTTAGAGATCTTCAAATTTTCAAGTTAAAATATAAGATGCATTTCATTAACTAAAATCAAATTAAAAAAAGATCACTTTTATGACTCAAATTCAAATCAATATCAAAGAGCTTGAAGTTCAACACAAATCTAGTGTGTGAGCATAGAGCCAGGTGATTTTAGAGGACAAAAATTTGCTCAAAAGCAATGAATTTTTCTTATAGGAAACATTTGGTGAATACTCTTGCTTTTCAATGGATAAAATTGCTAATTTGCTACCAAATCTTTGAACAATATCGCTTTATTATGGATAAATGTACATTGTTTTGGATGAATAAATAAAATTTCATCCATAAATTGCAAGTTTCATCCAATTCCATGGATGTAAATAGCTTCATCTTTCCAATGATTATTGCTTTTTGCAGCACCTAAAATAAATGAAAAACCTTGGCTGAGACTTAAGCTTACTAGCCTTGAACCTATAATAAATTTAAGAGTATTTATTATAGATACCTAAGGTTACAAATACCTTCAAGGTATCTGTAATAAATACTCTTTGAATCCTAAACTCATAGATTCTACGCTTACAAGCTAGCACTCCCTGCTTAAAATTGGCAAAATACACTACATGGAATACATGGTGATCCATAGATCAAGTATCTTCCTATGTAGAAAAGTCAACAATACCACAAAGAGAAAATCCCAACATCACCTTCTTGCAAAAACTTCCATCTAAGTCCCCCCAAATATTGGATGAAATTGTTATCTTTGTCTCCTAGAAGTGCATAATGATGTCCAAATGCCATTTTGGCCACTTAAGGGTTTTAATATTAAGTTTTTTACTCATATTTTGTTTTCAATTTTTGATTATTATTTTGAGATTTTATCTTAAAAAAAACATCTGTTTTATTATAAATCACAATTGAAAGTTGTATATTAAATATACTAAATAGATATAAAATATAATTTATAAATATAATTTTTTTTTTTATCAAACATCAGCATTTGAAAGGCATTATTGTACCTTGAGGTCCCCTTTCACAAAAAAAATATTATGTTTTTTTGAAGCCAAATGGTTTTGAAAATTAATAAGTTATTTAGTCAAATCCAAGGAGAATTCAATATAAAGAAAGTTAAAATGTTGGAAAAAATACATGTACAATTTAATTTCAAAACATATCTACTAAAGAAGTTGAAATCAAAATTCAAATTAAATCTTCTAACTTTATAGCAAACTAGGATACAATGAAAAGTAATGGTTTCATTGAAGACCATGAATATCACTTTCTTATGCAATAAAAAAAATCATTCAACTTCCAAGAGTATTTGAAGAGTTGCCACAAGTTAAAAAAAAAATACTTAATAATTTCCAATTAACTTACAAATAAAAAATGATCAACCAAATCAACTCTTCTAATTTAAATGATTATTCAACAAAAATGTTTCCACAAAAATATGTTGAAGGTGACCTCATGCTACAATATTTAAGCCCAAGATTTGGATTTGAGTAGAAAATTAAATGCATTAATAGCAAATTTGCATCATTCTTGTTGATAGTATAAATGAGTAGTTATAAAATCATTGTATAGAATATGTAACTACAATATTCAATTTAAAGAAATTCATCACTTATTGATGCAAAGCATCTATTTTAATGCAATTTATGTGATTTTTGAAGTAGTTTATCCAAATTTTAGTGCTTTCAAAGATGAAAACATTAACATAATTAATTTTTGCAATATCAATAGATGATTGATCTCACTTGACTAAAAGAAATCCATTGAATTCAAAACTAAATTAGAAAATTTAATAGAACTTATACAGAATAGAACCTTGATTATATATTTTCATGTGATTGTTGTTTAATGTTATAATTTTTGAACAACACAATCTCTAATTTTAAATCTTGAATATTTTTTCAAAAAATCATCTTTCCAATAAAATTTTTTATAAGAAGGCCAATTTGATTTTCCAAGCATTGTCCATCTGTGCAATGATCCATCATAATACAATGAAAATGTGTTTGTACATAGACCTTGAGCTTTTGTATTCAAAACTTCATTAACCAAAGTAGTCATATTGCTTTGTATTTTTCAATTCCAAAAGATCTTTGGAAGTAAAGAAAGAAATGTAATTTCAAAAATATGTATCTTAGAAACCAATTAATTACAACCAGGATGTGTTCCTAGCTCTGAAATCTTCCGTAGAACAATGTGAAATGCAACTAGAAATACAACAATAACTATTTCTAAGTTTTCCATTTTATAAATTACTCTTGATGAGTTTTATCCTTCAATCTTAATTCCTTAGTGTATTGTATAAATAGATTCTATAATAATTCATATTTATATTCAATAATCATAAGGGTCTTTGAATTTCAATCATAACCCTTGCATTGTCTAAATCCATAATTTTTACAAGGATTGTTATATTAAATGAAAGAGTTAACAAAGGTTTTTCTGTTATAGATATTTGAAGTTGTTTCTATAGAATTTTTCTTAAAAGTCTCATCTAATTTCAAGTACATTGGCATTATTACTACAAAAATATTATACAATTTTTATGCTTCATCAACTTTTACATATGTCTTTGTGTTTTTGGAAATACTTTTGGAGATGATGTAAGGATTTTATTTTTTAATCAATTTTATTTTGAAGTGCATTTCAAAATACTCATATTGTGTCTTTTCACCTTAGAGAGAAACCCTATCTACAAGTTTAAGTGTCCAATCCAATCACACATTTTTTAATCCTATCATTATGATATATTTCAACCCTTCAATATTAAATTCAATCATTTTTATGTCTATTTCAGTAATTAAAATTCCATTTATTTAATCACAAAATTATTGAACATTGCCCCTATATCAACAACGTCATTGGTATCAAAGATTCACCAACATGGCATTTGCATACCATAGTATACATTTCTTTTGTCAAGTATAGAGTGTTTATAAGCTACAATATAGAAGAATTTTTTTTGTCACTTTGCACTAAACATCATAGTTTTGATAAACTTGAAAATGTTAAGAATGAATGGATATTGAACTTGATGCAGAAGACAAATTTTGAGGGAAGAAGGTCCACCTATGCTACATGACCCCTAGAAAAAAATTAAAGAAAATCTTCAAGAATTCAAAATTAGAAAATTAACACAAAAGAATGCTTTGTCATGGTGCACACTAAATTTAAATATCTCATTGAAAAATATTGAGATAATTTTCAATATTTTAATGTATAATTTTACAATTGAAAAAAAAAAATTTTCAAATTCATACTATTTGGGAATTTTTTTGAATTTTTCCAATCAACTTCAAAGTTTAAAAATCTTAAATTAGATTATGAAGTTTTAAAATTAAACTTTTTTTTTCAATGTATGTTTTATAATCCCAATTATAAGGTTGGATATTTCTTCAAATTTTCATTGAAGATCATGAATTATTTGTGGAAAAAAATATGGATATAAAAGTGCAATTTTCGGTTCAAATATCAAAATTTCAATACAATGCAAATTTCTATGCACCTCAAGTGCATAATAGAACTTTGTGCACTATTGTGTGAAATTATCCTATACTATTTAACATTGTTTTAAAAAGTTTGAAAATTTCCACTACAAAATGGAAGTTGAATTTCATATCTAACTATATTGATAAGAGATTGTACTGATGCAATGATAATAAAAACAAATCTATAAATCAAATACACTCTTCAACTGGTTTGAATATAACAAATCTTTATTAGATAGAGAAGAGAGAATCAATATATACAACTAATCTAGAATGAATGAGTAAATAGCAAATAAGGTGGATGGACAAAAGTATCTATTGACAACACTCCTCCACACCGAGATAACCCTATCAATAAATAACATGAACTACAAACACTTAGAATTTTAATGTAATGCATTTTGTCCTTGAGTTGTTTGAGCTTTAAGCATAAGTGTTGATCATCAAATATGTCAATGTTAGAAGTGATCTTATTGGCCTTGGCCTCGGTCATTCTTCAACATATCTTCCACCAAGGTCTTGGTTTGTTATTGTCAGCAATAAGAAAATATCATTGTAATAATCTCTAGGTCATAGAATTTCAATCAATTAGTGTTTTTGATAATCCCAAGAGTGAGATGTATAGTCAACAAGCCATGGATTTGAAGTCATCATGTGTTTTAGACTCTCCTTCTATTCAAAAGATTTACATGTTGTAAGGCGGGGATATAACCTTGGTCTTTATTATAGTTGGTCTAAGTGTGAGAAAGAGTTTACTGTACTAGTAATGACATTCTTTCTAATGAAATGGAATCATAACTCAATGTGCTTCAAGTGTTTATTATACACCAACTTTTTGGTAGCTTTGAGTGTGCTCTAGTTATTTCAAAATAGTGTAATGGGATTTGGCAAAAGTCCTTGGATTTTTGTCGATAATGTCTTTAACCATATTGCCTCACGTATGCCATTTGTAAGTGCTTTGGCTTCAATGTTGGTTGATGATACTACAACAAGGTGTTGCTTTTTCAAAGACCATGAGATTGATCCTCTACTAATTTGAAAATCCACACTGTTATTGACTTCTTGTAAGTTTTGTAGTTGCCCCAATTGGCATTAGTATAACCAATTATTGAAGTATTGTGATCCTTTTCATAAAATATGTCCAAATCAGTAGCTCCTTTGATATGTTGTAGAATATGATTGGTAGTGGCCATGCGTAGCACTTTCGGGAGTACTCTAAGATTGTGCATAAACTTGCTCAAGATCCTTGTTGCATATAAGATTTTAGGCTTTGTATTCATTAGATATATAGGCATGCCAACCACACATTGAGATTTTCATGCATGAACCTTTGGTGAGTCCTCCTCAATTCCGAGGTGGAGACCTTTATGCATTGGCACTACAACATATGTACATGCAAACATGTCTAATTCATCAAGAATTTGAGATGCGTAACTACTCTAGGATAAAAAAAATACCCTAGTTTGAGCGAATGAACTCTACACCTAGGTAGTAGTGAACACCATCCAATTAATCATTTCAAAACAATGCATGAGTTTTTGTTTTAGGCTCTAAATTCCATCACAATCAGATCTAGTTACTAATAAGTCATTCATGTATAAAATAAAAATAATAACTCTCTTGTTGCTTGTAATATAAAATAAACTGTAATTGGCTTTTGTGAGTAATAATCCTTGATCTAATAAAAAAGCATTTATTTTTTGGAACCAAGTTTGAGGTGACTGGCATAATCCATATAATGACTTCTTAAGTTTACAAAATTTGTTTATTGTAGAAGCATTTTGAAAACCTTTGGGAACCTTTATATAAACTATTTCTTTTAAATCTTTGTTCAAGAAGGTTGTGACATTGTTCAAATTTACAAGTATCCAATCAATAGTAATTGCCAATGCTACAACCATGTGGACTGCCTTCCATTTTTCCACTAGAGCAAATACCTTGTCAACACTACAGTAGGAATGGTGTTTTTAAAGCAGATCGTTAAGTAAAAAATTACTAAAAGACAAGTCAATTGCTTTAGAGGTCACGTTCTAGTGTTCTACAATACTGAACAATGCACATGAGGACAAATTTGTTATTTGGTCATACTAGTAGTAAAACTCCCTTCTGAAGATTCAAAATTATTGCATGATAGCTTTGAAAAATAAATTCTGAGGCTAAATTGAGTGTACTGTCAATGGTCCTGAGTTAAAAAAAGAAGCATTGTACATAGACCAATAGTGTTGTCCGCATGTCCCATTACTTGTCCTTTCCTAGACATTCTTCAAACTACATTGCACAACGATTGTGCAGTGCAATTATATGATGACACTTTTGTTTTTATTGTAAGAAATAGTGACCATGTATTTTCAATGTTTTTGTTTTTCTCTTGTACTATTCAATATTTTCCTTTTTTTTTTTGTAAAAGACATTCAATTTATCGTGATTCCTTCCACCCCTTTGTACATTTACTTTACCTCCAAAATTCCCACATGCATACATAGTTCTACAGAAGAGTGCCTCAAAATACAAAAAATATTTCATACAGAAATGATTCACGAAAATGTTTTGAAATTTTAGTTTCACTTCAAATACATTTCACTTGCAATAAACTTGTATTGCAAAATGATTCACAATGGCCCCACAAAGATTCAGATAGGGAGTGACGTAGACAACATTCACTAGAACTAAAAACATATTCTTCACTTCAATTCTTGCAATTTTGTTTCCACTCTACTGTTGCTACAATGGAACGCTCTCTCCCATTGAACTACGAGAAATTCTTCACTTTGCCTTGGGCACCTTTAGCTTGTTTTACTCCATGTAATTAGTCCACCCATAGAATGTCATTGTTTTCTTTACTTTGCACTTTAACATCACTTCACTTCATGATGGAAGGGTAAGCAATTTGCCGCACTGAACACCCAAAATTACATTAATGGTAGGGTCAGTGAAATCCTCTTCAGAAACATGTCATCCCCCCTAAAAGAAATGACAACATCATTAACCACGTCACTAAATAGACTTTGATTCACTTCTCTTCATCTGAGCTTGTCCTGTTCAATTGGAAATTTTTGTCATTTTTGATGGAAAAGAAAAGTTGAAGACTCTATGAAGGACTATTTTGTATGTAATATAGTACACTATCCTCCAACAGGTTAATTTCATTGACACCTGCACATTCAAGTTCATTGGATCTCACCTTCTTTGATAGCCAAACTCATACATGTCCCGCAAGCAAAGGAGGTCAACATGCAAGCAAACTATTATGGAAGCTTGGTTTTAAGCACCAAAATTGAATACATGACCACCTCACTACATTGATTGCACCTACCTACTTCACTGTCACATAGTTCACCTCGAAAAAAGAATTCTTAAGCACCACTGTAATGACGTTAATGTCTAGAATTAACTCTATATACTCTTAGAGGAATAAGTTAAAGTAGATGACCTTTGTATAATTGCCTACAACAGGGTATGTATTCATTTTATGATTCCTATGACGTCATAAGACTTCTTCCTACCACACCAAAAACATAGATCACATCATTCACATTAGTACTTAGTATGAAAAAAAAAAATGATTGTCAATGCATTATATTGTTCAAAACAACTTCCACTAATAGTATGAAGATCTCCAATGACTCTACTCACAAGCCCAGTTGATTTCTCTTGCTTACCACCTTTTACTTAAGTTATGTACATTTGAATGGCATTGATTTCCTAAATGGTAGACTACTTGCTTTAGAAATTCACTTCCATGTCTAATGTCTTCAACACTTTTTCATCTTTTCCTTCCATATGCTGTCTATGTACAACTTGAAAACGACTTCAATGAAAACCTAAATGTGCTATTTGTATGCTAGGACACACTTGAAAAAAAAAATTCCAAATTATATTGGAACCCAAAGACTTTTTGTTCAAACACCTGTTTATATGAAAATTTACTTCCCAGTTAGCTTGACATAACCTACATTGTATAGAAAAGCAGATGAACAATGATAGTTATATGTCAATGCTTTGTGTTTTAAAAAAAAAATTGTAGTATGCCTAATTCATTACAAATTTAGATGATATGCAATTGAATTTAAGTAACAACTACGGATTTGGCAATGACAATAAGGAATGCTACAAAACCCTAGTCCTCTGCATTAGTGCTTCCTTACCTAAATCCCACCGTAAAGATAGAGCGCCTCACCGAACTCGACTAACAATTGCTCGGAACAACCACAAACTTCTATCCCTACATATGCCATCGTCATCCGTTCGCTTTGATGTAGCCCCTCTTCGTTTAACTTCTTCGCCTTTGTAAAAATACCAATGCAATTTTCATTATACATTATCTCATATTAATTGAAGTGCTAGTATGCAGACATTCAATTCTAATGCATTCACCTATGACAACAAGAATCATGCAAAAAAACTTCATTATATTCCCTTCTCACAATTGAAAGATGCAAGTAAATTTAGTTGATGTAGAATGTTTTCACGTTTGGAACTAGGACTGTTCTACAGACATTAACCAATTACGGAACATGTTTTCTAGTAAAAAATGTTGCACTCTATTTCCATAGTATGAGGATGGTGAGAACTAACGTCTACTTTGCTTTAAACATATTGTCATTGTACATTAGCATAGTATAGCCCTATCCCTCTACAAATTGCATCAACACTTTCCTTGTATCCACCCGAGCTTTCTTTATGAAGTACTTAATTATGTCGACCACCAATTCCATTTGAAGTTGTCCTGAGGTCCTAAGGTGCACCAATGGAGAATTGAAATGACAATGCAAAGATAAAAGAAAACTACGAGAAAGAGAACCCTAAATTTTGAATATGCAAATCGTCTCCTTTTTATAACCACAATGTGAAAATTGACTAGACGATGAATGCAAACCCCCTTGCGATTCAAATGTTAGCATATGCTGTCCCTCAGATTTCAAATTGCATCGTACTTTAAATCCTGAAACCTACAGCGTCCACCAATTTTATCCAGTTGAAAAATTCGGCTACTACTTGTCCACTTCCACATCTCGAAATTCATGTCCTCCATCCTAATTTGCTATTAGAATGAAATTTGACTTTAAAAAAGAACCCAACATTTTCCTTCAGAGCTCTCAAACAGAATTAACAACTGACTACATTTGCAATTGCTATCAAAGATCAATTACAACTTATAACTCAACTTCAACAACTTCTTCAATGCAATGAACTATCAATGAGAATCGACATTCCCGATATACCCTATAGAATACTAACAAAATGAAGCTTTCCCCGCCCTTCCACTACAATCTTCTTTCTATATGACAAAACCATTTGCCTAAACATTCAAAAAATGCAGACGCAATATTGAAACAACTCAGATTAGACGTTGCCTGTGATTGTATCCACTAATATCCTATAATACCAAATCTTAAAAAATCAAAATCATTTACTTTCCCACATTAAACCAGTTTATCTATTTAATGTGTTGAATCCTATGATTTAGTAAATAAACTTACATTTGCTGAATTGAAATACAATTACGCATTCTCCTTTCTCTTTCTATAAAACTTATTTGCTCCTCCACCTTGCATCCTTCACATGTTGTTTGCCAAAATTCCTCTCTTTCAAGTCGCTCTGCATAGCGTGTATATAATACAAGAAGCTTTTGCAATGAGTAAGAGCATTTCACTTCTACTAATATGAACACTAATTTCTGTTGTTGAGTTCATTTTGTTTCAACAAAATGACAAAAACTAGTGGCGCATGGACTACATCGTTATTTTATTGTAAATAATTTTACTATGTAAAAGTATCAAAGAATTAACTTTAAGTCCTAATACAAGAAAAGGATTGAGATAGAAAAGGTGGGATCGTAGAGAAATCTATGGTCTTGGGTTGTACTGAATCTTGTCACTTAGCTCAAGGGGACAGGATGGCTGATTGGTTGGTTGCTTATTTCTTGCTTTTACTAGTGGTGCCAAGTTGGAGCTGCTCATACTAAATCAACGAATCCAATAAGATTCGAACTTGGAATCGGCTAGTAGCTAACCAAGGACTTTTTCAACTAACCAAGTTCGCAACTTGGCAATCGTTGTTGATCCCACGGTAGTTTTATACCACTGTAAGTTGACTGTTGGCATTTTGATTTTATTATAAAGATAGCTAGTATAATGTGATTGAAGTATTTAAAAAAAAAACAAGTTTCTCGAAGAAGCTATTAGGTATAGAATAAAGAGAGCTGAATAGTTTTGTTTCTTATGATGTACTTTGAGTTCGTTCTAGTTTGAATTTTAGTATTTGTAGTGATGAATTCACAAAACCTTGATGATTGGCAATTGCCGTTATTGCAATTATTGGTTAATTTAATTCAACCATCTACTTCAAGACGATGTATGCAAGATGAAGCGGGACCTTTTAAACGTTGTGTTCAACCACGAACTGAACCAAGTATCTAGCAATTTTCACTACTAGTTTTGCAATTGAAAAATAAGGCTTTAGTGATCGTTTTGGAATTTGAACCTACGCTTTACGAAAACTATCAAATGGTATTTGAGGGGTGTTTTGAGAACAACAGTGAAGAACAGATGGTTAGCTATATTTCCAGTAAAGCAAGCCATTGCTTTTGGCTTTAAGGACCACTCAATCTACTAACTATAGAATCAAGAACAAACTACATTGCTACTATACTTTTGCGTATTTTGGAGTTCCTAAGTGTATAAAGTAAATAGTTTTAAAATTGGATTTTTGCTGTTAAGATAAGGTATTTTTACTTATGTTTTGAGTTTGTACTACCACCATTTAATTTTTATTTAGATTGAATAAAAGTTAGTAGGTTGTTTACCTCGTTTTAGTTGACTTTGAGATTTATGGACCCAAAGAAGTATTTAGAATATTGAGAAAGTAATATTTTAGGGAACCTATAGTATGAAAGATGCTCACATGGGCTAATGTGGCCTATGTGAAAAGAAAAGGGGGGGGAGATTCTCTCCTTCTTCTTGTCGATATTGGTGTGTGTGTGTGGTATACTGGAGTGCGAAGAACCAAAACTTTGATCAGATGCTATGTGTTGTTGGAGAAAGATTTTAATACAAAATTTGGTGGAGTTATATATGGTAGTGTTGCGCTTCTTTTGACAGTAATTTTATTTGATTCCAAGCTTGTATGTAAATTTTATGGGTCTTTGAGCGAGGAGTAGTCTGTTGTTACTTCAAAAAAGGAACAAAGACTTTGTACCTCTCTTGGAGTCATGAATTTCGTTTGAACAAAGTGAAAATTGAATAAAATATAGATCTTGTTGTTAGCTTTCTATTAAGTTACCACACTTGTTAATTACATTCGTATAATTTAAATTATGAATAGAAAGATGGAGTAAAGTATTGTCGCTCAAATTTCTTATAGAGAATTTTTGAGAGTACATAGCTTATAGGTAGTAGCTTTGCTTCAAACAAGATTTTGATGGATCAAAACTTATTGTCTTAGTTTTGAAATGAGCTATCATTTACTTAAAGTGAAGCTTTTAAGCGTTTTTGGTATCCATTATAGTGCTACTAATCTAGAGGAGGGTGGAAGAAAAGATTGAAAGATTGAAGACTTAAAGATTTAAAGACTTGAAGATTCAAGTGAAGATTTAAAGACTCAGGTGAAGATTTACCTTGTAAGGACCTAGCCTATGTTGTGGCTTGTGGCTTTGTTATTCTTAGCCGGATTTAGAGGCTTGTTGTCATTACGTATTGTAGGCATATAACTTTATCAAATTTTTGCATTGTACACTCTGTTTGCGGGTTGGCTTGACATTGTGTACATGGCCTTACTTCATTTTGTGTCGTGGACAACAAAGTGGAGTTAATGATCCACATCGTTGAATTTTATGTCGTTCTTACGGTGAGACTTAATTGATCACCAATAGACCGTGAATTTGAAAGTTTAGGAGCAATATTTACGGACGATTCAGCTCGTGGTCTACCATCTGTTCTATCCATCTCGTATCTTGTGGCTTCTTATCCCCTCCTTGACCCTTGAACCTCTAGAGTCATAATATGATAGGCCAACGGGGAGTTGATTCAAGATTTGTTGAAGATTCAAAGTTCAAGAAGACATCCTATTGAAGATTCAAGGTTCGAGGGACATTCTGTTGTAGATTCAAGGTTTGAAGGGACATCAAGCAAGAATCCTTATCCTCAAGTTATTTCTAACAGCAGTTAGAATCCCTGTGATTTTCCAAAGCAAACTCTTCTCAATACGACACCGTTTGCTAGCGCTTCTACCAATGGATGCAAAAAGAACTACTTCAAAAAAATGAAGAAAACTTCATTCCGATCTTTGGTTTGTAATTAAACTCTTTTGCCTTGTCTATTCTATTGGAGCTCTACTTAAATTATCATGCATGCTTTTTCACAATATTGTACTACATCTTGCGTGCAGTCTAGCTGCAACCTTTAGTTAGTCTCTTCCTACCTAATTCCCTACGTGCAATAGTAGTGCATTTGTTGATGCTAACGCTGCAACTAATATGGCCATGTAGAGGAATGTTTACTTGACATTGTCATATGAGTAAAACTATTATGGTAATTGAAATTCAATGAGTTACTTGGCCATGTATGCTTACTTCATTTGAAGTCTCTCCGTTGTCTTCGTTTGCCTTATCGAAAGACTACTTGAACATCTTCTGCAAGGAATTCCAGCTTGGTTTGTCAGAGAGTATGGTGAAGAATTGTACATGATTGTGCAAGTCTCATTCATGGGTGGTAAACTCCTGTGGAAGGTTAAATTCAACATTAGGTACATGAAAAAAACACCACATGTTGCACTTGGTAGAGGCTAGAAAGAGTTCGTAAAGTATTACAACATCAAAAAGGGCAACAACTTAATCTTCAGCCTTGTTGTTCTAAACCACTTTATTATTGAGTCAGTTCAAGCTCGCAACACATAAAGTCACCCACAGATGTTGACTACATCATCCACATTGAGAATCTGATTTCACTTCAATCTTACGTTTCTTACAGAAGCATCTTCCGAGGACTATGCCTTCAATGGACCTTACTTGCTATGATTTGTACATTTTTAATTTTACACTACTACACTAATTGTATTTAGCAAAACTCAACCATTATGTCTCAAGGTTACTTAGAGATAGACTTTTATATTTTCTTTGTTTTGTTTTTTAAAAAGTAAATTGAACACTTCAAACTCTTAGTTTAAAAAACCGTATATAACTATCACAGTTTCTATAAATGTGACATTGCACATGCTTCAAACTCTATTTCAAAGAACATGTAAGATCAAAACTTTCATTACCTTCATCAGTAATGTCTGCATGTTCATGTGTGCACAAAAGTTAAAATTTTTTAGCCTTTGTATTTCATTAAGTTTCCGTCCATGAATTCAAATGGTTTAAAAATTGTACCAATTGCTTCGTTAAACTCAGAAGCCATCAACACACTACCTATTGATTGACAACAAACAAAGAAGAAACAATAATACCAAAAAAACTTTGAATGGAGTCTTCTTCACCCTAATTCAATGTCTATGTCAAGAAAGATACTATGTATTATATTTCTAAATGTATTTTCTAGGACTTCTTCTATTGTAAGAGATGCCAATATCTCACTTCCATAGCACTTTTTTTTTTTACTTTTTACGTATAGTATTCTAAATTTAGGAAAGAAAGGGACCATTAACGTATGTCCTCTTCCTCTTCTCCAATAAAAAAGCATGTTGTGATTCAAAAATTTAGAAAACTCATCAATGAATTTCAAATTACTTCACATGATTGAATTGATAGACTTTTACTTAACTTCACAACGCTCACCTAGTCTTCCATATCCTTTCTCTTGTGGACTTGCAATTGTGAACTAAATGCCTACTTGACACTTTCTTCTTTGTACCATTGCATTTAATTAAAAAAAATATGTTATCATGTTCTGCAAACTATTAAAAATAGCTTCAATTGCATGTGCATTGTAATTTGTTGCTACATGTCGTGAATGACAGTCAGGCAGGTTGGACCTTCTAAAAGACTGCCGCTATCACTGTAGAGTACAGTTTGTAATAGTACTTTGTAAAAGAACTTAACTTATATATTTCACTTACAAGTGCTGTAACAATAGAATCAACTTCAACGGTGAAAGACATTGAGAAATGTCAAACAACAAAATTCCTTATATTCTTCACATTTTTTTATGAAAAAAAATTATAAATTTTGAAAATACTCCAATGGAATTCTTCATGTAGACAAAGTGACATGTACAATTGAAATGAATTTCATTTCATTTGCATTAACACATGAAGCTATATTGCATTACTATTTCAAAAACAAGTAAGCAAGTATCTAATGTAGTTAAGTAGAACTCTCATATGACTAATGCATTCATTGATTAATTACCACAAAAAATCAATGTCATGCACTCACTACCTTCATCACCGAAGCACTTCCTCTGTCAACATACCATTGACACTAGTGCAACTTTAAGCTTCATTTGCTTTGAGGAAGGTTGAGGCATTAACGAAGTTCAACTACAAATCCTGTCACACAAAAATATAAACACATAAGTTTACTGAATTTAAAACATTAGAGCCAAAAGACATTTCATTGTTTGTTAAGTACATTACATGTTGGAAAGAAACATAACATTTGACATCAATGAACGCACTAGATTTTTTGGAACCTATGTCTTTATGACTTGTTTTCGATAATTGTCCGCACTACCTTCTTCCATTTTAAACCCCATGACCATGTTGTTGTCTAAATCTTCTTCTTCTCTCTATTGCACTTCATTGTCTATAATCACATATGCTCTAAGCAATTCATTGTCACTTATGGTTTCCATATCGACAGCATGAAAATTGTTATCTAAGTCAACATTCATGTCTTCTTCTTCAGCAACCCCATATATGAACAAGTTCCCAATCTCGTCAAAAGATGAGAGAGAAGCATTCCCAAGCAAGTCTTCAGATATTTGAGTAGATCAAGAGTCTACATGAAAAATTGCAGACTGGCCCTCTTCATAAAGTCCTTCACTGAAAAAAATCTATAACACTTGTAGTGGAAATACAAAAAAATTACATGATCTCCTCATCAACCTCTTGAACTTAACAAAAATACAACCATATTTATCTTTCTTTATTGAGGCAATGGCATCTCTCGATATAGGCTCCACCTAGCCGTAGAGCAAAACAATTGGTTTTAGTCTTCCATACTCCAATTCCAAGATCTCAACAATTTTACCATAGTATGTAACCAATCTTGAGATTGGATTTTTACCAAAGTGATTGCTTTGCTGAATGGTTTCACATGTGATAGTGACTTCACTGTCCAATGTCACTAAATTTGTTTCTACTGATGATATTTATAAGTGCATTCTATAAACTTTCATAGATTTAAAGGAACAAACTTTTATGTTTGGTAGCATGGAGAGGTCGACCACATTGTCTTCGAATTCATCATGTCCTACTTGCACCACACTTTTGAGCTAGTCAGAAAATTTTGGTATTTGTGACAAGTGGTCCAGATAATTTAGTTTTTTTTGTCTTGGATGGACAAATAGTTGATACACATTTCTTAACTCCTCATTTTGAATAGTCAATCACTTGTGAGTCCTGCTCTTACAAAACAAATTATTTAGTGTAGTGAATACACACAATCCTTTTGTGACATTCGTGAAGCACTATACATACACACAACGTCATATGCATGTGCAATTGAATTGTTCCTATTCTAAAACAATATTGTCACGAGAAAAATAAAAGAGATAAAGGAAACTCACTCTCATAGACTTCCAAGGCAAGTGGGGGTGCTTAGAACATAGCTGTGAGCCCACATTTGTTCTTCCATTGAAATATTTCTAGTACTGTAAGACGAGCATGTGACTTCTCCGTTGTTGTTGGATTCTTCTTCTACATCCCAAACTTTGCATTGTGTAGACTAGCACTCTAGAATATACTCTATGCACAATCCTAGGCCTACTTTCGTAGCATTTCCAATAGCCATGCATCCTTCAAGTCTAGCTTTATTTCTTACATACGACTTCAAGTACTTCATGTATCTCTCGAGGGGGTGCATCCAATGATTATGTATTGGACCACAAAGATATAATTCTTCTACAAGGTGTACAAGCAGATTAGTTATGGGATCAAAAAAAGAAGGAGGGAATTCTCATTCCATCAAGCGTAGAGCAAACGCAACTTCCTCTATGACCAGGTCTATGGATGATGGGTCAACAACCTTTGCACATAGTTTCCTAAAAACAAAACTAATGTGTATGATTGCTTTCTTTACTCAAAAAGGAAGTAGACCACTTATACAAATAGGAAAAACTTGTTGCATAAGGACATGATAATCATGACTTTTAAGGCCATGGAGTGTACCATCAAGGAAAATGCATGTCTTCATATTAGACATGTATCCTATAGGAGATTTCAATTTCAACAATCTGTCAATGAACTTCTTCTTTCCCTCTTTTGATAAAATGTACAGTGCCTTTGGAATATGGAACATTCTGCCAAAAGATTCCGCTCTTTGAATATGCAAAAATTGTTTGCATCCTGCTTCTTTCATGTCTTCACGAACGGCTAGACCATCCTTCAAACCCAAAACGGTTTTCAATAAATTTTCAGCAAAATTTTTCTCATAGTGCATAGTGTCCAAGGTATGCTTGATCAGAAGCCTTTGCAAATAAATAAACAAACAATAACTTTAGATTTTATAAACATACAAAATAAGTAATGTTGTATCCAAAGAGAATTGTAATTAAATTATTTTATTATGTGACAAGTTCTACAAAGTAAATGAAGAATTAGATACTACATAGAAAGTCAAATTCACAACAAGTAAGTGTGTCTTACATCCTAGTACGAAAGCTTGAATAGGATTGAATACCTTTTGACACCGTGAAGTTGAACAGGGTCACTATAACTACCAAGCACTCCTTCTGCATTTAGCCATATTTCCTAGGCTTCTCCCTATCTTTAGTATTCAATTCCAGATACTCGAAAGGGCTTCTATCCATGCTCTTGTTTCTCGTTAAAAGATTGAGATATGAATCTAAAAAGATGTCTATCAAATTAATAATGACAGTGTCCTTGAAATATGTATTTCTCTTCAAACTTTTAGAAAATCTCGAGTCTATATTTGGACCACAAACTAGGCATCCTTGATATCCCTTAGTGGCACATCCAGATATTAGTCCATATCCAAGATAGTCATGGATAGTCCATAGAAGAATACCTTTCAATGTAAATTTTCTATATCTTGGACTTTTTGACATGTCTATAGTTGGAACTCCATCCTATAGGACAAAGAGTTCATCAACAAGAGGCTCTAAATAAACATCTACGTTCACAGATTTAACGAATTCTTTCCTTGGAATAATCAATGTGAGCATGACAAAGAACCACTTTGTCACCATCCAGCTAGGTAAATTGTAATTCAATAGGAATACAGGCCAAGTGGAATGCCTAGTTGACATATAAACAAATGGATTCATGCCATCTAAAGCTAATCCTAGCTTCACATTTTTGAAATTGTTGAAAAATTCTTCGTCAATTTCTCTAATTTGCTTCCAAGCCAGATTGTCTAAAGTAGAGCGCATCTTTTTGTCCATAGATGGATTTCTCTCATGCCACCTCATCAATGAGGCAATATCACGATAGCAATATATTCAAAGCAATCTAGGAATAATAGGGAAGTGATGTAAAACTTTCACGAGAATAATGTTACTTCCCTGAATGAATCTAGAAGATCTACACTTTGGACATTTTGTAAAGTAGGATTTGTCTTTCCAAAATAACACACACCCATTTCAGTAGGAGTGTATGGTTTTGAATGAAAGACCCAATTTGTCTATATATCTCCAAGCTTCATGTCTATTCTTCAGTAGTCCATTAGATATAGGAAGCACATCAAAAGTTAGAAAAGAAAACAATTCATCTATGTAAGAATTGCTTACGTTATAGAGGTGAGCTAAATTCATGAGAACTAAAATGCAGGCAAGTGTTGATATTTTTGCTCCTTGGTATAAAGGTTCCTAGATTCCCATTAACCACTCTTCCATGTTGATTTGTGGAATCTCTGAGAAATGGTCTTCGTCTTCAACATTGGAGTTCTCATGTTCTTGTTGATCACAGTCGATTTCCTCCCTACAATTGTCCACTCTTTGGAACCATTCAGTTATTAGCCTCTGAAAGTCCACACCTTCATCAAATTCATCTTTAGGTGGTTCCATAGAGTTGTTGTTATAGTGTACCTGTGGTCTATATAACTGCTGTTGATGTAGTTGTTCATAGTCTGCATCTTCAGGCTACTAGCAACGATTAGAAGATAATAGAATACATGAATATCAATTTGTAATGCAGATGCGTAACATGAACTTGAATGTCATTACAAAGAGACTAAATTAGATGTTCAAATTTTTTCTTCATCTAGGGTTCATTTATGACTAGCATGGCGTACATGTGAACATTGGAACAAGCACTACACTTTATTATAGAAAGAGTTTTTTAAAATATTCGAGTTCAAAATACAATGATTTTAAGGTTTTGAATGAAATTTAATTATCACTTCCAATTGTAGACGTTGAAAAGTGACTAAAGTTGAAATTAATTCAGCAAGATTTTCTACTTGTAGAAATAATTCTTACTGGTTGACTAATCAATATAGAACTAACAGTGATGAAGCAACAATTTTCTATTTCGTGAGAGTAGTACATATTCTCTCTATCGAGGAAGACAGAGTGACATGACAATTTGGAAATTAGGGTTTTGAAGCATTGAAACTAAAAATGATGTGCTAGTGCAATCATTTACTAGCATTGAGTACGTAAAAGTTGGATCTCTTCCATTCCTTCGCAAATGTGTCTCAATGGTACTTTTGAGAATAGCACAACCTCCTCCCTTGCAAACATCACAAGGACATTTGTAGCTCCCAAAGAGGCGCTTATTTGCTCAAGAACATTCAAGTGCATTCAATGCTGATGCCAAATTGAAAGTTGCATTGTACTCCATGGTTATGGCCGCAAGAATATGTACAACAGTTTGAACTCAACACAAGAAAAAAGTCAATATGAAGTGCTAAATCTACTTCCGGAGTCGGAAGAGAAAGGCAACATGTACATCTTTGTTGATGTGGCAAAATCCTAAGATCTAGAAGCAAGCGAATGAAGTGAACGGTAATAATGCAAAACTCACTAACTCAAACCAATGGTAAAGTAGACAATTTTTTCTCATTTGTAATTCAGAATCCAAGTTATTTCAATTGCATTAGTGAAGGCAAGGTGCATTAGTAACTAAATAGTTCGAAAATATTATTCCAAACACAGATGTGGAATAGACGACAACTTCAGTTTACATTTGAAAATATTGCGCTATAATCAATGGAAGCTTTAGTATCTATATTTAGAAAAGTTTAAGTGAAAAGGTAGTAGAGCATGCATTCTTTGATCTGAGTATTCCATTACCTTGATAGTGTACAATTCTAAAAACAATTATGGAATTTTAGGGGAAGTAGGAATATCATTCAAAGTGATACGGTTGTATTTTTTTTGGACGAAGATGATGGAAAGAAGTTAGAAGTCTGTCTTTCTAGTTTGGGAGAGATGGAAAGGAGCGACTTAATGACAATAAATTCTAGAGGTACAAGTTCTTTTATATTGTTTGCATTCTGCCAATTAAGTTACAATACAATTGGTAGGGGAAAAATAAAAACGAAGTAGTTTTATAGAATATTCCAATGTTGTCTTATAGTGAATAGTATCGAAGTAGAGACTGTTGAAAATTTCTATAATTTATTGCATTTGTGCAAGTGTGACTCCAATATGAAAAGAAGGGGATTTTTGATGTGGTTGTTTGAATCGACATTTTATTTTCCGAATAAGACATTATAGGAGGTGCGCAAATGATCCATTGTTAGTAAACTTACTTATTCTATTATATTTGGGTGCCGTCTTAGTGAGTAGAAGATGGCAACGTCATTCACTGTCTAAGTTAAAATTAGGAAGGTGTTATTGTGTTTTCATTCTACGTTATGGAAATCAAAGAATTATCAAATGATAGGGTGGCAAGACGCTTAATTTGGAAGACTGAACAATGGATAGCAGAGTTCCTAAACAAAGAGAACTTAGTTTTTTCTTTGGTTTGTCACATTGTTACATGTTATGTAGTATTGTTGTGTATTCCCTCATATATTGTACATGACGACGTTACATGAATTAGTTGTTTGGTAGTTGCTATGGAAGTTGTAAAAGGTGTGCTCTGATATTTGTGGAAGAGTATAGGAAGGTGAAGTGGACTATAATTGATGTTACTATCGGACATTTTGGTACGGGTTTTTGAAAAATCTTCGAGTTTGCAATTTAAAAGCTTATTTTTAGTAAGTTTAGTAGAAATTGTAAGTGTTTCCACAAGAATTTCTATATAAATGTAGTTAGATTGAAGTGTATGTGAAGTGTGTTTGAAAATGACTTTGTTAGCAAAAGCTCTTTCAGAAATACAATGAGATTATGAGTGGCACTAACATTGCCTTGGACTTGTTTGCATGCAGTCATTATCATTGATAGTGCTCCACTAGAAGCATGAAGTCTGAAAGTTTTTCAAAAAAAGAGTATGACTCAAATGCCTCCTCTCATCCATATTTTTTTTTCAAATATAACCGTCGAGACAAAACAGTTTCAAAAAATGCAAATGATGTCAAAGTTCAAGGACCATTTGATGACGTTCTTTACATCAAGGCACATTCTGAAGAAATCATAGGAAGAAACACTAGCATGGAGTCAGTATTGGATAAGCATATTCAAGAGATCGTCTTACATGCCTTGTAGTAGTTAATCGCATCCTTAGTGGGCTCATCTTTTGGTCTCCTTCATTTCTCAAGAGAGGCGGCAATTGGTTATCCAGATATGAGCATAGGCCAACTTCCTAATGACAGCACTAGGAATGAACTGGAGCTTCGTAAAAAACAAGGGAAGCAAACGAAGAAGTCGAACCTGATGAAGACTTCAATGGGGAAGGGGTCAAACTCGCAAGCTCATTTTCCAGTGCCTCTAAATTCAATTCTAGAGTAGCAAGCACTTCGCACACAAAGGCTCAGCAGGTGGTGTGCTAAAAGAGGTAATGAACTCACAAGTAATAGTAAGGCGGTTAGAAAACTTTCCTATATTATTCATGTTGATGGAACATACAAACCCAAAAGAATCCACAGACATCTATGGAAAAAGGCAGTTTGTGGATAGTGTAGTCAACTAGATCCCAATGTTGACAACATCAATCATCATTTGAAGCACATTGTAGACAATATTTGGCATGCTCTAGAGAAGGAGTGGAAATTCTAAGGCTTCGCTCACAAGGCTAGGGAGATGTTCGAAAAGTTTGCTACCAAGTCTATGAGGAATAAGAAGATGCAGCTCAAATACAAGTGTGCAAAACTAGAGCCAAGTGTTGTCTCAGAGGATGTTAGCAAAACACACTAGTTGAAAATAGTGGAATTGATGAAGAAGTCCGTGAAGAATGAAGTGACAGGTACGTCAACTTACAGTTTTGAGAAAGCAAAGAAATAGATGTTGAAAGATATAAATGGCAATGCGCCAATTTCCAAAGAGAATTTCACGCCCCTATCTCCTTGGGGTGCCCGAAATGCCTTAGTGAGCAAGGGGGACCTTGGTGGTAATTCCTCAAGCCTTGCAATAGACTAAGAAGGGAATTTTGAGACACTCCTGAGTAAACAAAGCGTAATTTCGCCCTAGATTTGAAGGTTATGGTAGAGTGTCATACATGCTTGGAAAGCTCTCAAGAAGATGCACCTAAAAAATCAAAGAACACATGATTTGAACTAGTTGGCTAGAGGTTATGGCCGTTCAAAGTTAGAGATGTCCTTATGGTGCCGGGACACTTTAGGCCTAAAAGTAAGGGGTTCCCAAGGAATCCTTCAAGGAAGTATGGCATGGAGCATATCATTGGAAAGATAAAAACACAAGGATATTAGAATGACAAGCATTACGAGGTTCTAAGTTAGGAGTCAAAAATTATGGCCAAGAGAAGGGCTGTGGTGAAGACATGATGCCTCCCTCGGTGGACCCGACTCTTTGAAGGGCCATAACTTCGTAAGAACTTGTCCAATTGGGACAAGTAAACAGTCCATCGGCATCTACTTATCACTTGAATGTCTGAAATGGACTTGCATGTTAGATTTGGATCTTTGAGCATAGAATTAAGCCATTTGGAAGTTCGAAAGTCCAAATGATGAGGAAACAAAGAGAGTTCGAGTTGGATTTGAGTGGTCTTCCAAAACCCAAGGTAGGTTGGAAACCCCCTTTGACATAAAAGAAGGGGGGTCTGCCAAATCCCATAGAAAGTACTATAGAATGGGTTGGTCTCCTTCCTTACTCCCTCTTAGAGCCTTGGTGAATCCCAGTGAATTCTTGTGACTCAAGGTTGATGGTGGGCCTTCATCACTGACTCCAAGGCACCATGGGGCACTCATATGAAGTGTCCTGTGGCACCGGTTGGGATGGAATCCTACCTCAAACTAGCCCACACTCAATGTATTATGAGTGAGGAGTCTCGATTAGCAATGCCAAAGAGTAACTAGTACATAAAAGACTACTTTGGGATAGGGTGCCCCTCAAGGGTAGTGAGGACCTTGGTGAGTAGTACCACCACGGGCTTTAGCACTTCAAAATGGAACTCCACCCCATGTCACCAAGTGACATGCCTAGTAACACGTGGAGAGTGTATGCTAGAGTCCTGATAACTGGGACTTAGCAAAGTGAGTTGAAATGGGAGCTAACATTGTGGGTAGGTGGCATATGTAATGTTAGCTAGTTGTAACTCAAGCAACGTTTGAAACAAGGCGAGGTGAACCCATTGAGCAGTGAAGTGTATTTTGGGCCGCTACAAAGAATGAAGTGAGGAAAGTTAATTGAAGTAGAAAAATTTGAAAGAAAGAAAATTAAAATTTATCTTATAGCTATATGCGTGATGAAAGAATTATATGTACAATGATGTGCATCAACGAGGTTTCATTGCAATGCCGCCATTGACTTTATCTTAAAAGCAATTATTTTTAGATCGAACTTTGTACTAATGGACTATGGAAAGATGACTGCGGAGAGATGACTGTAAAGAGCTTCTAGTCGATAAATCGAACCTCTAACCAATTGTAATGTGTACTTGGTATATTTTAATTGGAAGACCATATGAAAAGAACCAAGACTTTTGGCTTATTTGATTATGTTGGCAGGTTACTAGAGGTGGTACAGTGAAAGGAGGTACTAAAATTTAGCCACAAACAGTTGCGATTGTAGCGTCCAAGGAGGAAGACGTTGACACACAATTAAAGAACTTGAAGAATCAACTTCAATGGCTAGAAAATTCAATCTAGATAAGGAAGTTTGTACACCATGTCTATCAATGACATCTCAAATAGTTCTATACGAGTTTCAGGTGATTTGGGGCTATATAAATGGACCTTCAAATGTTGATGCATTGTTTAGTACTAGAAATTGCAGGTGTTAACAGGCTCTTTCATATTGCAATATTCATGTGAAATTTGAATTGAACTGAATGGAAGTGTAACTTCTTTTTTTGTTGATTAGAAGTTTTTTTAGGTCAAACTAACCGTTCTTGTTATAACAAAAATGTGAGTACTAAATGATGAGGAAGTCATGTGCTTGTATGTACAGGTTAAGCAACAATCTTCTTCTGCATTAACAAAAGTGCCTATGAATTTGAATAAAGAGAAAGGAAGCGTCAGTGACATTTGCCGAGGTGAGTGTCAGTTATGAATGGAATATGAAATGTATGCAACTTTTCTGGTTTCACGAAGTTTGATGTAAAGTGTGCTCACCAAAACAGTGACTAAATGACCTAGTACTTGTAGAAGTGATTGTCATGAAGGAAATGTGATCCATGATTCGATCTTCCCCGATAAGGATGGAAGTGTACATGCAAATATTACTCCGAAGGGCAAACAACAAATGCATGAGGGACATTCATTTAAGAGAACTAAAAAGCAGACTTCTTTGGCTATGACGAATACTATAGGAAGGAGGACATCAGTTCATGAAGTCTCCTCATAGAGACAAGATCAAGTTAAATTTCTAAACCTATGAATGTCATTATTGTTGATGCGCAAGCAATGTTGTAAAATGAATTGAAATGCAAATGGAAAATGTCAGAATAGCTACTACAATTTGTCAATTTTACAAATGGATTCGAATTCTTGAAGAAGATTGTCACATGAATTCAATATATGTGAATGAATAGTGTACAGTACTTTAAAGAGCTAAGTCTATGTGAAGTACGCAGTTTGACAACACATTATGTAGGGATGAAATGAGTTTTGAAGGCTTCATTGGAAATGTCATTGTACAAATGTTTGACTAAAAAAATGTTATTCATGAAAATGGATGGAATGCGGAGATTTCATATACATGATTGCAGTCATACAAGGAAAAGAAGAGGATGTTGGAGAAGGAATTCTCATGGGCTTAGCGGGTTCTAAACTTTCACGCAAGCTTTCATGCAAAGTTATACCTATAGGCTAGTGCAGTATCAAAGTAACTTCTTACAATTGTAAAAGAACTAATAAAGCCTACCCATTTCCAAATGGTTGGAAGGACTATGTAAAGCACAAGATGGTGGGAAATGTTGAAGGCCATATCATTCTTTGGCCACAGCATTTATTGCACATATGAGAGCCGAAATGGTAGAAGTGATTACTCCGGTTTAATTCTATGGAATGTCATTGAAGGACATTGATGTGCTCTTTAGATGATGACAAGTTTTAGTAGCTCAAGTTCTTATGTACAGACCATGTATGTGTGAATAAGGAGCAAGTGATAGAAGTACAAGTGAGGAATACGGTGTTCCAACATGTCTTAGTCTACATCGTTGGCAAGTTCACAGTGAATGTTGTAGGACTTGCAATGAGGATGAGAAGTTGAACTGTTTCAATCTCTAATATGACAAGAAGTATTCTAAACCAATGCATTAGAAAAAAGGACACATAGCATTGTTATAGTGTGACTAGTATCTACAACTGCATTCCAGTCATGGAAATATATATGTCGTTGTTTTTTATGACCTTAGCACTTTCCATTGCTGAAAAAAATAAAGTTCATTTTGCCAATTTCTAATTTCTACATTGTCATAGTGCATAACTCCTACTTAACAAGAATAATACAATTTCACAAAATTGAAAATAAATAAATTCTCAGTGCACTGGATGTTCAACACCTTTGCAATCCACATTCTGTTGATTTCCCTTTCTAAAAACAAGTTGAGAGTAGTTAAGATACTTACAATGCTCCTATTGGAGCATGTTGCTACTTAAAAAAGGCCTCCATAGAAGACAGAAAGAATATGTGCACAACACTTGCCTAAATATACAAGGAAAAAGAAAGTCTTAGGCGGCCTTATTAAACAAAAATTAAAAAATCCTTTATATAAAAGATGATAATTAAGAGAAAGTCAATGCACCTTCAACATGGTCCACTAAAGCATGTCCTACACAACAGTTTTCTGATCGTTGTTACTGAAAATTCCTACAATTTCAGTAGCATTTTTTTCCTGAAAAACAATCTTAAAGTACCCCCTCCTCTAGTAGTGCAAAGTCTATGCCTTTTGTCTACTAAAAACCTTGAGCTATTAAACAAGCCTTAAGTTTAGAAGGTTGACCATTAGCCCCTATTTTTGTCTTATAAACCCACCTAGCTATCATTGGCTTCATACCTAAAGGTACACCACATACCTTCCATGTGCCATTCTTTAAAAGTGATTCTTGCTCTAATGTCATAGTTGCTCTTCATGCTAGATGGTTGGTAGCTTTTGTAAAGGTGAAAGGTTCAGATGGATCTTCAATAAGTCGAAAAGAACAATTGTTATTAATAGGCTCAATGAGTTGTAGATATTTAATCAAGGACGGAAATATTTGTGCTTGAGTTGTAGGTTCAATTGAGTAGATATAAGAGTCCTTGAGTCTGACCAAGGGATTTCTAATATGAGTTGAATGTGGTCAAAGCTTAAGAATTTGCTGCAGTATCTCAACAAGCAATATTTAGGCAAATGGCCCTTCTTACGCAAGTTTGTTGACAGAGAAATTTGGCGCCTAAGGCGTGGGTCCAACGATTAAGAGATTCATTGCCTGTATAGGTCTTTCTATTGGAAGGTTTTTAAGTACTGGTAACTGAGAGTTACAATCCAATCCGGATAGAAGGGTTTCTGGTAGAAATTGCAATACAAGTAAATGTGAGAAATTGATGCATGATGGGGGTAATAATTCTATGGTCCCACTACTATCATGACTTGTGTTAGTAGGCATCGACAATATTGAAAGTTTGGTTACTATATTTGTTTCATCAAATCTTATGTTGCAAGATAGCACTACTTTTTGCTCACCAAGGATCCAAATTTGAACTCCCTTAGTCTACTCATAATACCCTAGGAATAGACCAATTTTTATCTTGGAATCTAACTTATCACATTTCTTATTTTCTTTTCAAACGTAAACTCAAAACCCAAAGATAATAAGATAAGCAAAAGAAATGTTAGGGATTTTTCCAAAGAGATACTAAAAAGGCGTTACCTACAAGTTTACTATAATTGGTGAATGGTTGGTGAGAAATACAACTATGTTAATGGATTTGGTCTACAAAATCATGGCATTTATGCAAATAGTGAAGTATTGACATACTCCTCACCATTTCTAGAAGGGTTTTTTTTTTCTACTATTTTGTTCTACTCCAAAGCATTTGCATTCATCAATTGCCTTTGAATTCTAAAGTCAATGCATAAATTTGAGAAATTCGTCGAGAGAAATTCTCCACCTCAATCACTGTGTATAATATGTACATGTGTATTAAATTGAAGTTCGATCATGCACTTCATATTTTGAACTGCTCAAATGCTACGGATTTGCAGCAAAGAAATTTCATCCAAGTATATCAACTGTAATCATCAATAATCACCATAAAATATTCCAAATTACTAAGAGACAAAATAAGAAGAGGTCCATACAAATCAAGATGCAATAGTTCGAGTAGTGCTAAGGCTCTTGTCATGCTGTAATGTGGAAAATTTTCCCTAGCTTGTTTTCCAACTTGACAATGTGCACAAACCTCATGATAAGTTGGTATATATAATATACCTAAAGCGAGTCTTTGAAAGTGTATAACTTGATGCAATCTATCATAGCTAATATGACCCATGCGGTAATGCCATAATTGTGATGTGTCAATATCACTCTGTACTATTTTGCTGCAACTTCTAGATTGAGTGTTGATAGTTTGTACAATCCATTGTTCTTGGTGCACAACCCTTCATCAATTATCTTCTTGTTCCCTTTATTGTGCAAAATACATTTTTTGTAGTCGAAATAAGCTATAATCCCTTTACTAGTTAGTGATCCGAAAGATAATAGATTTTTACTAATACCACAAATGCAAAGAACATTGGAAATGTCTTTTATTTTGTCCAAAGGTAAGTTAAAGTGAACAAACCCTTTTCTTGCAACCTAATCATCGTGATCGTTGGCAATTTTAACACTATCATCAAACTTATCTATATTTGTGAAGTTGGTATGATCACCAGTCACGTGCTGATTAGCACAAGAATCTAAGTACCATCTAAAGTCAAAATCTTGAATAGAAAAGGATAATATTGCAGCTTCAAGCATTTCATAATTCTTGATATTTTACTGATTTACGTCATCTGTTGCAATGCATGCATTTGGATTTGTTCAGGTTTCCTCTTCGACAAAATTTACAAAGAATATGTAGAATACAAGCTTTTCACGTTTGTCTGCTTTTAGTTTCTTGATATCTACCAAACACTCATAACACATGTCATTGGGGTGTCCAAAGCAACCACAATAAAAACATTTGATTTGATGACTTTTTGAACCTCCAAAAGAGTTGGAGTTACCTTGCATGCCGTTTGTGAGGACTTATGGTCAATTTGATTGTCCTCCACCATGAAAACAACTTGGCTAATTGTTGTTGTATTGTGATTGTTGCCTTCCTCCAAAGTAGAGTGCTTTGGGTTCCACCACCATTTTTTATATCCTAGATTTTCAACAACTCTCTTTGAGCAAGAGTCATGTCTACAATTGATCAAGTATGAGGAACTTGCTTGCACTACTCTAGTTTTGAAGAAAATAATTGTAGGTATCTAGCAAGGCCTTCATCACAATTTGAATCAAATCAATGCCATCCACTTTGATACCAATAGCAAATAATTGTGCCAAATTTTGACGCAATTGTAAGAAATAAGTTTTGACTCCAGAAGCTTCTGAGAAAGAAATGAGAACAAGTCTATTTTTCAATTTGAACTTACAACTATCATTGTCCACCTCAAATGGTTTCGGTTCTTGTACTCAGTCAATTGTGCCAAGAGAGAAGGTTTTATCAACATAGTCATGATAAACATGAGTCTCCATCTTTTCACTCTTTGACTTTGCATCTAATTGTAAATCTACTAGTTTTTTGGATGTTGAAGCAGATGAGTTAGACAAAATGTGCCATAGTTTCTTTCTCTTTTCTACTCTTGTGATAACATATTTTTATAGGTAGAAATTGCAGATCAAGTCAGTTTTACTTCATTGGAAATAAGGTTATCTTTCAATATGATTCCTTAGCTAAGTAATTGTACTAAGTTTTTTGATAATACAACACCACTATTCTTAACAAGAATACTCTACTTCGTGATTTACAAGTCCAATGAGAAAATTTAGAAGACCTCAACATTTTGCTTTGACACCATATCTAACTATATCAATAAGAGACTATACTGATGCAATGAGAATACAAATAGAACCATAACTCAAATACACATTCATATTGGTTTAAATATAACATATATGTATTATACAAAGAAGATAGAATCAATATATACAACTAATCTAGAATGAATGAGTAAACAATAAACAAGGTGGACGGATATGTTGTCGACAATACACCTTACTTCCTGAATTATCAAAAACACTAATCGATTGAGATTCTATCACCTAAATAGAGATTATTATGACGATATTCTCTTATTGTTGACAACAACAAACCAAGACCTTGGTTGAAGATATGTTGAAGAACAACCAAGGCCAAAGCTAACAAGATCACTTCTAACATTGACATATTTGATGATCAACACTTCCCCATTTGATGATAGAGGAAGAATCATTTATGAGCTAAGTTTATTCAAGGTTCATAACTACATCTATAAAATCTATGACACAATTTGTATATGATGAAGATTAGAGACTTTACATTAAAGATGGCTTTCTTACAATATATCAAATTTAGAAATCTTGTTGATTACGATTAAGTCATTTTTTATTTTTTTTTAAGATTTATGAATCCAAATAAATTTTTTACATGTTCATAAGATTTTGTAGTATTTTGAATTCTACATATTGATGTGATATTCAATATTTTAGGATTTTAACTTTCATACAACATGTTTCTCACTTTTTGTTTTTTGGAAATGAATATTTTATACCAATGATGAGGTGGAAAATATCTTGAATGTTTAGATGAAAGCATGAATAGGCTAAACCAATATAGGTGATTTTATAGTGCAAATTTTGGTGCAAAAATAGATATGATTTGGGTATAAATTTAGTGGACATGAAGCATTTGGTGCACCTTGAATATATGAGGGATTGAATTTGTGTCGCATAGTATTTAATGTCCCTACGCTATATAGTAAGCATTTACTATTGAAGTATTGTTTGTTGTCATGACACAAATTGTTCCATTGTGAAAAAACATTTTTATTATGTATTTTGGTTTTTGAGTGAGTATGCTTGAAAAAAGTAGGAATAAAAGGAGGGGTCATGGTGAGAAGGACGGTTTAGTTCAATGACAAAACTTGTTAATTTATCTTGGATGTTCTATATCTTGTCACAACTTAAAGGAGTAGGTAGCAAATTGGATGTACAACTTTCATGCATTATTTCTCTAGTAGTGTTAAGTGAGGAGCCTCTTGTGCCTTTCAACAAGTCAAATGGAGCTAAAATCTAAACCAAATGGAGTTGCAAGCACTTAACCATTCAACCAATTCTACAATTTGGCAACTAGTTCTACTTTCAGTAGACTTTTACTGCTTTTGTTCATTGACTTTTGAGTCCTATTTATTTTCTAAGATGGTTTTATATTTATTTGGACTTTGTTAACCCCTAAAGGACCAAACAATTTTTTTGGCAATATATAAAATTTCGATAGCTCACCAAGAATGGAATTTTCATTTTTTCCTTTGAAATTTTTATATAACATGTAGTTGAGAAGTAGCTTTAAGGTGCAACAATTTTTGTAACTTTTGACTATATGGTAAAAAGTTATTGTATGATATATAGTTTCTTTTTCAACCCAAGTGCTTGGGCAAATTAGAAAAAACTATTTTCTTAAGAAAAAAAAATTGAAATTGGTTTTCCTAATTTTTATATAGATGTGGAAATCATTCCATTTTGATTGATGAGATGTTTCAAGCAATTAAATCTCTACTATAAAATGAACTTTGAACTCCTAAAGGATTGAGGTCATTTTTCTATCAAAAACTACTCAAAACTACCATTTCTACTACATTTATCGAAAAAAACAAGAACAAAAAAATTGGGAGAATCTAACTATACAATCTTGTACTCTCCTTGTCTTAGATCATGTGATAAAAATTTCATTAAGTTTGACCATATGGATTGGAAGATATAAGCATTCAAAATTGAAAAAAAAATCTTTGAAATCCTATCATTTTAGTTGACTTTGACCGCTATTTGTGGAAAAAATTGCATGAAAGATTTTGAATTTACAAAATTAACATAATAAAAATAATATTATACATTTGTCTGTCAAATTTGACTTAAGAAAAAATGTATGGAACACATCCAAGAAAATCTTGCAATGACACAATGCCCAAAAAATTGACAATATGATAGCTTTTTTTGCTAACATATTTTCTACCTTATAATTTCAATACTAAAAATTCCCATAGGTGGATTCAAAGATTTATTTGTCTTTGACATACTCCCAAAAAAATTTATAAAAAAACAAAAACTCAAATTTCTATTGAAATTAAAAAGCTTTAATAACCTCCCAAGAGCCAAAGTCTTGTGGGCAATGGGAAAAAAGAGACACAGTTTGTTCTCTTGCATTCCCAATCTGTTCGCTACAATGTTGCCAAAAAAGAGAATACTAATTCACTACATCTACCTAAATCTCCTCCATTTCTTCCCATCAATTTGGTTTTCCTTTGTCTTCTTCTTCATGCCATGTATGGCATGTTAGATGGCATGTCTAGATACTTCATTCTTACTCATTGCCCACCCTACCTTAAGCTTGTTTTTGCAAATTCTACCTCCTCTCCACTCAATGAATATCTAGCAACCCAGCATGTGTCTTGAGTTAATTTTGCCTAAAATAGCCTATAGCTTTTTCAACCAATATCAAATTGAAATAAAAGTTATATATCCACAAAGTTCTACTAGAATTATACATTGTCAAAAAATTAAAAGTTTAATCAAATTGAGATTATAAGAACCTATCCAAACTCCAAATTGTTTGTAAGGGAACAATGGTCCTCTAGGAGTTAATGCAATTTTCAAAAATTTTGGAAATCAAATCAAATCATAGGATATATATTATTTATTATAACATTACAACCATTGGAATTGGCATTTTTCAATTCCATAACTAATTTTTTAACAATTTAGTATTTTGAATCATTCTCTATTCCTCTATGCTTATTATTTTTTCAAACATGAATATGAATTTTTTTTTAATTTACATGTATTTCCAACTTGTTTCTTCAATATATTATGGAGAGTTTTAATTTTTAGGATCTACACATTTTAGGGTAAAATGTTCAAAAGTTGAAGTCTAACTATTTGGAAAGAGTTGAAAATATATTTTTTTAAATCCAAGTATTATGATCTTGCAATGGTAAGGTTTTTTATTCTAAAATTTCAGGAGGGTATACTTTAACAAATTAATTAAAAGATCCTATTGTTGGATTTGCCAAAAAAATAAATATAGATGAAGATTTTTGCCTTTCTTTTGATTTCTATAAACATAAAAGAACTTTAAGGGTTAAGCTAATTAAATGAAAGGTAAACGGTTTGTTTTACCTTTCTTTGGATGTTGAAGGATTGTATCTCCATGTAAGAGATATGGACAAAATTGTGAAAGAGAAATGGATGGCTAGTGGATGAAATCTAGTACATGTAGTGTGGTATGGATTGAAGTCTACTTGATTAGGTGCATAGAGTAGGAGTGTAAGTGGCAAACTTTTTTCTACATTAGAGAAGATTTTGTTTGTTGAATGTTTGAAGCTAAGAGTCATAGTGAGTTGTATATTACAAGTTTTGTATTGAAAATTTGAGAAGATCTCAAGATGTTTTTTTAATTATAATTTTAGAAATTTATGATTCACTTCATTATGAGTTTGCATGTGAAATTTATGTATCATGGGGTAGAAGAGGGTTAATTGCCATAAAATTCAAAATGTTCAAATACTCTTAAAAATTTTGATTAGGAAATATCTAGTTTTAAGATTTGGAATGATTATATATTTAGTTATTAATTTTTTTTAAGTTACAAAATTCTTATTTAGTAGTTTTTATATAAAATTTATACTTATTAGAACAAGGAGACAATCAATTGTCATAGAATTCAAAGACAAAGAATTGAATTGCTTATAAAATTTTGTTTAAAAAGTTTATACCAATAATTCTCAATTTTTGTGTGATTGTATATTGAATTTTTAGAATTCTATAAAGATGAAGAACTCTTATTTTAAATTTAGGAAGTAAAAGATATGATCTTGGAAGGAGTAAAGGGGTTTGGAATTGCCAACAATTTGAGAAGGGAATCTTTAAATGGTTATAATAGATACAACTACTATAAATGGAATTTTTTTTTCTCTTTAAAGTTTTCACACAACATGTGCCTAAGGAGTGGCTTTAAGGTCCAACAATTTTCATAACTTTTGACTACATGGTTCAAAAGTTATTGCATGATATGTAATTTTCAATGCTCAACAGGCAACCCAAAAATTTCTTAAAAAATCATTTTTTCAAACATAAAAATTTGAAACTGGTTTCTGAGAATTATATATTTGCGGAAAGCTTTGAATCATTCTATTTTATGAGATGAAAGTTATGAGGTGTTCTAGTTTGAGGGCAAGTTATGGATTCCCTACTCTAAAATAAATTTTGGAGTCTTTTATTTAACTCAATTTTTAATATTTGAAAAAAATCATAGGATGTAGATTATTTATTAAAGCATTAAAATCATTGGAATTGGAATTTTCAATTTTATAATTAAATTCTTAACAATCTAGTGTTTTGAATCATTCTTTACTTCTTTTTACTTACTATTTTCTTCCTATATGTTGTGCAATTCCTAATGGTCTAAAAAATTTCAAGCATGTAGGCAACTTGCTTTGAAGAATGAATCCAAAGAAGCACCACCATTTTGGTCATTTTTCCATACAAATGTGACCTTGTAAAGTGTAGCTACCCGATTTTTTGCAGGGCCAAAAAAAATATTTTGTCACTTCAAATGATAAGATCTTGCAATCTACAAGGTGTGAATTTTTGAAATTTTTTCCACATCTACTCAAACTAGTGTAATACACAATCCTATGGTTACATGTGTTCAAAAATGTTTTTTTTCTAAAATTCAGTACTTGTATTAGAAATGGCAGTTTTGGAACATTTTGGGTGAAAGCATAGTCTTTGACCTTTAGGAATAAGAAATTTGTGTTAGCTTTCCAAAAAAATATCACTCTTGAATCAAAATTTTGAAGAAGTTGAGGCAATAATTTGAGTGATAACTACACTTTCAAGGATTTTTATACAAACTTGTTTACGACTTATACAACTCAAATATAAATATAATTTGATTTATACATATTGCATGAATATTGATATTTATCTATTTGCACATACTTTATAAAAATATTGTACACATGTATATGGAGTACATTTGTTTCACTCATACTTTCAAGAGAGTAAAAAAGCAAAAAACTATGTGAATCCAACCAAATTCTACATTTTATTCCTTTGGCCTAATAATTATAGATTTTCTTAGAAGTAATATAGGATCTATAAAATCATCCAAGAGAGTATTTTGGAATTTTCTGCAATATTCTTGGAATATTTTGGAATGATTATAATTTATGAGTATTACTTATGGGGTTCCATAAAATACCCTTTGGACTCATGTGTATATCCAAAACTACATGTGTGTGACTCCTCCAAGAATATGAACTCCCTCATGTCTTGGGTGAAATCTAGTCATAGCTTAGAATCCAATGTTTTAGGATTTTGCATTAAGGATTTTGAAGGAATTGTTATAAAATATGTTGTAACAAAATTATCCTTTGAAAATTGAAAATTACTCAAGGTCTTCCACATGGGTACAAAGGAGGCAATTATGCATGAGCACTCCTAAGAATTCACAAAGACTATTCTATCATTTCTTTGGTAGAAACTCATCTCCATCAAGTTATTTTTGTTGTATGTTTTTTTGATACATTAACTATTTTCTAACAATTTGATCATGAAAAGACCTTTCTAGCCCCTTAGGCATTGTTATTGTAGACTAAATGGAATTCCCACTTTGTTTGTTAATGGGTTTTTCAATAGGTCGGCGGCAAAATGAAAGTAGAGGAAGAACATTGATTGTTAAGAGAGGACATTGGAGTACTTCTTTGCATTGGCAATCCAAACTTGTAGCCTATGTAGAAAGAGTGCAAAAGCTCCATTATGATGCCCATTCCTACACTTGCCCCAATTAAACACCAAGATTTGTTGTTGTTTTATTCTTGAGTATTATTTTATTTATTTTACTTATTTGTTTCATTTTTAGAATTTTTTCTAAAAGCTTTAACACTTCTAGTAATACTTCCTAATTACAACCAAATTACTAGGTGATTCATACTTAATGACCCCTATACTATACATGATGGGAATAGTTGAAATTTTTTTTGATGTGTTCTCTCAATAATGAATTAGTTAGCGGGGAAGGGAAGGAAGATGGGAGGACTAAATACTTGAATGAGTTGGAAATGAAAGTGTCAAAAGGGAGTTTGGTTGAATTTCAATTGTTGAACGTTGTTGATGCTTTGTTTATTCATGCATGTGAATGCTTACAATGTTAAAGCACCTCTTACAAAAATTTGTGCAACAATTTCAAGACATATAGCACTACTAATTTTTTATTTGAAACACACATGTATATTGATCCAATATGTTCATTGTGCATTGGCAATTCCTAAATACCAAACCTACCATTCACACTCTTCTAAACCTAAAATTACTCTTTGTAATAACCAACGATGTAAAACTTTCTGCAATCTTGTATCAAAATGTGCATTTTTCAAAAGACTTGATGTGAAAGTCCCACTAGACATTCACATAGACTAGTTTTGAATTCTATAAGTTTAAATTTTAATGAATTTACATTGAGTTATATTTATGAATGAATTTTAAAATGGCTTTGCAATGATATCTATTAGATAATTGCACCTAATTGTGATATGTTTACAAAACCATTGAATCTAGATTTTTACTTAAAATAGAAGTCCTTGTTAAAGCTTTGGAAACACCTATTCATAGTACTCTGCAAATTTATAGCTTATTCATACATCATCCAAAAAATATTGGAAAAAAATCATTTCAAGAGAATTGACTCCCCTAGAGATTCAACAAAAGTTAGACAATTTAATAATGCTCATTATGTTCAAATGCTTATTTGGATGATTTAAGGTACAATTTTCATAGACATTTATAATAGAGTTGTTTTTATCCATCCCTTCTTTCTTTTGAATCCAATTTTGATGTAATTTTATTCATAAAAAAAAATTGTATACATGGCAAAATGACCCTAAAGAAGACACAATTGATGTAATGGATCATATAGGGCTTCATGTGTCATTTATCTTATCTATGCTTAGTTGCATATCATTGTATTGTGAGTATTACAAAAGCTAAAGCCTCCCAACCTACTTTAACAAGCATTAAACTACTACTAAGGTACAATAATCCATTAAGGTCATAAGATCCATAATAGACACCTAGGGAACGATCACATTACCATGGGGTTCAATAAATGAGATTTGGACCACAATTAATATCTTAGATGACAGGAAAAAAGTGATTAGTGACTTCACTAGGAACTTCCAGCTTTTTAATGTAAATTCATTGTAAGAAGGCACTTTATAAGGCTTTTACATAAAAAAAAAATACTCATACTACTTTAGGTGAATAAGATGACTATTTTGGAAACACTTTTTGTTGATTTAGAAGTAGTCTAGAGACTTTTTTAGGCTATAGTGGACAACAAACTTCAAAAACTCATCACAAATTCATATTTTATTGAAAAATTATAAATTTGGTTGATCTCACTATTTCTCACACTTGTCTTCGTATGGGGGAAAATTTTTAAATTTTCAGAAATGGCTTAGAGGGAACTCCTAATTCTAACCATGACAAGCATTAACTTAATTAAATAGTGTCTTTGACCCCTAAGGTCTAGATCCTTCTCTTGAATTGATGGTTTGAGAAAAATCAATCTAAAGAACTATTTGGAAGAATATTTTGGAATTGATATATAGGTTTAAAAGTTTAGATTTTGAGTTTAATTTAGATTTCATTTGATATGATTAGATTCACCAATGTTATCACCAATATTTTTTTTTAATTTTGAAAAGAAAATTTTAAAATTTGTTCTAAATTCAATTATAAAAAAATATTATCAAAATATAAGCTTTTGGAATGGATTTGAAATGAGGTCCTCTTGATAGGGTATTTTTTGAAATTTTTGTGTTCTTTAAATATATGACCCCATTTTTGCAAATCCAATTCTGAATTAGAGTCAATGCAATTTTGGCTTGGTCAACCACAATTTGATATACTTCCACATTTTGTAATTTAAAAAAAAATTTACTCTAGAATCACCAAATTCAACCATTAGATAGCTGCACAAGAGCTTGACAAAGTATCTCTACAAATTATGATGACTTTCATCCAAGCAATAATGAAAAAGAAATAAGAACATGAATTTGTTCATTGTCTATAAATTAGACGTTAGAGAGCTTAAGGAATAAGATTTATAATTGAGATCCACAACTCATTCATTAATTCCTTAAAGAGGTTGCCCTTATTCATATAGTGATTGTATAGAGAGGATTTGAAAATGCAAGTGGTGTTTATTTTAGCATAGCATGTCTTATAGGGCTAATTATTTTTGTAGCTTTACAAGAACAATAGGAGAGCATGTTATGAAATTTGCATAATTTTTGAGTAAGAAGAGAATTATAAAAGAAATTCTGATATTCAACCTTGCAATGAAGGAATACAAAAACAATAGACCATATTGTGGTGCCTGCATTAGGGGTTAACTTAGAAGCTATCCTACACAAGAAAAAACTTCTGCATGATGCAGACCGTTCTCCTTGGGCTCTCTGTTTCTTGGTAAACCTAATGAATCACCTAAGTTTATTACTAGAAGCTGCATTTCAAAAATTTGAGCTTGTATTGTCTAAACAATATTAACCCATAAATGACATTGAAGAAATTTTTTGTTTGATGCATGACAAAGAATTTCTCCATGTAGGACAAAAAAACAACTATTCATCCTCAAAAATTTGTGTGAAAAGGGGAAGTCTTCTATAATAGTTTGACTTCCAATGAGTGTTTCTTGCATGTTTTTAAGCCAAATATTGACAAGGTACCAAAGCACAGTACCAAAGTAGATGATTTCCACAGTGACGTCTGGCTTTGGAGAAGCTTATCACAATCATGACATAGACTCCATACCTTACCTGACTTACTCCTTCAATCCTTGACCAACAGATTGGTCACCAAGGAAATCATTTGTTTCGGTACCATGTGAAATTTTGGATTTAAAAAAAAGTACAAAAGCACTTATTGGAAGTCAAGCTATTGTAGAAGACATTCCCTTTTCACAGAAATTTGGGAGGATGGATAGTTGCACTTTCATCTTGCATGGAGAGATCTTTGTCATTCATCAGCCAAAAAACATCTGCTTATGGGTTAAGATACATTGGTAATTGCCAATTTTCTGTCCCTGATTCCTTTCTGTCCCTCCTCCCCTTCTCACATCTGAATTTTAAACCCCCTCAAAGATGAAACAATGGTACAGAATATTTTTTTGCATAATATACCTTGTTTGTACCTGGAGGTCAATTCTGATCTGATTTAGATTTCCAGTGTAAGTTGCTGTTCTAGTCTATTGAAGAGGGACAAATTTCTGTTCTCTGTCTACAATTGGGACACACATATATATACATATATGCATGTTGTGCACACACTGTGAGTTCTTTTGTATGGGCGAGACATTCATTGGTACTTTGTAGCAAATTTAGGTCATTTTTTGCATTTGCACAGTACAATGGCACTGCTTTGCACATAAACAGGGCATTCACGAATTCAAAAAATCAACTCACAAGCATTGGAGATTAGCACTTGCTTACTATGTTGCAGTATGAATTTTCAATTCTTCAATAGTAGGTTGTGGAGAGGTAGTACTCGGTTTGTGTTCCACTCACAAGGAAGCAAAATTCAATCCTTATGGAAGCCATTTCAGATGTAAGTTACACTTTCATTGTTTGGAACTATCAATCCACAAATGATTTTGAACGTGTTTTGCAATTATTTAGCTGAATTTTGTCTTGGAGGGCTTTATATATACCAATAAACTTCACGGAACATGCATTATCAAGTTGTAGAAATTGGGCCTACTCAAATGCATCAATTGCTATAATTCATGCTGCTTGGTCATGAGAAATTGGCGAGTTTTTGTTCCACAAGATCAGTTGAAACTGCTTCTCATCCTTACCAGATAACTGGAAATTAAAGCATTAGAGTACTAATTTTTAGATTTTGCAATGTATGAAAATTGTATTGCCGCACAATCCTTCACTTGCATGTGTTGTCACGACTGAAGCCCTTGTCGACAGTATTGCAAATCTCCTCAGTAGCTGTTTGTCACTTGCAATTCTTTATCATTCTATTGCATCCAAAAACAAGGATCTATTATCTACAATAACTTACAGCATTGAACTAAAGTTCTGTGCAAAGTTGCCCAAAAGCCTGAGGTAACATAACTTCAACATACATGTACGATTTGTTCCTCGACAATTGCCTGTTTGATTCCAAAGGAAAAAAGATAAAAGCCTGAGGTACAATATATACTACTGCTCCAAAGTGTCTGTCTGACTGCATCATGGACGTTTCCGTACCTTATTTGAAGATGGCAATTGTGGACACGCATAACTTGGTGCAATGAAATTGGTTTGCTCGTCTCCAGGTCTAAAGAGTGCGGACAGTGTGCACTGCAAGCAGTAAGACGTGGAGAGGGAGGATTGTCCAAGCACAAATTTTACTGTTTAAGCATACAAGCAAAGTTCATTAAGGCTGCAACAAGCCTGAGCAAGGTGGGCAGGTCATGGACCTTTCATGACAGATGTTGTGTTTGCAATGTTCCTCCTGTTCCTAATGCTGCACGGAAAGACTTTTGATGTAAGTTAGAATGCTTTGCAACTACTGTAGCTCCTGAACAGGGTGAGTACACTTCGATACAGAGGCCTTTTTCTTGCAGAAAGTACTGATGAGGTGACGTGGAGCAATTGCAGCAGGACACCAGAGGCACAGACGCTGAACAACTGGGTTAATTTAAATGTACTACATTCAAATGAATGTCAGTGCATCTAGAAAGAAAGGTTCAGGACTTGCACACATCTCAGATTTAGGAGTACAACAAAAATTCAATGGCTTGTGTCAGCAGCAGCCTTTACAGATGATGATGATGATGATGAGACCGTGCTTCCTCCCCTCTCTTACTCATTCTAAAGCTGTGGTAGAATTAAGTTAAGGTGGGCACCCCCAGAACCGACAACTTTTTGCTACTGTGCATACAGCTAGGAACAAAACTGAGTATATTCTGAACAAACCCAAACTTTTTTCTTAAACCAGTGTGCATTACAAAGCATAAGGGGAGTACAACTAGTCGGACTCATGTGGATAATTCAGCCTAGGTGGTAGATTGAGAGAAAGGTGCCATTTTGGCCTGTGGAAACTAGCAGAGCAAAAGCCATCACTTTGGCACCAAGTGTCCCAGAAGTCTTGGCAGATAGCAAACTGCTGTTTCAACAAACCTAACTTTGGCACCCATTTCCAACCAATTTAAAGTCATACATGCATGATCAAAGCATGAATTCAAGCAATCAAGTAGATCAAATGTATAATCAAAAAGTGAAAAGAAAGGAACTTCAAAGTGCTTGGAGCTCTTGTACTCACTTTTGTTTGCCACCCTCTACTGCCAATCTTCCAATTTCAGCTTTTTTGTGAATTCAAATCTCTGTGAGTTTACATTGTGTTACTTAGGTTGTATTTCTCTTCTATGGTTAGGATCATATGCCTCCATTGTTTCAAACGTAGAAGCACTGAGCTTTGGTACAACTTTGAAGCAATATTTGTACACAAAGAGTTGCCGCTTCTTTGGGCATGGGCCAATCTTCTATAGTACATTTTAGGAAAGATGTAGGGATCGAGATTGACAGACAAAGAAGAGAGCTTCCAAAGCTTCTTACTCCAATCAATTTATGGCTTCTTAAAATCTACTCTATATTTTATTTAAATGAATTTTGAATGTGATTTTTTCTCTAAGATCTAGTGTCTTTGAGGCCCATTTCCAAGAGCCTTCAACACTATGGGAAGTCAAGATTGCAATAGGTACCCTTCTACAAAATCTTGAATAAAAAATCCCTATCATTTTTTTTCAAGATCAAATTTGTGATGCTAAAACTAGACTTCAAGAACTTTTCAAAAATATAAAATACTAAAAATAGCAACTCGGTTAGATTTTATATAACTTCAAAGTTTTGCAAACACCAAATTTTAGTGCCTCAAATTTTTAGGGGTTAAGTAAGGACTAAAAGCACTAGTCACCAATCAAAATGTGGCTCAAATAATTAAAAGAACATCCTACACAATTAGGTCCTTCATCTATCAAAAAAATTGAAATCTTCATGTGAAATTTGTTGTTGATTCATTTCAAAATTGAAAAACTATTACGGTGACAATTTGTCAACACATTTTTAAGTTGCATCCAATCCTTTGTGATTTATTCTAGCAAATTCATGGCATTGAATCAAGCCAAGGTTTTCTATAACGTCTCTCAATTATGGCTAACATCCACCAATGTTGTATGTGTAGACTAGCTTCTATTGTGAGTGCAAATTGTAAGCAATTTGATTTGATTTTACAATACTTTTATTGTTGAATCTTTTTTATTTTTTCTTTAACAACTAAAATATTCATTATAAGATTATTACATACTCATTCAAGTTTTTATAAATCGATCCAACAATCTTAATACAAATATTATAAGAAGATGTATATTAACCTTGGACCATTCCAACATCCATTTTTTGGACAATGAACAGATTGAAGTTCTTGTTTTTGTCTCATTCCTGCTTGGATGAAAGTCATCCTAATTTTTTGTGATACTCTATTAAGTTCTTGCCTTATCTAATGGTTGGATTTGGTGTTATTAGAATACTATTTTTTCTAAAATTACAAATGCGGAAGTATGTCAAGTGGTCAAATTGCATTGACTCCAGTTCAAAACCAGATTAGCAAAAATGAGGTCTTAGATGTAATGAACACAAAAATTTCAAAAAATCACCATATTAAGATAACCTCATTTCAAATCTGTTCCAACAAGTTTTGCTCTAAAAATGATAATAGTTTGCTTGTCATTGAATTTAGACGAAATTTTGAAATTCCTCTTTCAAAATTTATAGAAAAATATTGGTAATAGCACTAGTGAATCTAACCATATGGATAGAATCTACAGTTCAAAATCTACAGCTTTCATTTGTACATCAATTCCAAAATATTCTTCCAAATAGCACTTTATAACAGTTTTTCTTGAATCGTCAAATTTGGAAATGGATCCAAACATTTAGGGGTTAAGATAATATAATATTCATAGAATAATTACATATATATAAGTACTAGAAAATATATATTTCATGTAAATTGGTAAGAAAAAGCATAAATATGTAATTAATGCTGTCACAAACAAAAATTGAATATGGATTTGAAGCTTTTTCATGCAAACAACTATACCATAAGCATCAATGGAAAAAGTTCAAAGTAGATATACAAGAATTGTAATATGCTACATATAACACATTATCATGAAGGTTTAAAGAGAAAATTGGTTGTGATTTGAAAAAAAAAAAAAAATCAAAATTAGCTATGTCTAAAATTGGCTATTTTTTGTGCAATAACTAGAATTACATTAAATTTTGTCAATTTTTTCTTAAAACCCCAAAAAATACTTTTTGTACTTTGGCATGTTAGTGTACATTATTTCTGATTTTTCATTACAATAAATTTTGTTACTTAACCCTTACACACCAATTAGTTGTATAATGGTACAATTTTACTACCTTAGAGTATAATGGTACAATTCATGAGACAAAATTTAGTTAAAATGAATAGATATTTATTTTAATTACAAAATTTGGGTATGTGTCTTCTCCCTATTGAATTGTCTTTAGTGTGAATTTTGAATCTTTTTGAAAATACTTTGATAATAAAAAAAATGCATATGGATGTTTCCTACATTAAATTGCATTATTGCAATCCAATTTTGAAAATTCATTCCCAATTGTTTTCAATAATTTTTATGCAGAATCATAAAATTTGACTTAAAAAATTTACCAAAAATAAAATTTTGATTTTTTGAAATTGAAATTTGGTATATTTAATTGAAATTATGTAAAAATGTGATGATAATGATGCATGACAAGAAATATAAATTATATTATATACTATGCAAAATTCTTCAAATTGCACAAATAGGAAATATGAAGACTTATTTCCAACACATTGTATAATAATCTAAAATGATGTATACCAATATTCCAAAGTACAAAAAGTTATTTTGGTGTTCTAAGAAAAAATTGACAAAATATTATATAGTTCCAAATTATGGTGCATAAACCAAGTTTTAAACATGGTTAATTTTGAAATTATTTTTCTTTTGAATTTCAACTAATTTTTCCTTCAAACTTCCATAGTAATGTATTATATGTCGCATATTATGACTTTTTTATATCTACTTTTAGACTTAGGCCATTAATGCTTATGGTATGGTTGTTTCGAATGAAAAAATTTCAAATTTATACTTAGTTTTCTTTGTCAATATATATAAGGATCTTAACCCCTAAATGACCAAACTATGATTTTTGACAATACGGCAATTTTGGGCCCCCCACTATAAATGAAATTTTTTATTTTTTTCTTTGAAATTTTCACACAACATGTGCCCAAAGAGTATCTTTATAGCCCAACAATTTTCATACCTTTTGACTACATGGTTCAAAAGTTATTGCATGTTATGTGATTTTCAATGCTTGTCGAGCAGTCCAAACATTTCTTAAAATATCACTTTTTGCAAAAATAAAAATTTGAAATTGATTTTTTTAGATTCATCTATACAAAAGATTTATCTATTCATCTATAGAAAGATTTGAATCATTCCATTTTGATTTATTAAATGAAAGTTATGAGGTGTTCTGGTTTATAGGCAGTTATAGATTCCCTATTCTAAAATAAATTTTGAAATCTTTTATTTAACTCAACTTTTAATAGTTTTTGAAAAATAAAAGCACATGATGGAGATTTTTTATTAATACAATAAAACCCTTGGAATTGGAATTTTTCAATTTTATAATTCAATTTTTAACAATTTAGCGTTTTGAATCATTTTCTATTTTTTTTGTCTTACTATTTTTTTCCTATACAATTTGTTGTGCTATTCCAAATGATCTAAAAGATTTCAAGTATGTAGACAACTTTCTTGGAAGAAAGAATCCAAAGACTAACCACCATTTTGGACATTTTTTCGTACAAATGTGACCTTGTGAAGTGCAATTGCCCAATTTTTGGCAGGGCCTAGAAAAGGATTTTTGTCAATTCAAACGCTAATATCTTGCAATCTACAAGGTGGAAAGTTTTGAAATTTTCTCCACATCTTCTCAAAAAAGAGTAGTACAAGATTCTGTTGTTATTTTTGTCTAAAATGTTTTTCTTTTAAAATTTGGTACTTGTATTAGAAATGGCAGTTTTGGAGTAGTTTTGGTGAAAACATAATCTCCAACTTTTAGGAGTTAATAGAAGTATTAAGAAAAAACTGACTTACAAATGAATATAAAGTGTATATATATAAAATAGAAGCATACTCTTTTAAAACTATCTTGATATAAAAAAGTAGGTAATAAAAAATACATTTATTTTAATAAAATCTTAAATTAATAAAATATTTTTTTTAAATAGTTAAAATTGAGCAATGCTTCACTGAAGTGTTGCAAATCCAATGAACCCTTGTCATTTTGAAGATGTGACTCAAGTGCAAGAGCCTAAAATACAATATGTGAGCTTGCATATGCCAAAATACATATAATGTGCCACCTCAACAAGCATAAAACCTTGAACATGATTCACAACAATTCCCCCCCAAATTTAATATATTCTTGAAGTTCATGCCAAAAATATCGTAGAATTCATAATCTTTGAAGATGCTCATTTTCATACACCAAATCCTTAAATCAATGTTTGGAAAATTTTAGAAGGTTCTCCAATTGATTTTTTTCTTCCATAAAAATGGACCAGGTTTTTTCAATGGTCACCGGTTGCATCCTCATAATCACAAAAATATCAATTTATTTCCTTCAATATCAATTTTCCACTAGCTAATTTCCTCCAAATTGAAATTGGCATTGACTAAATTGTTAAATTTCTAGATTGTTGTCAAAGTCTTTGTCTAGTCCTTCTAAAGCCAATTGCATGATTCAATCCATATTTGATGTTGTCATCAAATTTCAAAGCTTTTGCTTGATGTTGTTTTGTACAATATAACCCTTTCATAGGTTGTGGTGCTCATACATTGATATTTAGCAATTTGAGCTAGAAAAAGTAGGTTAAGATGCTTTAATTTCAAAGGTAGCCTTTAACTGATTAACCCTTTAGTGTGCAGCGTCCACTTTCTAGACAATGGACAAAAGAGAACCTTAAACAATTGTACAGAAAAATAATTTATCATCCAAATTTTTTTGTAGAGATGCAAATACATGTTGAGTATTGGATTTGGATTGTTGTCTGTTCATAAATGTTTGCAATTTTTTTCTATCAATGTTTCAAGTGAGGGGCTTTAGGAGATGATGAAATTTTGTTCTATCCAGTCATGATTTGGGAATACAAATTAAATTTTTTTCCTAGCTCCAATACTAAGCGGGTAGAGTATAGATGTACAGATCGCTGACATCATCCTTGAGTATACAACTTTTATTATATATGCTATGTGTCAATCCCTAATTAAATCATGCTATGTTGAGAGGATGTACAAGAAAGGGAATATTATACAAGTAACATGCTTCAATGAATTTCCAAGTACAATACATGTTGTAGTAATTCCAATTTGCACTTCCATGCCATCATTGAAGGCAAAACTTCAATGCAAGTCTCTGAAAATTATCCCATATTCATTGATGCACTATTTACCAAGAAAAATAGAAACTTTAAACAAATGTTTAAGCCTACCTGAACACATAGCAAGTCTATAAGGAAATTGAAATCATGCTACAAACTACTTTCAATGCATAGTTTTAGTATAAGATTTCATAGTGAAAATTTCAAGCTATTTACTACTCAAATGAACTTTCAATAAATGCTAAACAACTTGTTTTGCACTCATTCTGGTCAGCGTGGGCCACGGCGCCGGGACAAGAGCAGGGATTCACTTCCTGCCTATGCCGGTGCGGTGGCCGAGGATTGAGGCTGTTGACGGCACTATAGTGCCATGCACAAAGAAAACCTTCATGAATATTATGAACATCTACTTGATCAACACTCTTGAATGCAACATATAAGGCATGGCCTAGCATTTAGTAAATCCTCTCCACAAAATCTGTACACAAATGAAGTTGGTATTGAATGAAATATTTTTTTTCTTCTTTACTCTTGCTAGTGAATATAGACTATTTCCAATGTTCTTTGTGCAACAATGTTTTCTCTCCCTTGTTTTTCACAAATTGCATGTACTAGTGACTTATAGCTGTTATGTAATTCAATAGTTATTTTTGTGGCCACTCACAAACACTCACTATTTCTTCAACTTGCATATGCAGAGATCTTCATTGAGTCATCCGTCCGACATCAAAGCCTTCTCATATTCTTGAACAACATATGAGGTACTTGCACACATAAATCTCTTTTTCTAGCATCTTGAAGTAGTCCACGTTTCCAACAGTTTCTTTGTTTTTACATAAGCATGCATGCAACGTCTGAGTCCATATAGACATCGTCGATTAGTATCCGTGAACTTCTAAAATCTATATTTTAACTTTATTCCATTTTTGTTTTTAAATGTTCTAATGCACTTTGCATGTGCTTTACGATGAATTGAGTATTGGTGTAGGTGTTGATTCTAGTCTTCTACTACCTTTCTCATAATCCCTTTGGTTGTGTATTTAGGAAGTTGCAATAAAAGAAAAACGTGGACTAGGACTTCAGACACTCACTGATTATGAACTATACTTTTCATGGACCAAGCGATTTCTAGCAACTCGCAATTGTCAAGGTTACCATACATTCGTCAAACTATTTAGAATTGGACTAGATCAATTGGCGCTACTTTGAAGCAAACACGATGATACTTAGACTTGTTGATAGAAGAGATTTACTAAAAAGAACTGTGCAAAAAGGGATTAAGAAGAAAGACACTCCACGTGGACGACGTTTTCTTTTCAGACTTCACAACTCACACATTCTCAATTGGAAAGAGAGATTACTTGAAGGACATGTAGAAGGCTTTAGTGACAACGTGAATCAGGCGCTGCAAGTGCTCCTCTAGCCAGACGACTCATCAACAGCTTGTGTTTGTAGTATCTGCATTTCCATTGCTTAGTCATACTACTAATATCTTCTACCACATGAACATGCTGAACTTATGAGCGATAAATATGGATGATTCCATGGCCTCTCACATGGCGACTTGGATAGCTAGTTAGAATCGAACGGTTTATCCTTACAAACCTGGGCACTTCCCTTTATTTGTAAGCCTACATGTTGTAGTGACGTCCTTAACAAACAACGACAACAACAATCAAAAACAAAAAGAACACTTTCCAATAGACTCCAAAGCAAAAAGACAAATCAGAAGAGGAAAGATGCCATTGTCATTCGAAGACTTATCTCATTCTTGTTTCAACAATTCTTTGCAAACAATGACTTCTACTTATGCGGACACTGTTGGCATCTCCAAATCAATGGCTCTCTCAAATACTAATTGTGTTATTTCTTAGCAAGGCAAGTTTTGTATTGCACAAATTCCTCTTTCCAACAACAGCCCTCTCCCTATAACAAGTTCCATTCTAGTGCGATTCCCAATTGCTCTATTGCCGATTCATCTATAGAAAAGTGATAGTATACGTGGACATGAATGGTGTCTCGGACTTGTTATGCACTCATACATCCAGAGCAACAAACAAAAATTGGTCTATGTTATACTCCTCGACAATGGAAATGAAGTTCACCTACCATGTGGACAAGTTAGAACACATTGTTCTTCTCACTCAATGCAAGTCCAATGATGGTTTCCAGCATCAAACGTAAGATTCAGATTTCAATTCACTTACAAGGCATGCTTCATTGCATGAAAAAAAGGTGGCAACCAAACTTCTTTCAACAACTTTTATTCAAGCTTTCTTCGCTCATTAGATGGCATTCATCATAGTTTTGACAACGAGTTGGAGCTCACGTCATCAGGAGCGTCCAACACACCTGTTACTTTGACTCCAATCATAATGGCAGATTTTGTTCAGTCACCTCTCCTTGTACTAGGACCTTCACCAATTTCTAAAAACTTTGGAATTTTTTTCAGGAATGTAGTGCTCGACGCTTGTAATGCTTGACCTCTTGTTCATCACATTGATGGTAGCAAAAGCGACTCCTTCATCGCCGAAATGATTAGTCCGGCTCTCCTGGAAAACTATGTTGAGTCATTGCTTGCAACAACTCCTTCACATACTATGCAAGTTGTCCAAGTGCAATACAATGCTGTCGAACCACTGAATTTTGTCATAGATGGGAGATTTACATTGAGATGTAGTTGAAAAGTTTAGTTATTGCCGCCTCCATTGCCTTAGAGAAGCCAACAGTCTCATGCACTGAAGTCCGACGGTACAGCATCAGTCTATGTCATTAGTTCCACGAAAAAGCAACCAACTAACCCAGTGTCACAGAAGAGCAAATGTCGACTTTAGACTACCGCAAGCGAACTACTTGTCTCTCTGGCACAAAGTACGGAGTTTGGTGCATCGACAAATCTGGAACCTCCTTTGTTCAGACGTGCTTGGAACGGGAGGTTGTCAATGGCCATGCAACGCCTGGCTTTCTCGCAAGAGTTTGCCAATGATAAGTGGAGTATACAATGGTCTAGTTTTGTCATGATTCCTTCTGCTTTCTTAGGTCCCATTGGAGGCCCGAACTTCCACATGCCAATGAAGGCTGTGCTTTTTGGAAGATTCTAGACCCATGACACGCTCGACCACATTTGTATTGACACAAATAGGTATGCTAGTAAATTGCACCCGCATAGCAATGTTCCACTTGGCGGTTTGAACTAGTAGAGGCTAGATAGAGCTGAATTAAAGGTATTCATAGTTGTCAATATGTTGATGGGAATAAAGAGGCTACCAAATAATAGAAGCTACTAGAATAGGCATAATGAGTTTCTTTACTGCCCAAACATAACGAGCATCATAACAAGCAAAAGGTACGAAGACATTACTCGTTGTCTTCATATCACTAACGACACTGTACAAGTAGTACTAGGGACAAATGTGGAATTTGACCGTCTCAGGAAAATGTGTTGGTTGATTATTGAGCTGCAATAGAAATTCAAATCAAATTGGCGACTGCACCAAAAAGTCACTATTGACGAAACTATAATATCTTACAAAGGGAGTTACTGTCCTATCAAGTAGTACCTTCCTAGGAAGCCAACGAAATGGAGAGTGAAGGTCTAATGTTTAGCGGATGCACGCCATAAATACTTGTACAATTTTCAAATTTACATTGGATCTATCTTTAGTCATTCATTGGCTAGAGATTCCACAGTAGATGCCAAAACACCTCATGAGGTAGTCATGCAATTAATGGAAGGGCTTCATGGCAAAGCGCATATGATTTGTACAGACAACTACTTCACTTCAGTGAAGCTACTTCAAGATTTGCGATCTCTCGGCACTTTTGGAGTGGGTACTATACAATCAAATAGATTAGACTTGCCGATTGCATTGTTGGATCTTAGGAATTTGTCTAAGGAGCCACAAGGCTCTTTACTGTGGACATTGCACTCAGAGAGTGGCATTGGAGTAGTAGATTTTGTTGATAGATAGGTTGTTTTGATGTTGTCCATATACTATCCACCAGTCCCAGGTGCAAGTCAGTTGTGGCCAACAGTTCTTCGTCGAATCAATGGTATTGTAACAAATTTGGAGACATCGCCGATTCACAAAGCCTATTCAGATTTCATGAGAGGCGTTGATGTCGTGGATCACTTGCGAGGTAGTAACAACACTCAAACACGGAGCCACAAGTAGTGGCACAAAATCTTTTTTTATTTGTTGGATACATCGATGGTCAATTGTTATATTGTGAACAAACTTGCATTGGAACAGTTTGCTAAGGACCTTGTGCTATACTCACAATTGCAATTGCAATTGGTTGATGAACTAAGCCGTTCTTGGAGGATGCAGAGGGAAGTGGTCTCTCAATTCTGACTATCACAACCAAGCGTTCATGGCTTAGTTTGTAGTGCTAGACGAAGAAAGTGTTGATTTTGTAGGGGACCGGCAAGGACTAACTTGATCTATCCTCAATGTAGTGGTATTTTCTTGCACGATGGGGATTGTTACCAACGAAGTCACTATGTACTTGGGCAATGAGAGTTTGCTCTAGAAGCTGTAGTGCAGAAGTTCAATTTCAATATCAAAGGCAGTGTTCGGCAATGACAATTTGCTCTGAAAGTTGCGGTATAGAAGTTTGATTTCACTATCAAAGGCAAGGGTCGAAGGACATGTTCCGTTTTTCCAAATTTTATCAACTATTGCTTTGTATAGAATTGTCACAGCTTAAAATTTTGATTTTCTTAGCATGCACCAAAATAGGAACGGAAACTAGCCATTAGGAAACCGGATCCGATTAGGTGAAGAAGGAAAACTCAAAACTAGTACAGAACATGAAGTAGTGGGCCTCTTAGATCTAATCTGATCAGGAGTAACTATCGACGGAAACGGAATGCAACACGGATTAGGTCTAGGACCGGATTATGGGTGAACCGGATTCAAGACGACCAAACCGGAAATGGTCCAGAGACTATATAAGGAGGAGCCTTCGCAGTTGCACCCCTTTTTACAAACTCGACCTTGAGCGCGCGTTGTAGAGTTTTTGCGTTTGTGTGCTGCAGGCTTCGATTCCGGTTGAGATCGGAGAGAGAACGTGAGGAACGGGATGTGCGGCTAGGAGAGAGTGAGGTAGATTGGAGTGGGAATGCCGCCGCTACGTAGGGCGAGACCAGCGAGTCCCTCTAGAGGCGAGGTGAAGCTCCGAAAAGTCATTCCGGTTATTCCCTCCACAAAGCGGGAGAAATCTCAACTCATGGAGGACCTCACTTCTATGGGTTGCCTAGGGTTTGCAGAGAAACCCTGGGATTTTAGGGAGGAGAGAATGGTCAAGGAACTCCTCGGCAAACTGTCCAACCAGTTTGATAAAACCGTGAGAGGATCCCCTAGCCGCTGGAACGAGGAACTGTGGAGAGGTGTTTATGGTTTCCGGGCAGGAGGGTTAGGAATGGCAAACCGGAAGGATGAGTTCGTCCGGGACAAATTCCAGGGGGCCGTCAATCCGAAGGACGGGTACGCGGTTGAGGATTGCGTGGATGACCAACACCGTCGGCTTCTGCAGTTCTTGGTTCCGGTCCTTCACCCGGAAAAGCCGACAAGGGTGACGATCACCCTTGGCAACACCATTTTCGGTGCCCTAAGTGGTAACCGGAAAGTGGACTGGGCACGGATCATTTCCGATCTCGTGGCCCAGCTCATTAGTAGAGTTGGGAAGAAGAGGGCCAGTCCAATGTGCCCTTACCTCTTCCACCTCTATCGGGAACACCAACTCCTCACCGACGCGGAGGAGAAGGTGTGGAGGACTCAAGAAGTCCTCCTGAAGTATGGGGAGTCGGAAACGGATAACGAGGCCGAGTCCGATTCCGGGTCAGACCGGGAGTCAAGCGAGGAAGAGGAGGAGCCGCCGATGCCACCCACCAAGCGACAGAAGACGACGCCTCCCCACAAGCGCGGGACACCTCCCGGTCACGACAAACCGGCCACGGAAGAAAGACCGGAAGTCGAGAAGACCGTTTCCGGGGAAGACACGAAAGTGCAAGATCCGTTCAACGGCCTCATCAACCTCCTCTGCAACATCAGGGCGGATTGGGAGGTCAAGCACAGAACGCTTTCGGCGATTGGGAAGTTGGTAGATGCGCCATCGGACAGTCAGTTGGCGGAACGGGTGGCGGATTGCATCACCAATCCAGAAGAGACCCGGAAACAGGAAGCGGAGATCCGCCGACTACAGGAGGAAGTGGACACCCTGAAGGCAACCCTCTTTGCCTATTAGGAAGACGTGACGGCCACCCGAGAGATGGCGGAGGAGACTCGGAAGATAGCCGAGCAAATCAAGGCCACCCTGGGAGCGACCGGAACGGCCGCCACCAAAGCGAAGCTCTTCGACGAGAAGATGCACGAGGAGAAGAAACTATCCGATTCCCGGATGGTCCGGATTCTCACCGACTTTGCTGAGCAGGTGGAGACGGCGATGATAGAGGGGCGGAAGGCTACGAACCGGATTGAGGAAAGCAGCCGGAAGCTGACTGGAGCAACGTGCTCCAAGGGGATACACCTCTCGGACCTCTCGCTACCGGATTCCTTTCCGGATGCGTCCGTTCCGAAGGGTGGGAAGGATTGGACTCCCGAGTCCAAGAAGTCTGCACGGAATGAGACTCCGGGCACGAGACCGGGTAGGACAATCGACCTAGAGTCTTCACCCGGATCCAAACAAGGCACTCGGGTTCCTAACCCTGTAGAGGGGGAACGGAACCGGAACTTGAATGAAGTCTTTGAGCAGCTGGATCCGCAGAGCAGAAGCCTGACAGTAGGATCTAGGGTTGTAGAGCAGATAGGATTTTGATTTGAATTAGGTGTAGAAGCGGATCCGGATCGGGATCCGGCTCAACAGTATTAGGTTAGACCGGAAGTTGAATTAGGGTGGCGGCGGACCCCCACGGGTTTTCCGCTCCGCTTTGTACTTTTAGGGTTTTTACATTTGGTATATAAATCGGTTCCTGCGATGGGAACTGGGAGTCTTCATTTTGCAAATCTCTTGTGCCTTTCTCTTCTTCTCATTGTGTGTCTCTCTCCAGCGCGACATGGTTGTATGATGTGGAGTTAGGATGGTGTGAGCCGGTTTGTGAGTGATTTCTCCCCTTGGTGTTTTCTTTTCCGATTCTATGTGCATGTGAGTAGGTATCTAAGAGTTGGGAGTGAACTTAGTTCCTCAGCACTTCTAGAGTTCCAGGTTCTGGGTGAGAAAGCCGTTGTTAGGCTAGGCGGGTAGAGAGGGATTCCTTAGCTGCGCTAGAACTCCCGGGTGGGAAATCCGGTCGAGTGTCCGATCTCCTATGAGGTCTCACCACCCGTGTGGGTAAGCGGAAGAACTTTAGTTGATGTTGGAACGGACGGGTACACTTGTAACCACCTATCTTCGCACGGATCGGAAGTAGCATCAAGGTCGTTGTAGTATGAGAGGGTCGAGTGTGGGGTCTTTGTGTGACCTACAACCCGGATTGCTATCTGGGTTGTTGTGAAGGACCAAACCGGATCCGGATTAACTTAGGAGTTTAGGAAGTAGGACAGTGGGTCTTCAGCCACTATAAGTCACGGAAGGAGTGGTGGGCCTACCACTCTCAAAATTAAGCGGCGACCCCTCTGATGGTGAAATAGAGGCAAAACCAAACCGGATAGGATTACGGATACATGATGACCATCCGGACCGGATTGGTCAGGACGGATTTCCAGGACTGGAAGTTGTAAGATCCTGGGATTTGGATATTTGCACAGACCGGATAGTTAGTAGGATCGGAAGAAGGAGTAATCCGGTCTATAGTTATCCGGTGTGGTGGTATTTCTAGTTCTAGATCTAGGACCGGAAAGTAAGATTGGGATACTGACTGAGCTTAACTGCTTAATAGAGTTAGATACTTCACAGGATCTCATGGGTTCGATCTTTAGAGTCACTTAGTTATACTCTAGAGCGATTTTTGTGAATATAATGGGGAATTTACCTGCCCTGTGCTGCGACAAGAATGCTTAAAGATGTAGGTCGCAGGCCATTTCGGAACTATCGTCCATGTGCATAATATATATCATTTTCCAGTGGACATGCGGTGTAGTTGTGCAGTATAGTTGTCAAGTAGAAGGATGACATGTGTACAATACAAGAGTGTATATTTGATCGATGAGCTATATTGGTAATCATTTGCGGCAGTAATTTGGATGTCTCATCGATAACAACAAAATGACTTGTACATTGTATATAATGAATACTCTGTATTGAATGGGTTTTTTTTCAATATATATTTTTTATGTATGTATGAGTTTAGCTTTGGCTACAAAAGTGGAATGGAAAATGAAAATTTACATGCACATTGTCCTGGTCCTCCAAAACAATTGTCGCTTCACCACAAAATGTTAGGCAATCTTCACTGATTTTTGTTTTTTGTAATACATACTTTTCATGAATGTCTTTGTTTGTATGTGGCTAAAATTACACAGTGTTAGATGAACAAGAACTTACACATCGACGAAGTGCTCAAGAACTTTAGTCGCTGCACATGTAAACATCGATTGGACAATCAACGACCCTTCATATTCGTTTTCTACATTCACTGTAGCATTCCAATCATCAATGAACATGAGTAGGATGTACTATTCCGTAGAAGTTACGTCATTTTTGTTGTCTTTATGTGCTCGGGCAATGTCGAGGTTGCCATGTGGACAACATGCCATTGCTAATTCATAAATTTCTGACAACTACAAACACATGTAGAGGTCACAAGGTTCTAAGTTCAAGCAAGTTCAATTGTCATGTTTCCCAATGTCAAGCAATTTGCAAGCTCTAAATCTCATATACAAGTGCCATTTTTGTTAAAGTTGAACTATCAAATTGCTGCACATGTCGAGTCCTACACGTACACATTTTTGAAATTTTTTTGAAAGACAGAACGTCCTTAGAAATTAAAGAACTGTAAGACTCACTGTTGCTGCCCATGCAAGTCAAGAGGCAAAAATGATCAGTCAAACATCATGATCTCAGAATACTTGAAACCAATTCCTCTAATGCAAATTCACTTTAGCTATATTGTGATTGAAGATCATATAATGAATTCAAGAAGCACGTCATGGATGTGTACACAAGACGAGCTACAACTTTCTCGTTCCTACGTTCTCTTACCACTAATGGGTTAAAGCACATATATCCCTGGAAGTTTTGTCCATTTACTCTTGCTTACAAACTACTGCGTAGGAGGTTGATACCTAAGACAACTGACCCTCATCTAGTTGGGTATTAGCCATTGAAAACTTTTCCATGGAAATTAAATTGCGCCAAATATTAGATGGAGGCAATAAAATATCCTCCCATATTTTTGAGGGGAGGGGCATTGGTTGATTTATAGATCTTTAAATTTCTTTTCAATTTTTCATTTTCAAAATGCAATCGGTTTTTCTTTACATCCACTAGCTAACTTTGAACTAGCTATTAGTTTCTCTTGGCCATTACCACAAATATAGAAAATATAAGCTATTTCAACAATTTAACCCACCAACAACATAATGGATGTTTTTCGACTAATAATAGATAAAGAATCTCTCCATGTAAGACAAAAATGCCACTATTCAACCTCTGAATTTTGTGTCAGCAGAAAAGTCTTCTACAATAGCTTGACTTCCAATGAGTGCTTTTGTAATTTTTTTAATACAAAAATTTACATAATACCAAAGCAAATGATTTCTACATGGTGACTAGTCCATCATTCTTTGAAGCAAGTTGGATATATGATTGAAAAAATTTAAATCATTTGAGATTTGCACAACATATAGGAAAAAAATAATAAGTAGAAAGAAGTACAGAATGATTCAAAATACTAAATTGTTAAGAATTTAATTATAAAATTGAAAAATGCCAATCCCAATGGTTGTAATGTAGTAATAAACAATCTACATTATATGCATTTATTTATTTTTTAAATATTAAAAATTGAGTTAAATAAAGGACTCCAAAGTTTCTTTTAGAGTAGGGAATCCATAACTACCCACAAACTAGATCACCTCATAACTTTTATCTCATAAATTAAAATGGAATGATTCAAAGCTTTCTACATACACATAAATCTAGAAAAACAATTGAAAATTTTTATTTTTGAAAAAAGTGATTTCTTAAGAATTTTTGGGCTACCTAATGAGCATTGAAAATTACATATCATGCAATAACTTTTGAACCATATAGTCAAAAATTATAAAAGTTGTTGGGTCTTAAATCTACTCCTTAGATGTAGGTCGTGTGAAAATTTCAAAGAAAAAAAAATTCCATTTGTAGTGAGCTATCCAAAATCACTATGTTATTAAAGAATGCAATTTGGTCCTTTAGGGATTAAAACAATATAAAGCACAATATAAATGGGCCACTTATAAAATTGCCACCTCCATAATTTTATTAATAGAGTTGCACACTATTTAACATTTGTCCTTGTACTTAACATTTACCTAACATTTGTCCTTGTCATGTGCACATTTTGTGAATCCTCCCTATTTACTTTCACTCTAAAAGTAGGGATCAATTTTGAGGAGTGTTTTATTTTAGGTGTAGTTACTTTATTGTAGTTGGAAATTCAAAGTTAGTCAAGGAAGCTTACCCATTTCCAACCGCTTCAGCAATTACAACTATGTAGATTGTAGATTTTCTAAGTGCAAAAATTTTCTTTTGTAACAAAATAAAGTTTGGAAGGATTATATATATTTTTCATGAATTTTTTAGTTGAAGCATACTATACAATATGTATTGGTTATAAGGGAGCCAACCCATTTCCAACCACTTAAGCAATTACACACATTTGGAACACAAGTTTTTTAAGTGGAGAAATTTTTCTATATAGGGAAATAGAATTTAGATGGATTCCATATTTTTTAGAATTTTATTTCTCAAAACATGATTACTCTCAATTTTTTAGTTGAAAATTTTGTTCAACCTATTTTTGTCATATAGAGCTCCTATTTCCAACTAAGGGTTGACTGCAAAATCAACCAAGACTATAGCCAATTGTAATGTACCACAACTGCATTGAGAATTGTGCCATAATTAATCTCCTACTTTCTCCTGTTGATTGGAAAGAGTGTAGCTTATACAATGGAAATGGGTTAGAAATGTTACAATATTGAGAGTCTTGGAGCCAATTATAATGTGCTACAACAGCCCCTAGAATTATGCTATAATTAATCACTCCTCATCAACACTTGATCAGAAAGAGAGCAGCCTACTTAATGTGAAAATGGGAGCGGGGTGAGATCAGAAATGGGGGGCTCCTAAAATGGGTGTTTTGCTTTGCTAGTTCACTTTTTACAAGTACTCCACTACTCCTTAAGTAAACTTGAGTTTTAATTCTTCATCATCACTGAGATATTCCGATCATCATTGTCATGTGATTTATATGGATGTCTGCTAGCCAAGACGGGAGGGTGCTGCTGTGCTGCTGTGGTTGGCTGACATTGGAGGCTTTTTATGACAGCAATGTCCCTGAGAGACCTGCCTGTATTTGGCAAAGTAGCTCGGTTTTAAAAATAAGTGCTTGGCTTTAATGGCAATAGGTAATGACTTCACTGAGTTGTTCAAATTAGTTGTGCAACTCCGTCCGTCCATCCATCCATCAGCCCATGTGATGAAAAAAATGAAAAAAAATTGAACAAAGTTACTGTACTACCTTACCTCATCAAAGTTGGGCCGCAATTTCACTCTTTCATTCAGGTCCATGGTGATAGCATATCTTAGCCTCCATGCTTTTATTTATCCAAAGTGCATGCAAAGAGTGACAAACAGCCAGGAGATGCCTTTGCAATGTCCCCACCATTCTATCCACATTGATAACTTAACTACCATTGTCCCACATTGTTCCTGTAGTATTCCGTACAACATATTTTAGAAAATGGTTCGGAACAACCTATTGGGAATTATTGGCATACATTTTAGAATAGAATGGAGGGTTATCTATTGGGAGCTATCATGATATTACAGATAGAATCGGAGTAGTTTTGAATATTAACAAAGAATGTGATTCAAAGGACAACTTTGGTTTGAAAGGCTATAGTAGTGTTAGTAGTTTCAAAAAAGGACAACTTTTGGGTGAAAGGCTATAGTGTTAGTAGTTTTTGAATAACATTGACCAATAAAGAATGTGATTCACAAGATGACAATTTTTTGTTAAAAGGCTATAGTGTTAGTATTTTTGAATAACATTGACCAACAAAGAAGGTGATTCACAAGATGATAACTTTTTGTTAAAAGGCTATAGTGTTTGAACCTAAAAGTTGTAAAAAGTACACTTTTGTTTATCCTACCATCTGAAGGAAGATAGGGGACAACTTTTTTTTAGCCACAGTGTTTCCAAATGGAAAAGAATTTCAATGGGATTTAATATACTTTCCAAAGGTCCATAGTAATTTATAGATTTTAAAAATTGAAATCATAAAGAACTTTATATTGATACTAGACTATCCTTTAATTGAGCATCCTAGAAGCACAAAAATGCTTCAATTTTCATTATTAATTATTTGAAAGTACTCTTCAACTTCCATTGGTTGCATTTAAAAGCCTCTAATGACTTTGAAAGCTTTGTGTGTTCATTTTGATTTTATTTGTAGTGGTCTCCTTTAGGATGCTACTCTTTCAATCCAATTAACTTATCATTTCAAACTTGAATTGTTGGTAGCACCAAAGTAAGTACTTGAGTCCATTACTATGCATTCAAAGTTTCAAATTCAAAATCATTCAAATCAATGTATTCTCGATTTTGCCTCAATATATGAATGAAACTTCTTATATTATATTTTTTGCTAAAAAAATTATCTATACTCTATAATCTAAGTTTATTTTGTGAAGAATTAAACTGACCTTAAATTCCTAAAGAAAGAGTGAAGTGTTTTCATATCATTTATATTAAATATTAAATAATAATAATAATAATAATAATAATAATAATAATAATAATAATAATAATCCAAAAGTATATGTTATAGTGAATAGCATTATGATATTAAATAAATTATATATTTTCTATAATTAAAAATCAATAAATTGTGGTTATATATTATAATCTTCAAATTGCAATAAAATATTCAAGTTTAGGATTTGTCAAATTTTTGAATTGGTGTGCTCAAATTAGATTTCGTAAACTCTATTTGATGTTTAAAGTTACAATTTTTTTTTAAATTGAAGGTTTATTTAGAAATCAATAACAACAGATAAGAAGTTACTAAATTGTATTATAAAATGATTTGTTATTAAGATGATTGCAAGAAAGAGAGTTTTTTTTTTTGTCATATTTAGAGTGACAAACTTGTCATTTGTTATAACTTTTGGAGCATAAACTCGATGAATTTGAAATTTTTATACATTGGAGATGCTTCTATCTAGATTACAATCATATAACTTCTTTTTTAAAATTAAAAATCATTTTACATTCAAAATTCTATTTTGCTAATTTATCACACTTTGAGGATAGGAGGATTTAGTACTAGAGAGACTTACACAAAATGAATTATCTAGAGCTAAAATTTTGTGGTCTATTACCATACTAAGTGTGTGTATTCCTACCAAGGGGCATATAAAAATGTATTATTTTTGTTCTCCATATTTGTGCAAATAGGGCTCTTTAGCATGTACAATTTTGAACATTGACATTGAGGATGGTTTCAAGATCATTCTACATTATAGAGAAATCTCATCACCATCAAGTTGTTACAAATTTCAAATTTTCAATATATTTGTAAATTATTTTTTCTATTTTTAGATAGTATTGTTTATTTTTCACAATTGCACAAGTTATAAGACAAATGTATTTTAGTTCTAAAAATGTTGAAAGACAAAACTTCACCTTTAAGAAAGGCATCAAAAGACTACTTTTTGAATTAGGCACATTGATCTTGTAATTGGTGGAAGGTTCAATCTAAAATTTTGGGAGGATGTAATTGAATAAGTTTATTAGAAGATTGTAGAATTGTATTTACTAAAGAATAAATGTTGATAAATGTCATAAGCTTGCTTTGGATATGAGTATTTGGAAGCAATTTTGGATCTAAATTAAAGTACCGAAAAACTTCAAGGGTTAAAGAACGAACACTCAATTCATGTTGGCCCTCTAAAAGACCACACCAAATATTCTTACATTGGTCTTGGTTTATCCTCTTTCATTTGCACTAAAATAAATAACAAAGTTCTTGTGCTTCTTTATGCTAATATATATGAGACTACATTGATTTATACTAACAAATGTTATTACATTGATTTGTAACACTTGTAGCAATTTTATAATTATAGCATCTTTTTAAATGAGCTTCAAAGTTATAAGTTACAATTGGAGTGTGCAAAGTCCTTTAAATCATCCTCTAAGATGAAATTTAGATAGATTCTTGTACTTAATTCCAACTTATCATGGAAACTTGTCTTACATTTTAAATTAAATGATTGGTTCACAAGGATTGCTATTATATGAGTTTAGAATCATGAGCCCATAAGCCTTGAGCTCTAAAAGATTATACACATATGTTATAGATGTCTAAATATATTATAGAAATTGTTCATGATTGTAGTGTAACTATGTTATAGATATCTATATTATAGGTGTTTATGATATATATACTTTCAATAGTTATAGGATATCTACTTAATGTTATTGTAAGAAATATTGTGTGTTTTCTGTAGTGTTTTGGCAAAAAATGTGTTTTTGTCACAGATTACTATGAATACTATGCAACAAAACATTTTAGTTGTCAATTGCAAAAATCAACAGCTAAAAGTACTGTTAGACTACTTGCGAGTACTAAAATAGTACTATGGGAAAATAGAAACAATGAGGTATAAATTAATAATAAATAGAAAACTAAGAACAAAAAAACTAAAAATTTGTCATTTGAGAGGACTTGATGGTGATTAATTTCACCAAAAAAAATGAAGTTGACACCATATTCAATGTTCAAAATTTTTCATGTAAGGAAACCTTGTTTGCGTGGACCTAGAGGACATAAAATAATATATTTATAGATGCCCCTTAGTAGGCATATGCTTGCCTAATATGGAAATAGACCACCAAAATTTCAACCCTAAATCATTCAATTTTGGTACTCCAAATGTAGTGAAAACCCTTGAATCTCAAAGTGTGACAAATTAACATAATTTAAATGTAAATGTAAAATGATTTTAAAAACATTCAATGAAATAAAGGGTCTAATTACCATCAAGTTAAACATGTCCAATAAAAATATTAAGTTCTTAGGACTTGGGATTGAAAAGTTATACTAGAAGACAACGTCGTTCCAATTGTGATGCAAAATAGGATTGGTGTTTCTTGCATTTCATACTCAAACACTAGCATCATTGATTGGTCCACTAACAATATATAAAGTACATATAGAAAGTAGAGTTAATTGTAAAGTGAACCCCAAATCTCTAATTTGTATGAGGGGTTTTAGAGGAAGGCCTAAGGCCAAGAATAATACAAAAGAAATACACAACTCCACCCAACCCAGTTTGGGTGCTTCAAGGAATTTCATCTTGTGCTTTTCTCAAATTGGAACTCTTGGTCCCACACTTTACAATTAACTCTAAGGAAGGCAATCCATTTCTGACCACTTAAGTAGTTTCATGTCTTTGGAAGGTGGATTTCTTTAGTGGATAAATTTTTGTATGTGTAAAAATAGGCAATGGGAGGTTTTCATAATTTTTCTAATTTTGTCTTTGCAGAACAAAATTACCATGCAATTTTGAGCAAAAGATGGACTTTCTTCCATTCTCATGATATAGACCTTCCTCTTTCTGACCAAGGGCTAGTTACAAAATCCACCATGACTTGATTGCAGTATTGAGAATCTTTTAGCCAATCACACTGCACCACAATTGTGCCAGGAATTGTACCATAATTAATCACTACTCATTTCTTTTGCACGGAAAGTGAACAACCTGTTTTGCTAAAATGGGGCGTTGATCAGGAATGGGATCCCATAGTGTCATTGGAATTTGAAGATGGGATGACTCTCTACTTTGAAGGTCCAATGTCGAGGTCTGGGATGGAAGATGCTCGCAACACTGGTTTTTGTTTTGCACCTTCCCTGGTAAGACAAATCATCCTAGCTTGAACACGTGGTGCACGCACGCCCATGCATAAAGTAGTTAAAAATGCCCCCCCTCCCTACCAAAAAGTCCTCCCACATTATTAAAAACATCCCCATGCAAAGGATTTCACAAATATTCTCAAAGGAGGATATTTGTTCCACTAAAGAAATAATCGGTCGAGTTGCTCGCCAAACAGTACTCGCGAAAGTCGCTGGGCTTTGGACCGGAGTTGAGAACAAGTTCGTCGAAGTAAGCTCCGCATCATCAGCCCTAAGTACTCCGTATTGTCCGTAACTATTAAGCTTCCGAGATGGACTCGACCTCACTGGCCAGAGCGCAAGCTCCAGCAATCCTTCAAGTCGCCACTTCACTGTTGAGTTCCAGGGTAACCGGTAGTAGTGTCCATTGGTTCCCCCATTTTTCTGGAACACACAGGTGCAGTGGGTGAGGTCCAATCCTCACTGTGGTCCCCGGCCAAGCAAGCCAAATTCAACCTGCCAAATTAAGCAGGCTTCGGTACACGACTTTGTTTCTTTTGGGGTGGAGCCAACAAGTAGTGGTTGGCATTAACTTACTTATTAGTTGGCCTGAGCAAGACGAGAGAAGGGACCTACGTTAGCCACTCCTGGCTCACCCTCACCTCAGGATTCCAGTCACTTTGTGACGGGTCGCGGGTCGTCGCGGGTCGTCACGAGTCACATAAGTTAAGTGAAGTTCGGGATGCTGCCTGAATGCAGTGCTGCCGCGGGGAACAATTGAGAGCCTGAGTTTCAGGCACCCTCGTTAACGTCAACTACAGTAGCAAAATACAGGAGAATGGAGCTCCCTCCTGCTCATCAAACAAACAGCCCAAGGCCGGCAAACTGACTGAATCTCTGACCCCTTGCTTCAGCTGTTCCATTGTTTGGTGACTTAGGTCGGTGAGTTTTCCTCGCTTTTGAGTTTTGACAGTGGTTTTCTCCCCGTCTCTCTCTCTTTTTGCAGTGATTAAGATAAAGTTCTTCACTTGGGACAAAAAAACACACAAAAAAGCAAAGCACTAACTGACTCTGGATGCGTGCAGCCAGTTGTATCATTGCATGGGGATTTTCTTACACGAGCATTACGACCCCTAGGATGCCAATCATCATCACCAGCCTACCAAGGACTTTATGAGGGCATGTTTTTGGGGCACCCTTTTGCCATATCCCAGTGAGGGCGGCTGCCGCGCTCGCCACGGTGGTGCTCCTTTCCCCTGCTTGGTGGCACCTTTGCAACCGAGATAATCATATCCAACAAGGAGAAAAGTAAAGTTCGCCCTCCGTTCGTCACTCGATTGCTTTCCTGTGCCTCTTTCTCAATTTTTTACAAATGTAGAGAAGCGAGCTGCAATCGTTCCGCAATTGACTCAGATGAAAGTTCCCTTTACGCACAGCACGGATGGATACCCTACACCAAGGTCAGATTCAGCATCAATTAAGTCATTTAAAAAGAAAGAAAGAATGGTTCTCCCATTTGGTAAAGAAAAGAAAAAAAAGAAGAAAGAAAGTCTTACATGTCATCTTGTGAATGGTATGAGGTGACTTCCAACCCTCATAATGTGACATCAGATAATTTGAAGTGAAAGTCCAATTTTAGCACAAGAGTGCCAAATCAAACCTAGGCACATATTATAATTTAGAACACGAATGGCATGAGTGTAAGGCTCTATCCACTCCAATCAAACCCTTAACCACGTAGTCTAAACATTGTTGTAGATAGGATTTGTAGTTAGAATGAGAGTCAATGCCATAGTCCTTTCCACAAAACACTACCAATGAAGCACAATTGGATATCCATTGTCAAACATGGAAAAGGAACTGACGTGATGTGTCTAAAGAGCGACCTTCTACCAACTGAATTATAACTCGCATCCATTGCTGTAGTGTATGAATTTTCAATTGAAGGAGAAAGAACACGGTTGTAGACAGGATTTGGAGATAGAATGAGAGTCAATGCCTAGTCCTTTCCACAAAATTGACTGCCAATGAAGCAGAGTTGGATATCTATTGTCAAACATGGAAAAGGAATTGAGGTGACATGTTCAAGGAGTGACCTTCTACCAACTGAATTATAACTTGCATCCATTGGTATATTGTATAAATTTTCAATTGAAGGAGAAAGAACGTGGTTGTAGATAGGATTTGGAGATAGAATGAGAGTCAATGCCTAGTCCTTTCCACAAAACATTGCTAATGAAGCACAATTGGATACTCATTATCAAACATGAAAAAGGAATTGAGGTGATATGTCTAAGGAGAGATCCTTTACCAATTGAATTATAATTGGCATCCATTAGTGTAGTATATGAATTTTCAATTGAAAAAGAATGAACATGGTTGTAGATAGGATTTAGAGATAGAATGAGAGTTAATGCCATCGACCTTTCCACAAAACTAACTGCCAATGAAGCACAATTGGATATTCATTGTCAAACATAAAAAGGAACTGAGGTGATATGTCCAAGGAAAGACCCTTTACCAATTGAATTATAATTGACATCCATTGGTGCAATGGATGAATTTTCAATTGAAAGAGAATGAAATCTGCAATGATTAGAAGAAGTTGTATGATTTTTGGAATGATAAACATTTAGTTATAATTTTGGAAAGTGAAAGCTAGTATAAATGTGCTATAATTTTAGTTCATTGATAGTGTAATAATCACATGGCATGGTTTTGTAAATGGCCATGATGCACTTCCAAAGTGATTTTCTTGTATTTAAATGATATTTAATATAGGTTTAGAAAGTGTCCCTCATGAATTGAAAAATAGAACTTTGGAACGAGAACATTCACGACATTACCATGATTCTAACTAATTAAAAAATAGAACAATTATAGCTTTTCATTTATTTATAATTTTTTTGTGTGCTACAATGCCCTTTTTCTTTTCATCCATATTAGAGTTGAATTTTATCCCATGTAGAGCTCTTCACATTTTGTTTAGACAAGTATTTAACTTTTGCATATGAATTCTTCAATTTGGCATTAACCATACTAGATCCTTTTATAGTAGTGATATGAAGAACTAAGAAACTTTAAGACCTATTTACTTTAGTGCTCAATTCTACAATTCATGGAAGATGAGTATATGTTTGTGCTTTGCAACTTAGACCATAAATGCATATCACGTAGTAAGTGCATCCATAATCAATACTAATAACATATGAGTACATTTAATTATTAAATATTATAAAATAAAAATTATTTCTAATTATTGGATCTTATTGACAAATGAAAGAGAATTCAAATAAACTCTAGTATACTTATTTGGACATCATATGAAAAAGTAATGAAATTCCAAAATATTGTTTAATTGTAAATATGCTAAAAATCAACAATCTAAATTGTCTTGAACTCCCATATTTTCATTGTCTATATTATCATCAATACCTAAGTTTTAGTACATTGAAAAGAGAATGGGGCTTTAAGAAGGCTACCAAATTTAGACTAGTAGTGGAAGTGAAATACTAAGAATAATATTTTTTAATATTAAAAAAATAGAATCATATACTTGTGTTTTGCAAAACTCTCCCTTATCCCTAACCCCCCCTTCCAAGCCTACAACCTTTGGCCCTAAGCCCATTGGCCCCACCCTTAAACTCATTAGCCTTATGACTAAGTTCAATGCCTCAAAGCGCATAGCACCTACCTTTTAATTAGCCAATTGTCCCTACTTCAATCCACATTGTAGGGGCACTCTCATGGCTATCAATATTCTTCTAAATTGAATGATCATTTTTTCTTTCAATCCTCCTCTACTATACTCTCTTCATAAAGCTCTTCACAATTTGATTCTTTCTATGCAATCTCAAACTCTTGGCTATCAAAGTAGTTAGAGGCATGACTACGAAGAATTTATGATATACTAAAGTCAAATATTTAAATAAAAAAGAATGGACAAGGCAAACTTGATTTTGGTGAAGAAAATAGTAGCATTGAAGGTGTTGGTGTATGTTGCACTCAAATGTAGATCATTACTTGTGAATTCTTCTATTTGCAATCATGCATTGCAACGTAGAGCCTCCAAGTAAGGTGTAGGATGCAAGAAGAAGTCATATTTTTCGTAAGAGAATACAACCTTGAATACGAGTTTGTAGGAAGAAAAAAAATTGACTCTTAAATGACTTCAATGCTTCAAAAAAAGAGAAGCCACTCTAGATTGCAAAGAAAATTATAATTTGCAAGAAAAAATAGCAATATAAATCTCCACCCTTTTTCCTTCCATTTTGGTATTGTTTCCTCATCAACATGTCTCTTCAAAGTGTCCTCCTTGGTGTTCACCACTCCTTACAACAACTTGATTGCTTGATGTATTCATTTTTCAATTCTTCCTCTCCCTCCACCTTAGCACCTTACCAATTACCTACAGTATGAACCCCTAAAGTCTCAAGGCCATTTTTTTTTTGTCAAAAACCACTCAAAATTGCCATTTTGCTTTGTTCTTTTAAGAAAAAGAAAGAATTTTTTTTTTAGAATCTAACCTTAGGATCTTGTACATCACTTGTCTTAACTCAGGTGGTAAAAATTTCATCAAATTTGATTGTATAGATTGGAAGATATTAGCATTCAAAGTTGAAAACATTAGCTTGCAATTTTAGATGACTATGACCGCCATTTGTGGAATTTTTTTTCACTATAGACTTTGAATTAAAATTTTTATATGTTGAATAATTGAGTTGAAATTCTAGAAAAAAATTCAAAAAACACACACTTGATATTTATTCTTTAAGAAAATATTAAGTAGAAGTAGGTTGAAGATTGAAAAGAAAACTAAATCATTAATAGCTTCAAGATGGGATTGAAAGACAATAATTCTAATGGTGAGATTGTTTTAGACAATAAACACAAAATTTTTTAAGAAAATTGTGAAAAATTGTGAAAATTGCATTTAGAAATTAATCCAATAAGATATTTTTTCAAGAAGATGTTGAAATTGCCTGAAAAACAAGATTATCCTTAACTTTCTCATTATCAGTCCAAATAGAACGAATCAAAGATTCACATGTAGACAAAAATATGACATTTTAGGGGAAAAAATTAGAATTTATTTTGATTTTTTGCGATTTTTTTTGTGCTGCCCACCAAATTTAGTTTGAAGATTTTTGTAGTATAACTTTTTCTCCCATGAACCAATTGAAATAAAAATTATATTCCCACATAGCTAATCAGTTTTTCTATCTTATGGAAAAGTTTCAAAAAAATTCACAAAAAATTGAGGTCATAGGAACTTGTCTGAAATCTAATGTGTCCTGCGAGGGGACAATGGGACTTTAGGGGTTAATGTTTAAAATTGTGAGGACTAGGGTCTTTGGATCAAGGTAGTGTATCATGTAGAACCATCTTCACAAAGAGTATCTGATTGCAAGAATACAATGAGAGGTTGTATTTGTCTCCTAGAGAGGCTAGTTTATCTTCTTCTACTACAGATCTTATAGGAAGCTAGAAAAACATTTGATACCCATCTTTGAATTTCTTCACTAGATGTCTTTTTTAAACCTCCCCAAGTGTAACACTGCTACAATACATCTTCTACTTCTATCAATGTAGCTGCAGAGGTGCAAGAAAAGAGAACTTTATACTTACAAGTGGTTACATTTGTCATTGAAAAAGTAGTTAAACTGTAGAAGCACTTATATAGGAGGAGTAGTCCCTAGATTGTTGCTTGCCATGAATTGGCATCTACAATTCAGCTTTGAACATTTCTTACAAGAAATACTGTAGGATCTTTGTAGCTAAATTGTGGTTGAAAACATTGACTAGAAGTAGTTTGAGATTGCAAAATGCAAAAGAGAGAGCAATGTATTTGGAGGATTTTGAATCTTGGCAATGTCCTTGCTTTCAAGAAGGCTCTTGCATCATAAATGGTATAATTTTTTCTTCACCTTATGTTTACCAATCTTCCAATGAGATTTTGCAACATGATTTATGACTCAACAAACATTCTTTATTTAAGTAGAATTACTCTTCAAAAATCAACTTTCAAAACATGCAAGAGAAATGCCCCTTTTGTGAATCTAATACAACCTAAAAATAAAGCCACCACAACTACTTTGTGCTTTGTTGCAACAATCCTTTGCCTAAGACCCCTCCAATCCCCTTAGTCTCCAAACTACTCAAGACTCTTTACTTTGACCCTTTGCCAAGTCTTATTTATGGGTTTGGACCTAAGTCTTCCACTTCGTGCTGTGCGGTCTTGTCAACCCTTTTTAAACCACCTAAAAGGGCATCTCTTTCTATTGTAGTCAATGTTGATTTCAAATGCATGGACTATCCCAAAACTTTCCAAAAGAGTTTTTTTTGCATCTAGGCAATGATTGAAAAAGAATTACATTCCCAAGTACCTATTGTAAATCTCTTGGTTCAATAATATCTACTTTACCACTTCTCATAGATGTAGGAGGTGTAATTATGATCCAAATGAGGAGTGCTATGTATCATCTGACTAATCTCAATATGAGTACAAACTTTTCACTAATGTATAATTTGATTCTTGCCCCTTCTATATCAAATACACAAAAAACACACCATATTACAACCCAATTTGGGCTATTTAAAGAAGTATTTCTAAATAAATTTCATATTCTAGTGTTCATATTGAAGGGAGAAGCTCAAAAACAAAATCCATGCTAGCTTATAATAAGCTTCATGTACAATGTACATTGTCAATCAAAACTCAATGAAAAAGTATACAATTTGTCCTGGTTCTAATCCCTAAAGGTTAGAGACTATATATTCCCCAAAATGCTCCAAAACTGCCATTCTAATGTAAGTACCAAATTTTAGAAGAAAAATATTTTTAAACACATGTAACTATAGGATCTTATAGTACACTAGTTTGAAAAGATGTGAAAAAAATTTCAAAAATTTCTACCTTGTAGATTGTAAGATATTAGCATTTGTATTAACAAATATCCAACTTTGGGGGGCCTTACAAAAAATCAGGTAGCTACACTTCACAAGGTCACATTTGTATCATAAATGTCCCAAATGGTCATTACTCTTTGGATTCATTCTTCAAGGCAAGTTGGCTACATGATTGAAAAATTTTAGGTTGTTTGGGATTGTACAACATATAGGATAAAAAATAGTAAGTAGAAAATGATTCAAAATACTAAATTGTTAAAAATTTAATTACAAAATTGAAAAATTCCAATTCCAACAGTTTTAATGTTATAATAAACAATGTGCATCATATGCTTCTATTTTTTCCTTAAAAATATTAAAAATAGAGTTAAATAAAGGACTCCAAAGTTTATTTTAGAGTAGAGAATCTATAATTGTATACAAACTAGAACACAGCTCAAAACTTTTATCTCATAAATCAAAATGTAATGATTCAAAGCTTTCCATATATATGCACATAGACATACATAAATCAATCTAGAAAAAAAATTCAAATTTTTATTTTTGCAAAAAAGTGATTTTTTAAGAAATTTTTGGGTTGCCCACCAAGCATTGAAAATTATATATTATGTAATAACTTTTGAACCATGTAGTCAAAAGTTATGAAAATTATTGGGCCTTAACCCCTAAAGGACCAAGGTCTTTTTTTGCCAAAACACTCAAAACTGCCATTTCTGTAGTAAAAGGTAAAAAAAATCAAGAGTTTTTTTTTTTTTTTTTTTTTTTTTTTTTTTTTTTTTTTTTTTTTTTTTTTTTTTTCCACATCTCACCATAGGATCTTACACCTAACTAGTGTGAAAATGTGTGGAAAAAATTTCAGAATTTTTTACCACATAGATTGCAAGATATTTGTGTTTAAAAGAGAAAAACAAGTCTTTCAGCACATTGTGGGACTAGATTTTTTGACTTTGAACATTTTTAACTTTAATTTTTTTCACTATAGAGTTTTGATCTTTAAATCTTTATGGTATAGAATTGAGTTGAGAGTCTAGGAAAAAAAAATAATCAATCAAAAAAACTTCATTTTTGTTCTGTAAAAAATTGTTAAGTAAAAGTAGGTATGAGATAGAAGGAAAATCTAAATTATTAATATCTCTAAAATGGAATTAGAATGCACTAATTCCAATGGTAAGATTGTTCTAGCAAGCAAGATAAACCATGTGAAACTTTTCTTTCGGGAAGACTGTAAAATTTTCATAAGAAATGAATCCTACAAGTTATTTTTTCAAGAAGATGCTCTAATTGCTTGAAAAACAAGATTGTCCATAACTTTCTTATAAAAAATTCAAATGTAATGAATCAAAGCTTTCCATGTACACAAAATTATAATCTATGAAGAAATTTTCTTTTAAAATTAAAAAATAAAATTTTTGAAATTCTTTTGCTGCCCTCTGTCCCTTGTTTTGAGCTTATTTGGACATAACTTTTGTTCGTGGGCACTGATTGGAAAAAAAATATATATTACCATGAAGCTAATCAATTTTCCTATCTTCTAAAAAAGTTTCAAAAAATCAAAAAATCATTTCAGCCTGTAGGTACCTACCCAAAATCCCATTTGTCCCCCGAAGGAACAATGGTCCTTTAGGGGTCAAAGCTACTCCATGGACACATGTTGTGTGAAAAATTTTAAGAGAAAAAAAAAAATTCCATTTGTAGTGAGTTGCCCAAAATTGCTATGTTGTCAAAAAAACCTAGTTTGATCCACTAAGGGTAAAAGTTTAAGAGAAGAAATTTGAGTATTCAATCAATGCATGTGCATGGGTGATTTTTCAAGTTTTATATGCACGTCACAAGTTCTTAAAATAAAGTGATGGTTTTCAAATCACCTATTTTCAAAAGCAGAAAGTTAAAGGCAAACCATAAATTGGTCTTCTTAAATTTCAATGTATTCGATTTCTGTTTGCCTTTCACTTTATGCTTTTTTTATTTCTGTCAGCGAGGTCAAACAGCGGCCAGTGTGGGACGGGCATGGGACGGGCATGGGACGGGCAGACTGGAGGCTGCGGAGTGAGCAATGAAGAGGATGAAAAAGCAATGAAGCGGGGATGGGATTAGTGATTTTTTCATCCGTTGAGGCCTGGCAAGAGCTCTCTATATATACCTTCTACATCGAGCACTCCTACTCCCCGATTGTAAATCCTCATAGCTTTATCGTGCCTGCTGCAAGAGTGATCTGCTGCATCAGAAGAGTGAGTCGTTGTTGCTGAGCAATTTCATGTGTTAATCTCCAGGCACTAAGTGACCATCAGGTGAGCCTGCTGGAAAGCAAAGCAAGTCTACTTGCATCGCATACTAGTCTCCCCCGGCCATATCCCTTTCAGATACATGAACTCCATCGCTGGCAATAGTTCATTAGTCAACCAGTCCCCGCGCGCAAGCGCATGGTCGGCTGCGCGCTTGGATTGGATACTAACGTTTGTTCTCGCAATCCATCGGAGCTGCTTTCGATCTGCCATCGTGCGTTCATAGAGAGTCAGACGAGAATAAACTTTTCGAAAGCTTTTCAAATTTGTTGCTAGCTCCTTGGTAGTAGTTATAGTGTGACGATCGCGCTTTAATTTCTGTGCAGCCTTTCGTTGATAGTTGTTGTGCAAACCTTTGCAAACGTTGAATTGCGAACGTCAGGGATGACATGTGAGAGTGAGACGAGTTGTGACGCAATTTTTGTTTTTGCCATTTTGAATTTTTTGTCGTTCATTCCAAGGTTTAGTGATGCGGAATGTCGGTGTTAACTTGACGCCATGACGTCGTCTCTACAGTGCAAGTATCTTAGCTGATTCTTGATTCCGTCGCAGCTGATTCTTATCCAATTTCGAACTAAATCGGCGGTGAGGTAGGGGCCGCCGGTGGGGGTTCCGTGCGTAGCGAACTGTTGTGTGCAGCTGTTGACTCCGCGGTAGTTGTGACGAATGAGTGAAGCGCCAAGCTTATATTAACTTGTCGAAGAAATTAGCTCGAAAGTACTCGACTATCGCAGAGAATGAACGTGTACCAGGAGTGTCGGAATCGTCCGTCCCAGCTTGTAAAGTGGAAAAAGAAAAAAGAAAAAGCAACAGTCGTTCCCCTTTGTTAGCTGCGGACATCGTGAAGTTCGTTCTTATTACAAATGCTGTCTTGCAGTCTATGTTACGTCGCCACGCCTCCACCTTATCTGCTTGCTATGTTCTGGAAACGATTCTGAGCAAGTTGTCTGAAGGAATGTGGCGAATGCTTTCCTCTTTCACTCCTGACAGATACTCTTGGTGATCCCTCCTGCATACTCTTTTCGACGATGTTGCGGTGTCTTCGTAAGCAATCGTTCCCCCGACGTGATTCAGCCTCTAGTCTGCCGTAACTACTCCAGCATTGTTCAATTTGCCGCTTGTTTTGGCAGGAACTATCTTTCTGCTGAGAATCGCATTTCTCTTTGCCTGTTCATTTTATGACTCAGACTGCGAAGAACTTTGTGTGTTGCGATCTGTTTCGAAATGCTTTTTAGCGGGAAAACGGAGCTTCGAAGCTCGTAGTGGGTAATGCTTGTAGATTTTTGGAAATAATTTAATGTAGAGAGAACTTGTGAAGGGAGTCGACGCAGAATGTTGCTTTGCAGTCTTTGAAGTGGAAAGGGTGGGAATGAGTGCGTCTACATAGTTTGACTGGTTTTCTTGCTGCCGTTTTCTCTCTCATTGCTCATATTTCGAGACGGTTTTCTGTTGGATTTTCGTTAATGCGCGTACTACGGGTGGTGTGCAGTACGTCTGCGCCTGTTTGTCGTAGAAGTGTAGAAAGTCGGATACACTGCTAACTTTTTTAAGGTTATCAGAAATGAGATAATTGTAGAGCTCTTCGAAAAGAAAACGTTGCACTTGTTTGATTAAGCTCCTCGGGAAATAGTATTCGAAGAGATTCTCGAGGCTTTCGGAAATCTCGCAAATTCACTCATACGCTGCTTCGTTGAAGCGAATTTCAAACGTGACGGTTGCCGATGCCTTGTTTAGTTGACAATGTTTGAACTATCGGGGCTGTGACGATGCAGGTCTCTCTCTTCTGGATGCGAACGCTCTTCCCAAGCAGCGCCTCCCTCTCCGAAACAAAATTTTCAAGGCTTCTCGGTACCACAACGAACACACTTGCTTCCATTTCTGAAAGAAGGAGGAGGTTCAGTAGCAGGAGGGCAGGTCGTCGCCGCTGCCATGGGTTCTATAGGATTACAACAGAACATTGAAGGATTGGAATTCGGCCAGCTGCGATATCCTAAAGCTCACCGTGATGAATCCATGAAGGATGTCTACCACGGCGTGGAAATCGTGGATCCTTACCGCTGGTAAGACTACGACGCCCTTACGTGCCTTTGTAGAGTTTATTTCAAGCGGTAGTTACACTAAGCGGGTGTCATGAAGGTACAATATCCCGACATACGTTCTCGCTTTTTTCTGAAATACGAAATCGTACCTCACAATTACTGGCACAGGTTGGAAGATCCGGATGCACCTGAGACGAAAGAATTTGTAGCCAAGCAAGTGGAGCTGGCAAACAGTGTGCTGGCTGAATGCGAGTACCGGGAGACAATGAAGAAGAAAGTCACGTCTCTGTACAATTATCCTCGCTATGGATGTCCTTTCAAACGAGGAAACTATTTCTTTCACAGTCACAACTCCGGGTTGCAGGCTCAGAACGTCCTTTACATTCTGGTACAGTATTCTGAATTTGTCCTTGGAACTCGGTCATCCCTTTATCCTTTTGGAACGCAATGCTGTTGAAAGGAATGTGATATATATGGTGCATGAGTATAATGAAATGCCAGTTTTGAGGGCGGTCTGGCGGTCCTTATTGTCCAGTGATGTTTCGCAGGACTCGGTGGACGGGGAGGCAAAGGTGCTGCTTGACCCTAACACATTGAGCGAAGATGGCACTGTGGCTCTTTCAATCAAAAGGTTTAGCGAGAATGCAGAGTTTCTGGCTTACGGATTGAGCACAAGCGGGAGCGACTGGCTGACGATCAAAGTGATGCGCGTCCAAGATCGGGTTGTGCAACCTGATACCCTATCATGGGTGAGGTACTGCTACCTTGTGCCTACGTAATTCCATGCCGACGCAGTGTGAATCCAAGACGTCCAGAGACGTCGTTTTCCATCGGAGTCGCGTCATTTGAATGAACGCGCGCATTTCAGTAATTGATTGAGGTGCTGTGACACTTGCAGGTGAAATTCACTTCTATAGTTTGGACGCATGATCACAAGGGCTTCTTCTACAATCGATATCCGCAGCCCAAGTATGTTCTTGTTGTCAACCACATTTTCGCACTGTAGTTTAGATCTTGGTATGGTTATGATGTTCTGTTTCGGCTTCCCATTCTGCCTGTCTTGTGAGGATGTTTATGCAGAAATTAGAGATTCTTGAACGAGTTGTGTATTACTCGTCTTGTAGTTCGCATTTCTTCCCCAGATATTCCGGTTCTGATGATCCGAGTATCCTGGTTGCTGTTTTGCATTTCAGGAACATGGAGGGCACGAATGTTGGCACTGAGACGGATATTAATCTATTCCACGGACTTTACTACCACTTCTTGGGCACCGATCAATCTGAAGACATTTTGTGCTGGAGGGACTCGGAGCACGAACTTTGGTTATCTTCAGCCAGAATTTCCGACGATGGCCAGGTAGGGTTTGGTTGACAATTCACATCCATGGTATATAGTATCGTAGGCACAAGAACTCGATTTCTTGCACGATTTCAGGGACTTGTTGGTTGGTTTACCGTGCCTTCAAGCTCCTTTCATGTTTCATGACGGACATCCTTATGCCTTGCAGTACCTAGTTCTGTCCATCAGAGAAGGATGCGACCCTGTAAATCGGCTGTACTACTGTGAACTTACAACGCTCTCAGGGGGATTGGCAAGTTTAAGAGACACAAACTCCTTGCTAACTTTCAACAAACTTGTTGACAACTTTGAAGCTCAGTACCAATATGTGGCGAATGATGGCCCCATTTTCACTTTCCTCACCAACAAATGTGCACCTAGGTACAAGGTGACAAGAGTTGATATCACCAAGCCAGGTATTTGGTCGGACGTGATCCCTGAGTCAGAATCGGACGTGCTTACCACGGTAAGCTGCGTGAATGAGAATCAGTTGCTCGTCTGCTACATGCATGATGTGAAGCACATGCTTCAAATTCATGATCTGCAAACTGGAGCGTTTCATCGGCGGCTTCCACTGGAGATTGGAAGTGTGACTGACACTTCAGGAAGACGGCAGGATTCCGAGATCTTTATCAATTTTACCAGTTTTTTAACTCCAGGAACTATCTTTAGATGTGATTTGAGTGAACCGAATCCGGAGGTGAAGGTATTGCACGAGGTTGGCTCCGAAATATTTGATCGTTCAAGGTTTGAGACCAAGCAAGTATTTGTGACTGGTAAAGATGGAACTAAAATCCCAATGTTCGTTATATCCGAGAAGGATCTACTTCGAGATGGTAATCACCCTGCTCTATTATATGGCTATGGCGGATTCAACATCAGCCTTACCCCCAGCTTCAGTGTTTCACGCTTGGTCCTCGCCCGTTACTATGGTGCAGTTGTGGCAGTGGCCAACATTAGGGGTGGTGGTGAGTATGGTGAGGAGTGGCATAAGGCTGGCTCTCTCCAGAAAAAGCAAAACTGCTTCGACGATTTCATTTCTTGTGCAGAATATTTAATCGACAAGGGGTACACACAGTCCAACAAACTATGCATTGAAGGTGGTAGCAACGGTGGGCTACTTGTGTCTGCCTGCATCAATCAGGTAGTGTACGCACCAATCATCATTCAAGCGGTCACTGTGTACTCGTTGCAAAATGATGATCACCTTGATAAGTTCGCCTTCTAACGCTTCCAGTACAGAGTGTTCTCACCGTGTAACTTACCTGGCCCTGGTTATTGCAGAGACCTGAACTCTTTGGCTGTGCTCTGGCCCACGTGGGTGTGATGGACATGCTCCGGTTCCACAAATTCACAATAGGTAAGCTCTGGCAATGTTATCACCTTCAATCTAAGGCGAATATCCATGTCCTCCTGAAACATTGCCATTGCTGGTTAGTGAGTTTTTAAATATACACTACTGCTGACTTTGAAATACGCAATAAACTGAACTTTTGGCAATTTGCAGGGCACGCATGGACCACTGACTATGGTTGCTCTGACAACGAGGAAGATTTCCACAATCTAATCAAGTACTCACTTCACCCTTCCACTCTGCACATTTCTCCTAAACTCAAGAAGAGCCGATAACATCTCAATTACGTTACCAGATCTTCTTTCAATCCGATAAATTCGATTTCAACATCTGTGAGATAACTCTGTTGCGTACAGGTTTTCGCCAATTCACAATGTCCGGAGACCTTGGGAAGAGCTGAGCGGAGTGCAGTATCCACCCACGATGCTCTTGACTGCTGACCACGACGACAGAGTAGTCCCCCTACACTCCCTCAAGCTTCTTGCGGTACGCACCTCCACACCAATTTTTTTATATCGAACCTGTACTAAGAATGTGCATATTGCAAAAGTAATAACGAAACACTTCTTACCGACAATGGTGTGTATCAACACGAGATTAATAGCTCTGGATTTCAACTCGTGTGCAGATTCTTCAGTATACACTTTGCACCAGCGTGACGAAGATCGCTCAAACAAATCCGATCATTGCTCGCATTGACAGAAAAGCTGGACATGGAGCTGGTCGACCCACTCAGAAGACGGTGGGTTTCAATGATAACTGTGTTCGCGTCGTATGTCGACGAGCATTCAAGAATTCATTCCAAGTCCCTCTTGCATTTCTAGGAGTAAGGAATCTTTCTAAGCCTTTTACGTCGTCTGTGCAGATCGATGAAGTGAGTGATGCGTACTCCTTCTTCGCCAAGATGACGGGAGCAATTTGGCTGGACTGACCCAAGTGTGCTGAGTCGTCAGCTACGATATCAGCCCAAATCCGGAATCACTGAGGAGTCCGACTACCGGGATCTTAGGGTGTCAGTTGAAGCCCAATTGTACATAGAGATCCAGTAAAATACGAAACTGATGCTGCTCTTTAGTCACAGAGGCGAAGACGGTAATTGCGGCCACAATTCAACATTGGACCACTGACACTTCTCCCAGCGGTATCCCTGCTTCTGCAAACAATTTTGACCCATTCGCGGTAACAAACAGAAGGCTTCGCCATCATAGTATGAATTAGCCTTTTTCGTTTAGATAGTGAAGCTTTTTTGGAAACCCACAGGCGCCTGTGCCTGTATCCAGCGTTGATAATTACATATGTACGAAGTCCCAAATTTTAACCTGTGGGCTACAGGAATTTCCATATCATCCCTCTGTCAGATTCTCATCGCCCTGTTGATTTCTTATCACTGCAGCTGAAAAATTATGTTCATCAAATCTCTTGTCTGCCGCTCAACAACACATGAAGGCCGGAGTCTTCAACAATATGAGCACTGGTACTTCTTTACACCTGACAGATTCAAACGATGCACATTACAAACGAAACTCTTCCAGAGTAACAGTTGGGGCGTAAAAGTTGTGCAAAGTGTGCTCTAATGGCCACATAATGCGCATAATGAGATGCAGTGTTCGTGAAATACGATGAAGTAGAGAAGAAACCTGGGATTCAGCTTGCAGTAACCGCACAATTTTCCGGCCACTGGTCTTCGAGCAAAAATACGGTTGTCCGCTGTCACTTGTAGTGGCATGCAACCCCCCATTTTGATATTGCATAAGAAACTCATCAGAGACAAAAATTAGGTCACAACAGATTTGGCTCCTGCACCCAAAGATTTCGCCATAGCTCTATACATTTCCCAGAAATCACACTCTTCCGAATACTAAAAAGCTTCAAGTAATCAGGATCAGAAGCTGTCGGAAAAGCGGGAGAAGACAGATGAATTGCAAAAACAGGGATACCCTTCCTCTCCAGGTCTGACACGGTAAGCAGAGGCTTGTATTGAGTCGCTCGACTCCATGCTGCCTTCGAAGTAATTGGTGGGTCGGCAGCATGTGGGCTAAATAGTGGATTGCATTCAGAAAATCCAAATCTGTCAAAGAATCCAGCCACTCTTCTGGCCTGCTCGATCATTCCATTTACCCACATCAAAGTGCGACTAACGACCAAAATTGGCTCGCAGCTCACGGCCATGGAGAACGCTGCCTCCTAAAGCTCTACTTCTCGCAGTATAGGAGGGGACAGATTGTGGATTGCAAGAACGCAGACAGAAGTAAGAAAGTTGCGAACGAGAGGCAATCGACAGGGAGTTTGACTGCAATTACGTACCGGGGAGAAGATGCTGCCGGCACAGGTCCACAAGCGCCAATGACAGGGTTTCGTTTGATGTTTCGAAGATATCCCTATATACGGTGGGTATCCCCAAACCCTCACCGCCTTAATGGGACCAAAAGTGTCCTCACAAAATATGGAAGTTCTAATCGAAGTGCTGTAACTTCTGCATCGGATTTCAAAATTCAATAAACCTTGGGAAATCTGCGCTCTCTCTTCTAGTTTGGTTTGTAGAATTGTCAGATCAATCCAAGATCAATCCAAGATGTACCGATTTTTTTAGAAGCCATTCATAATTCATGGGTTCAATTTGAGTTCACCAAATTGCATTTTGATGATTGCAATCTCAAGGGCTTGTATCTCCTTCATCCAATGTTCTTTTTCAATAAGCCTTGTTGTTTTATGTTTCCCTTGAAGTCCAGTTATAGTTTAGAAGCACTTTACAATTTAATTTTTTTCATTTGAGTAGGTTTTAGAAATCAAATTTGACCTCCAAATGTGTTGCTAGGAAAATTTTAGCACTACAACATTATAATCTTGCAATCTATGTAGTCAAATGACTTCAAATTTGAATCATGTCATCTATAATACATACACTACAAGATTGCATGGTTGAGATTTCTTCACCTTAGTGAAATTTTAGACTATAGCACTTCAAAAACAATGATATTTTTAAACCCAAAATGGCCCTAGGCCTTGAGGGATTAAAGTACACTCTAAGGTACATAAGCCCCCAAATGGTATAAACACATACTAAAAATAGTCAGAGTAAAATATTGCAACTTTTAATTACAATAAAGTTATTGTAGTTGGATACAAAAGCTTCAACAGTCACATAACATGAAGATTTAAGTTATTGATAAGCCTTGCTACTCTTTGTTGCTTTACAAGCTTGCATATTTTTTGGAATATTAATAACACGATTTTAGTTCTATTCCTTCACTTCTGATACATTGAGAAGAGGAGCTTTTGAAATACAACCATTCCTTTTAGCAGGATGTTAAATCCATCCCATGAAGGTGGACTTGGGCAATATAGCCTAAGATGATCCCCTCCTTGGACCATAGGATCTAGTCAAGCACGGGAATGGAAAGACCACAACCTTGCAAGATTACAACCATGACAAAACCAATGACAACAATGACAACCCATATTCTTTTCAAGGTGACAATTTTAGGGTTTGGGGCAGCGACTTAGGATTTTAGGTTTTTTTATTTATAATCTAATTTTCATATCCCATATTGTTTGTTTTACCTCTAACCATCCCTTATGTATATAAAGAATTATAAGTCTTTTCAATTCAAACACAAATCATGAATGGCTTATATGAAGCAAAGTGAAGTAGATGTAATTTCATGCCACATTAGTGTGGATCTATTTCAAATGGACAATTTTACATTCTACAATTAGAAAAAAAAACAATGTTTGAACAACTTTTTCAAGTTCTACTAAGACAACAATTTGTTGTGCAAACATTTTTTGAAGTCCTAAAAGAATATATAATTAAATAGGCCCCCATCCAAATGAAATTTTTGATACCTCTAAAATGATTCAAATATCCATTTTGTGCAAAACATAGTTAGTAGATGGACATAGGTGGAACTTCATATGTCCTACAAGAACTTTGAAATGTGTTGTTTGAATTTTGCCAAAGAACTCATTATTTGGATACCATTTGCAAAACTTATATATAAAGAGCCAAAATTTTGTTGGCACATGTTCAAAGCCTTTCTTCAAAATTAGATACATATTGATTTAGGAAATACCGTATACAAGGTGATTATGTCTTCAATAGTGCATTTAGGTGTCCCTACTTTAAAGTCTAAAACCATATTTGCTTATCTTCATTTAGGCAGCTCAAAAGAAAGTTATCTAATTAATTTCACATCATTTTTTGAAATGACTATCCACTAATTAGTATACACCTAAATACTAATGTTTTGAAATGGTTTACTTTTAAAATTTAAATTGCACAAAACCTCAATTTTCCATTTTTTCATTATTGGGATATATTGAATTATTCTATTAGTGCATATGACACTAATTGACCAAAGTCATACAATTTTAAATTTGCACAAGTTGAGATACTATTGTATAAAATAAATTTTTATCCAAATAATATGTTTATAGTGATCTAATGTTGTGTCCTTACACATTGTAATAAGATAAATTGTTGAATACTACATTCACTCTTCTTCGAATCCTTGTAAAAAGTTTGGATGAATAATGTATGTGGGTGATTATTACAATGACAATCAAAGCATTTTCAAACTATCAAAGAATGGTAATAGACTTCATTATGGGTGAAACAATTTACATATTATTGCATATGATTGGCATTTTAGATTAAATTTTGCATTCCTTAGGAAAGTTTATGAAAGGATTTGATTTTAAAATATATTTTAGAAAGTTCAAAGATACTTATTTTTTCTTTCTTTATGGATTTTAGTAATTAGACAATTTAGATTTGCTTCAGTTGTGTTTTGCCTTGTTTTAGTGACCTTACAAGACCTACTTTGGCATACTTTAGTTTCAAATTTAGTTTGATTGAAATTTGTCTTATTTTGGTAAGTTTGCTACAGTCTAATTTTCTATAACCTTTTTAACTTCAATTTTGAATTTACTTTGTTTTGGTGAGTTCATGATTTGATTTGGTACATTTTGGCATCAATGTTTCATTTGTTATTTTGATTTATTTTGAATTAGTCATTGGTATGATTTGATAAATAGGTCTCAATCTTAAAATTGCTTTGATTTGGGCTTTGTTTTTAATGAGTTGGTTTTGATTGGATACAATTTTGCTTCAAAATAGTAGCATACATGCCTAAGTTGTAAGTATTACAATGCTCACATACCCTTTTAGTTTTCATATGTTTATCCAATGTTTTTGAAACTTAAATATGCATTAAAAATGAATGATGTTATTAAAGTTTCTTTTATATGTATCATATTAAATTGTTGATTGTTGTAAAAGAGGATTGAAGACTATCAAGCTAAAGCCTTTACAACCATATTTGTCTTGCATACTAATTATTTTGTTGTTACTAAATAAATGTGTCTTATTTTATCTTTGATCATTTTTATAGTATTATGTAGCATGGTCTTTGGTAATGGAGGTTCAACTCCATCATCAATGACTTCAATAGTGAAAAAGTTTCATAATGCATGCTTCAAATTTTCTTTATTCAAATGATACTATCACATATACATGTATGATTTTGAAATTTTTGTTCCACTTTTACATGCCAATTCCAACCCTTAAATCCCAATTCCACACCTTTGTTGTAGTAATGTAGACTTATCTACAATCTTGTAAGAATGCTAAGGCCAAAAAGTGGTCAACGGAGGTCTTTCCAAATCACTATTGAAATGAAAAATTTACACACCTACTAGTCCAAAAATTAGATCATTTTTGAGTGACTACCTTGATCGTAGGCCAACATCTTTCCAAAATTAAGTGTGAAATCACATGACCTTTTGAATCAATTCTTTCCATTGATTTTTAACATAGTCAACACAATTTAATTTTGTGTTAGAGTGCACAAATTTGCATGGTGCAAGTCTCTAGATTGTTGTAGAGAAGGTTCAAACTTCATTTGTATGGTGAATGGAACCCCTCCCTTCAGTTGCTGTATGCTGAATGGGAACTTCACAAAAGCTCACGAACTTCTCAACTTCGTCTTCTCCGACTTGCGAGAGCTTCCATTCCGCTGTCGAATTCCGACCCCAATCGCGGAGAAGAGCATCAATTTTGATTCTTTCAACCCGTCTTTGTGTTATCCCTGCATTCGTCGCACTCGTTTTTGTGAAGTTTTCTGAAGGAGGTCTGTTTTTCCCGTCTTCCTGATGTCTGCTGTTGTGTCATCCTGCCATGTGTGGAATCTGAGATGCCTGCAATTTTAAAGAAACATTGGCTATGACGATGTAATTCGGATTCGCCTTTGACCGGTGGGTGGTGAAGTTTTAGAGTGAGTTGAGATCAGTGTGCTTCGATCTTTCTGTCTGGTGGAGAACTCCGGAGAAGCTGGCCTCTATGAACTTTTCAATGACTTGAATTACAGGACTTAGGGTTTAGTTTAGGGAAGGTGCTTTATTGAATTTGCGAGGTTTTGGACTTTGGTGATACTATAACCAAGATTCGATCAATTAGAGGTGTGTATCTATTGAAGGGGATAGATGTTCAACTATTTTCTCTTACAGCTTGTACATCTTATTTTTTTGTGACACGTTGATGCTGATGGGATGGGATGGGATGGGATGGCTAGAAACCTGCTTATACTCTTGTATCTATTGATATCCCAAGGTTGGAAATCGATGTGAACCATTCAAAGAGTTCACATTGAGCCCTGCATGACAATAAGCAAGAGCTGACGTAGAACTGTTGTGAGACGGGCATCGGGCTTCGTGCGTATGATCCTCAAATTAACTTGAAATGCACAGGGAAAGAAATGCAAAGCGGGCGGATGTGCATGCAGAATGAGGGCTACAGGATCCCAACCTCGACATTAAAGACACATCGACATCTATTGTACAGAAGAGTTACAATTTGAGCAGAAACTAATTGACTCTATGTTTTGTTGGCTCTGGCTGGAAGGGGAGGAGGTCTTGCATTGACACCAGGTACTTCTGCAGTGAATGTGCGGAAGTTTGAGTAGGTTTCTACTTGGAAAGTAAGCCAGCACAACAGTATACAGAGTAGTTTACAGAGGCAAAGCTTCTCGTATTGAATGTGCTTGTTTTCAAGATGTGATTCTTCTGCTCTGTCTTTGCAATCCCGAGGCCTCAACTACTTGCTGGCCGAGGGGATCCGGTGTCGACAGTTCACAGCACGAGTGGGCAAGCAGTTTAGTCTTCTTTGTGTAGGCTGTTGCACTTGACGACATTAGAGTGCACATAGCAGGATTTCGCTAGTAGCAGTTCCAGGAACTTATAGTCCTGTAGGTTGTAGCCGATTCTATTAAGATGTGAGACAAGTATATCTTGACGAAGTGGGTATTAGACAAGCGGGTAGCATTAAATTCTAGGTGTCTTTTCTGTAATTTGTGTAGCATTTGATCTATGGAGTTCACATTCAATCCGACTCTTATTGCTTTAGCTCTATAGCTTCCTTGATCACTTGTGTTTTTGACTTTGTTCCATCAGTCCGGCTTCTTTTGTAACGTTTAGGTCATGCATGAATGTTCATTCTCCTTTGCTTTGCTTGACTTGAGAAGTGCCATATTCCAGAATAGTGGTTTCATGAGCTAAGGTAGAATAGTGGTTCATGTCATCCGCTTCATTCAGATTGTTTCCGAGATCAAGTCTTTGCATACCAGGCAGAGATGGAAATTGAGCTCACTGCCACCTTGCACCAATACCCGGCTCTTTAGGGCAAATCTTTTGATGACCAAAAGTCTTTAATCAATTTGAACAAGCCGCGGTTTCCAAGGCACTCTTTCCATCCGTGAGATTAAACCTCAACAAGTTCTAGTGACGGTGTTCACAAACCGTGACATCTTCATGCTTAATCCTCCTGAACTATACCTTAGCGAGGTCAATTTTCAAATCCATAACTTGACACTACACCAAATAATCTTGTGATTGAAAGTTATTACTTCATCACCTTGTCAAAACATAGCCCTGACAAATCGTAGTGGGTACCTTACGTCGCAGTTGAAAACTCTAAGCTCCGGTTGAAACCATTCTATCGCTTGACGTGGGTTGAAGACTTAAATTGTTCAATTCAGATACCAGGCTCAATGTGCAGTTGACACAGCCATTAACCTCCAGCGGACAATTTGATGCTCGTCTGTGAGCCCAACAGAACGGACACTTTTTTGTTTAGGTCTTGAGGTTGACTTGCGTGCTAGAACTAAAGAGCTCGACTGCTTGAATGTTTGGCCCAACTGATTTCTTTTTTGCGTTGACGGCAGTAAGCTCAATCGCCTTTCTAGCTCCCTTTCGCAAATTCTTGCTTCAATCTGACATTTGTTCACAGCTAATTTCCATGCATGCCTGAACTCTGCTAGAATGTGATGATGATGTTTGATGATTCTATACACACATCTTCTTTGAAATTGGCTGTCACACATATTGCTGGTCATTCTCAACCCTTAGAATAGTGCTCCAAAAGTGAACATGTCCTTCGTTCGAGGCTTAGATATTACTCCCTCGATTGTCGACCTTCTTGAATGAGTTAGATTCCGTGAAAATGGCCTCGGTTCCGCCATCACCGTCAACAATTTGAAGCCATTACAAATTTTTGTATACCAGATGACGTGACGCAACCATTTTGTGTATGATGCTGTGGGAATCCAGCTTGTGCACATTCTTGCGCATGAAATAGGTTATTCTTCTCCGCCGCTATGGTCATGACCAGATTGGTGGGTGATGCCTTCAAAACGGGTTGAACCATCATTTGCTACCAAGTTTGCATTAGGGCTTCTTGCAATAGCAATGTCAGAATTGTCGAAATAGAAGGGTTGGTCGCAATTGAACCATTACGCAGAGTTTCTCAATCTTTGACGAGCTTTGCTTTTCTCTCTTGTTACCAAGTCGTATTTGTTCGCATTCCGCGAGTGTATGCCATTAGGTTGCTATCAGAGGGTCGTGTGTGAGGCGTCATGGCAATGTTGTTGTTAATGCTGTTGTTGTGTCGGGGTTAACATTCGGGGCTAACATTCGGGGCTTGGTGGTTGGACTTCCTATTGATGTTCGAAATCTTAGCCATCCCTTTCTTATTGCGAAATTCTGCATTTGAGACGGAGGTTGAACCCAAGCAGATAGGGATTTCAAACAGTGGCTTGAAATTCCACCAGCGTGAGTTAGGGAGATTCATCAGTGCGATAGATGTTTACTCAGGTTATTGCACTGGCTGAATGAGAGAATTTGTCTTCAGTCGTTGTCACTGCTGGCATAGAATGTCTCTAATGTGATGGGTTTCTGCAGAAGCTGAATCTTTCGACCAATACTCGCTGTACCAGACGACGAGCCGAAGCCTGAAGGTGAGTGTCGTTCATGGCCTAGGCATGTTTTGCTTCTTAGATCCACTTGCAGCATTTCGATTTTACTTGTAAATGGGTTGTGTAGATGTGTACAGTTGCTTCTTCGATGTCGCGCCTAAAAGGTTGTGGTACACATTATTAGTCATGATCGGTATCCAATTTCTTGTAGGAATTAGTGGACGTGGGTTTGGACGCCATAGGGGTACTACTCCACCTTCGGGATTCAGAAATCGATCACATGTGGGATCATCTTCTCATGTACTGGGTTTTTCACATGATAGGGCAATCCACTTACCTGCTTAATAATTTTCCTTTCGCATTCTGCAGTAATCATATTGGGTTCGCCGTCCTTGGGCCGCATCAGTGTTGGATAGATCCTACCTCAAGGTCGTCGCTATTTGTTGGGTTCTTTCTTTTGTTCAATCGCTTTATTTTTTCAATGCTATCTTTGACGGTAGAGCTGAAAGTTTTTACCTCAAGCTGAGGAAATTGGTCACATGAATGGAAAGAAATTTCTGTTGTCATTCAAGAAAGTATTCTACGTGACTTCTCGTTTTGGGATTCTCGAATGTCCCTTGTGTTTTGCTACTAGATGTGGACGAAATTGCGATGTAGAATGCAACATCATTACCCCTCAAGTCCCCAAGGCTCACCACCTTGCGAAGTGAAGGCAACAGGCTTCACATTTTCTTTTGCTTGCAATTTTTGTTCAGGATTAGTAGTCTTCGCTAGCGCAATGACGGTAAGCTTTAACGTCAAATGCTCCATAAGTCGAACATGATTGCTGTGAACATCTTTCATGGTGCATCCTCGTACTCTCTTTCCTGGATCCTTCCTGACATGAAGTGAACAGATTGGGGAAATAAGTTAGGTCTTGCCGATCCGAATGACTGTTTCGGTGTCATCTATGTAATTGCTTTTCTCTTTCGGTTGGCACATGAATTACATGGACATCCGAGGGATAGCAGCACGTAGGTGGCGGTGGGTTTAGGGCTTACGCAGGCCTGTCGTGCATATGGGCGAGCTTCCTTTTTGAGTCGAACAACTTCGTAAACCCTTTGCTTATTTGGAATAGTGTATCTAGTTTCGTTCACTTAGTGTGAGAACTTGAGGTGGACACATCGCCTCTCAAGTTGACGAAGCTGAGTCCATTTCTGGGAATTAGGGCTTCGCTACAGACTTCACAATTTCGTGACTGGGATGTGCGGGCTCTACGAATTTTATGATGTGATAATGTACAGTACTCTGATGCAGGTTGAGTGCTCAACTGGAGGACCATATTCAGAAAACCAGCATTGGCATGTGGGCTCATGTTCCTCGCCATCATACACAAGGTGAGTTGAACTTGGAAACTCGTTTTCAAAATGTTATTGAAGTTCAAGCTCGTGATCTTTGTTGCATTATGAATCGCATCCTAGCCAGAACTTGGCTCAACGCTGAGCTGAGGATCTCTTTCTTTCTACACATACATGGAGAATTCTCGCAGAGGCCTTTCAGGGGGTTGTAATGTTTGTTTGTTCTTGGAGTATGTGGCACTTTAGCAGAAATTTCTTTCATGTCATTTGCTTTTCAGGAATGGCATTTGTTATATGTATTAGGGCTTTCAGGATATGTGAGCTACATTTAGTCCCAGATTGTACATCATGACATACTTTTCTTAGAATCCTCGCATTTGTGTCATCTATCCCCACCAAGTGCCTCTGAAACGCGCTTGGGGGGACAAGAAAGTGTCGCAGAAATGTACTGGAAATTGGGGTCCACGGTCTAATAGTCGTTAATGTCCATAACTAAATTTGTGTGCTTCAGAATCAAATCGCTTTTATAAATTCTGAGTGAATGGCAATGAAACCACGAATTGGAGCCGAAGGTGATGAGGTCGCTCAGGAAGGACGAGGTATCCACTTCTGCATTCTTATTTACATAAGAAAACAGTGCGGATTTTCTAATGGAGAATAGTATTAGTTCTGTTTCGGATGTAGTTTGTTGAAATCATATCACGCATGGCACCTTGCAGCTTAACCTATTAGCTTCAGAATTGGACTTTCTATTTATACTTTGGTTATGTGCTCCATTTGTTTAAGGATTTCAATATTAACTGTTTGAGAGGACTCGGTGAGCGAAAAATTACTTTCAGTATCATTTGTTTGAGTATAAATTCCAAGTAACATCTGGTCTTGCAGGAGCGAGACCTAGGGATGGCAGACCGCCATTACCAGCTGCAGCTGCAGTTGGGCAGGCCAGAGACAGTACAACAGGAGCAAATGAGGATGAACCGGAAATCTCAGAAGCCGCAAAGATTTTGCTGAAGCAACAAGTGCAGAGCCTATCAGCAAAAGTTGAAGAGGTGCTCCCCATTCGTTGTTTACTTTCATCGACTTGCAAAACAAACTGGGACACCATTTGTTGTTGTTCTAAGGAAAAATTTAGACTACGTTTCGGTTTCACTTTTTTCTGAGAATCTGATTGGATGAGAGCATACAAGTGGAAATAGGGGTTCTGCACTGAGTCCCAAGTCCAAATTCTGATTACCTGAAAGATTTCTAAATGTCCACTCTTTTTGGAAGTTTTGATGCCAAAGGATGTGGAATTGGGAGCAAGAGTTAGGGTCAGCCAAAATGGAAAGCGTGCTCGGAATCCACTAATGCTATTTACTGCACCAAGGGAAGTAGAACTTGACCTTAAAATTGGAATTTGACCTTAAATTAGTCGTGTGTAAAGAGGCCCTAATATCCTCGAGTTGAAATATATATATGAGGTGACTAGTAGTTGGTGGTTTAAGATGAGACTTAAACACTCTCTTTTTCTGTTTTCGATTATAAAACTCAGGAATAATCACGTTGAAAGAGACAATATCAGGAAATATTTCATTTTTAATGTGGGATGGAATTTTTCCTCCCTTCTGGTAGGATAATCAAACCACTGCAACAGGAGAATCCTGTATGCAGCAATAGGACAAGCACATATAAGAGACCCTCCAAACTTGACTTCCTAGATTCAGAGCAACCTGTTTGCTTTTCAATATTTTCGCGCATATTCAAGTGTTCAGTATTTTGAGATCAACGGCCACAATGTCAGAGTAGCTATCTTAGTCCCTGTCTTAAGTTCACTACGCACCTTGCTCTCGAGACATGATTTTGTGGATACCGTTACTGCATCACAACTCGATGTTCAGGACGCTGCATACAATACCGTGGGTAATCTGGTTTGTTAATCCAAAATCACTATTTATTATTCACTCGGGAACAAATTACTTGATTTGAAACAAGCGCAAGCTTTGAAGGTTGCTTCACAACAGTATCCCTATTTCAATGATATTGTATTTCTTTTGGGTGACATGTAACGAGTCTAACTTTACGGGAACTTTGCAGATGGAGAGGAAGGTTGCCGAGGTAACACAAAGGAGGAATGTAGAACGGAGAAGTAAGGGGAAGTTGGGAACTGCTGGGAAAGACCGTGACAAAGGCGGTGGTGCTGTCAACAAAAAGCAGCTGGATATAAACAGACGGGATGCAGCTCGAAGCAGGCGCATGCTAGAACTAATGCGCCAAATGCAAAGCATCTGGAAACAGGTGGAAGCAGCATTAACATACTAGAACCCACTCGCTCTTTCTTTTCTTGGGGTCCATAACAACGTTTTTTTGCACTTGTATTTTGGTTTGCCCTCTTTCTTTTTAAAGCTCTATCAATTGTCTGATGACTAATCTGGGTAGATACGTGGACTATGCTTAGTAATGCCTTAAAAGTCAGATCTATCGTGACCTGACCTGAAACTGTCATCTCTAACTTCTATATCTTCTATGGAAAGTAAAATATCCAGTTTTGGTGACTGAGATCCTGAAGCTATGAGTATGTGAAGGCATATGATTTTGCAACTGATGAGATGTGACTTTGGTAAATTGTGCAGTTATCTCAGCATAAGTGGGCTTGGCCTTTCATGAAGCCTGTGGATGTTAAGGGCCTGGGTCTACATGACTACAACGACGTATGTGACGTTCTCTCAAGCCATATTTCATATGTATCTTCTAGGCTGGGGCTCTTTTTTTCCACCTCTAAATGATCATGGTCCATGAAACATGCCGATGTTAGCAATCACCATAGATACTACGAATCCTCAGATTTGTATATAGCAAATTGATCCATTTTGATTCATTTGCTTCTAACGCTTACGCTTCCTGGAGCAGGTCATCGAAAAGCCAATGGACTTGGGCACAATAAAGAGTAAAATGGATGCTAAAGATGGTTCTGGGTACCAGCATGTTCAGGAGGTCTGTGATGACATGCGCCTGGTCTTCTCCAATGCTATGACTTACAATCCTGAGGGCTCTGACGTATATGTGATGTCCAAAACCCTCTCTGATAAGTTTGAGGAGCGATGGAAGTCTGTGGTGGAACCAAAAATGCACGAGGAGGTAAGCATAACTTTTTAAAATCCAAAGGGACCAGGAAGCCCAAAATTGGGCCTCATATTTTTTGAGCAGTTTTGAGTAGGTAGTATGGAATTTCTTCTGTTCAATTCTATTTATTTTTTGTCCAACTCTTGCAAAGTTCTTCATTGATCCTGGTGATGTAAAATTTGACTCCATCTACGTTTTATTTTTCACATTATGATCAATCGAATCGGTCATAATATTTAACCGTGAATCCTTGCTACTTTGGGGGTTACGGGTTTCCTGATCCTTTTATCATGCTTGTGTCCCTCAACCATATCATATTTTACAGGAGATATTGTACTCTATGATGATCTTGTTCGTGATGTAGAGCTCAATTCATATTAGTGACTTGATTTGGACCGCATTCCCCAGCCGTGTAGGATATTTAATTCTTGACACTCCAGTATTTCTAAGCTTTTGACGACACGTGCAATCGTGTGCAGGAGGTGAAAAGATTGCAGGAAGACAATGAAGCACAGGGAAAAGACGGATTGCAGGTAGTGGAAGAGATAGACACAGAGAGAATGACCGAACAATATACAGTTCAGGTAAGTTACGAGCAAAATTGAGGGAGAACTAATATCTAAGTGCGTAAATCGCCAAAAGTAGTTGCTTCCATATGTATAGGAGTTGATCTGAATCAATTAGAAAGGTAGCAGCATATACCAATAGAAAGAAGATCGTTTTAATTGGTAAATATGTGTTTTTAAAAACAATTTTAGGACTTCAAAGTGGACTTTTTCAAAGTGGATTCCTATTTTTAGTTCAGGTACTAGGGGTTAAACTTTCAAGGGACACCTTCATTGGATGACTGACAGGAAAACCTGGTGACATCTTCTTGAGTCTAAAGAAGCCCGAGGAATCTACTTGGCTAGAAATCTTGGATTCACGTCTGTTTTCAGTGTAGCCAATACAGAAATTCTTCTATGTCTAGCATATTCATTGCACGGTACCAAGTATGAATGGTCATTCCACAACACTCATAGAGAGCAGTCTATAGGACGGGATGGATGTTTTTATTTAAACGTAGATACTGACACACTGGGTCTGGAATGGCAGTTGGAGGAACTTGACAAGCAGCTTGAAGAGCTGAAGCAACAAGCGACGCCAAAGTTCAGGTTAGCTCACCAATTTAATTATCACTTTTTGTGGTTCTTGTAATCCATGCGGTATTGCTGGTAAACATAAACTGCTACTTTGCTCTTAGAACTTCATGGATTTAGAGAAATTGTTAAGAATCCCGCACAAATAGTGGTTCAGAACCATAGTAGCATCTAATAGTATTGTTTAGAGAATTGTATGCTTTAGTTATCTAATATTTAACAAATTTTAAATCTAATTTTTTCATACCTGATGTAAAGCGTGTATATAATGTCTCTTACGGCCTCAAGTCTGGAACATTATGCTGAATTCAGTCAGCATTGACAAAGATGTGCTTTATGTAATCGTTTTAAAATAAAATTTGTCACTGATGAATGGTTTTTTCATCTAGCAGCAGGGTAATGTCTGTGGAAGAGAAGAGGCATCTGGGGCAGAGCCTTGGGAAGCTACCGCCTGACAATCTGAGCCACGTTATCCAAATCATTGCACAGAAAAACCCCTTATTCAATATAAATTCCGACGAAGTCGAAGTTGACATTGACGCCCAGGTTCGCTGCATATCTATTTCTCTCTGCAACTAAACGTATAAGTGCAACCACTGTGCGCCACACTAATTCTAATAATTTATTTTCAGTTTTAGCTTTTAGTTTGAATTAGACATATCATTTATAACTGGATGCGCTAGTCCGATTCAGTTGGATCTAGTACTTGAAACTTTAGAAACTTTATTACAGTACAAGTAAAAGTTATGAAACATACGTAAATTCCTATATAGCTCTCATTGTTATGGTCAACCTTTTCCTTCTTCTCTCCATCAGCTCACCAGGAATCTCTGCAGGGACACAAATATCAATATTGTTTCATGCTGCATTTTGAGCTACACATAACATTCTACAACCCAGAGCTATCCTCCCTTGGGCCCTCTCTGACACTTCACTAGAGAATGGAAATTATCCCTCTATTCTCTCTATTCTTGGAGAAGGATTCTAATTGAAGTAACCACTGACTTCTCACTGCATTGATTTGCCCTAATAGTGCGTTTGACACTAATTTACCCAAGTCACACTATTTTGAACTAGTGCAGGTTGAGCTATTCCTGTATTGTACCATTTTGCACAAAAATAAAATTTTGTTTGAAACTACTGGGTGAAGCCAGTTCTCTCCTCACTATGCGGACAAATCAGTGCAGTAGGGTCCCTATTTTATGGGAGTAAAAGGGGTCTGGATAAAACTGGTTAATTGTGTTCAAGTAGAACACTAATTCTGTGGAAACATTGCAGGACCCGGCAACACTCTGGAGGCTGCAGCGTTACGTGCAGGGAGTTTTGAGTACTCCAACAATTCGGCAGGGAAGCACGCCCAGGAACCCCGCTACCAAGCGCAGCGGCAGTGCTCTCCAAAGCAAAAGCGCCAGCAAGAAGGGCAAGAAGGCCACCACTCCTTGACAGACTTCCCTTCGGTCTTGGGCCTTCCATTTAGACGCTTTCCGTTATGGACAATTTTCTTCATCCTAGTACCGGCTTTCCTATTCCAGTAGTATTACGTTGTGACAATACTAGAGGTTCCTTCTGAGCGTGCTTCCAATCTTTGCGGTTATCGTCTAGGATGTAAATGAAAGTGGAAATGCACATATTTCCTTCCAAACTCCCTTTGCAGAATGACTTGTTGCAGATCAATTCTGGAGTGAGGAAGAGTGGTATGCTCGTGAGTTGTACATTGATGGGAATTTTGAATGCTGGACGTTCCCTTTTTCTATCAGACGTTGAAGATGCCTCTTTGTGTGAACTGGAATATTTCTATTATTGACGAGATCCTTGAATGTTTTTAGTTCTGTGTATAGTTGGATTACCTGCTGCCAGCTTTTCTTTCTCTTTCTGTGTAGTCAATAGATTTTCTGTCTGGTTTTGCACTTCCATCAGAATTCTTTTGACGAATACCTTCCTTGCCACGGAGTTGTACTACCTGAAGGCAGCCTTCATCCGAAGTATGTGCATCGAAAAACAAATCAGTTAAGGTAGCCGACCCATTTCCAACCACTTAAGCAATTACACGTATCTGTAGCGCAAGTTTCTTGGGTGGGGAAATTTTTCGTGTGCAGAAACAATAGAGTTTGGAAGGATTCTATTTCTCAAACCATAATTATTATGAATTTTTAGTTGAAGATTATGTTTGACCACAGGTTGGTTGCAAAGTTGACCAAGGGTTGGTTGCAATATTGAGAGTTCTCTACCTACATGGAAAGAAAAGAGAACCCCCTTTATAACCAAAATGGGGGGTGATCTGTTGGTTGCAATATTGAATATTGAGAGTTCTCTTCCTACATGGAAAGAAAAGAGAGCAGCCTATATAACCAAAATGGAGGGGTGGGTGGGTGATCAGAAATGAGTTGGCCACTATGTGTGCTGAAATACAACCACCCCATCCAGTAATTCCAAGTTTTTGGAATGCATCAGTACTATGTACTTTGTATTAATACTCCTGAGTGCAACTGTGTAAAAGCATTGTGGATGCTTAATATGCAAGTAGATGGTATTGAGGCACGTGTTCACTATTTCCATCAACACAAGAATGCTCGCCTTTTGTAAGCAAACATGTATTCTTGCATACTATGAATACTGTGAGTGCATTTACTCAGACATTCAAGCATCAAGCACACTTGTATCTTGCACTTGATAACCTTGTTGTCAATGGACAGACACCAATATTCTCAGGTTCTCAGGTTCTAGTTTTACGGCAGTCTGCTCTTAAAGCGACCTTTAGAGAGCTGATTGCATTTGGGGGGAAACAATTTTCAGGAAATTTTAGTAGAAAGAAAAATGAAATTGGCATCTAACCCAAGTTGTTTCATAATTTTTGGACCTTCATGAAATTAGTTACAAATTTTTTAAGTTGAATGCAGTGCTCACTTAAAGCGACCACCTCCTGAAATGTACACTCTTCGTACATTGAAGAAAGACAATGTTCATTGAAGAAAGCAAAATGCCCCTCTATATTAGTGATCACTTTTAAAGTAGCAGCACTTTTAGAGTGCTGATAGTAGAAGAATGATGACTTCTCTTTTGATTGTCAACGATGGTATATCCACATCTTTGGGTTTTAAAAATGCTCAAACTCATTATATGAGTAGAAGTCTTTTTGAAATAATACATTCTAAAAGATTAGAAATTAAATAATATGACTTGAATTTGAGTTTGTAACTATTTCTTCTTCTTTTTTTTACAATCTTTTTGACATTCAAAAAGATTGTTTCTTGCTTTTGTGAAGAGTAATAAAATAAACTTTTGAAACCTAGTTGCTTTTCTCATTTTTAAAAAGCTTCAAAAAATTTCTTTCAAAGGAGTATTTTATTGCAATTTGAACATAAGAACCTATACTACATTTTAAATTTGGAATGACATGAAATCTTGGTTTAGACTACCCTATACACTTGTAATAAAAAAACAAGAATTTTTAAGAGTATTTTTTTGGTATTAATTTTCTTCAATATTTCTTCAAAGTGATTTCAAAACTTAACAAAATATCTTAAATTTTCAATCCTTTACAAAAAATAACTAGAAATTTCAGGAATTATAGACAACATGTTGGAGTGATTCTATAATATTTGTTGTATTTTGGTCAAGTATCTACGATTTTTTTGGAATATTTTTAAATTACAAATATGGTTTTTTAAATAGCCAATGTTAAGCCATTTAGGAGATTGTTCCGTAGAAAATTTAAATTTAGAATATTTCTCTAATATCATATACATAGGTCAATTTGACACCTTGTTGCCAAAAGAGTTTACTTTTTGGAGTTCAACAATTTAGTAGCTTGATTTAGATTTCTTGGCTTTTGACACTTTGTGTGTCAAAAAAATTTCATATTCCTAATTTTGGATTGATTTTATCTATTTATGTGTTCTTTTTGCATAAATGTATTCTTTTTTCTAAATTTTATTAAGAATAATTTTTGGATATTTAGAATTAGCAACAATGAAAATTCAATGAAAATTTTCAAATTTTTAGGAATAATTGTATAATTTTTAAAATTTTAGACATGATCCAAAATTTTCCTAATTATTTCCAAAACTAACCTACATGTACAATAGGAAAACTCAAAATATGCAACATCTAGTGCCCTATCAATTTATTATTAGAAAATAAAGTTCAAAAATTGTCTTTCATTTAAAATTGTCTTATCCATCATCACTATGAATTTCAACAAAATTAAATCATTACTTCTAAAGTTGTGCTTAGAAGAAACTCTAGTATGTAATGAGTGAAAAAAAAGTACAAATGCTTCTTTCAATTGTCTATTGTTTCATCTTTAAAAGAAAAAATATCATGGATTCACCATATACTAGTGGCAAAATAGGTATACTTAGAAAAGGATTTTGTAGTTTGATCTTGGAAATTAGTTTTATCTAATTGGTTGTATTAAATTCTTCTTCTATTTTTTAATTTGGCATATATATAACAAAGTTACATAATATAGCATGCAACCTTCCAATAAATGAATTATCTGTAGTACAAAAATCTCTCTAAGAAGAACTAAAGTTTAGTGAACCTATTAGACAAGTTTAAAAAAAACTATTTTTCCCAAGCTCTAAAAAGTATACACTAATCTTGCAATTTTGGATATCAAAGTTTCAGAAATTTTCTCAAGACATTCTTGTAATAGTATAGTTCTCATTGTAATTTAGTACAATTCCAAAAGATGACTATTATTTTTTTCATTTTGTTCAATATTCAACAATTATTGTCTGATAGACCACTTCAATTGTTAGGGGCTTACCATGAAGATAATGTCTTTAAAGTAACTAGGCTCTTCAAATTGTCATTATAAAAGAGTGTAATATGGTTAATGCAAAATTGAAGAATTGATGTGTAGAAGGTCAATACTTGTCTCTACATGGTATCCAGACAAAATGGAAAGTTGTGGAATACAACATTCAACCATGAGATGGCTGGAAAAACAAAGAATAATATAGTACACAAAAAAATTTAATAAATACATATAAAACCATAAATATTCCATACTCAATTTGTAGAAATATGATTCAAATATCCTATTTTCTATTAGTGAAGGACACTTTTCAAATAGCATTCAATAACATTCAATAGCATGTACTATCAAAACCATGTATTCTATAATATGGTATGGAATATTCCACATAAATGACCAAAAGTTAACTAAACAAGTAAAGGCTCTATGTGATGGACTTGGTGCATGAAGGAAAGGTATGCAGGCTACTAAATGTATTGTGTTGCATTCCATTTATGTACCAAGAGGTTTGCTATGGAGATTCATTTCAGCCCATTCAAAAAACTAAGCCATATGATTACTTCATCTATGAATTAAACAAGTGACCTACAAGCTTTCACTTCTACATAACTAGTTGATTTTTTAACACTATCATGGCAACATTGCCATTACAAATTGTAACTCATAACCTTCTTCCTTTTGAATTTGTTTCCTAAAAGTTCCCCTACATCATGAAGATAAACCATGATTTACAAATGTATGACCGATTTGCCACTATCACATCTCATCAGTTATGTAATTCAAATCGTAACTTCATATCTCAATTTCACATTCCAAAAAATTATGGAGTTTCTTCCCTTCACTGCAGATTTCATTGTTTATTCACTGCCGACTCATGCCAACGCACCCCAATTTTGATTCAGCTGGTGGAGGGTCGCTTTTTGAACCCGTTGCCTTTCAGTCATTTCGTTTCAAGCGCTTTGGGCATCAAAGTTTGTTGTGCATCAAAGTGGGTGTTGTAAAACATGAGCGACTGTAGACCACCAGATTTTCATTCGGGATCAATAGTCAGACACATGGCCAAGTCATGCTTTCACTCTTCGCTAAGTAACCCAAGAGCATGGGCAGGAGAATTGCTGTTGATAGCAGGGATACCTTTAGGTAATAAGATTGCATCCAAAGTTGTTTTACCATCTACTACGTAGACAGGACTCACGAGCTCTCGGACAAAACGCTCGAGTCCGCCACTTCAGCGAATCATTTGTGTTCGGAAAACCTGAAGTAGGTGAAGGTTGACAATAACTTACAAAGGTGGTCTCTTACCATATATTTTTCAGGTAAGTTCAAACCGCTCTCATATTCAAGACTGGAAGCTTTGTACAGTTGAACAAACTATCCTTTCTGTCAGACGCAGTTTCCTACACCGCAATCCTATGAAAAAAAATTTAGTCATAAAAACTCCGTGCGAACAGTCATACTGCTCATCTAGATTACTGATTTACGTACTGTACAAGTCCGTGTCTCATCCCAGTGTTTCGTGCCTAGATATTAGAGACCCACGTAGACCACCCAAAATTATTATTTATTGCTGGCGCAGAAAATAGTGCACGAAGCTAAATTATCCTGCAGGCTGGACTAGTCCACGTCGTTTACGTATTCCAAAAGGTACCTCCTGCTCAGCCTGGATCTCCGATAAGGAATCTGGTGTCTCGGCCTGCAACTCAGATAGGGGAACTGAAGCCTCGTTTGAATTCTGCAGTACCGCTTGCTCTGCTTTGAGGTTCGCTTTTGCCTTCTTTAAGAGGCTTTTTTCAGTCATAGACGCTCGGGTGATAAAGAGAATCGTCTCAACAAACATTCCAGCTATCAGACCAAATACTCCTCCTGCCGCATGCTGCATTGACAATAACACTTTCAGGGTGTAGCTACAAGAATCCCACTAAAGATTTTCAGAAGGTTGAATTAAATTACGGAAATCCTAGAAGCAGACCTCTTCACGGATCAGACACAATAGTCAAATATATATACTGGATACCTATAGCAATATGAGAAAACATGACGAAAGCGATACTTCAAAAGTTTGATGACACATCAATTCAGACTCAGGCTGAGAGTATGAGCACTTACCATTGCGGGAGAATCTGGGAATTGAGAGCGAATAACGGCATAGCCAAACACGTAACCTGTAAACATGATGAATAGTACATGTATACCTGCAAAAAAAATTGCATTAAGTACATAAATGACATCAAAATGACATTCCGATAAGTCCAATGAAACTGCAGAGTTTCCCTCCTGATATACTTTCCAAATCCCTACAGGCAAAAGGTGCGCCGACGAAAAAAGATACTGTCTAAACCAAAAATAAATAAAAGTAATATAAAATATCAGGAGACACGGAAACACATACAGCTAGCCGTATCAGCCAAGAAAACGCGACACCGGTGTGCCTCAATTCAATGCAGTCATTCAGAACTAATGTACAACAACGAGCCACATTCAGTAAGTACTCCGTAAATGACGTGAAGTACTTACCAAAGCCAAGAGAATTTTTATAAGAAGAAAAGTACTCTCGATCTTCATCGTGATCATGCTTAGTTACATCCTTCACAAGTTCACTGTATGCCTTCTTCTCAGCAAGCTCTTGCAAATTTGCAAGTCGTTCTTTCAGCTCCTTGCTCTGCATACACAGAAAGAAGTTTCGCAAATCTAAAAAAGAATCGCCAATCTCAATAATAATGAAACCTATATCTTGATAAAAATGTAAAACCCTAACAACGATTATGATAAACTACTTCTCTATTTCACCCCAATGAGCATCCCAGAAAAGGGTTTGAATCAAGGAATATTTTCCGCAAGTATGAAAAAGAGTCCATCAGTTCGCATTTGTGTGTATATCTTTCAGCACATGTGATCTCTCACATCAGTATTGCAGGATTTTGCTTCATCCTCGGACTCTGGGATATAGAACGCGAAACCAGATTATTTATATATAAAATTTTAGGGCTCACAAAACCTCCAGGTACCTTTTCTCGCGGCTTGGGACTCTCAAGGACAAACGAGCTTCCTGCCAAGACTTGATGGAACGGCACTCCATACCCAGGCGTGAGCTGCACCCATACGTCTCGAATAACGGGGTACGGTATGACAGCAGCCTCCAAGTATTGCACAGCCGCATCTTGAAGCTCAGACGATAATCCCTGGGACTTCGCAGCTGCGGAAAGCAGAGACTTGATGTTCGGGCAAGAGTGCAGCAAAAGTCCGGTTGCTGTGCTGCAACAGCAACAGATCCATTAGCTACCTGTCTCAAACAAACTGCCATCCTCACCAGCAAAGAGACACGAGAATTTTTGAACCAACCTTTCACTTTCCAATCTAGTAACGCGAGTATCTCCTTGAAAGCCCATCAGTTTCGCATTTGTGTGTAAGGTTTCTCAACACGTGTGATTTCTCACATCAGAATTGCAGAACTTTGCTTCATCCTCGGGCTATCTAGTGGATTCTTTCTACATCAACAACAGATTTGCATCTATCAAGGTCGCGGACAGCAAACATCAAACATCAATGGAAAATATTATGGAAGACAAATACACAAAGGTTAGGGATCGAGGAATGAACCCTAACAACAATCTTCGACACTGAGATGAACCCCCGGCCCTGTGATCACATACCTAGTGTCCTCATCGACGTCTTATGAAACGAAATTTTAGGGTTAGGGCTTCAGACAGTTGGGACGAGATCGTGACTCCCAAGTTAAGAGGGCGATTCTGGAAGAAGGGGAGAAAGATCGGCGCTCTGGGCCGTCGATCTCAAACGTGGATGATCCTAGGGACCACCGTGCTCGGAGGGTTGAAGGCCCATGGAGGACATGGGAACGTTTCGAGAACTTATAGGGAACTTCATGGTGACGGTTTGGGAACGAGCTGCGGATTCTTGAAGGGGAAGTCTTCGTGGGACTTGGAAGCCAAGACGCTTTTTATTAACCCCTAAATAATCAACCAATTGTATAAATCATTATCGAATATAATTATTTTGGTTGTATATTAGTAAGAAGTTAAAGAAAATTATAATAAAATTTATTTAGACACTATATGAATAAATTATGAAATTTTAAAGTATTGTTTCAAGGTATACTATATTAAATTGACACTTTTATCATCAATATCTAAATTTTAGTGTTGCATTTTTGAAAGTGATGGCTATAGTTGTATAGGTCCTCAGTACTTATGATTTGAAGTCCCAATTATCTAATAAAGCTAAAATGCATACAAATGTAAAATTTATCTATGATTGAATTATCAAAACATTTCCTATGGACTAAAAGAATGTTTTTTCTTTGAACTTTGAAGTTAAAAGATTTTCTTAGTAAAAACAAAACTATAGTATTTACCAAATATAAATTAAAAATTCCAAAATATATATTGACAAGTATATTGATTATTGAAAATCTTTTTTTAAAATAATTTTTTGAAGAATTTGAAAATTGCAACAAGAAATTCTATAGTATATTTTGATACCAAAATTTCATTTTCATTTTTAATTAAAAAAAATATGGTGAATGATTAAAAAAAATGAAGGGGCACTAGTAGTCATTATATTTAGTGTATGTAGCTCAGTTGAGGACTTACAATCAATATTTTCTAACAAAGATTTATCAGCTTATAGAGTATTGACTTAGAGAGGTTTTACTTGTATCTAGAGGGGGAGAATTTCTACTATTATTGACATCTCATGCCTATTGTGTGATTTAGGAGTAGATAAATGTATCATATATTGCTTTTGGAATTGTCCACATTTAGAAAAAAAATTGATGTGTTACAGTCTACATTATCAATTGGTTTAAGTCCACCAAATCAAACTTGTTCATTCCCAAATAGAAGCAAGTCATGTTAGGAGAGTCTTCAAATTAAAACTCTTGCCTACTACTTTAACTTTGAAGAATTCTTTGCAAAATCACTTTGTCACTATAACAAAACTTATTAAAAAAATCATAATAGAAATCAATTGCAATTCTTTTTACTACCTGCTTGTTCAAATTTGAATTAGCTATAGTTGATTCTTTTTGTTTTCCGACTCCAATTTTAGAAATTCAATGTATGTGATATACTATTGGATTTTTTTTTGTGGTCAATAGAACCGTAGTTAATTTTCATTCCATTACAATTTTTTTTTACCAAGTTTTGTTATAATATGTGGAATATCTAGACACCTAGGAATAGAATTATCTTCCAAAGTAAACAATGGAATCATGAGTCAAAGCATCATACACTTGATTTGGCAAACTCTTATTAATTATGGCCAATGCAAACAAATGATCCACTGGCACCTGCAATCAATCACAAAAGTGATTTAGAAATTTTATGCTCAATGGAGTTGTTCCCACATCTTTGCAAATATTGGAAACTTACAATCATATAAACTACAAAGAACCTCACACTAGAGAAAATAGATTTAGTTTTCTTTTCCTTTGACTAGATTTTGGTATGGTCATTTATCTCAAGGTTGTATTTTTAAATGGTTAATACTTCTTTTAAAGTACTGAGGTTCACCTCTCTTGTTCAAAAAAATTCCCATACATGGGATAACTTGATTATGTGCAATATATCTAAATTCTTGATTGATTTTTGAAATGTTTGGCATAGAATAACTTGATTTCTGATGTTGAGCATGGAACTTTGAAAGTCAATAAGCAATGCAATTCTAATATAGTTTATGTCCTTAAAAAAAATAAAAAACTATAATAAATTACCTAGTTAAAAGTGCTTCCATGGGTAAGACATAAAATATAAAATATTGATCTTTTAATATTGATGCAATTTGTTTGCACTAATGCAAATGCTCAACGAAGCAAAACTATCTTTTCATTGTACTTTATTTCATCCTAATAGAAAAAAACAAAAAACTTATTATTTATTCCCTCCATTCCAAAATGTTTTTCCTATTAGACAAAATGTTCCAAATGAAGGCTAAAAATAACATTTTAAAAACTTGTTTTGTGTTATAAGTAGAGGTTGGTGCACTTCTAGCACCCTAAAAACTTTGAGTTTTGGAGCCCTTTTCAAAGTGCAATTTGGCAATACTTAAAAGTGGAATTTTGGGAGCATTTTTAAAGAGCACAAGTGGGCACTTAATTGTTGAGTGTGAGGTCATCATTTTGTGGGTAGTTAGTATTGTCCAAGCCTATGTGTGGACCTCTAATTGTTCTGCCTCCCAAAGCTTCATCTCCTTCAATTAGGCAACATTCAAATAGATGCCAAAATAAAAACAAACGTTATTGATTGACCCATGTAGTCATTTCATTTGTCTTTTATCAATGATTGTGTGGATGGAGGACAATTTACTATTCAAAGTTATTTTGTTGGTCCCAGATAGCAATCAAAAGTTAAATCTAACCAATTTGTTACATTATAAAATGCAACAAGAATATCATTTTAAAATAGAAAATTAAGGTGAATAAGAAGATCATTTTGGAACAAAAAAAGTACCATAGACTATTAATTTTGAAAAAATTGAATTCAAGTTTAAAATCAAAGACTCTAAAATAATTAGAAGAGGCTAAAAATATTAAACTATAGACTTCAAAATAGGAGATAATTTTGTGCACTTATCCTAAAGACTCAAGAGAATTTATTTTAATTTATTTTCTATAGACACAAGGAGATCACTCCTTATAATTTAAGGTATTAATCCCTTAAGTTCCTTAACTATGCTTTCTTCCAAAACACTTGAAAACTGCCATTTCTAGTACAAGTAGCAAGTTGTTGAAAAAAACTTTTTTTGACATATGTAACCATAGGATCTTGTAGTATGCTAAATTGAAAAATGTGGTAAGAATTTGAAAATTTTCTACTATGTGGATTATGAGGCATAAGCATTCAAATTCATTGAAATCATTTTTTTAGCCCTACAAAAAACAAGCAACTACATTCACAAGTTCACTTTTTTATAAAAGAAAATATTCAAAATGGTGGTGCTTCTTTGGATTTTCTTTCCTAGACAAGTTAGCCACATGTTTAAAAAAGTTCAAATCATTTGAAATTGTACAACTTATAGGAAAAGGATTGTAAATAGAAAAAAATAGAGATTGATTCAAAATACTAAATTGTTAAGAATTCAATTATGGAATTGAGAAATATCAATCCCAATAGTTGTAACATTATAATAAACAATCTACATTCTATAATTTTATTTTTTTCCAAAAATGTTGGAATTGAATAAGATAAATGACTTCAAAGTTTATTTTAGACTAGAGAATCCATAACTGCCCGCAAACTAAAATTCCTCATAGCTTTTGACTTATTGATTGAAATAAAATGATTCAAAGCTTTCCATGTAACGATATATAAATCCATAAAATCTTTTTTTGTTTTTGAAAAAAATGATTTTTTATAATTTGTCCAAACTGCCCAAGTTGAGAAACAAACAACATATTATACACTAATTTTTGGCTCTAATTTTCAAATGTCACGAAATTTAGTGCATATGAAAGATATTCCTTATCCACACCTTTTATTAAAATTTTAGCCTAATATATAAAAATTTCTAGTCACACATATTTGCCTAAAATTGCTATATTGATAAAAATAGTAAATAGGTTCTTTAGGGGTTAAGAAGATATTTGATGAGGGGCTACTTGCTTTAATTGTTGTATTTAAGATGACTATATTTTTATATAAAAAGCTATGGGGGGTGTATTTTCAATATCTTATGATTTTGTAAATTCATCCATGTGGCATTTTAAGTAGAAATCATGGCTTTTTTTATGGCTTTCTAGTGCCAAATTACACCAAAAAATAATAATTTGGCTAAAAAATGGCAACAAAACATGAAGTTTTTTGAAGGAAAACTTTTGATTAAGAAAATATATTTTGGTTGAAATCACCAAATTGTAAATGAAAATAGAATTACAAACATGTGATATGTGCTAATGTGATATTTTCTATCCAATATGTAGATGAATGTTGAAATTTAAAGCACCACTATAACATTTTATATCGCCACTCTAGTACCTTATAAAAAATAAAAATAAAAGTCTTGGTGGGAATACTTTGCATACAAAATTTAAATGTCTAATTTTTTCCTACCCTAGCCCTTCTTCACAAACTTGCCTTTGCTTCTATTATATACACATATAGGATATACACCATAAAATCAACAATAGACAATTCAATTCAAGTGCCATTAACCAAGTGGTAGTTTTTAATAACATGTTTACCATTGAACTCTTCAGAATCCCCATTCAAACTATTTTATGAACATTCCATTGTATTTAATACATATGGCTTCAAAGATTGAAGTTGAATGAACTATAAATTCTATCTTTGTGTTGTATAGTTTTCACTTCATTGAACCCACTAAGATAAACCTCCTTATTCGTACAATGTGACAATTTTTGCTACTTGTAGTTAATGTCTTACATTTATATTTAATTTCTCCAACTACACTTAATAATAGTTTTTTTTTACTACATCCATTTACCATCCATATTATTTGTCTACATCTAAACTCATATACTAGGAAGAATTTGCACAGCCTCTATTTGTTAAAGCTAACTTATTAATAAATATTCCTATTATATGATGTTTTTACATAGCCTAATTTATATATATTAGAGTGTATAGCATTGCATATACCCTATAGTTGTCACGGACGTGCCATACCGGACCTTATCCAGTAGTTTCGTCCCTAATAGAGTCTCCACCGCCTTTGCAACAAGGATGCCTCTTAAGAACCTTCTCAAAAGCGATGGCCTAGTGTACAAGTTGTTTCCAATGATTCTAGTAGATTTCAATAGTCTTCATTAGTTTCTATTTGTTTCCGGAAGCTTCCATAAGCTTCCGGAAGGTTCTACTTAGTTCTACTAGTTTTCGGAAGCTTCCACAAGCTTCCGGAAGGTTCCATTTGGTTCCACTAGTCTCCGGAAGCTCCGGAAGCTTCTACAAGCTTCCAGAAGGTTCCACTAGATCCTCCTAGTTTCCGGAAGCTTCCACAAGCTTCCGGAAAGACCTACGGATAATTCCAAAGGTTTCCAAGGCCTTATTCCGGAAGGTTCCCTTAGTCTAGTATAAATAGAGAGTCGAGGGTCATTATCCCTCACTCTCTTCAACACCAGTTGTATCCAGTCATTCTTTGACTTCATGTTATCAATACATCTTCTAGTTTTCTCATCTTGAAGCACGTTCTAAGTCATGTGTGAGGAATCCCCTCACTTCTAGCTTGTTCTTGTCTCTGTTTGAGGTATCCCCTCAAATCTGATCTTTGTTCCGTCCAAGAGTTGCCGTCCGCAACAGTAAGGAATCCCCTCACTTCTAGCTTGTTCTTGTCTCTGTTTGAGGTATCCCCTCAAATCTGATCTTGGTTCCGTCCAAGAGTTGTCATCCGCAACAATAGTAGCCCTATATTATACATAAAAATTTCCCCCTCTAAATCAAATGAATCCTATATTTTAATCCACATAGTTTTGTAAAAAATTGACAATGATCTCCTTGAGTTTATAGATTATATATATTTTCAATATGAATGGATTTGAGTCATTCCCTTTAGATAACTAATGCAAAAGTTATAAGGCTTCTTATTTTCTAAGTAGTGTTAACAAATTATTGAGAAAATAATATTTTGTATTCATTTATAAACTCAATACAAACATGTTTTAAAAATTTACATATGTTTTAGTTTGTTTTTTTGAATAATCTAACCACTGTAATTAGTGTGTTTCAAATCCATTTTAAGGCTATCAACAATTTAATTTTTCCTTCTATATTATACCTACTTTGACTTCATAATTTTCCTAAAGATAGAATAATTTGTTTGAATGTGACCAATTTGGTTACATCTATAGAATGTTGGCCAATTCAAATTTTGACTAACATATTAAATATAATTTCTTTAATTTGGACTTCCAAATGGTAGCTAAGACCATCCATGGTTTTGATTGCTAGGGATTTGAGCTACAAACCTATAAGAACCGACCCATTTTGGATCACCCCCCCCCCCCCCATTTCCAACCTATGGACTAATCTCTTTCTGTGAAGATGTAGTATAGTTCCTGAAGTAGCTGTAGTACATTATCATTGGTTGTCAAGCTCTCCATATTGCAACCAACCCATAGTTGAAAATAGAAAAGTCTATATAACCAATATATGTTGTACAATACAATTCAACTAAAAGATTTATGATAATTATATTTTGAATTAAATTTTTTGGAAAATTACATAATCCTTCCGAATTCTATTTTTCCATTAGAAAAAGTTTCTACACTCAAGAAATCTACATTCCACATGCCCGTTATTGATTAAGTGGTTCAAAATGGTTGTCTCTCTTATATGATTCTTGTAATCCTCATTGTTAAAATTATTTGGATTAAATTTTGACTTTACATAATTAGATTGACCATAAATTAGAGATTGATTATAATCCATTTGTGAATTTTGATCATTATTAAAATTTCTTCTTCTATTTCTATTATTATTTCTATTGTATAAACTTGCTCATTTCTATTTTTTCTAATGGCTTGATTCACTAAATTGGTTTACATATTTCTTCAAGATCAATCAATTTCATGTTTATTTCCATAAAATCTATATTTAGATGGGAAATTTGATGTAGAAAGACAATTTGGTACATGAGTCCTTGTCTTCTATAATTTGTGCACTAGATGTGAATTCTATTATTAGGTTGATTTTTTGAACTAGTGACATGCACTCTCAAATCTCCTAATTGTTCTATGATTTCCATGAACTATACATTCATTTCCAAAATAATATTCATTACTCTAACTTGTAGTTGACTCACAATGTACCAAAAAGATGCATTCCACCTTTTTGTTGCCCCTCCTCCCCCCTCTTTTCCCACAAAACTTGAGTCGTCAATCACATTCACAAAGTAAAAAATCTCTCTCCCAACCATCAATGTAGCATCATTGATGAAAAACAAGAGCTTTTAGATGAGCTTCAAGATCGAGGAATATATTTTGCTGATGTTGATTTAGGATTTTCTAACGTTGAGTCTAGATTAGGATTCATTGACGCAATGTTCTAGCGATTTCCTCACATACAAGTTTAAGTGAGGCGTTGGCGCCTTTAGGCAAGGCAGCTTGACTTTGAGGTAGGGTGACTTTGTAACTTCAAGGTAAACACACTATCTTTTGCCACTAGGTCATCACTATGGTGGTGGAATTGGGAATTTGAAAGAGATATGTTTTTTGGATGGTAGATTTGGGATTTGGTATGATGCAACTAGGATGCATTTGATCTTGGAGTAGGGGTGAAAGGAGGCGAGAGATTTTGGGTTGGCATTAGCAACACCAACCTAAGCTTATTGTTGGAGCTTTTTTTTCATTTGAAGCTGGGGTAATGGAGTTATTGTTCTGTCTTAGTGGAGTTTCAACTTAATGCGGTGAATTTTTGCTTGTTTTGGAGGGGTTGGAATTGGATCATAGCGTTCAACTAGAATGCATTTGATCTTGGAGTGGGGGTGAAAGGAGGCAAGAGATTTTGGGTGGCATTGGTAGTACCAACCTATTGTTTGAGCTTCCGTTTTGTTTGAAGATAGAGTGGTAGAATTACTGTTATGTCGTAGTAGAAATCCAACTTGATGTTGTAAGTTTTTGCTTGTTTGTTCCACACATTGGTCATTTCTTGATTATAGAGCAAGGTTTCTACATGACACCACCTAAAATAATAGCCCGCAAAGGTACATCAGCACAAAGGGAGTGCATGAGCATACAAGTCACCAGCATTTGAACACCTATTAAAAATGTTACACACACTTCTGTTGAAAAGGCAAAACCATTGGAAAAGACTCATGCTAAGAAATCCAATCCATTGAAGAAATCTTCTTTAAAAAAATTGTCCAAAAAAATATTGATCCTTGTAGTCTAAACTCTTATTTTTGCTTTAGCCAATTGTTAGTTTTGTATTTTCATTAGTGACTTTTACCAATTAGTAGTGTAGTTTAGGAGTTTACCAATCGGTAGTTACCAATTGAGATTGTAATTTAGCCAATTGGGATTTTAAAGATTTAATTTCCAATGGATAGTTATGACTTTGGGTAGCCAAGGTCATATGTAGGTGTTTACCAATTGATTTTTTAATTTTTCCATGTAGTGTAGCAGGAGCTCCTTCCAATCGCTAGAGGTAAAACGATTGTTTTTGTAATTTTGTGTTTGAATTAATACAATAGAAGTTATTAATTGTGAGTCTCTAAGAAATTGTAATTATGTATGTGTAGTATAAACCCAATAGTTGTCACTTGGGCCTCGGAAATTTCTTTTTCTTGCTTTAGCTCATTTCTAATAGCCTTTTGGGGTTCAAAAGGCTTAAAGAACGTGTTAACATTGTATTTAAAGAAGTCCCTACAATTGTGGTGTGTTATTTCTAGAAGTCTAGAGGTACTCTAAGCACTTTCAATTACCATTTTGAGTGTCTAAATAGGTGTCTAGTATGTCGATTAAGAGTTTAAAATAGAATTGAACCATAGTAGACAAAGTCATAGAAGATACTTATTTTAGATTATTACTGAATTTACACAAATTTACCAATTCACAAGGATATGTACCAAAGATTAAGAAAGGTTTTTTTGGCATAAAAACACACCAAGAGCTCAATGGCAAAATCGGTTTGTGAAGATTTCCTTGTACGGGAATGATTCCTCATTGGAGGAATTAAATACAAGGGGTAAAGAATTTAGACCTCTCCACATTTGATACAAATAAACATGTAAACTTGCAATTAACATTTGGTAGCTTTCTAGAGGTTGCCAAAAAGGTTTGGTAATTTTACGAATTGCAGAAGATGACTCTACAAGAAGTCAACCGCGTTCACTAGCGATTGGAAATTTATAGAAATTATCTAGGTAGAAACAAAATTCCACTAAAAATTAGGGTAGTGTGTTTTAGCTTAAATAAGCGTCTAGCCACATTTCAAGACATTTCAACACTAACAAGTGCTAGAATTGGCAACAACACCTGATTTTAACAATTTTCAAAAACCTTCGATAAGTTGATCAATGTACCAAGTGCATATGGTGTCCAAACAAAGTAAACTTGGACTATTTTTTTACTATATTAGACCTTATAGACCACCTAAACTAGTCAAAACCTCAAAAAAAGGCAAATTTCAATATTTGGATTTTCTACTTTTTCATTGGCTTGCGATTTATTGGCTTTTGCTTGCGAAATAGTTTGGAAAGTAGTTTTGATTGTGGATTGGTAGTTACTACCACTTTTCAATGCATTGTGACACTTTGTATCACATTGCACTAAGATTTTAAAATTTAGGATTTTAAAATTTTAATTTCTACTCCCCTCCCCCTCTTGTAATTTTCAGAAACCATTTGTTTGATAATCAATATGGGACAATTCATCCCATATCCATACCCGATATTGTATCCATATTTAGTACATATTTGTATATAATATTGTATCCATATTTTGTATTTAGTACATATCCATATACGATACTATATCCTTATTTAGTATTTAGTACATATTTGTATATAATATTATATCCATATTCAATATTTAGTACATATTTGTATACAATACTATATCTATATCTAGTATTTTATACTTGGACGACTTAAATTAAATCTCACAAGATCAACGGCTTATGATTTTTTGAGAAATTAATGGCAATTTTGAGGGTAAGCATTCAAAAAAAAATCAACAGCCTTGTAAATTTTTTGAGAGAAGGGAGGGGGCAACTAATGCAAACCAAGGTGGTACACCTCTTTTCAGTGCATTGTAGAAGGTAGGGGATTCATTAGGCTAATTTGGGCCTTCTAAAGACCAAGGCGCAATTGATTTTGCATTTGGAGCATTTCTTCAAAAGTTAAAACAATGACAGTAGTAGTGAAGAATTTGATTTGACGTTAATTTGGATTTATGTAGGAGTAGTTGTAGGTAATTTGAGAGGGGTGGGGGGCCTTGGAAAAGTAAAAAACGCCCTCACCTCTCTCTTTACACCCTTTTTTCATTTATTTCCTTGGTTGTTCGAGACCAAATCCCTTTTTTATATTTTTTTGTTAGGCCAAAACAAGGCCACATTGTTGGAATTTTGGAAATTTATCAAAAACCTTGTTTGAATTGTGATTTGGAACCATTTTGCTCCTTGATTTCTCTACCATCTTTTGTGTTTGAGCCCATTTCAAAAGACATTGAGGTCCCTTTGAAGAGCTTGCTAACCACTATGTTTGGAGTCATTTTTGAAGTAATTTGATTGTTTTGGGGTGTTTTTTGTACTAGCACCAAGGATATTTGAGCCAAATTTTGGCCATGCCATTAGCTTGAATACCTTGAAGCTTTCCTTATCGTATTTCAAGTGTCCTTATTTACTAACTTTGTTCCCATTTGAGCTCTTGTGCACAATTTCCAACCATTGGTGTGTGAATATCCCCCTAAAGCCTTGAATTTGGAATACTTGGTCCAAAAAAGTATCGTTTGAAGTCAATTGGGGAGATTTTAGGTTGGATCTAGGACTCTCAAATGTCCTAGTATAACGGAATTCTTGCAAAAGTATTTTAGGATTTGAGGTTAATCCCTCTAATATGGCAAAGCTTTCGCCCTTAGTGTTATTCTTTAAAGTTTGTGTCACCTTCCAAAAAATGGTTGAAAGCCCAAGGACGGCGAAGCTTCACTCCCCCTTAGAATTTTCGCATTCATATTAAGTTTGAAAGTGGCATCCATAGGAACCAATTGTTTCCCATTTTACACTATCTTGTGTGAAAATAAGTTAGAAGAGAAAAGAAGCCAAAATCAATCTTGTGATTGATTTAATTTTATCCAAAGAAAATTGAGAAGATTATATGTTAAAATCCACTACATGAGCCCTTTTTTGCTAATTTTCAAGAAGTGAGAAGGTGAAAAGACCAAAATGAGCACACTCAAGTTTGTGGACAATTCCCAAAATTGGAAGTTTGAAGGAAGGGAGAGGCACAGACCACCAAGGGAGCAAGCCAGAGCACTAAAGAGCCAACAAAGTCTCAAATCAACCAACTAAAGTCAATTCCCCCCAGCTGATTCAATGTGTTAGCTAATTAATTAACAAGCAAATTGATCACCATTTGTTCTTTTGCTTGAATTCTAGCCTTGTAAGCCCACCATCTAGTTCTCAAAAATTTGATCTCTAACATGTCTACAACCTAGTTCCAACATCTTGCAATAAAACAAGTGAATTCAAAGTTTGAAGAAAAAATTAGTATAGGATTAAGGTCAAGTTTGTTTTCACAAACAAGGGTACACCATACATTAGGAATAGTTTGACTTCAATGACCCTAGTTAGTATTTGATTAGAAGACAAAAAAAAAGACGAAAATATGGAATATTAGCCTTAGGGATATTCTACAAATTAGTTATTAGATAGAAGAAGTCGAACAAGCTTTGTCTTGAGATCTTGTTTGATTCCAAGCAATTTAGCCAACAATTAGTGTTAGATTTGATGAGATTTTATTCTCAAAAAAATCTAGAAAAGAAAAAGAGAACACTAGAAAGAAAAAGAAGGGAGAATCAATTGAAGGATGGAGGTTAGGACGTATTCCAACTGTCATAGGAGCACACTATACAACATCATAACACTAAAAATTCGACATGGAGGTTGAAGGAGCGCACAACAAAAGGCAAGTTATCATCAACATGGATGAAATCACTAACACTATAGAATGTGAGGTTAATCATTTAACTTTCATCTCAATTCTCTTGAAATTTTATTAAAAACATTAGAATAGGAATTAAAGTTTGGATCAAAGTTGAAAAGTAGAAGGAAAACGAAAAGCTAAAAATACCAAGATAAATCTAGGAGTAGTTAGAAAATTACCATAGTCATTAAAAATCATTCACCTAACAAAGTAGTTAGAATTTACTCAAAAATTACTATAGATGAAGAGTAGTGGTAAAATTGGATGAAAAAATAAAAATTCATTAAAAATAATCTTGAAAAGAATATAGCATCTAGAATAAAAATAAAAGTCGAAAAAATAAAAGACAAAGTAATTTACAATTTCAAAGGTAAAAAATTAAAGGTACATTTTGATTAATCATTTGATGGTAAAAATTTACTATTAAATCATTTTTATTGTGAAGGTAAAAAAGTAAGAAGATTTTTTTTATCTTGATGGAAGGATAAAATTAGGCCCTCAAAGATAAATTACTTAGTCCTAGAAGTTGGATAAAGACCAAAAGTTCAAGTAATAATAAAAATTGTTAGAGGTTTTTACCACTTAAGTCAAAAGATACTTACAAAATAATTTTAAATTAGAATCTCGAAGGAATTATTCTTGAGATTTCAAAACCACCTTAACTTCACAAATTGGTCAAAAAATGAAAATGCTAGAGTAGGATGAAGTTTTAAGGCCAAGTAGAATAGAAATGAATGAAAGTCAACTAAAGTTGATCAAATCAATCTAAATTCAGAATTTAGGTAGGAATTAAAACATAAAAAATAATTCAAAAATCAAAAGTGACTTTTGATAGTTAGATTGCTAAAAATTGATGGATGAAGTTTTAGAAGGTAGTTTTAGTATCAAACTTCATCCACAAATATCTCCTAAAGAATTAGGTCAAATTGGGATTTCTTTATCATTTTGGAAAGGACAAATTTAGCCCTATGACTTAGGCTATTCAATCTTTCCACTTGACTAACCCTCATTGGCTCTCAGTTTTAGTTGTTATAACCCAAACCGGCCCCTTTTTACTAACTCTTTGAATTTGGTTAGCAATTACTTAAGGAAAGTGTAGGTAGAACAAACAACAAAAAATCCATTGTTTGAAAGGCGTAACTAGATTACATGTTAGATACTCACTAAGAATTTACTATGACAAAGCAACTACAACTTGATTGTGTACACTTTATTCCAAGGATAGGAATAAAGCGCTCACATGTGGCTATATCTGTGATGTGTTTATGTGTATCAATTGGAGTGAATTGAAGAGTGTATATGATGAACTATGAGAATTACAATTGTGTGTATTAAATTGAGAAATCATAGAGAAGCGATTGGGAGGAAAAATTCATGATAGAAATTGTAATTGAGGAAAGCATGAAAAATTATTATTAGAAATGATGTATGTATATGAAATTAGTGATTATCAATTTGAGTGGATCTATATTGAATTGAAAGATTGGGAGAATTTAGATTAAAAGATAAAATGAGAATTTGGAATGAAGCAATTGAAGAAAGACTGTAACTACTATGTTTAATGTGTGACTCAGGAAGAAACCAACCGGAAAATTTGTATTGAGAGAACAATGAGACAAAGTTGAATTGAAAACTTTGTATTAAGCTAATTGAGAAGTTAAAGCATTAGAACCAATTGTGGTATTACAAGCTTGAGTATGAATATAACCAATCAAAATATCTTGGGTGATTACTATCTATAGTGAATAAAACCAATTGGAAAAAATGATTGAATTGTTGTTAATGAATATTAGAAATAAGAATTGAAATCGATAAAAATAAAAATAAAAATAAAATAAAAATAAATTAAAAAGACTATAAGATAAAAACAAAAAAGTAGAATTATTGTCAAAAATTGGACAATTTAAAGATGGAGTGTCAAGACAAAGAGAATAATTTTATGAAGAAAAATAAAGATATAATTGGAGAAAAGATAAAAAGAAATAACAAAGTGGAAAAATTTGGAATAAAGACATTAAAGGATTTTTGGGGTCTAAGAGGGTTGTGAGTTCCTTGTCGTTCTTTAATTGTATGAACTTGTTGAAACTTATTGCTTGATGTGGCAAATTAATTGCCACGTTGTTTCCAAAAAAAATTTAACTTTGTTTTTCATTTTAAGAAATTAAAAAATAATAATTTTTTTCAAAAAAAAATTCTGATAGCTTGGCGTTTTCTTCACTATAAGGTGAATTATGGAGGACAGTTGCTTGAAACGGCTCGCCTGGACCCCAAAAAATCCTCTAATGATTAGAAAAGAAGAATTGAAAGAAAATGAGAATTGGAGTGAAATATTGAAGGCCAAGACCAATTTAGTTAATGATAAGTAGTTCTAAAATTGAAAACTCTTATCTATTGATGTAACATAGAAAGTAAGTACATTCACAATTTTTCAATTGGATCCTTAGGTATATTTTATATTCTAATTTAAAGTAAATTACCTTCTAGAATTTAAACTCTATTTTAGTGTTTAATTTTGGAAGAAAAATAAAAATTTCATCTATAATCCTAATTACCTCCTATAAATAATACTAATGTATTACTCATGTTCTTCAACACTCTCACTTTGTTTATTGCCAAACAATCTTAAACCCATCTTCATACTCAGATTCATTCGAGAGCTTTACCATTTTAGGCTTTATATCAAGAAGTGTACCAATAGATTTGCTACCTTCCATGTTGAAGTACTTGAATATGTTCTCAATATACTTGTGTTGATTTATGGTGATGGTATGGTCAGCTCTTGGCCTTTGAAACTCCACCCCAAGGCAATAGTGTAGTTTACCAAGATTACTCATGTCATATTTGCTCTTCAATATTGTTGTCACTTCCACCATTTTGCTCATAGTATTGGTCATAATGATCAAATCATCAACATAGATGATGATAATACCAAATACTCACTTGTTTATTTGATGTAGAGAGAGTGGTCTATATGGCTCTTTATAAAACTCTCCCTTGCAAATAATACATCAATGTCTATATAGATGATTACATCAAGGTTTGGATTGAAAAAGGTCGTGACGACATCCATTTGGTGCATTTTCAAGTCCCTAGCTACCCCTATGGCGGCCATACATCGAACAGTGTAAAATTTGGCCATGGAAGCAAAGTTCTCATTGAAATCCATTCCTTCAACTTGTGAATACCCCTTAGCTATCAACCTTGCCTTATAGTGCACAATATTACCCAATGCATCTCTTTTGGTGTAAAATTTTCACTTGCGTCTAATACTTGTACGATCATGATGAAGAGAGGGGAGTTCCTAAGTACCTTTAACCATAAGTAAAGTATACTCTTCTTGCATGGCTTGCTACCACTTGCTTGCACCCACGCTCTTCATGGCATCACCAAAGGTGCATGAATCTCTTGCATACGCCACATTTACATGCTCCTTTTGTTCTTGAGTAAAGATGTGGTTTTTCTACCATTCTTTAGGTAGTCTACGCACCTTTGTAAAATATCTTGACTCCTTGGAAGCATCTTCCTTTTCATCTTTACTTGGTACGAAACTTGGAGATGGATTTAGCTTCTATTTAGGTGTGAGTGGTGTCTCATTATGGTCCTTATCATCCTTGGGCAAAGCTTCCATACTTAGAGATTTGTTCACTTCAAACATTGCTTCATCATTACTTCCACTTGGACACATCTCCAAAGCATTGCTAACCCCTTGCTTGTCTTTCACAAAGGTGACATCTCAACTTTGTAGATTCTTCTTTGTCTCCAAGTACATTAAATCACAAAAGCCTTTCATTACTTGCATGCCTTCCACCATGCTTTGAAAGCTCTTTACACTCTTTTCATTGAAGTTAGGGTTGACAAATCAGTACATCCGCCCCAAAATAGCGTCCGTAACCCGGACATCCGCACGTCCATCCTCACGGACACCAACGGACGCAACGTCCCTCCCGCCGTCGGAAGGCGGATGGGCGGGGCGGGGCGGACAGATGGGGTGGACGGGGCGGACAGGGCGGACAGGCGGACGGGGGGGGGGGCAGGCGGATGGGGCGGACGGCGTCCGCGAATGTCAGCGGACGCTGTGAACACATCGTCCGCGTCCGAACGTCCCGGACGTCCGACCATCCTGTCAACCCTAATTGAAGTAGTCCAATTTCTTGTACCAAAGCTCCAAAGATTGTTGGTGAAGTGCTTTTTGTGCCAAACACGTCATGCTTGTACCATTCACCAATTTGAACTTCAATTGATACAAATTATTTTTTCTTGGTACCATCACAATCATCTCTCCATTGGGTGCATCCAAAATACAATCTTGATTGTTGAATTGCACCTTCAAGTCTTGCGACATCAACTTGCTCACCGAGAGCAAATTAATATGCAACTTGGATATATGTAAAGTATTTTGGATGCAAATTCTCTTCAATTGGCTTTTCACCTCTACCTCCACCATAATGCAACCTATGCCAATTACATCCACCACGCCATTGTCACCCAAATACATGTTGTAGATGCTAATAGGTTCATATGTGAGAAATGTTCACATGTGTGGAGTCATATGTTGCATTGCACTGGAATCAATAATCCACTTGAATATGTCGATATTGTTATATCCATCATTGGTTGCAAATGCAAAGTCTTCCTCTACCTCTTTCACACTAGCCTTGTTTCTACTCTCTTTCTTGAGCAACCTAGAAAACCTTGCAAGGTGGCTGGGCTTACCACAATTATAACATGTGTGTGTCTCTTTGTGTAGTTGTGAGCTTCCCCCTTGGCTATATCGAGAGTAGAGTGCCACACTTCCTTCATGAGGCTCATTCTCTTTCCTCTTGGATACCTTCTACATCAATTTTGCCGTGATGAAGTCAAGAATGAGCTCCACCATAGGTCTTATCTCCAATGCCGTGATGAGATACTCATAAGAAAGTGGCAAGCTCTTAAGCAAAGTCATGACAATGTCTCTATCCATAACAGACACTTCCAAACAAGCTAGTTGGTTCGCAAGCGCCTTCACTTTGTTGATGTAATCAAGTATGTTTTTGACTTCTTGCATCTTGTACGTAAAGAACTTGCGCAGAATAAAGAGCATGTTGAACAAACTCTTTGTTTCATAGATGTTGCAAAACACCTTCCATGCCTTCGTTTTTCAACTTGCATGCTCAAACATGTGCAAGTTGTATATTCACAGTATTACAAGCAATCATGGAAAAGGCCTTCTTGACTTTGACATCCGCATCAGTTGCGGATGTCTCTTCAATGCCCTCCACAATCTCCTACAAGTCCTTCTCAGTCAAAATTGTCTCCATTGAATTTGTCAATGATCCTCACACCATCTCCTTTACTAATAGCCACGGTAGATGACTCTTACTCCAAGTCTCCAAATCTCTCAAATTGGACCTTTAATTAGTCTAAATTTCTCCCATACACATTCAAGTGCTCTAAATCTCTCAAATTAGACCCCAACTGGTCTAAATTTGTCAAATGTACATTTAAGTGTTCCAAATTTTTCAAATCAGACCCTAAGTAGTCTAAATCTCTCCAATGCGCATGCAAGTGTTTCAAATCTCTCTATTCAAATCCAAAGTGGTCCAAATCTCTCTAATATATATTCAAAGGTTTCAAATTTCTCTAATAAAGTCTTAAATGGTGCAAATTTCAAATCAAACTCCAAATGGTCCAAATCTCTCTAATGTACACTCAAAAGCTCCAAATCTCTAAAATGAATATTCAAAGGCTCCAAATCTCTCAAATAAGGCCCAAAATGATGCAAATTTTTCTAGTGTATTCTCAAATGCTCAAAATTACTCCAATGAAGCACTAAATGCAAAATAAGCCCCTTTGAAGACTAGGCCAAACTCTAGCTCCCAACTAAAACTATGAAGCACCAAATCCGCCTTCTTAAGTACCTATTAAGTACAATCAACCTTCAATAAGCACAATTGAGTTTAAAACAAGAAAATACCTCACCAAAAGGTTTAAAACTTAAATATAAATGCTCCAAACAACCCCAAACTTCACTTGCTCCAAACTCCAATAGTGCTCTTCTAATACACCTTACAATGAGATTTTATCTCTAATAGCAACTCACATGAGTGAGCCCATAACCTATAAAGTAAAAGAACACCAAGCCAATATATTTTAATGAAAAGGAATCACAAACAAGTGTAAGAAAGGGATGTCAAGTCTAAGATAAGGGCTGTCCTCTTTATAGCCTTATTGGTTTAGCTACAAACAACTCAAACTAAGATCATTTCATATTAGAACCTTTTACTAGTAACACTAATGTATTACTTATGTTCTTCAATATATATTAGGACCTCCTATAAATAATACTAATATATTATTCTTATTCTTCAACACATACTAGGATCTTCTATAAATATTAATACTAATGTATTACTCATGTTCTTCAACAAAAACTACCCATGAATCAATCTCATATACAGTTCAAAGAGATGGATGTTAGTGTTACCATTTTTGTACAAAATGTTGACATCTTCATTGAGCTATTGAAAAAAATAGGAGAATTCATTGACAAGGATTGCGTCTCTAAGTTCTACTTTATTGAAAGAAGTAGAGTTTTGTTTAAGACTCTAGCTACTTTAGTGGCTATGATTAGTAGGCGTATAAAAATTTGTGTTGGTTGGGATGATGTAAAAAAAAACTTTTGGGGGCACCACATTCTTGCTAAGGCACTTTTTAATATTTGTCTCCATATTCTCATTAGAATGTTGAGATACTATGTCGAAGACAAAGGTGAAAAACATTTTCAGTATGTATATTAGTATTGTGTATAGAGTGTTTGCCTCAAGAAAACACAAGGATTTTGGTTACAACCAGAAATGGCTTAGATATGAAAAAAAATCGTAGGATGATAAAAGCAAGTAAGCTTGTCACCCGCAAATTCACCCTATTAACAATCCACAATGTAATAAAGAAGATGGAAATGAATGAGTTTGTGATGGCAAATCCACCAACTAAATTAAAATGATTTGAAAACTAAGGAAGTCGTAGTCGTATCGAATCTTCAAATTCAATTGTTGAATCTTTTATACTGTCAAAAAACTACTCCTCATTGACATATCATGTACAGCTCTAGATTGGTTCATAAATCAAGGTAGGGTTAAAAAATCATAGGCTTTAAACGTGTTAAAATGGACAATCAAACTATAATCTGAACTATCTAAGGGATTGGCTCCTAAACTTCAAACCCATAGTGATCAACAATCATGCTTTACTAATAGAAACAACAAAAAAAGACAAACCACAAGCCACAATACACCAATCTTCAAAGCTTTCTCCAACTTTCCAACTTTCCAACTTCTAATTCCAATTTTTTAACTTCAAATTCCAACTACTATTCTTTTATTGAACTTTGAATTAGTATTGCCATTTTTTTTAGAGTCTAAATAAGATGAATGATAGATTTTTGAAAATTCTATACAATTTTTTAGTTTTTCTCCAAATTTCAACTCATTCTAAAACTCTATCCAATTTTTATGACCATCCAAAGTTTCAACCTTGAGAAAAGAGGGATAGCAAAACCTTTTTCATTTTGTTATTCACAACTCACTTATACAAACTTCAAATAGAATGAGTGATAGCTTTATGAAAAGACAACATAATTTTTCACATTCTTTCAAAATTTCGTTGTAAACCAAAGATATTTCTATCCTTTGTAGCCTGTTAAAATCTTTAATTTTTTTTCCATAAAAGGCATTAGACCTCCTTCCATTCAAATTAGCACAACTTTTAATTGACAACTTCAAATCAATTTGAAAATACAACACCATAATACACAATTTTTTTAACTTTTATTTCAAAATTCTCAAAATACAACACTATAGCCTTTCAAACTTTCAAACCTTACAAGCAACAACGAGAGAGATGATGAATAGTGTCCTCTTTTTCCTCCACCTAAACCACACGAGTCAAGTGGATTTTAGTTCATATCTTGACCAAGTGGCTCTCATGTTAACCAAAGGTCATCTATTTTAACTATAAGATTAATTTCCAACTTTGAGCTAAAAAATAAATAAATCCAAAGTTACTAGAAAGAAATTTATTTAAATATTTTTCTCGTACAACTTCACAAACACAAAATTAATTTAGAAAAATACTCAAAATATAGAATGAAGAATTAAAAAACTAATATATATTTAATAGAAGTAAAAAAAATAGAAGTTTAATTGAATTATCATTCCATTTACAAGAACTTGAAGATGCATTTAACGATAACAGCGACATAATCAATACAATTTGTTACAGTTAAAGGATTAATTGGCCCTTCTATCCATCATTAGTGATTACAATTTCCTTCAATAGATCTGACCATACAAAAATATTGACCATCGTTTAAACCTTCAAAACATCCTTCAAATGTCACTTTACGATTATTGAACTTAATACATTCAACTTATAATAAGATTACCAAAGTTTGAGCATCACGTTGAAGATTCTCATGCCATCTTTTCTCCATGTAAAATTATCTGGGTGATCAAGAAGACCGTGCTTCATCTTGTCGTCACCTATGTAGCAATAAAAGACCTAGCAATAATTGAAGTTGATCTGATGGCACTACAAAAAAAACAATGTCCGAATTGACATGTCCGAATTGACAAACAATGTCCAAATTGGTAGAAAAAGTGTCTGAATTGATAGAAAATGACAACATTCCCTTATAGTATAGTTGTGAAAAAAAATATTCAAACTCATATTCTAGTTGAGATTTTTTATCCCGAGACTCAGAAAAAACCTCTAGTTTGATATACTATAATCTAAATGAAAAAAAAATCATTAAATACAATGAAGCTTTTAAGTGAATCCTTCTCATTATAATTGTTTGTTACAATAGTAAAAAAACATCACCTTGAAGCCACTTCAAATGATGTCATTTTTTTTACTATATTAGAAATATCAAAATTAATCCAAATAATATAATTACATATATTTTTACATAATGCTTGCATTTACAACATGACATCAAAATATGACTCAATCTCGAATTGACAAAGGATTTGAGGAATACATGAAGTATGGTATTCCGTTTGCGAAGAACCAAATTGTTCTTACTCACACTAACCTCATTGAGAGGGTTGATACATATTAGAGGTTCAAGTTGAAAAAGCAATTCTGAAATACTCTTCTAGGTCCTCTTTTGCCTATGATACACTCTAAACAATACATTCTTTCATCTTCATGGATTCTCCCTATTCATCAAGGTGGAATGAAATACACCAAAGCCTCAACAATCTAAAAGTGTATGATGAATCTAGATGTCATTGAAATGAAAGATGTAACCCATATATTCTTAAATACACCAACTCTAGATTTTACTTGATTGATTTAGAACGCTAACAACTTACAATAGATTCGGGTAAGGCATGAGAAGGAACTCAACAAAAGCATATGCTTCTAAATAATGCTCTCAAACAATTCTAGCTTTTTTTAAGTATTCCATTATTATCATCACTTTGAAGCTTTTTTATACAGACAATTATTTTTTTCTTCAATGCTTTGTTCATATTTTCAAGTGTCTCTATTGATGGAGATGATGCTCCACTACAATTGCATCTTGACTAAAATGAAATTATAGTAATTGATGGCATTCAAGATACACCTCTTCCTAATGCATGCAATTAAAAAAATATTTAAGAAAATATTAAAAAATATATATGTACATCTACCAAAAGTCAAACGGCTAGCCTCTATGGACCTAGACTTTTTGTAATGAAAGAGCCAAGTAGGAGGAAGAAGTAGTGAAGTACATTATGCAAATGTATTTATTATTCCATTTTTTGATCAACAATTATATAAAAGCCAAGTAGATTCAAGGAAAAGTACATCTATTTCAATGAACCAAGTAGCTTATTCTCCACCTATATATATATGGTACTCTTTAAATTTTGATAAATCCAATAGTTTCATGTTTTGTGTCTTGTGAACACATTGTGACAAATTGCTACTTCTACCAATCAATTAATTCACTTGTAAAATGAATGAATTACTTAATTTGAGCTTGTGAATTATATTTAATACCCTTGCACACATTTATATTTTTTTGGAAGTTGTTGTGATTGCAATTGATATGAAACGTAATACATGTTGCCACTTTTAGAATTCCATATCCCATATCAATACCTATGTATGTTCATCATACCATACTAATATATCATAGATAATATCCATATTTTTTCATATTTCATATCACTATGTCACATTTTCTATATTGTATTTTGTAAGTATCCATATCATATCCACAAACCCTCATCTCAACAACCAAGATTGTCACTTGATGGGGCACACAATTTAACTTTAGCAAACAATCTTTCTATAAGACAATTTGGATTGACATTTTCTATATTTACACATTTTCATACAATCAAATGGCCTAGCTAATGCCTAAATTTTTTTGTAATAGATATGCAACCAATTGTGTCTCTAAACTAACTTCTCTCATATATGGTACTAATTTGGGGGATACAATCCATTTATAAATTAATGCATCAAATGCCTATGATTAGGTCTCCAAAGTTGGGAATATCTTTCATCCTACCATGATAGAAGTCAATAGCTTTTCTACAACATTTGTAATTTGGTAAATTTCTTGTGAAATCTCTCTTTGTACAATATTGGCCTAAAGTGAGCTAGCAAAGCCTCTTTTGAACTATTTCAATTTAAAAATTGGCCAAGTGGTTGCCTTTGTAATGAAATTTTGGTGTGATTTGCTAGTATACTTGAAAATATGCTCAAATAATGGACTTTTGATTGAGCATTATTTGCATTACAATGATTTAAAAATTCCCAAATATAGATATCTAGATCATCTTCTATTCAACCATTAAAATTAGATATGACTATGACCAAAAAATATGGTCTATTATTCTATTGGTCTAGTCTTAAGACTATTGGTAGTTGTAGTACAACCATTAGTTGAATTTCTTTCACAAGTTCATTCGATTGAGATAACTTGAAAAATTCAATTAATTCTAAAATTCAATTTATATCAAAGTAATCTTCATTTTAGTAAAGCAATAGTGGAATTTATATTTTTAATTGGACTTTTAATCTAAGTTGGGTTTAATAACAAGTAGTTTGTTTGATTTCAAGTTTCAATGTGTTATTCCTTCTTTCAAATTGACCAAATGGGGGAACTATTATCAAGGTTGAAGGATCTTCTTTATTGTCACCTACAATGTCCAATTTAAATTTTTCTTATACCAAAATTTGTCTTAGTGGCTCATCAAGACAATTCAAATTAGGGAAGTATGAGATTTCTATTCAAAACAAATCAGCTACATCAAACCCATCATTGGATATAATTTTCTCATTTTCTTTTGTTTAATTACTCACCTATTTGAAAACCTTCATTTTTTTATTAATACAACTTCCCCTACTTTGTCTATTTCATTCACTTGCTATAAATAGGGACCAAATGAAGTTGGCAACAACCCAGTAGAAGAAATTGGTCCAAAAATATATCTATTAACAAGTGGTTTAGATTTTTGTTGGATTCTTTTTCATGTTCTTTTATTTCTAGCTTTCTACTAGAGTAAAAGAAAACAATCACTTTGTTTAGTGTAAAGTAACAATTTCATTCTCCCTAATTTGAAAGAATATTATTTTAACCTATAAAGGCTGGAGAATGTTTTGGAAGAGGAAAAGTCCAAAACTACCAAGTTTTGATGCAAGTCTAAAATTTAAAAAATTAAAACTATTCTCTAAATTCCAATTGTACAAAATTATATTAAACAATTGAGCCAATGTGTAGAAAAAATTTCAACCCACTTGACTACATGGATTGAAAGATTTCAATGTTTGAAATGAGAGAAAAAAATTAATTTTCATTCTTACAAAATAGGATTAGTAGATTTTGAACCTTCTTGGAGTAAAATTTTTTATCTATACAAAACGCAAATTTTCAACATTCATAATTATATGATGTAAAGTTCATTAAAAAAAATTCTAAAGCAAATATAGAATTTATCTTACTCGAAATCACCTTGCAATGTGAGGAAGTTAAGTAAATTAGCAATATACTATTGTACTCCGATAGTAGATTTAGCTTAAATTAATTAAAAAACAAATGCCAATTTTCTTTTCTAATTTAAGGATTAGACAACCATATCTACAAATAAATGTAAATATTTTTTGCCAAGAATTCAAGAAAAAAAATGGCAATCAATTGAATTAGGCGAGCAAAAAAAATCTCCAAAAATTTGAAATAATAATAATTTTTTATTTCTTTGTCTACTATGTTTTTGTCTACATAATATACTTTGATTTGTTTCATTTAGATTTATGATGTGAAGGTTATAGAGCATCTTGTTTTGTAAGCAACCATCATTTTAAATAAAATAGATATAGGACTCTTTTGGGGCTTAATTTTCAATTTTTTCAAAAAAGGGTTCTACACAATTAACTTTGATCCTTTAAAATAATCTCACTATTGAGATTATTTCATTTTAATTCCTTCGTATAGCTATTAATGATTTAGTTTTTTCCTCTATCCTAAACCTTCTTCTACTCAACAATTTTTTTCAAAATGAAAAATACATTATTTTTTATTTTCAATTCAATTTTCAATTAAAAAATTAAAATTAAAAATCTATAGTGCAAATAATTTTAGTTAAAAAAGATTCATAGTCTCTTAAACTACTACGCTAAAAAATATGATTTATGTACTTTAAATGCATTTATCTTGCAATCTATGTGGTCAAAGTATTTGAAATTTTTTCTACACATTTTCATACTATTCTACTACAAGGTTCTAGAGTTATATATGCAAGAAATACCATTCAATTATTTTTTCTCTTTCCATTAGAAATTATAGTTTTAATTTTTAAACATTTTTTTTTGACAATTTTAACCCATGGTTGCCTAAATTGCATCTATAGATGCCTCAATCTACAATCATCCCTTGACTTAAGGTTGCCCCCTCAATTTGTTGTCAACCCGTTGATCTGCAATTGCCCCCTAATCCAAAGTTGCCCATGTTGACATAGTCTTCGCTTTCCATGTCACTCTTATGAACCAACTATAAAAGAGAAATCCATTTACCTTGGGAAAAAAATCCTAAATCCTTACTCAATACTATGGTTACCCTTACTCAACATTTGTCCTATACAACATGTGATATTAGATGCCAAAACTTAAAAGCTTGATTGTCATTTTACAATCTATCATCAACAAAATTTTGGATGGTGTAATGACGGAATTAATTCATTAATACTTTGTAACTATGTAGGGTAGAGAGGTTGCATTTGAAAAAAAAGACACTATCCATCGTAAATCCTCAAAGGGTATGGACAATTTGAAGAAGAGAGTTTGATCACTCATTGTCAAAATATAGGAATAGTATTCGACGTAAAACTTTAGACTTCATTTAAACATAGTAGAATAACTTTTTTCAAACAATTTTGAATTAAAAGAAATTGAAAAATAAATCTATCTTTCATTCACAAACCTCATTTGTGATCTTAAAACTCATAAACAAATTATAAACACTTTTTAGAGAGGATGTTTTGAAATTGTCAAAGAAAATAACCTGTAAGAGTATAGATGTCAAAACAAACATATATACTACTGAGTAAAATATAATATTAATCCAGAAATTAAATTTACAATGAATAAGTGTTTACTTATATACTAATCTCTGTCTAGCTTTTACTTTAACTAACTAAAAGTAAACTTTAAATTCTATCTTTAAACTGAAAGTTAACTTTAAGTTCTATCTTTGAACTGAAGTTATCTTAGACTAGCGAGTGTACATTCGAGCTTCTAACTAGGCTTAGCCCATGACATATGCCTCCTCCTCCTCCTTCGTAACTAAGAAGGAAGGAGAAGATCTGCCCAAGGAACAACTAAGCTTGCATCGCGCAAAGAGCGCTCATAATCATCCAAGGCCACTGCATTTTGCAAATGACGTAATGGTTCCCAAGTGGGCTCGGGCCAGCCAAGCCATTTCACAAGTAATTGCCAACTACGTCCTCGGCGCCGATGTCGCAATACCCATTCAACTGTGTACTCGCCGTCATTATCAGTAGTCGCATCTGAAGGATCTAGTGGATTGTGCAAAACAATACTAGGCTCATTATCATGTGCCAATTGAGAAGGCAAAGGATCCGCTCCTACCATCTTAACCAAACTCAAATGGAAAACATGATGAATACCGGGAGGAGTATTCAAACGAACCGCATGTGTACCAACACATTCAAGCACGTGATAAGGAAGGGCAATCCAATCGAGCTTCTTGATCGGCCGTGTTGTATTGATGTTTTTCAATTTCAACTAGACACGGTCACCCGGACGAAAGACTTTGGCCACGGAATGTCGTGCGTTAGATTGACGTTCTTGATTTTCTTGCGCAATCGCCATTGCTGTTTTCGCCATATCAGCACTATGACTCCATTGCTCAACAAGCTTACGTCCCTTCTCCGCCGGTGATAAGGAAGATCCTTGCTCCTCAGGTATGGTAAAATCCATGAGAGATTGATGAAAGCCGTGAATCATAAAAAATGATGACATACATGTGGACTGCGTTACCTGATTATTCAATGCCATCATTGCTATTGGCAACTGAAGAGCCCAATTGTCTTATTCAAATGCAGTGAAGATGCGAAGGTATGTTTCAAGTTCTTGATTGGCACGCTTCGTTGCACCGTTTGTCTCTCAATGAAAGGCTGTCGACAATCTCCGTGTGATCTTCAGCAATCGATACACTTCTCCCCACATCATACTCACAAATTGACTGCCGCGGTCGGAAACGATTGCAATCGGTAGTCCGTAATGTTGAAAAACTTGCTCTAAGAGTTTTTGAGCCACATCAATAGCACGAATTTCCTTCATTGGCACAACAATGATGGATTTGGACAAACGGTCCATCACAACTAAGATATTCATATAAGTGTTACTTAGTGCCAAGCCGGTAATAAAGTCGATGGAAAGTTCCGTCCATATTCGTGCGGGAATTGGCATAGGTTTTAATAAACCTTGCTTTTGCTCACGCCAAATCTTAGATTTTCCACAGACATTACAATTTCATACAAATCTTCGAACGTCTTGAATCATTCCAGGCCACGTATATTTGCGTGCGAGCAAGTCTCGTGTTCCTTCACGACCTGGATGTCCAGCCAATGGTGAGTCATGAATAGACTGAATCAATCGCGTTCGAAGTGGTTCGTACGCCGGTATCCATATTCGTCCACGCCAACGTAGCCGATGGGCTCCATCTACAGAGCATTCACTAATTGTGATCAGTAGGCCCCATTCTTTTGGTAATCGGCGTTCGCCATCCATAACAGCCTTCCGCATCTTCCAATATCGATGATTCGTTTTGAGTCCAGCATCCCACAATGCAATCATCTCTGCGTCTGCAAATGGACATATGGGACGTGGTGTCATCATTGACTCCATAGCCACGATTTCCGAATCCGCATCGCCATCTTTTATCCATGCGGATTTTGCAACCACTTTCAAAGCGTTACCATCTCCTTCCAATAGTTGATGATGTCGGTTCATGATCTTCCCTTCAACCGTAATCGACCCCTTTCCTGTGTGGCGGTAACGACTTCGCGTCTTGCCGATCGAAGGCATCAATAACTGGCATCAACCAGTCTGAAGCATGTTGCGCAGGATTCTTGTACACCTTCTGTTGGAGCGCCTTCTGAATGTCAACCAAACTAGCAGTAAAAATCTGTACAGGTTCATCGCTAGCTTGCAAAGTCCGGATTGTTGCTGCCTGTATGTCCCGAATTGGTTCCGATATAATGGGTCGAGTCTTGACAATCATCTTGAAAGGCTTCCAAATGCAAACCTCATCTTTAGCAGGTCGAATGCTAGCGTCATGTCGCTCCATCCAACCTTTTCTAAAGATGACATTATCAATTTGTTCGGGAATAACATATGCAACAATTCTTTCTTCTATACCGTTGATATCAACTTTAAATGTTGCTATGCATTGAATCATAGGTTGCTCCTTTATGGTTGTAACTTGTTCGAGGGGTCTTGGTTCGATTGGTGAAGAATCTAATCTGTTCTTCTTAACAAATTGCTTAGACATAGTTGCAAAGCATTAGCATCCAGAGTCGCATAAAGCACGAGTGGATAAAATTGAATTGATCAAAATATCAATGTACATACCATCCGTGTCAAGATTCTTATGTGAACGCCAACTTTTCAACTTCAACAACTTGCCTACATGCTTCCGACTTAGTCTTTTGCCGAAAGCTACTCGTTTTCCGATCCCATCTCAGAGTCAAAAGTCTCCACCTCTTTGACCTCCTCTATGACAACATTACTCTTCTTTTTGACTGCGCACACCTTTGTGGTCTTCTCTGCGTCTTCTTTTTTAATCTTTCCTTGGGCATCACCCTTCTTTGACGAACAATCATTCGCGCAGTGGCCACGCTTCAAACATAAAAAACATCGACCTTCATGTCGGCACTTCTCTTGTTCATCTGGCGTCAGGCATCTTTGAAGCTTTCCTACTTGAACGGTAGGTGTCCAATCCATCTCATCTCCATCGGGCTACACGTGATTTGTTGTTGCCATCGGAGATGCACGGCCTTTCTGATATTGAAGGCAATCGAATTGAGAATCAACTGCCAACAAAGCCTGCACAAAAGTGCCGTAGTGAACATACGTGACGGGCCCGATCATCGCGTGTTGCATCTCCACGTTGAGAGCACCTCGAAGACATCCAATTTTCACCATGTCAGGAACCATGGTAAGCTGACTTTTACCAAGCTCTTTCTCAAACTTAGGCAAAAATGTTGCAAACAATTCTCTGCCTTGCTTCATCGCCTGAAGCCTATTCAACGCCCGCGCCGCTGCATTTGGGTCGATAAAAATGCTATCAAGATGCTGAACAAAAGTTCTTGCATCACAGTCCGGTTGGTTTTAGTAGAATGATACTACCATCAACTGCGCTTTTGCCTCCATCCTAGTGAACAAATACGCCGCTTGGTCTTGGGGTGTCCCGAGTACTACCCCATCAATTCGAAGCTTATTATCAGCTCCGACCTTCTACATCGGGTAGCTCTTCCGACTACCATCGAACTTCGAGATGTCCGGCAATCATTTACGCAACGAAGGAGCAGTAACTCCATACTGCTGTTGTTGCAAAGATTGCGGCATCATCAGTAACAAAGATGGACCTCCCAATTGCTTTTCAGCAAGTTCTGAACACAACCTCATAATCTCCCGTCAATAGTCCTCCTCCGTATATTCTTCTTGCTGTTGCTGCTGCAAGATCTCCTCGTTCTCCTCGTTGAAAAGCGCACTGTCTTCCATCTCCAAAAAGTACACGCCTCAACCAACGTCTTCAAGCTTCGCAAAGCTTTCCTTTGCATCCCAGTTCTGTAGTCGTCTCCTATCGTTACTACGAGGGTGGATAAAGTCCTCAATCAACTCGTCCAAGTTTTGCTGTTTGAAAAGCAAGGGTGGATTAAGCCCCTTCAAAGAGAGAGAATTTCTGGATTATGTAAGAGTATAGATGTCAAAACAAACATATACTACTGAGTAAAATATAATATTAATCCAAAAATTAAGTTTACAATGAATAAGTGTTTACTTATATACTAATCTTTGTCTAGCTTTTACTTTAACTAACTAAAAGTAAACTTTAAGTTCTATCTTTAAACTGAAAGTTAACTTTAAGTTCTATCTTTGAACTGAAGTTATCTTAGACTAGCGAGTGTACATCCGAGCTTCTAACTGGGCTTAGCCCATGACATAACCCTTCCAACCCCTCTCTTAATTTCTTTCATAACTTTTGATTGTAGGCTTAAAATCTCAAATAGATTTTAGAAGATGAAATTTAGCTTTATTTCTTGATTTTTTTTAGTTTAAAGTTGTTTATAAAAAGTTATTCTACTATGCCTAAATGAAGTTTGAATTTCTAATTGAATACAATTTCTATTGTTAACTTAACTAGGTATGAGCAATTGAGCTCCTATTAATCTTATTTTACATATCTTACATGGGTTGTTTTACCTCTTACCACTCCACTTGTATAAAAAGGTTGTCTTCTCATTATCTAACACTTACAAAAAGTAGTATTTAAGATTCACTTTAGGTGGCTACCAAAATTTATTTTTTTGATTCTAATATTGAAACTTTTTAATAATGATATTTTTAAGTGCCCAAATTTATTTTAGACTCAAATCGAAAATTAGGCACCAATGTGCTTAACTTGCTAGTCAAGTACAATAGTCATTTTGAGATGATTTCTTGTGCAATGAGGAATTTTTTAATTTAAAATCCAATTTGTGAAGAGTTAGAGATAAACATTTAGAATATGTAGGAAGTTTTCAAGAACTTTGACTTCATAGATTGCAAGATAATAGGGCTAAAAGTTTTAAAAAAAACTTTTTTTTAAACTACATCAATATAACTAACAAGTTTGACTCCTTTTAGAATGTGATTAGAAAGCTAATTTTTTATTTTTTGGGCCAATTGTATGTTGTATTTTTGCAAAAGATGTCTAAAAGATGCCCAAATTACCTAGATTGCCCAAAAAATTTAGGGCAATATAACTTTTGATCCTCATTAGAAAAAAATTATATTTCTACTAAAGGGTTGTATGTTCACACTTTGTATAGAAATTTCATGAACATCTAACCAAAATTGACTTCATAGGAACCTATCCAAATTTTCAATTGTCTGCTCACAATAGACAATTGGCTTTTAGGGGTTAACTCAATCCTAATTAGATGTCCCTCTGGCAACAACACCAAAATGTGATAAGAAGGTCATATTTGTTATATTGAGACTTTTCGCAGAATTTGAGATAGAATGATAGTTATTGTAAATTCATTTAAAAAAATAGTAATTGAAACCAATAATAAATAATGGTCAAAGAGTTATTCTAAAATAAAATTCTATAAATTGGCATTGTTACCTATATATAAAAAAATACTAATAAAGAGATAAAGTGGTTTATCTTCGAGTCGAAGATAAAATGAGATTGCGAAAAGTCTCAATATAACAAATATGACCTTTAAGATTTTATGATCATCTAGCTTCGAATTTAAATGCATACCTTAAAATTTGATCCAAAGAGACTAGGATAAGTAGGTATATTAACAACAAATCCAAATTGATTAGCACAACCACAAGAATAAGATGTTCCTTTCAAATTTGTTTAATTCCAAAATTTGTCTTTTTACTCTTAAAGGCCAAAAAAGATAGAAAACTAGCCAATTAAATTTCCTCTTCTTTACCACTTATATTATTGCTTTTTCTAACATGAATTGTTTACCTTTTTTTCTACCTACTTGACTTTTTCTTTTAGCTAAGGCAATTGCTGACCTATTAGGAACTTGTACTCTAAATACTCAGTCTTACAAGTCAACTTGGAATATGTAATTATATTTCAAAATTGGAACTGGATTTTATCTAGTTTAGGATCTTTCTTCTCATTCATTCTTTCATTAAGCTCATAAATTCATGTTCCAATTTAGATTACAAAATATTTCAAATAGACTATTTTTCATTTCAATACTCAATACTATCCAATTTATCTAATTATTCATTCTTGACAATATTCAATTAGACATACATGCACATAGATTTACTTTCCTATTAAGTAATCTTTCAATCACTTTACATCTAAGCTCTATTTTGGACTGACATACATATTTAAAGTTATGATAACTTCAAATAAAACATTCACTTAATTTCCAAAGTCACAATTTAAGCACACGCAAACGTGCATGAGATTTTCCAATCGATTTATTATTTTCTACAGTATATATATAGAATCAATCCTCAATTTGTATATTTTTTCACTTCCCTCAATTAGCAAAAATACTTAAACACTAATAAATTAATTCCAATTCAAGCAAATATAAATTTAACATTTAATTGCCACTTAGGGACATTTGTATAGTACAATGCACTACTTTTGATTGTTTTTCAAGTTTTCAAGTTTTCAAGACACCACCTACTAAATTATGACTTACAATTTTGCAAAAATCTATATCTATCTAGATGGAAGATTATGTGATTTATTGAATTCTTTTTTTGAAAATAAACATCTTCTAATAGTTGAAATGAGACATTTAAAAAAAGAGTAGTCTACTATCATATTGCCTTTACGTAGTCAAAAATCTAAAAAATTCAAAAAAAATAAATTGTTGATAGATCTCTTAGTGAATACTTTTTTGAATAGACAAGTATGGCAAATAAAATTCAATAGATATTTTATTTTTATTTTGGGATAAATAATTTTTTTCTATATTAGTCTTTTTTACTTGATAAATTATTTTTTATAATGAAATTTTATTTTGATGATTTGAACTTTAGATGGACTTCATAATGAAATTCTAAATATATAATTAATAATAGGAAATTTTCACCCTCAAAGTCTTTCCATTGTTTCCTCAAACCATCATTAAAAGAGAGATTTCAAAATTCTACATATTTAAGATAATTAATTTTTGAAAATTTAAATTTAAATTATCATTTCATTTTCAGATAAATTTAAATATTGGCCCCTTGAATTTTGTAATTATCCAATACTAAATCTTCTTAAAACCAATTTAGAAACCAAAATTTAATAAATATAGACAAAAATGCACATTAAATGCTTACAAGTGCACAAATGGCTTGTTTTAGAACTTATTGACTATAGCTTGCAACCACCCTTAGACATTCAATACAATCAACAATTAATACAATCAACAGTTAACTCAATTCCAACTTGTCAAACACAATTATACACATAGACATAGATTCACATACACTAACATGACACCATCTTTCTATATCAATAAACAACACTCACAAACAACGTCAATACAAAAGTCCACACAATTAGAATCACAAATCCCATTTAAAAAACAACAAATCTATTATAATAAAAACATTGCAAAAGACCAATAACAAACTAGACTCATGCTCTCTTATAGTTATAGAACTAATTGAATTAAAAGAACAAAATCTTAACCCCTAAGGTCCCAAAGTCCCTCCCAAAGACAAAACAAAGGCTTGTATATTCTTGATTCTTAATGAGATTTTTTGAAACTCTTTTTAAAATAGAAAAACACATTAGCTTTTGGTGAATGTAATTTTTATTTCAATCAATGCTGGAAAGCAAAAGTTATGCCACAATAAGCTCAAAATAAGGGAGATTGAATTGCAAAAAAATCTACAAATATTTGAAAATAATATTTTAAAAATTTCCTCATAAATTATATTTTTGTCCACATGTAAAACTTTTATTCATTCAATTTAGATTAGCAATGTGAAAGTTATGAAGCTTCGTATTTTGCAAGTAATTATAGAAACTTCTTAAAAACATAACATACTTGATTTTGAGCAATTCAAGTTTAGAGCTATAATTGCTAATTGACATTTTAGTTTTTCCTTCAATTTTGTACCAACTTCTGTTTAACAATTTTTTAAGAATGAAAATAAAGTAATTTAAGAAAAATTAGAATTAGAACTCAAATGTTCAACATCAAAATTTTAAAAACAAAATATTAAGTAAAAAACTTTTAAGTTAAGAATATTCAAAATCAAATGAATATAATTACAAAACATGCTCAAAAATTCATTTTCTTTACTTTAAAGTGCATTTATCATGCAATCTACATAATAAAAATTTCTAAAATTTCTTCCACATATTTATACTGGTCTAGTACAAGATCTTGTCTTTAGAAGCAAAAAAAATAATTTATAATATTTTTTATGAAAAAAAAGGCTTTGGGAATTCAAAGATTAAACGTTTGAAATGATGGTAAGCAAAACCAATTAAAAAACTATCAAAGATCCCCCATGGATGCTTATTTGGTAATTTGGTTGTTACTTAATGACATGTTGGTTATTTCCAACTATTTACATTTGAAATTCAATTTCTAATTTCCAATTAATTATCTTTAACAATACTCATTCCAAAATTTTCAATGTCAAAAAGTTCTTACTAATCCCTCACCTTCTAGAGTTTTATAATTCTTATCAAAATGTATAGTGAGCACAAAATATACTAATATTTGTAGAATCTTTGTTCAAGTGTTGATTGACCATACTATACATTGACTCTTTATAAAAACCTACTACTTAAGTTTTCAATTGGTTATTCAAAAACTACTTCATCTTTTAGGAATTAAACTATCTTTATTCTTAAAATTGCACTTGCAAATAGTGTTAACATAGTTATAATGGTGAAATGGTCTTTTTATTACTTAAAGAAATTTTAGATAGAATATAGAATGATTGAAGTAGATGACTAATAGAAATGTATAGTATAGTGTACAAATTTTTATTTTAAACCCTAAAGGCCAAGTTGCATTTTTTGGCAACATAGTTGCCCAAATTCTCTATGTTGGTATTTGAGAGTAGGTATGGATTGAATCTTTGATCATGTAGTCAAAAGTTATAAAAATTTTCAGGCCTTGGAGCTACTCTTCAGGGACATTTTCTATGAAAATTTTAGCAAAAATTAAATAAAAATTCCATTTGTAGTAAGCTACCCAAATTTGCTATGTTGCCAAAAAAAACACAATTTGGTCGTCTAGGGGTTAATCAATATTTTATTGAACATAAAAAAATTGTTAACCAACCAAAATTTAGATATTTCAAAATGTGCAAGAATTTCTTCTTGAAGAAAAAGTTACATTATAAAACTTTGTTTGTTCACTTCTAAGTGTTTTTTTTACCACTTTTGAGTATCAAAATTCAATAATCAACAACATTTCAATGGATTTTTGTCTTTTTAAAAAAATCCAATAGGCAAGGAAGATGTATTTCTTTTTATTTGTCCCAAAATGATCTTCCAATTGAACATTGTGATGTTGGAAGAAAGAAGCTAGCAATTGAGGTTCTCCATTATGTTTATTAATATAGATATCAATCAATGATTGGAACCATTCTTATTTTTTGCATCTTATTGAGTATTACTCAATTGAAAGAAATGAAGCTATGGACCTTTCTAGATTTGGAGCCACACTAATTTGTCTACAAAATAATTTTTCAAAGATAAGATAAAATTGAAATGGATAAGTTACAAAGAAGTTAAAATGACAAGTATGTTCAAAGATAAGATAGAATTGCATCTTACTACAAATGTCTAAGAAATTTTATTATTCAATATTGAAATGCATGTGGTTTGAAAAATGTTTTTAATTTCCAAACTTTATAAGGACAGGTTCCAGGACAAATGTGCACCAAACTCTACAAACACTTCAAAATAGGTTGAAATAATGTTATTTTCAATCTTAATCTCAAACATTTTGTCTAATAAAAAGATCATTTTAACATGGAGAAAGTATTGATTTTAAAAATTTATAATTAATTTATCAATTGCAAGAATTCAAGAAATATAAAACAATTTAACTCCTAAAGGACTAAGGAACCTAATTTGAGCTTTTTAAAAACTTCTCAAGCTTTGTTTCACATCATTTTCATAAATATTGCAATAAATAGAAGATTGATTTTTTTTTTAATTTCAATGTCAAAACGAGAAAAAAAAATATAAGTAAATAAAAATAAAAATTATTTTTTGGGGATTTTATAGAATGATACGTACTCAAAAAAAATTGAACCATTCAACTCTAAATAATGAGGTAAAAATTATCAATTTTGTTTTGTAACAATAGAGATAGAAAAAACACATAAATTTATCTTTAGCTTTCAATTTTGAAAATTTTCAAATAAAAATAAAAATATAGGATACTGATTTTTACAAAATGCACAATGAATATGTGTTTATTTTCTAAAAATGTTGAAAAACAAAACTTCACATTTTGGAAGGACTAAAAAAGTTTGTATTTTGAAGATTAGGCATATTGAACTTGCAAATTGGTTGAGATATTTGTTTTAAAATCTTGTAATAACATACTTGAATATGTTAGTTAACCTCCAAATGTCCAAACTTCGTTTTGTGGCAACATAGAATTTTTGGGTAGTTCACTACGAATGGAGTTTTTATTTTTTTTTGTTGAAATTTTAATACAACATGTGCCCAAGGAGTTGCTTTAAGGCCCAACAAATTTCATAATTTTTGACTTCATGGTTAAAAAGCTATTGTATGATATGTACTTTTCATTGCTCGATGGGCAACTGAAGCAACAAAAAAAACTTCTTTAAAAATCATTTTTTTAAGAAATTAAAATTTGAAATTAGTTCTTTTGATTTTTATATATTTGGAAAGCTTTGAATCATTCTATTCTCATAAATGAATGAAAAGTTAAGAAGAAAATTAGTTTGTGGGAATTAGTAGGTTGTTATAGAATCCTTACTCTAAAATAAACTTTGAAGTCCTTTATTGAATTCAATTTTTAATATTTTTGAAAAAAAATAAAAATATTGGGTGTAGATTGTTTATTACAACATTACAACCATTGGGATTGGCATTTTTCAATTCCATAAATAAATTGTTAACAATTTAGTATTTTAAATCATTCTTTATTCCTTTCTTTTTACTATTTTTTTCCTATATGTTGTATGATTCCAAATGATTTGAAATTTTTCAAGCATGTAGCCAACTTGACTTGAGAAATGAATTTGAAGAGTAACTACAACTTTAGACAATTTTTTCATATAAATGTGACCTTTTGAAGTACAGCTACTCGAATTTTAGCAGGGTCGAAAAAAAAAAACTTATCACTTCAAATGCTAATATCTTGCAATCTACTCGGTGGAAATTTCTAAGTTTTTTTCCACATGTTTTTAAACAAGCTTACTACAAGATCCTACAGTTATATGTGTTCAAAAATGTTTTTCATTTAATTTGGTGCTTATATTAGAAATAATAGTTTTAGAGTGTTTTTGGTAAAAACATATTCTTCGACCTTTAGAAATTAAAAGATCCTTGGCTTCACCAACTTTGGTAATCATTGTTTTAAAGTGTTTTTAAACTTCTAAATATAATGGTTCTTTGGAGAAGTAACCATAGATTGTTAAACCAATTACTATGGAAATCATCTTTTCATATACTTTGGAAATTTTTGCATAAAAAAATACCAAAACCCCTCATTATTAGTCAAATTACTATACAATTTTTTTCCTATATTAAATTCTAAGAATGAACATCTATACTTTTGCCTCACATAGAAGAATTACTCATCAGCCATCAAATAAATAATCCCTTGAAAATTTATCTTTTATAATTGAAGAAGTTACTATAACTATTTCAATTATTGAATTTATAAGTACATATTTTGTTTTAGCATTGAACAATAAAGTCATTCATTGATCACTCTTTGACCTCATCATCTCAAAAGCCTTATTTGTCAAACTAATTATTATAAAAATTATTCTCTTAGGAACTACCATATGAATCATTTGTTTAAAAAGACCAAAAGCTCTCATTAAAGATCAAATTATTGTACAAGACTTTTCTTTGACCATAATTTTAAAAATGAATGCTATTACTATTGTCCTATTCAAAAAGACTCTTTGGCTTCTACTAGATATTTTTAAACTGTTGCTTTCCGACAAAGCTAAGAATTAAGTATCTTTAATACTTCTAAAATTAAAGTCTTATATTTTGTCAAACACTTAATTAATAGATAATCAACCTTGACTTTCAACATGAAGCTGAAGTTTGATTTATACAAAGGCGATGAATTTTCATTTTTATTTACTTAAATATCCACAATAAAAAACTTTGTTTTATAAATTTAAAATTCAATTTTATACAATATCCATCCATAATTAGAACAAGTAATCAAACATATAAACAATATACTTCTAAACAACAATATTTAATGACTCTGACCTTAATATAAAATAATAATTAAAATAACTAAAACAAGTACATTCACATGACATACATGTTGACATTTTCAATGTCCTTGCATGCACGTTACCTCCTTTAGATATTTTTTCATTCTTTCATGAATTGATGACACATCATTGCTTTAGAAACTTTTTTTCAATAATATATGTCAGTGATGAATGATTGCTTACATATTTTAGTAGTACAAAAATTTTCAACCATTCAATTTTATATAATTAAATATTTTTAAATATCAATTTAACAATCATCAATTTTATAAAAGTAGAATGAAAACAGTGATTATGAAATATTTAAATGTTACGTGTATAATAAAATAATTATTATAACATTGCAAATAATACAAAAATAAAAACAAATCTAAAACTGATACAATAAAATCATTATCAATGTACAATACACTATAACTAATTCAAATTTTAATGTATGATCATTCACCATAATATGATATTCAGTTTACAAATAAAAGAACATATTTCAATGTGTACACGACACAATGCAACATTTGTTGCAGTTAGTATAATCTAATTCACACCTTAACTTTCATCAATAACTAATTTTGTTCCTAAAATTGCACTACTAGGTCAAAAATTTCCAAAAATACACATTATCAAAGGCTAATAATGTAAGCTTCAGTTACAGAGAAGGTGCATAAAATATTCCTGAACTTGATCCAGACTCTGTTAACAACTCCCACTCACCACTATGTATAATTGAACTGTCTTCACAGTTAAAGATGGGACGTTGTGCATGTGTATGTGCACAATACATTACTCCAGAAATTTCAACAGGAGGCCACATCATTGATACTGCATTCATCACTCCTTCATCTACACACAAATAATAGAATCATTGTCGCAATAATCTCAAAAAAGTCATACAATTACGAAACAACTGTTAAGAAGTATTAACTTGAAAAAGACTAAGAGAACACAAAATTCCACAAGGAGGTGGAAGCATACCATGCGTGATGCATAATATGTTTTCCGAATGAAATCTATTGGCAATCTTCTGCAAAGTAGTAGTATATCGACTTTGCATATCAGCTACACTCTCCCTACAAGAAGGTAACTGCATGAACAAAACACAATTTCCAAATTAGTAGGATGCTAATTTCAAAAAACAAACCAAAAGAAAGCACACAAATTACGTATTTTCAAAACTAGCATGCAACTACATATGGTAAGTGCTAAAATGCAAATTTTACACCTTCGGATGGTAATCAATAGATTGCAAATTTATACGCTAATAACATTTATCATCCCTTTTGAAATAAAATTGACAAACATAAGCCATAAAAAAATCACCCAAACTCTTTTCCAACACTTTCATCATAATTAATAAATCCCAAGCAACCGTAATGAGCATCTTTTTGAATTAGCAAGAGCTTCACCGCTCATACAAGTGGAACAGATCCACATCAGCAAAACCATGTCCTGCTCAGTGAAAGTGCACTAATGCAGAATATAACCATTGATAGCAAAAGAAAAGAGTCTCTGAGAGGGTATTCCATACACAATCCAACTGATGGGAGAGAAAAAATAGTTTCTCTGTATATATGTCTGTACCGTTTGCCTAATAGGTTGATAAGAAGTATCATAAATCTCAGAGGGCAGCAGCGAGTAAAGCTCAGGCAGGTCTAACGCCCACAACTCCAACGAGCTCTTGTGGGCTACTTGCAAAGGACGAGAAATCCCTTGCCTTTTCATCGCTTCGGCAAGTCCAAACTCAATCGACGCCTTCTCACGCACAAAGCCAAGCAAACTAGATCATTATTCCATTCCACAAAAGAAGCACTTACGTTTGCTGCTTCCCCAAAAGATACACCAATGTTTACTGATCCACACAAAATGCACCGATAAAGATGCACCAGTGTTTATTCATTTCACTAAGTATAAACTAGGTTCAGGTCAAAGCACAAAAGATGAACGGGTTTTGGTTTGATTCCACCATTTTCAGTTCATTCCACATACATATACCGGGTTTCAATTGATTCCACGAAAGATGCACCAGCTCCAGATCGTTTCACAGAGGTTGACCAAGTTTCAGTTTATTCCACAGAAGATGCACCAGTTTCAGTTGATTGCACCAAAAGCTGTCATTAAGCTCAAAAGAAGTTCTGAAAGAAAATGAAATTAATTCAGGGTTTAAGTGATTAAGAGCATACTTTGAGAGCAGGGACGGAGCCCGAGGCCGCATTCGCACTGACCCGTTGTTCCAAACTCGAAGGCAACAGGCACAGTCCCGCGATCACTTCCGCCGCCGTCTGCACACACCTCAAGAAGGGCGACATGACCACGCGCGTGATGTTCCAATCCTCCATACGCAAGTTCCGCCCCACTCGCCACGCCTGCATCTTACCTCGGTTGGTGAGAGGCGGATCCCACGCACCCCCCTCTCCGTCGTCCTCCCCACTCCCGGCCTCGCCGTGACGCAACACGAACAAGTTCTGAACAAACGGGTCCGAGTCGGTGGAGGACGATTCGTCATCAAGTACTGCTTCGTGGTCCTTAAACGAGCCGCCACTTCGATGGGCCTGCACGAATCAACAACACACAAAACACACACACGAAACTTAATCCGCAGTTTGCCGAGAAAATTCACATTGAAGCTCCCGGAGGAATGAAACTCGATCACCGAAACAGGACAAAGCACAATATGCCCACTCCCCCCCTGAAACTCCACGACTCAAGCTTAACATTTCCCAAGCGAAAAAACAAAGAAGCTTCAAAAAACAGAGAAAACCCAAATGAAGAAAGCACGGCGATGACAGCTACCTGTAAAGCTGGCATGGTGTCGGGTCTGTCTGGTGAAAACACCACCTCGACTGGACTCGGATTGCAGCCAATAAAAGGAGAAAAAGAATGAAACGAAAGAAACTCCAAAACACAAAGGCTCCACTCCAGCAGCCTTGAATACCCAGAAGCTTTCCCCTTTCAACAGCCTTCTGCGACAAGAGCTTCCCTTCCCCCCCAGCAGCAGCGTCTACGTAAAGAACTCCGACCTGATCCCCAAAGCCAGACCAGCATTCACTCGGTCACAGCAAGTGGGACCCTGTCCAGAAGAATCATCCCGATAGTAGCACGATGTTGCGACCTCCGACACTGAGAACTATTTCTACAAGGATCGCAACTTGGGAAACAAACTACTGATCAATCGGTTGTGGGAGTGGGGGTGACCGGAGCTCAAGCTTCGAAAGTGGTGAATGGAGGGAGGAGGGTTGCTTGGGAGTTGAGTCGAATGTTAGAACGACAGCAGTTGCTCGCGGTAAACCAAAGTTGGGGAAACACCATCGTTGGGATCGTTAAGGAGGTTTAAGCTTATTTTGGTTTTGCAGGAGAAGCTCGCGGTGGTGCGACAGACAGACGACGTTGTGGGGAAGGACCGTCGCCGACGTGCCGGAGGTCAGGCCGGGCGAGCTGCACTAGTGGTCCGTCCGACGGTCCGCCCTGGAGCCTGCAAAAGTGCACGCAACGGACCAGTTAACTTATAGTTGTTTAACTAAACTAGGAGGGAAGGGTTTTACTCTCATTGATTATCTTAGAGCGCATTTAATCAATTAGTGTAGGTAACACTTAATATTATTATTATTATTTGGAAAAAACTAGCAGCTAGTTCAAAGTTAACTGATGGAATTGGGGAAAAAAAAATTGTTTGCAATTTGAAAACATTGGCAAAAATTTGGTGAAAAAATCTGTAAAATTTTTATTTAAAGTAGAAAAAAGAGAAAATTATTGGATTCAAATCTTTAAAAAAAATTCAATATGAGAATTAAAAGAAATTAGCTGATAAAACTCAAAAAAAAATCCCCAACATTGATCATTATTGGGGTGGGTGAATGACAATATTTATTGTATTGTACCAATTTTCTTACAACTACATAGATTTGGTGAAATTAATTTTCTTAGTTATGCAAGTTTTTCCTCTTCACTAATAGGAAGATCAATACACTCCTATAGGTGATTGCAAAAAACACTTGACTTGTTTTCATGTCACAATTAGAATGACTCTTTTGTCATACGTTGTAACTTTTGAATTTCAAACCCCAATGCTAAAAATTTAAAATCCGTTTTTAGTTAACTTGATCATAATCATATTTCTTATTTTTTATAAATTTTTAAGAATTACTTTATATTTAAATGTTAGGTTTGTTAATATGTCACACTTTCAAGTTTCGAGGTTTTTATACTAAATACCGATTCAAATTAATGATTTTAGGTTGAAATTTTTGTGGTATATTTCTATAGTAGGTAGACATATCCCTACAAAAGGGCATCTAAAAAAACATTATGTTATATTCTCCATGTTCGTGCAAAGAGGCCTCCCATGCGCACACACTTATAAACATTAGAAATGGTTTTGACCAAATTTTTTTAATAAAATTTCATCACCATGAAGTCTTTCCGAGTGGATTTTTGTTTTGTTTTATTGAAAATTGATTTTCCTATCCTCTACAAATTAAAATGTCGAAACTATTTTGTTTAAAATTGTATTCTTTATAAAATAAAATGTCCAAATTGTTTGGTTGAAAATTGTATTCTCTACAAATTAAAATGCCCAAATTTTTTGACTCAAATTTTTGAACACAGAATTATGGTAAAGAAAATATATAGTTGGACATTTTAATTTGTAAAAAATAGAAAAAAATCAGTTTTCAACAAAATTAAAAATTGGACATTTGAGAGGAGTTCTTGGTATGAGATTTGACCAAAAAAATGAGGTCAAAACCACTTCTAATGTTTACAAATGTGCACACAAAAGAGGCCTCTTTACATGAACATAAAAGACATAACATAATGTTTTTTTAGATGCCCTTTGGTAGGGACATGTCTACCCACTATTGGAATATACCACAAAAATTTCAACCCAAAATCATTAATTTGAACCGATATTTAATATAAAAATTCTTTGAATCTTAAAGCATGACTATGTAATAAAAATTGATTTTTAAATATAAAAAATAAAGAAAACAATCACGATTAAAAATTTTAGAAATAGATTTTGGGAGGGGGAGACATTGGGTTCATAATTTAAAAGTTATAGCATTGGATACAAACCAATTTTTCAAGACACTACAGAGAACACCCAATATTCCTTGCAATAACCCCTATGAGCCTTCTTTTGTGTGTTGATAGCTAGAAGAAATTCTTTATTGTTGATGTTAGAATTTGAAAAATTTGGAATTCTTATTGTGAATCGAAAATGCATTCAACAATCTTGACTAACTATTAACTATTACAGGGAAGATGCTTTCATTGCAATGCATCTTGCACTCTTGTACTTGACAAGATGGCCATGAATTTCATTAGATCAACCAAATGGTCATCTTTGATTGACAAACCACTATACCATAAACATATTTCTTAACTTACAATGGTTATTCTTATACTTTACATCCATTGGTTCTTGTCTTAATTTTTTGAAATTGTACAACTATTGGTCATGAAAATCTGAAAAAAATTCTTTACTACTAATTTTGAATATCCAAAAATCATTTTTGAATTTTTTTAGAAAAAAGGAACACATTGACATATGAATAGAAAAAAATCAATTCAAAATTAGGAGTGTTGAATTTTTTTTTTAAATGCCAAAAGCCAAGAAATCCAAATCAAGTTGTTGAATTGTCAAACTCCTAAAAGTATTAAACTATGTTGGTAGCTATGTACTTAAATTGACCTATGTGTATGGCATATTTGTGAAGAACTACACTAATGATGATAAATAGTGTTACCTACACTAATTTATTTTAAAAAGTCACAAGTTTTTACTCTCGATGAATATTTTTACCAACTATGGGTGTAGAGTTCTCCCACTTAGAATGATACTAGGATTTATGCACTTTGTAAAAATATTTATGAAGAGTAAAAACTTATAGCATTTCTAAAACATTTAGTAACACTATTTATCATCATTAGTTTAGTGTCTAGTTCAAAGTTAGTTGGTAGAATTGAAAAAAAAAAATGCCAATTGCAATTTCAAAAGATTGGCAAAAAAATGGTGAAAAAATGTATTGAAATTTCTATTTTGAGTTAAGAATAGAAAAAATAATTGGACTCTGTACTTAGAGAAACAATTCATTTTAGGAATTGAAAAAAAAAAGTTGATAAAATTCAAAAAAATTCTTGAACATTGATACAATCATGGCTCTTTTTTTTTTTTGGCTTTATAGTGCCAGATTGCACTTGAAAAAAATAATTTGGGTAAAAGCTGATGACAATTTATGATTTTTTTTGCCAAAAAAAATTCAAAAGAAGAAGAAGAAAAACTTGGATGAAATCGCCAAACTCTGGATGAAAACATAAATATAGATATGTGATATTTTCTATCTAATATGTGGATGTATGTTGAAATTTGGAGCAGCACTGTAACATTTTCTATCGCCACCTTGGCACTTCTTTAAAAATGAAAAAAAAAACAAAAAAAAACAAAAGCCCTGGATCCAATGGTCCTTCGAGCTTTTGAAAGCGGGGCAGGAAGGTGGAAACTTATACTTTACATCCCCTTGATTATTTCCGAAACTGACCTACACGTACGGTACCGGTACTGTAGTGCTGCATGTGATTTTTTCCTTCTCCGTCCCTCCGTCCCTCCTTCCATCCGCCCTGTCAATTCCGCAGGCCCAAGTGAAGTGACCCCTGAATTGAATAATCCCATCCCTGACACATGTCCCTTTCCCACCCTAAGACCTGCCTGAGGTAGTCCGAACCTGACCGTCACGCTCGGCACCTTCCCCTTGCTTTTGCTTTTACATCCTGATCCCGGCCTTTTCCCCCTTCTCCCGTGCCCTGGAGGCCGGGAGACCAGGAGGCCGGACAGACCCCGTCTCACCCCGACCCTGTGCCTTCGACCCCGTTGTGTTCGACCCCGTTGTTCGACCCGACCCCCTTCCGTTCATCAGTAACTTAGTCGCGGCCCGTCCCCTCCTGCAATTGGCTCCTCGACATCTGCTGACACAGGCTGCATGCATTCACGCTGCATGAGCCAGGTCCAGCAGCTTCGACTTCAGTAGACCATGAGCTGAACTTAAGGTAGAGAGGAAAAATGGCGCTCGACACGACTGGACACTACTACAGGACTGCCCATTATTGGCAGGAGGACCGACGAACGGAGGCCACTCTTCATCCTCACGGATTTCATCCTGTTGCCAAGTAGGAAGTTACAGTAGGAAGTAGGCCATGGCCCTCTTCTCATCGTGATCTCATCCTGCCGCCTGCCACTTGTTGTTTCGTGAATTCCAGTGGTCCGATTTGCGGTCGAAGTTGCATGCAGTGAGGGCTCGGCACCCTTCTTGCCATTATTGCGGGGGTCTGCCGGTGTAGAGGAGATCGTTTGGGAGATCATGAGCAATTATTCCGCCAATCAATTCAGCTTCTTATGGCCTTTTACGGTAGGCAGCAGGTGTCCAAACTTCGTAGAGACGGGAGATTTAAGTTAAGGGAGTAGAGTAAGAGTAAGAGGAGGCTCAGTCCAACAGGGAACTGACATTGGCCCTCCGTCCGAATTCAGGGGTTTCGAACTTTGGGAACTGGTTTGGAATTAATTAGAACTTGAACATTTCTATCACTGCAGTCAGGTGGAAGCAGCTGGCCCTTTGTTTTGCACCATGGGGCCGTAATTTTTTTTTTTTTGAAAGAGATGGTGACCATTAGAAGAAAAAAAAACTGAGGGAAAAAAAAGGAAAAAGTAGACCCAAGTGACGGGTCTGGTCAACCTAGGAGGACCATAGGGTCATATTGCATTGCACCCATTAGAGGATTTTCTAGGGGCTATAAGGGTTATTTCAGGGACATTCTCATCATTGTTCCCCGGTAGCCAAGGAATGACCATTGTCAAAAAAAAATATTTTGAAATGAGAAAAAAAGTTGGAAAAAAACTATCTTTTTTAATGATGTGATAGTCAATGTGCCACGTCAGGCAATAGGCGCATCAAGTTCCCAAGTCTGAAAACCTTAGGGAAATTACACCCCTCCAATGCAACTGAAAATCTTCTAATGATTTCAAAAGAAACAAGGTAGCTTCTTACCCTCTAGATTCCCATTGTCCCCTCGTGGGACAAATTAGATTTTAGGTAGGTTACAATGACCTCAATTTTTGGTGAATTTTTTTGAAACTTTTCCACAAGATAGAAAAATTGATTAGCTTTGTGGAAATATGATTTTTATTTCAATTCGTGCCCGGGAGCAAAAGTTATACTACAAAAAGTCTATAATTGAACTCAAAGGGTAGAACAAAAAAAAAATTCTAATTTTCCCCTCCTAAATTGTTATATTTTAGTCTACATGTGAAGCTTTGATTTGTTCTATTTGGACTAATAATGAGGAAGTTAAAGACAATCTTGTTTTTTGGGCAATTTAAACATCTTCTTGAAAAAATAACTTATAGGATTCATTTTTGAATGCAATTTTCACAATTTTTTACAATTTTTTTTAGAATGTTGAGTTTGCTTGCTAAAACAATCTCACCGTTGAGATTATTGTGTTTCAATCCCATCTAAGAGCTATCAATGATTTAGTTTTTTTTTCAATCTTCGACCTACATCTACCGAACAATTTTTTAAAGAATGAAAATCAAGTGTGTTTTATTTTAATTTATTTTAAATTATACTTTCAACTCAATTCTTCAATATAAAAAAATTTAAATTCAAAGTGTGTAGTGCAAAATTTTTCTACAAATGGTAGTCAAAGTCGTCTAAAATTGCAGGCTAGCATTCAAAAAAACATTTTTTTCAACTTTGAATGCTCATATCTTCCAATCTATAGGGTGAAATTCCATTAAATTTTTACCACATGATCTCAAAAAAGTGAAGTACAAGATCATATGGTTAGATTCTAAAAAAAATTATTTTCATGGGTGAACGCAACAAAAATGGCAGTTTTGAGTGTTTTTTGAGATAAAAGTGGCCTTGCAATTTTAAAGGTTAAAAAATAAAATAAAGATAGAACCACCTATATCCAATTGGAGATTCATACTCAAATTGTAGGGTGCATCTATAGCCAACCAAGGTTGAAACTGATTTCCAACCAAAGCTTGGAATGTATATTTTTCTTGTTTTCAAGATTGAGAGTAATAAGGTGATGACACATGTTCCAAAGTAGTGAATGTGAATGTAGTTCTTGAATGATCGGAAATAAAAAAATAAAAAAACTCTAAACATTGGCTACTGGTGAATAATACATTTTGGCTCCAAAATTCACAACAATTTCAATTTCAGGAATAAAATTTGGAAAAATTTGGAATCCCCATATTTCCTATTTTTCTACAAAAAAAATTATGCATCCCTTCATACTGCTCATCAAATATCAAAAAATTGCTTAAATGATTGGATGTGGGTGGTTCTCCCTTAGTGTCTATTTTTGACCAAGCAAAAGTAATCTTTATTCACCAAAATTCTTTCATTTTTATTCATAATGCAGACAAAGTCACCAAAATTAGATGAAAAAGTGGATAAATATGATTGGAAAGTGTGTTTTGGGTCCCAGAGATGGACAACTATGTAGAAATTCAATAATTCACCAAATTTAAAGTGATCACCATCGTAGCGCTTTTTTAGAAAGTATGGAAAGATTAGTTGGAAGCACACTTTTGAATAAGATGGTTTGCTCAAAAAGCAACCATTTAAGGGCCATGCTAGTTTGCCATTTTCATGAGTTTTTTTGGATGGGAAGATTTTTTAGGTCATTTTTTATACAAAGAGAAAATAGATGTGGCAAGTAACTAACATAAGTGATTTTATGTTTTTTGAAGCATTCTTGAATTACTAATGACTTTTCAAAAATTTCTATTGTGGATACCTATAATTTGTAACTATAGGTCTTCCAAAATTTGTTTCCTTACAACTTGTAAAATGATAATGAATAACCAAAGAGTAGGATTTGGCTCTTGTAATAAATAACACTTTATCCTCAATCCACTAAATGGCTAAAGACCAAGGACCACCTCATATTCAATCCAAAGCTAATCATATGATTGATTCAAAGATCAAAGATGGTCGCTTTTAGAGCAAACTACCTTAGGTGCAAAGAAACTTGAATCTAGATATTTGACAATGAATATGAACCACTTCAAAAAACTTCTTGAAGACCAAAAATTTAGAGGTCTTGCCCAATCACACTTACCAAAGTACATTGCACTTTAAATGTAGAGTGTGATTGACAAAATTATGCTTCAATAAGAAAGATTTGCCAAGACCTCTACATTGTTGTCTTTTAGCTAGCTTTTGAAGTGGTTCATTTTCACGGTCAAATATCTACATTTGAGTTTTTATACACCTACTCAAAGTACTTTTGGATGCACTTTCAATGACTACAGTCTAATTATATACTAATCAAAAGCTAGAAATAACTGTAAAAGGCCAATATGCTTTACCTAGATTGAGGATGCTCTAAATAAATTTTGGTTCTTCTCCAAGGTATCATAAGGTATCTACTTTTAAGGTGAACCAAACTTTTAGTACTCTCTTTTTAATTCTACCCTTGTGTACCTAAATAATACAATCAAAAAAGAAATTGTATAGTAAAAGTATATGATGACAAAGTTGGAATTTAGGTAGAATTAGGCAAGTTGACCTTAATTGCAATGTGATTCTTAAACCAACTTCTACATATATTTGCCTAAAATGTACAAATTCAATTTACAAGAGCAAAAAAGTTGATCTTAAATACACTTGAAATTAACATTGAGTCCCTTGAAAATTCATAGTCAATTTATAAGTTGTTCAAAATATGCAAGGTATAAGTTCTCCATTTGACTTCCAATAAGATCCAACCAAAATCTAGACAATTTAGACAACTTAGGAACCATGATCAAATACCTATTCAATCAATTTTAGGCATGATTATTTATACAAAGAGTATTTTCATTCAAAATCTTACTTTAAAACCCATTAAGTAATGCTAGAGACTTAATATATACATTCTTCTACTGATGCTTCATCAATTCTATCTATAGGAAGAGATTAAGTAATGATATGTCACTAGTAGAAAACAACATTTTAGACAACACAAAATAGATGATGTTTTTTGAAAATTGTGTTCTTGCGAATGCAGTTTTAGAAAATTTGTGTTCAAAGGAATGTAGTTTTCAGAAAACATCATCTATTTTGTGTTGTCTAAAATGTTGATTTCTACTAGTATATAATAGTTCAATGGTTGAAAAGTAATGAAGTCATTAGAAGAAATTTGAGGGCTCTAAAAGCCCATTTTGGGCTTGTTCCCTTACAACAAAGGAAACAACCCACTATCAAAAAAAAAAATTCAATTTTATTTAATTCTTCAAACGCAAAACAAATTTTTATTTTTTTTAACAATGACATGGCAAGGGCTTGGCCACGTCAGACCATTGCAGTAGTACAATTCCCGGAGTTTACAACGTTGCAATAGTATAGTTCCTAGAGTTCACAAGGCTTGATAACTCGCGGGCTTTTAGAGCCCTCAAATTTCTTCTAATGAGAATGAAAATGAGATGCACGTTAATTCTTGAAAAACTAAACATTTTTATTTTGAACAATAAATGAACAAAAATATGTTGCAAGCATTGAAAATCTTGTTCTCTTCATTGACATAAATGTCTATAGATTCTATAAATGTCTATAAATTCACTAACATTTGTATGCAATACAAATTATCAAAACTTTTCTTTGCAAATAATTGGTACAAATATGTTTTACATCAAAAAATTAATTTTCCAATTCAAAGAATGACCCTCCAAAAATGACTAGAATAAATAAGTAAAATAAAAATCTTTAAAAATCATCATATTCAATAGATCTTGTCATTTCAGCTCAAAGAAAAAAAATGACTCTTGTACAATTTACAAATTTTAAATTTACAATCAATTTAGAAAGAATTTTTTATTTGTAGTTTTAAATTTTATTGAAAAATATTGATTTGTGTTGTAGTATTTTCAATTGTGTAGATATGATCTACAAGTCTATTATACAAATTTTATTTAAAATACATTATATAAATTTTTTTCAAAGTTTTATTTTATGACACATCTTAATAACCTTGGATATTTGGACTATCTATGATCTTTATAATCCCTAAAAGGACAAAGGGTATTTTCAATAGAAATTGTTAAAAATTGCAATTTTTTTTTATATTGACTAAAATTTTATTTATTTATAATTCTAATCATACAAAAATGTATTAGACTATTATGTCAATGTATAGAAAAAAATTTAGGTCCTTGATTTTAGAGCAAATTGTAAAATGATGACTTTTTGAATTTTCAATATTGAAATTAAAATGACCTTTCCAAACAAGGCAATATACTTTTAGCCTTCAAATTGTTTTTCAATGTTCAATGCATCCTACTAGTATCTTTGGATATTTTTATAATATTTATAGGTCAATATTGGAGCTTGTAGAAGTCAACTTTCTTTGAAAATGAGGTGTATCCTCTTAGTATCTTGGAAGACTCCTATAATGTTTTTTAAAAATATTTAAAAACTTACAAATATTCTATTTTCAATCAATAAAAAAGAATTTCAAATTTCATTGTAAAATATTAGTTTATATTGTAGTAGATCTATTTGCATGGATATAATCCATAGGTCATATTAATTTTATAGCTTTTATTAACTTCAACATACAATTTTTTTTTAAATTATGTTTTATAATATACCTTTGCAAATTTTTAGTATTTGGACTAACCATAGGTTTTTAATTGTGAAAAGCAATACTAACATGGTAGAATCAATCATTAAAAAACAACCTTTTGTTAGAATCCATTATTAAGTACAAATGCTTGATTTTGATCAAACTATTTTCTTCTTATTGCTAATTTTATCCATTTTGAATTTTTTCATCCATTTGAGTATATTTTCATACAATTAGTCTACCATTTTTTAGTTTCAACTATTGAATAATATCATTGACTGTCCCTTAGCTAACTTCTATTCACTTTGCAATGCTACTAGCACCAATTTTGTGTATTGAAATGACTTAAGAGCAATGTTGTATTACAACAAAGAATATTCTTCATCCAAATTATTCCTAGAAGTTGCTTGAACAAATTTGGAGCTAATAATGTTGGAACTTTCCTCACTGGAGTTTAGTTGACTTTTCTAGAAAAGATGTTATAATAAAAATAGATTACCAAAAATTGCCTAAGTATGTATTAACAAAAATAACCTAATTTTGTTAATATGGTTTAAAAACTTGTATAGTTGTACCTTCATACTCTAAATATGAATTTTACCCTTCTAAAATGATTTTGTTGAATTTGAACTCAACTAATGAATTAAAGCTTATCAAGTGTATGCTCTACTCCAATTTGAAATTTGAAAATCCCTAATGTTCAATACATTTTTGAAATTGGTACTTTGGGCTACAACCATTGTCTATTGATTTGCTAATTATAAAATGATAGGTGTAGTGTAAAAGTGGATTTGGATCAAAAACCCAAGGAATTCACTAGTGGTAGTTCTTTCGTTTGGGAAAGGTCAAATAGTCTATCGTATTGTTTCTAAGGTCACTTTTATCGTAGGATTTCACTCAAATTAGTATTCTAAAAATTAAAGATTAATTAAATTAAATATAAATGTGAATGTGCAAGAGGGTACATTAACCAATACTAGTGTTCAGTCCAATATCCCATGTATGCAGACTCCATGATATGCTGTGCAGTCTTATACTAGTGTGCTAATGTCAAATAGTCTGGGTGTGTCAAATAATCAGGGTGTGTCAAATAGTCTCATGCCCTGTAATGCATTCTATCGACCTAATCAAATAGCCACATATAATATTTATGCCATCTTCTTTAATTACTCTTCTTTGTTTTAATTCATGGCAGTTGGTCAATTGGTCCAGTAAGCTAATTAGCTAATGCTAATTACTACTTATGCATGATGCAAAATCACAAGTCTGTAATTATCAATTGGTCCCAGTATGCAAAAGCATGCAAAAGTGATGTAACTTATCTACAATTCGCTCCAAACAAATAGACTCATCTCTCACTTTCTCCTGTTCCAACTCCATTCGCATAGCAAGTCAATTTGTCATACTAAATAACTTATAACTTTGTATCATAACTAATAAAACTTGCTATTAATTTTGTAGCTTTTTTGTTTCTACAAATTGCTACTACTTGTCATTAGTAAGGTCAATTTGTCAAGCACAAGGCTCCTATCAACCTATCAGTCAATTGGTCAGTCCTATACTAACTCACAATTACCAATCTCAACTGGACCAATATCCTGTTACTTAATCTGACTAATTGACATCTCAACAACTACAACCGGGGAAATCTTCCAAGATCAGCTTTGTCGATTTGTCCTGGTCTCCACTCAGTTGAGAAGCTCCACATCTGATAGTCAATTTGTCCATTTCTCACAACATAACAACATTAATCCATTCAATAATAACTCATTTAAATTTCTTCAAATTGATCTTCAATTTATAACCATTGGACTATTGGACCTAATACTTGGAAAGCTATGGCCAATCATTGGCTACTTCCTCTTGTAATTCACTGTCTACTTGACTTCATAAAATCAGTCCATATATGGCTAAAAACTCAGGCTCCATCTACCTTTAACAAGTCAATTTGACAGACCTCCCCAACCACTCAATGGCTGCTTCATTTTGATGATTAAAATTCAAAGACTATTTGTCTTCTCCATCTTTATCAATTGACCATTAAACCTTGTTTATAATCAAATAACTCCAGCCTTACCCAAGCTCACAACCTCATCGTCTATTGGACTTAAAAATCTCCTTTTTAATTAATACCAATCTCTGGTAATTTCAATCTACTTTCCTTCACAGACAAGTAGACAACAATTAAAACATAACTACAACCAATCCCTGGTTGCATTCTTCATTAGCACTCAACTTGACCAATTGACTACCCGTCAATGAAACAATTGCCAATCCCTGGCTAATTGTTCTGCTCTCTCACTTCACCGCCACTCACTAGCATAATAGACTATTTGACTCACTGATGCACAGCTATCGACAATTAGACAGTGCACAAAAAATAACAACCGCTCACTGGTTGCTTAATCAATTAATTCATACACACAAAAAAAACTCCTTGCTTTCACAGCAAGACTATTGGACCGGTATAAAATAAAAAGAAAGGAGACAATGCCAATCACTAGCAACTGCTCCAAACAAATCGACAAAATGACGAAGCCAATCACTGGCTAATCGACCATTTGACATACAAAAATTAATTAGACGAATAGACGTTTTTATTGAAGGAGTGCAAAGGTACAAAATAACAAGGCGGCAATCATTGCATACGCTTGAGAGAGAAAGAAAAATGCCAAGTCTATTTGTCTTTATACTTCTTGGCCCGTAACTAACCTGCGGTTGCCAATGTCTATTTGTCTAACTGCTTTGCTTCCCGTATAACCTAACTACATATCCGGCTGTCTAATGGTCCTTTCCACACTGCTATGACTAATTGACTTACTTTTACTTCCAAAACAGCTTTTAAAGCTAATTACCTAGTCTATTAGTCATCTACTTCAAAAATTGCAAAAATAGAACTGAAAATTGTGTCTACAATAGGGAAGTTTGTTTCACAAGATAATGTTCTACAATATAATGTGAATCTATGGTGAAATTTTCAAATTTATTAAGTGGATTATAATATGAATTATCTTCATTTTTTCTTCAAAAATTTATAATGGTGATAATTTCAAATTTTCACCGAAAAAGTTTAAAAGATTACAACTTAGTGAAGGCATGTAGATTGTCTTTGAAAACTAATTATAAAAATTTCATTCTTAACTATAAAAGAACAAGACCTATTAAGAAGGTGCTTTGCCAAAAATAATTTGATTTTTGGACATATAGGTGCATTCTTCATTTCTATATACATCTTGAAAGCATTCATCAATTACTTTTTGGCATCAACATCCATTGAAGGACAACCTTGAAACAATGTTGAGGACATTTCATATCCTTTGTATCATTTCAAGAGGGTTTGTAGGATGGAAAAAAACAATTTGTCATTCAAATATTTTTTAGGAAGTTGCTTACATTTTAAATGAATAGTATTAGATATTTTTTCAATATTAATTTTTTTTTTTCAAAACAAGAAAATGTTTAGTCCATGAATCACCCTTATAGTGTATTTTGGTCATTTCTTGCTTTGTACACTTGATGTAAATTTTAGCCATAAAAATTGTATTTTTGAATTTGTACCCGACTAATATAACATTGCTAAACAACCATCATTTTTCCCCTAAGTTAGAAGATATATCTCCTTCTAGAATACTATAGTAGGCCTTCGATTTAATTCTAAGACTGCCCTTGGTTTGCTTTGGCCTACTAACTAGCTTCAATTAATGTTAGAAATGGTATTGAGGATTTGGAGAAATGGCAAAAAAGACCTCTTGTAATATTGGTTAATAATATTATGATGAATGAAATGAAGTTTATGAAGTGTGATTTCTACCCTACTTGGAAAATTTAGAAGATTCAATATTTTATTTGTGTTCATCAATCCATTCTTTTAGGATTAAAGTTTACAAATAGTTTTAAGGATAACATTAGTTGTATACAATGACTCTCATAAATATTCATAGTTTATACACTTCAAAAATTTCCATAAAATATTGAGAAATTAGATTTCAATAAATTTTTGGATATGTTGAAGTACAAATAAGACACTTCAATGGAGGAAATGATTTTTCAAAAATTTTAATTTTTAAATAATTTAATCCAAATTATTAGTAGAAAATTTTCAATAGTAGTAAATTTTTTTAAGATTCTTTAGTAAGTGGAATGAAAATTCTTCTTAAAAACTTCTAATAAGAATTTCATGAATTTGAAAATTTTATTGAACAAAATATCATTGACAAAAATATAATTTCAAACATTTATGATTATTATAATTTACTCCAAAAATCTCCAAAAAATATTGAAAAATAATATATAAATATTTTATGTTTTTTTTCAAAATTTCCACAATTTTTTGGAGATATTTGGAGCACATTATAAAAATTATAAATATTTAGGTCATATATTAGAAAGTAATATTTCAATCAATAAAATTTTTACTAGAATATTTCCAAAATAATTATCTTTGATTTACTATAAAATCTCGAAAACAATTTATTTCTGATGAAAGACATATTTCACTAATTTAAAAAAATATATATATATTTTATTTTATACATTTGTATTACTTGTTCTACAACATGTCCAAATATTGTTTAAAATCTCTTATTCCTCAATTAGCTATGTCAATTGTCATAGGTTTTGAGAGACATTTTTCACCCATTTGGACAGCAAAAAGAAACCATAAGACTATTTTTCTATAGGATCCACCAAAAAGGCAGTTTCATGGTTTCATATTTTCTCATGAGTTAGAAATGAACCTCCACAATTGCTTTAGAGGTACTTGATCCTTGATACTATTTGAATTGCTTGTATGATTTTTTGCTTGTTCTTCACCCTCTAGCCAAAAATCTTTTGATTATCTTTCAAAACTTCTCTATAAAATGGTAGATAATATATAAAAGAAATCTAATTTGTTGTATGATATTAAATACTTCATTTTGCACTTATTATGAGGTTGAAGTGTGCTAGCTTCATTATTATTAGCTTCATTAGCTTAATTATAATGAAGCTAGCACACTTCAACCTCATAATAAGTGCAAAATGAAGTATTTAATATCATACAACAATTTAGATTTCTTTTATATATAATCTAATCCAATGCAATTTATGATTGCTTTAAAATCAATTCATTTTTTAGCTTAGTAGGGCTTCCCAGAGTTGCTCAATCTTGTAATGAAAATCATTTGAAGAAAATTCGTAAGTTTATTAGACCGCCTTATCATACAATACACCATCTCAAAGTTAGATCATCATTACAAGTCTTGCTACTTGGCCGTGAAAATGCCACTCCAGGTTTGCCGCACTTGCCTCAAGAGGAAAAACACTTCATACCAATAGCCCGTCATGGTAGAAGTTAGTGTGTTGTTCCTTCCATCACTCCCATAGTCATTTGCTTGGCAACAAAGGGTTTTTGTAATAGGCAATTTACATTCACACCAATTTGGTCAACTTTGACTATAAATGGTCTTAGTGGAAAACATAGAGGCTTGTGAGAAGTGTGAGAAGAAGGTTGGGGATGAACTTTAATGAGGACTTTTAAGGGGTGGTTGGTACAAAGCATTGGTAGGGTCTTAAGTGCACCACCACATCTCTTGAAGCAAATATGTAATAAGTGCATCACTACTTCTTGGTGCCATAGTGGAATGGATTGCAACTCATGGTAATGCTTTCAAATTCAATAATAAGGTAGTTTGTTCTTAAAGCAACCATTTAAGAGCTGATTTCATTTCGGGGGAGCTAAACTCCATGAAACAATCTTCAGTAGATTTGAGTAGGAAGAAAATCAGAATTGGCATCTAGTCCAAGTTGTTTCATATTTTTTGGATCTTTGTGGAATTAGTGATGAATTTTTGAAATTGAATCACAATGATCACTAAAAGCAACGACTTCCTAAAATGTACATTGTTAATACATTAAAGAAAGCAAAATATACCTCTATATTATTTTGCTTTTAGAGCATGGACGCATTTAAAGCAAGCTATCTTAAGGTAGGAGGCTCAAACTTCAATTGGGCATTAAAAGCAAATATGAATCCTAGGTTCATTTTGCTTTCTTCAATGTACCAACTATGTACATTGATGATCACAAATGATCACTTTTTTTCTAGCTACAAAAATATATAAAATAATAATCAATAGTTGCACTTCTATCTTGCATGGAGAGATTTTTAGTCCAATTTTTGTTGATTTGGTTACACATTTTCTAGCAATGATATAAATCCCATAAGACTAAATGGGTTCATTCTATGCCTTGAAATTGTGAGTCACCAAGTGAGCCAATAATATTGTGGTTAATAATTGAAGACAACTAAAATGATACATGAGCTCATATTTAGGTGTTTGCACAGCTTTGTCTATACCACTCATCTTCTACTTTTTGAGTGTTTGTTTAGTAGAAGAAAATTTTGTTGTAGTCAAAACAATGTACATGATGTTTTCAATTTTTTATAACAATAAACATCAAAGTCAATACAAATTTTCCATTGAAATTGATGTTTTTTGTTACAGAATGTATACAAAATAGTATACATTATGTAGATTGTGTTGACAACAATAAGGTTATTCAAATACTCAAATACTTATTCAAATAATTCAAAGAAAAAAAATATTTTTCCTAACTTGAAGATGCTCCTTTTCAAATATTTTTCATCTTTGGCAAATAAAAATTGTATTTTCTATACGTGTATTTAGATAGTGCACTTTGAACATATATCAAAGGTGGACAATTTTCTACTTTTAGAAATTTTCTTATGTGTTTGTGTAAATTTAGTACAATTCTTTGTATCCCAATTTTGACTTTCAAATTTGTATTTTGGGATTGAAAACAATATTAAAACCTTCTAAATGGCCTAGGTAGACATCCAATTGGGGGCAATTAAAAAATAGTAAATAAATTGAAATGATTGGAAAAAATTACTAAATGTCTAAAACTAATACATATACCTTCCCTTCAAATTTAATAAAAAAACAAACATACAATGCAAAAGTTATGAATCAAAAACCACATGTTCAAGACCAAGGGGACAAGAAATAGGACAAGTGTTTCTTGCAATGATCCTTATAGCTCAAATTTTTATTCACCATAAAATCTTATAATATTTGTAAAAACTGATTGAATTTTTTATAGGTTTCTTTATTTTTCAAGTTAACCTCTAATGCTAAAGTTCATGTTTTAGATGAAGAATAAAGTGCTTGAGATGTTTTGCCCAAATAACTTTATATAAAATCATCTAAATAAAATTTTGCATCTTCAAATATTGCAACTTTTTTTAATGTATAATATAATGAATTTGACATAAGAACTGTACGATCTATCCTAAGATATAAGCAAAAATATGAAGAAAGATGTGTACATTAAATAGTTAATTGTAGAGGAAAAAAGAATTATTGTCTCAAAGAGCATTTTGATCCCTAGTATGGTAGGAAGAATATAGGAAAGTGAAGTATATTCAAAATTAAAATTACATGACTAACACTATGTATCATAATCTTAGATTTAGGTACATCAAATATACAACTAAGACATATAATATTCATTTTGGATGAATTATTTGATTAAAGAATACTTACATTTACAAGATATTTTGAAGCAAAATAAATTTTGTTTTGAGAAGAATTCAAATAAAATTGTTACAAGTTCTTTTTTCCTTCACTAGAAGAAAATAGCATTTGCAAATTCAATGTAGAATTTTGCACTGGAACCACAAAATTGCAGAGAAGTATCAGATTGGTTTTGTTGAAATCAATGATGTTTTCTTCTAGTGCTTACTACCTTGACATTAAATGATTTAGAACTTTGTACAAAAATCATAAAGCACCAATTAATCAAACTAGTCACATAGACAAGTAATAGACAATAATCAAATTTTCAATGAACTTAGATTCACTTCATATAGCTCCCACAAAAATTTCTTGAGAATGTTGATCTTTCATCCATTGGATATAGACTCTTTTAGGGTCTTTTCAGATTTGTTTGCTTTTCCATTTAGTAACTTCCAATTCAATAAAGAATTTTAAAATCATTTTAATATTATTCCCTCTCTCTAATTAAGTGCATAATATTATTACCAAGTGCTAAAATCTCATTTAGATGGATGGTCCACATTCTCACTCCAACAAATTTTCATCCAAAATTTGAAAGCACAATTAATTTGAAATACAATCTAAACAAGCTAAAAAATACTAAATTTCTTAATGCAATGGGGAATTGTTGTAAAATGTAAATGTTGCAAAGGTTGTATTAACCCCTAAAGTTCTTTGACTATGTTTTCACCAAAAATGCTCTAAAATTGCCATTTTTAGGACAAGTAACCAAAAAAAATTTAAAACATTTTTAAACACATCCAACCATAGGATCTTATAGTATGATAAGTTTAGAAGATGTGGAAAAAGATTTAGAAATTTCCACTATGTAGATTGCAAGATATTAGCATTTGAATTGACAAAAGCCTTTTTTGGCCTTGCAAAAATTTAGGTAGTTGCACTTCACAAGGTCACATTTTTATGAAAAAATGTCTAAAATGGTTTCAACTCTTTAGATTAATTCTTCAAGGCAAGTTGACTACATGCCTGAAAAATTTCAAATCATTTAGAATTGCATGTGACAACATATAGGAAAAAAATAGTAAGTAGAAAGAAGTAGAGAATGAATCAAAATACTAAATTGTTAATAATTTAGTTATGGAATTGAAAAATGCCAATTCCAATGGTTGTAATGTTTTAATAAACAATCTTCACCTAATGTTTTTATTTTTTTCAAAAATATTAAAAATTAAATTCAATAAAGAACTTCAAAGTTTATTTTGGAGAAGAGAATCCATAACCACCCACAAACTAAAACACCTCATAACTTTTGACGCATTGATCAAAATGTAATGATTCAAAGATTTTAATGTATACATAAATCTAGAAGATTAATTTCAAATTTTTGTTTTTGGAAAAAGGGATTTTTTTAGATCTACCTAGACTCCCTGAGTTGAGAATTAAACTATTTATTAAGCCATAACTTTTGACTCATATTTCCAAATGTCCTAAAATTTAATATTCATCAAAGATATTCCTTGTCTATACCTTCTATTAAAATTTGGGTAAAAAATATGGAAATTTCCACTTACATGCACCTACCCAAAAAAGTTATATTGCTAAAAAACACACCTTGGTTCTTTAGGGATTAACCCCTAAAGTTTTTAAAGTTGTGGTGGAGCCTTTCAAAACCTTGAGATCATTTTTGATGGAAATTTTGAAGGTTCTTTTTGAAATACTATAAGGGAGAAGAAAAATTTAGGTACACAGTAGCTAAAACAACTGGGATTGTTGTCCAAATGATAGAGTGCCTAAAGGATTTGGGACAACTTTGACAACCATTAGGCTTATATACTCATATTAGGATATGAGAAGGTGCCAAGGTCCATTCAAAAATGATAGAAATTCATGTTGTTTGGGTTGGGCATTGGATGAGGATGGTCTAGAAAATAGGGGACTTGGCAAGGCAAGTATGAGGGGAAGGGATCATGTTGTGTTTGGGTCCAAATAGCTACTTTAGACTCAACCAATATGTTGCTACAAGTTGTGGGATGATTTGAAGGTCTTCTCTACAACATGTAATTTATAAATTTAATTGGACTATTACTAGTTTCATTCAAAAAAAGTGCCTAGAACTACCAAATCTTCATACTTGCCTAGAATCATGGAACACAATGAAGTGGGCTAAATCAACTTTGGAGCACAATCAAGTGGGTTTAACTCAATTTTAGAGACTCAAACATTATAGCAATAGAGTATGCAAGAAGAATGTACCAAAATTGTTTGCAAAACTTATAATTTGAAAAAAATTGTATCAATGTCATAAATTCGAATCCTTCCTTGAGGTCAAAGGCAAGTTTATCAATTTGCCAAACAAAAAACCACATTAATGTACTTCATAACAAGTTTCAATCTCAAATATTCTCTACTTACTTGCAAAATTAAGTGGCTCTTTTAATTGAAAGGCTCTACAAGAGCTTAAAAAACTTTAAGGGTTAATACAATCATTGTAACATTTACATTTTGCAAAAATTCCTTGTTGCATTAAAAAAAATTATTATTATTTTTAGCTTGTTTGAATTGTATTTTAAAATTAATTGTGTTTCCAAATTTTCAATGAACATTTGTTGGAATGAGAATGTGACCATCTATCTAGATGAGATTGTAGTTATTAAACGGTACTTCAAGCTATTGAATTGTTGTAGTTGGAAGAATAAACCAAGTGCACAAATTTGAAGAAAGATACCTTAAAAAGATGTGCACCATGATGGAAGGGAAGAGCGATGAGATTGAATTGCATTTGAATTCCTATCTTAAACTTGTAGTTTGTTGTGTACAATCAATAGTCACATATTTTACAATTTGGTCTACATTACAATTTTATCAATTCTCATGAGATGTAACAAAAAGAAATTTAGGCTTCATTATGTCTTATCAAAATTAGAAATAGAGTATGTAGCATGTGTCCTTCATGAACGAAGATATACTCAAAGCTTGCAAATTGTGAAAAATACACTAACTATTCATATGAATGTGGTACCAAATCTCCTACCTCCACAATTGGCACCTTTGATCCAAGTGCAATTCTATTATTTCTAATTTCACAAGTAAATATTCTATGTCTGACATTCTTGATAGATAATGTTGATCTTATTATGTCACAAATTCTTCATGATCTAGATGTTGAAACCTTTAACAATTAAAAATTTGACATTGCAAAGAGAGATTCAAGCTGTGAAGAGTTTGAAGAAGACCTTTTTGGTGAAATAGATTATATTACATAAGGCCCATAAAATTTAGAAAATTTGTAGTACTAAATGGAGTGCTTTTACGATGTACAATCATATAAAACTAATCCATGTTGATAATCAACCAAAACATTGTAAGGTGTCAATTCAAATTTCCCCTAGCTAATTTAGAGTTTTATGTTGGATTAATATACAAGCTCATGATGGAATTTTTCCTATATATGCTTTTAAAATGTGAGAGAAGAAATTAGAATTTGTTCAAATCAAAGGTTGAAACAAAACAAAAATGTAGATATTGCCTTCCAAACTAACCGTTTACTTATCAATGGTAAAACTAATATAACTTTGTAATTTTAATTTTTAATTTTTTTATTGTGTCTATTTTCTTTAGTTTTTTTAGATGAAGGAAAAAAAAAAAGATAAAAAATTTCAATCAAAGGAAAGACAAAGATCAAAGAGAGCAAAAATAGCATACCAAAGGGGCATTCTTGGAGAGCATACCTTCTGCCATTTGAATGGTCATCACGACTTCGTTCAAGCTCAAAATTAGAAGTTTCTTAGCTTTTTGAGATTCTAACAATAAGTACTACTAACTCCAATTTTTTTTATGATAATATCTATTATTATCTAAAAGATTTGACTACAAACCCGAGGCTAAAGGTTTTACAACTACCCTCGTTGTTGTGCTTCAGACCTCTATCCTTTTAAGCAGTTGTAACTTCTACCTACATAGTTCAAATGTAGTGAAACAAATCAATTTAAAAACACAAAAAATATAAGCAACTTTTCCAATTGGTTTCACATCAATATAGTTTGTTTCCACAAAGTAGTGAACCTCTAAAAATTTGGGCCTTGAAAGTACATGGCAATTAAGTTTTCTTCACTCAATTAAGCATAACTTTCTACTTACAACTCCAAATTAGGTGAAATTAAGCTTGTTGGAAAGTTAATAAGAAAATTTCAGATATTCCTTAAGGTTTTTTAAGCTATTCCTATATTATTTTCCTTCCTACAGATGGAAGAACTACACCTAAGTAGAAAATAGAATAATAGAGTAGTCAACTTCCTTGCATAAAACTAAATGTTTGTCTTGTCAAAAAGAGGAGCTATGGTATGAGAGAGTGCAGTTCTAAGTGATGCTAAAGTAGATATGTGTGTGGTCTCTTCTTTTCAAACTTCTTTTTATAATTTGTTGATCTTGATCTTTTTTTTTATTTGAATTTTTTTTTTCAACTTTTACTTCAAATTTGATTTTTCTTACATTCGCACCTTTTTATATCTCTTACACCACACCTTTTTATGCTTTCACATTTTCCTATATTTCACATTTTTCTAAGCTCTTACACTTTTCTAAACTCTTAGACCTCTCTATATTTCCATACTTTCACACTTTCCTAAGTTTCACATTTTTTCATACTTTCATATTTCACATCTTTCTAGGTTTCACATTTTTTTATCTTTTAAATCTTTCAAAGTTTCGCATTTTTCCATACTTCACATCTTTCTAGGTTCCACATTTCTCTATACTTCACACCTTTTTAAACTCCACATTTCTCCATACTTTACACCTTTTTAGGTTCCACATTTCTCTATACTTCACACCTTTCTAGGCTTTACATTTTTCTGTTCTTCACATCTTTTTAGATTCCACATTTTTATAAATTTTACATTTCTCTAGACTTCACATTTTTCTATCCTTTACACTTCTCTAGGCTTCACATTTTTCTAAATTCACATTTTTCTAGGCCTTCACATTTTTCTAAACTTCACACCTTACATATTGTAAGAACTTTTGGACTCCGATCCCCTAACCTACCTTTAAATATATATATTTTTATAAAATTACATAAATTTGGCTCAAGGCTATTATTGACTTTTAGAACTACCACTCATCTAATATTAAAAATCCTAAATATACTTAATTTGTCCTTAAATTCATTTTTGAGATACTAAAACATGAAAGAAAAATATAAATGAGCACTCATGATGAAATTTAGTGCTCACATAGGGGAAGTAGACAAAACTAATGTCCATGTGGAAGAAGCAAAGGGTAAAATAGAGCTTTGTGTGCAATAATAAAGGGTCTTCAACTAGGGTCAAGGTTGGAATTTGAAGTGGGTGAGAAGCACTTGGGATTAGATTGACGGGCCTTTGGTTGGCCTTTAAGCTAGTCAATGGATTGCTATGAATTGATAGGGCCACATCATATGAATAGTAGGCAATCCTAATCTAGTCACTCTAACAACTAAATGGAACAAGTAACTGGATAGGGCTTGGAGGTCTACTTGGGTTAGAAGTAGGAGGTATGCTAGAGGAAAATGCGGGAAGTATGGGATCTCATCTTATTGTATTTGCACAATTTTTGTCTTGTACATATTTTTTGGATTAGTAAGGTGCAAACATCTTGTCAATATGAAAAAATGTCATTGGAATAAAATGTTCAAAATGGTTAAGCAACAAAATGGTGGTTGCAATAATGACTTATTGATTTTGTTCTATTTTGGTAGTTTTTAGTTGTTTTTCATCAGTATTAGAAAACTAGAAAAATATTTTTTCTTAACAAGAACAAGGTATATAAGAAAGGAAAGCACAAAAAATTCTTTAAGTAGGAAAATTAGAAAAGTGCAAAATCACAAAAAAATAGTGGATATTTTGACATTTTAATTTGTGAAAAATAGGAAAAATAATTTACAAAAAACAAAATATTGTCCATTTGGGAGGACTTCATGGTAAAAAGATTTCAACAAAATAATGATTTTGTAACTATCTTCAATATTAAGAAGTACAAGTGTAAGGGAGCCCTATTTGCACAAACATGGAGGACATAAAAAAATATCTTTAGATTCTCCTTCATAGGAACATGCCCTCATATTATAAGAACAAATTGCAAAAATTCAACTCTAAATCATTAAATTTGGATATTCTATAGTACTCAAAAATCCTAAAACTCAAAATGTGATAAATTAGCAATATTGACTTTTAAATATAAAATGATTATTTTGAATTTATAAAAATCTGGAATATGATAAAATTCAAGACAAACATATTTAGTAAAATTTTTAAGTTCATGCAATTCATGCTTCAAAGGTTTTACATCACAAAGGAAAGCTTCGACTCTCTTCTTGTGACAAAGAAATAGTACATGTATTTTATGCGATGACCCAAATATTGAACCTTTTTTATCCCAAAATTCTTGATAATTATTTGGTTGGTGCTTCATGCATGATTTTTTACACAATTATTGCAATAAAATATTGTGCAATTTTAATACTAAATAAGGCATCTAATGAGGGATGCCTTTAGCACCGCCTTTAGCACCGTCCTTTCTATCATCCATAGTGGCATATCTATTATTCTCTCTAACAATCTTGCACAAAAAACTAAATGGCCCAAAAGCTTGAAATAATTGTAAAAATGTTGGAAAATATTGCTAGAATACATTTGAATCCAAGGCACCAATGAATTCAATGGTTGGATTTGTAGATCATTAATTTTGTACACCAAGTCTTGTATTTTACAATCAAGCTATCTTCAATATCCTACCATTGTTCTTGTCATCCATGAAACGAACTTTTACTCACTTTCACTATCAATGCCAAAATGGAAAGATTCATGTCTATTATGACCCTTGTGACAACCTTTGAACCTTGATGGATGAATGCATTGATAAATGAAAGAATTTATGATGATTGTGTCATGATCATTATGTCATGACTTTTGATGGATGAATGCATTTATGGATCATAAACTAATTCATAATGAAATATGCACTAGTGTATAAGCCTTCCAAATACCTTTCTAGCTTGACCAATATTGGAAAAACATCAACATTTAAATTTTTGTGATCTTTGTCCATGTTGGTACCATTTGAAGATGTGCCAAATACCCATTGAAGTTGGCCCATTCACATGCCTATGTAGCCATAAATACAATGTGGCTTGCCAATACTAAGTCAAATTGGGTGGAGTCATTGATTGCTCTTTCATGATCTATAACTACAGCTCTGATTGTAGGCCACTTGAGGCATGCCATCAAGTTTCTTAGAAGGTCATTATCAATTGTTGAAGAATCTAATCCATCATCGTGGGAAGGAGTTCTATGTAGGTGCTATGCTAATTTCCATGGTTGTGGCTATGAGTGATAGTTGGAACTAAGAGTGAATAAATTTTCTAGAGGCCAAATAAGCCTTTCTAGAGACTATATATTTCTCATCAAATGCAAATTCACACAAGAAGTTTAAACTGGTCAATATTAGTTCTTGACTATCAAAAATATTGCAAACAAATTTGCCTAAGAAAATTGTAACCAATGTCAAAATCCATGTTTATAGAGTTTGATAATGGAGGTACATGTTTGGTTGCTGGATGAGTGCTTGTAGGAGACAAAGGTTCCAACATTGGACTCATTGGTGCCAATTTAGGATTTATGCTTGTTGATGCGTATTGTACTATTAAGCAACAGCTTTGCTAGATCAAAAGTCCATCTCATATTATCTATAAAATAGAACATGAGAAGAAGTTAGATTGATGAAGGAGACCTTCTAATGTTGATAAAAAAAATAGAGCAATGAATTAAATATGGTAAAGTAAAGGCATACCTCTATTTCTTTTTTCTTAAAGAGCCTTTGATCCTTGGCATTCTACTTGTGGCAATGGTGCCATGAATCAACAATATTGAATTCAAATGAAAAAACTATCCTAAAGTGAAATTTCAACAAAAAAACAAAGCAAATATTGAATGCCAAGAACTTTTGCAAAAGATACCAATCCTCAAATGGCCTAAAATTTGTGGATTTGGATGGGGCTATAGAAGGAGGGGTGCACAGTCACCTTCTAATTTGTAAGTAGATTGAATTACTTTGGCCAATTTCAAAGTCTTTATTGAAGTCATCATGAATCAACATAGTGAAAGCACAAAAAGTTGGAATTTTTGTTAAACATAACAATGTCTGAATCAAATTTGTGGAATTGATCTTCAACATGATACTATAAACAATAATTTGAGTTGCAGTTTATTAATCCTTGCAACAATTTAGCTAAAATAAGGAAATTTGAATGAATCTTTGATCTTTGATCTTTGATGTCTTTGTGACAAATTCCATGATTAACGCGATCTATGACCAAGTTGATGATTGTAGAATCAATCATCATTTCATAGCTCAATTTGACCTTTTAATTTATGTATAAGTTTCAATCTTATATTTTTATTACATAAGACTATATATTTGAAAAATTAGAATGTATTTTATTTATAATCCCTTTTTATACATGGAACTTGGTCTACATTGAATACATGGTAATTTATTTTTAAGATTGCATTTGAATTGTTGTTTAGCTTCGTACTTTGTTGGAATAACATCAACTCATTGTTGTATATTATTTAATTGGATCTTCTTCAAATCAGAAATATTATAGTAGTGCCACTTTTGCAAGTCTAAGCCAAATAAGGAAACAAAAGTTTTTGTGCACTAACTTCAATGATTGCCAAAATGCATTTGGTGTTTATTTTTTTGCCATTCATTGTTTTTCATCCAGAGTGAAAATACTTAGACAATGAATTTACCATCAAATACACTACACCTTTTTAAGAACCTCTATAGTCTTTTACTATATAGACTTCATGCAATAGCTTTATTCAACATTGAATCTAACATGTCCTTAAAAAGTCATCATAGTTTGCAATTAAATTTGTTGATTTGATAAGAACCAAAAAACTAAGCAACTTTGAAAGCATAATTGATCTACATTAAATACCTTAATCTACATTGAATACATGGTAAGAAATCACTTTTGAAGAAGAGTTCTTCATTGTATAGACTTACTTCACCAGATTCTCATTTCCTTTCCCAAGGTTTCTTTTTTGCAATACACAACTATAATTGTGACCACAACTTGATTGTCCCTCTAAAATCTAGCATCAAACATTGCCCACAAGTTTACCTTTCTGTAAAAAAAAGAAATATGAACTTCTCCACTTAGAAGTTGACAATTCAGGATTTGATGAAGGTCAAATATTTAGCTTCCTTTTCTTTTACAAAGGGGAACCTTTTGCCTTGGTGAATAATTTCCTTAACAGTAAAAAAATGAAGGTTGAATAATTAGCTTCCTTTTCTTTTACTAAGGGGAACCTTTTGCCTTGGTGAATAATATCCTTAACAGTAAAAAAAGAATCCGTTGCCCCAGACGTAAAGTAATTTTTGAAATCTGATGCTTTTTATCCAAGACAGGACCCTGGATAAGACAACCAAAGCACCTTCTGGATAACTGCCGATTCTGCTTTGGGACTTGCACCAAAGTGATCTAATGCCTGCCTTGGTACCCCAAAACAACTGAATGCGACGTTGCAAAACTAGCTAGTCACCACACCCTCAATAGGGGAAGCCTAGGCTTTATCTTTGGTGGGATCAGACAGAGGGACCCAGACCAAGGAAAGTTGAAAACTGATGGACAGAACTAAGCTTACTTGAAAAAAGAATGATCATTTTACTAAAAATGCCTTTTCATGCATTGTACTTTACTGTAGCTCTTAGTTCTGAGGTGGGTACCCTGTAGCATCAAAGAATATTATTTTGACAGAAGGTCAATGTTCAATGCGCAGACCATGCCATGCATCCCCTTACCATGGCACATGTTAGGCAATTGCATGCAAATGATTAAACTTGCAAGTTATTGCTTACAGCAGAAGATAGGGTTGCATCATGCCTAGTTTACGGCATAAATCGCTCTAACGCCGGCATGCCTGAATTGCCTGCATGATAAGTTACAATGACATGCAAATTGACTACAATGGCAGTCCAAGACTACTCAATGGAGAAGTGGAGGTGGAGGTGATAAAAAGACACTGGCATCAAAAAACATTTAACTAGGTAAGGAATACATCTGTGTATTCAAAAGAATTGCGGGCTTTATAGTTTCTACTTTGTACAAAACTATCATGATCAACCGAAAAAAACAGACCTCCTTTAACACACCACTCCAGAATGTCCATGTATTGTGCTTGCAATCGCCGATATCAGGGTCCACTATCTGCTTTGGGAAGCTTTGTCAGATCAGGAACCCACAAGGCCAATGCGTCCGATGCAGTCGCAAACATGAACCGACGAGGTGCCCACTTCACACACGCAGGCACTCCTGCATTGTTGGTCCAGCATGCTACCTGGCAGGTCATAACAGGAATAATCGTCAATTCAGCGATAATGTCTGTCCAACATTATACTGTCGCAAATTGAAGATTCGCTATTCTGGAAGGGTTCGCAGACATTAGAATGGAGATTTCAGAGAGGCAACATATATTGGCTGAAGCGGCCAGCATTTACCAAGCCAATACTCTGCTACTGCACTTGCACGGAGATATCAGAGAAACTGGACACTGCAGATCTGAAAAGAACCACCTTGCCAAAGAAACGTACCTCAGCACCCGATACCGTACTCCATGCTCGCAAAGTGCCATCACCTGACCCTGCAGTATAGAGGTTTTCAACAATCGAGTTTCGTTGTCAGTTCCACAAGGCTCGTGACGAATCAAATTTATGGTCAGTGAAGAAAGCTCTAATGGCTCGTAGAAATAAAGAGGGCTCCTAACTGGTAAATGTAATTCAAGACCTTGATTTAAAAAGCCAAGACAACACAATATATATGCACCAAATTGACCAATTAGATGAAAATCTAACTTTTGAGGAGGAGCATTCCTTTATGCAATTCTTAGATAAGTGTGGAAACGTACCCGCAATCACAAATAGTGCATCTGGACTAAAAGAAGCCTCCAGTACCCCGCCATCACGATTGGGTTCCAAAGTGAAGCTGTGAATCTGTCATTGTGTATTCAAATCGTTAAACCACAGGTAATGCGAGATTCAACTTCAGATAATGCAGAACACAAGGCTCAGAAGGCGTACCTTTCGCCCATTGTAGGCATCCACAACATACACATGACCGTTGGAAGTTGATAGTAGCATAAGCTTGCCATCGTAACTGAATTTCATGCCAGAAACTTCAGCTGTATCACCCCCTACCAAAAATGTATCAAAAGGTCCCTGTGTTCACAAAATCATGGATCCGTTAGCCATCCCCTCACTTATGTAGGTATTACTACAATACAAAAGCCGAGCGAGGATCACAAGAAGGAACAGGACTTAGGAGCAGATAACATAAACGGATCAAACGTAAAGACTGAACACGCATTTAGTTCAAAGATTGAGCGAGTTGCTAACCTTATCGTAAGAGCGCACATCAAAGAGTTTGATAGCTCCACCTTCCATGGCCACAGAAAACACAAGACCTTGTTGATCATACGCAACAGCAGGTCTCCCCCTCACACGTAACAGTCCCTGAAGAAACAATTTGCAATCAGTACTGTACTAGTGTATACCAAAACGACTCGACCAGAATAAGCAATAAATGGCACTTCAAATAAGCTTAAAGACATTTATTTTCTCAAATCCATCCTATACCTTAGGAAGCACAATGTCAACTCAAATCCGACTAGTTTGTACTATGAAGGACCCAAACGAGGAAACCAAACATACTATAGGGTTTTTTCCTCCAGATCCACTGTTTTGGAGACCCCTGCAGATGAAAAGACCCCAATCCCAGCTTCAAGGTACCCTTAAAAGACCATCACAAATCACAAACCCTAGGGAGTAGAGCGAGTAGAGTTTGTGGTAAGGCTGGAACGATGGCAAGCTGTCCACGCTGTCCCGCTCAGGGAAAAAAAGGGGTTGGTCTCATTGACCTCTGGATTTTAAAATTGCTCTAGGGTTCTCTATACTTCAAATAGGATTTCGTCACCTTCCATACCCAATAGAACACGACGAGTAGCTAATCTATACTAATCCTGTCCGTCAATCACTTACAACCACGTGGATTCATGATTTACGAAGTTGTCACCTAGCATCATGACTAACAACTTGCATGCAGGTTGTGACTCTAACATCCTAGGAACATATGCATGTGACAAGAAAATGAGTTGCAATAAGCTGACCATTGTTAAAAAGAATCACGCATAAAATAAGCCACGAGGAAGCATCCTGTACCTGGCACACATTGGTGCGTAAATCCCATAGACGTACAGTGTGATCGAGTGCACCAGACATGAAGCAGTCATTCTTAGGTGACATGCATAATGACACCACCCTGCACCACATCACAATGAGTTCCAATGAGTAAGCAATTCAGTCGGCTTGAATGACAACTCTATTTCTTCAGAATCCAATGCTGCCACGAAAGCATGCTGACCGAAAATCTCAAAGCAAAGATGGTCGGTTTTGAACCAAAGGACGATATACATCATAAAAATTCAAGTTGCGCAATGTTTTCACTCGTTGAATGAGATGAGTGACCTATCACGATGACCCTTGAAGTAGCGCAAATATCGATTATCGTACAAAGATAAGTATCGCAGGGACTCTGCGCAATTGCAACCCACAACATCATCAGAACAGACTACTTCGGAGTTTAATAGCTTTGTTCACAATCAACACTTCAACAAACTCAAAAACCCAATTCGAAATCATAAAATATCGAAATTCCTACAACCACATGTCATAATCCCACTACCAGTAGACTTGAGAAATTGTTATAAAAAAAGGATGGGCCACAAATCGCTACTATTTCTTCTTAAACACATGTTTCATTTTCGTAGCGCAACAAAACTTCCTACATTTTTCAACAAATGCTTTGGGAAAAGAAAGCAAAGCACATGAGAGGGTATGCACAAAATGGCCTTACCGTCCCATCCGTTCTTTGAAGAGTAAACTATAGAGCTGGTATGGTGGGTAAAGCAAATTTGGTCCACTCCGTATTTCTTGCTGTGTATTGTTTTCAGCAATCTGCTTGTAACAGGCATAAACAGACATGCGTTGTAAAGTTAGAAGGAGCTGGTGGTATTCACTACAATTGAACACAAGAGTAAAACGTTACATTGCTAGCTAAAGTACACGACCGCAACAGAAAGCCTGAGTGCGTGACTGGAAGCTGAAAGAGGGTTACATTACCTTAAAGAAAAGTATTGACAACAAAAGCATAGCCTCCTAATCAAGGGTGTGGTGACTTACGTGGCATTAGCAGTATCATAAAGACGTATAGACTCATCGTCGCAGGCGGTTACAAGCAGGTCCTCGGTTCGATGAAAATCAAGCGAATTGACCTTTCCTCCCTGAAAACAATGACCCCAAAGCTGCCTCAGCGCCAATTGTACTAGAATCCATAAACACCAAGCTCTCTCATCAAGAACTCACTCCAGATCACACAAAGAGAAAAATTCGGAAAACGACATGCTCATGACTAGAGCAGATCACCCCGAAATGCACAAACACTAAACGTAGCACTTCTCTCTCACTCATAATCCTCAATACTCCCCAAACCCTAAAATCGTCGCAAGAGAATTTAACGTTGGAACACTCCCGGAATTCATCACTAAGCATTGTCCATGGAAAGCAAGCTCATATACAAAAAATACAATACGGAATTCCAAGTGGATCCCGGAGAACGTCCGCATCATGCTCAATACTCCCCAAACCCTGAAATTGTCCCACGAGAATTTAACGAAGGGACACTTCCGGAATTAATCTCTATGCATTGTCCATGGAAAACAAACGCAGATAAAAAAAAATGTTCGTACGTCATCCAAATGCATCCCGAAGAACGTTCGTATAATGCTCAATACTCCCCCAAACCCTAAAATTATTGCAAGACCACTTCACCAAGAAACACTCCCCAAATTCGTCTCTAATTGCAATTTCAAACGGGACATAAAAATTTCGGTACGAAAGTACCAAAGCAACTCAGAGAACGTACGTAATCCTTGAAGGTGGCACCCATGACCATGTTCTTGATGACGATCTCATTCAGCTCGAGCACCAGTCCGCGCTTCTCGTCCAAAACCATTGTGTCGATCGCACATCGACGCTCAGTACTTGCGATCCAGGTTCATCTCACTCGCAGGAGCAAGGCAATTGGTATAAAAGCCAAAATGCGACTTCCATGCGTCAAACCAAAGTGGTAAGCCTCCCGTGCTTGCGTGCGGAAATCTGCGTCCCGCCTGTATCAAGCTCCGCCTAACGATTTTAGAAAAGAAATTGCGACCTAATCGGAAAAGCCCAGCCTACATTTCGACGCTCTAATTCTCGAGGGACGTTGCAGACGGCTATGATACTTGATGGACCGATTTTTTGAAGGAGGAATTCGCCGAGGTTGCCGCCAGAAGCTCAGTCACGCAGTGGCGGTGAGAATATCCGGAGCCTCAATGCTCCAGTGTGAACGGACGGAGATACAACCTCCAATTGGGTTCCGCCGCGTGGAAATTCCCTGGACGTAGCCTCGGCCCACCCGGCATGGACTCGGTCGAGTCTATTGCAGTGCAACGAGCCTCATGCGGAGGTCCAGCCAAAGGTGAGTGTGAAAAAAACGACCCCCCTATTTTTTGGCGTATTAATTTTGTTGTTGACACCTCTCCTCCTCCTAATTAGGGAACTCTGATTGCAAATATGAACTCTAAATTATTTCTGCAGCAAACAAAAAATTCTTGTTTTCCCCAGAGATAAAACACAGGGGCTCATTGAACTACAAGAGGCTCACTGAATCACAAGAGGGTCATTCAACTACTATAGATTCAACCTATGGATTCAACCCATGAACTCAACCCAATATTTTTTTTTGTGGCAAGTTAGAACTATTGCCTACATCTTACCTCAAAAATGATATGGCAAATGAATCAAGACATTTGGAAAAAAAATTAGTAAAGTTTGCCATATCCATCCTCTATACGAAAGGTCTATTGTGATTAGACATCACACCAAGTGAAATGTAGTCTAGGTTTAAGATCTAAAAACTATCCATACCATTTTGAATTTAAACATATAGTTACAAAAGTCTCTTAAGGTTTGAATTGAATTTGGAAATCTTGCCTCTACATATTCAAAATTTTAAATAAAATAAGTGAAATGACATGTTTTAAGCACTTACCTTGGAGTCAACTTTTTCCAAGAGGTGCTCGAAAAATGGCTTTAGACCCTCTATTGTTCTCTATCTTTGTTGAAATGTTGAAGTTTGCTTCGAACTTTGTTTCCCTTTTTTTCCTCACTACTTGATCTAAAAGTTTACAATAAGAAATGCAACTCTACTTTACAACTAAAACTTATTCAAGATTTCTTATGCCATTATCTTTGTCTGTATCCCCATAATTTATTTTCTTTTGTTGTAGTGTTTGTAAGTCAATGAATTGACCAAAACACAATAATTATTCCCTAGTTCACTAAAGAAGACTAATATTTTCAATGTCAACAACTTTTCTATGAGTATTTAAAAGGCTCTTCTAAGTCAATGATCCTTTGATTTTTTTAATTTGTTTCTTCATTTAAGAGTCAATGATTGAATGAATTATTAGATGTTGCAAGGTCAATGCTAATTTGTGATTTTTCCCTTCTAAATTCTATCTCTTTAATCCTATCTTTTCTTTACTCTTCACAATTCTATGTTTCCCCAACTTCTCCTTTTACTTTACAATTCACAATTCACAATTCTATTATATTGATCATTGTTTAGACTTTTTGATTTAAGGACCTCTCTTTGCAAACAAGCTTCTTGAGGCAAGTATGGTTACTAATATGTTTAGCCTTTTTTCCAACTTGAATTTTTTGTACTCCCAATTGTGAATACACACACCATTTTGCCTTTTGTAGTTCCAATCCAAATTTGAAACACCACAAAATAAAAATATGCCCTAGTTGGGACACATCTCAAGAATTGAAACACACCCTAGCTTTAGTACTAGAGCTATCTGAACTGTGGCTAAGCCTTTGATTTTCAATTGAGAGGTCTAATTCTCAAATAAGTTTTTGTTTGTAATCTCGAGCCTTCATTTCCACCTTATTAGTTCTTGTTCCAAACCTTAGGCTCTTGCTTCCACCTTGCTTGCCTTTATTCTAGACTTTGGGGTATGGTTGGTTATTGGCCACTAACAATGGGTTGCTCTAAGGAAAGGTTGGCTAGTGTATTGGCTTATCTGGACATGAGGGCTTGTTAGTATATTGGACTTGTTTGGGCACTAGGGGCTAGTTGGTGTACTAGATTTCTTTGAGTGTTGGACTTGTTGGTTGCTAAGGGCTAAACTGGTTCTTTTTTATTCTAAGATAATTGGCATAGATGACAATAGGAGCTTGAATTTTATATTAAACACAAAAACGAAATGTTTTTCTACAATTGAAGGTGAAACTTTTGGAAGTTATAAGAAGACTATCAAAGTTTTGCCATACTTTGATTCTTGAGCAAAGATATTAAATAATGAGCTGAAAAGAGAGAAACAAAATTGAACAATTAATTAACTAGTCCCCATTAGTTTCAAAAATGAGAGCCGTTCATTTTTTTTAATAAAAATTACAAATCCCCCCAACTGTTGATCTCCAAAAATATGGAAATATGAATATACAGATACGAATATACGAATATGTATATATATTGAGGTACATATTGGGATACATACTAGGATACGTGTTGGAATACATACTGGGATACTAAGATATATACTCCATATTCATTGTCAAGTTTTTTTGACTTGTCAAATTATAAAGAGGGGGGGGGGGGGGAGAATTGAATAAAATCTAATTTAAATTCTTTTTGATTGGGAGAGGGGAGGTGGGAGGGAGCTAAATAAAATTTAGTTTATATTATCTCTAATTAGGGGAGGTAAATTATGGAAACAAAATTAAAAAAAAGAAACCAAGTCTTGAGCTCATTGTAACAATGACAATGAGCTCAAAAGAGACACTTGTGTCTCACTATGCTAAACTTGTGGCTCAATATGGAAGTGTCTATATTGGAAAATTACCCTCCATTGTATCAACATTGTATCCATACTAATGCAATTCTATTACTATACAATATTGATGCAAAACAAAATGTATAGATACTCAATATTCAAAAATTAGATAGTATTGCAATATTGATGTTGTATAAAACATATAGCTATTCAATATCAAAAAGTTTGATATTGTTGCAATATTGCAACAATTAGAATAGTTTTAATATTGATTCAATCTCAATATTCTATAATATTGATGCAATATAAAAAATATACCTTTGTAGTATTGGAAAATTAAGTGTTGTTGCAATATTGTAATAGTGGGATTAGTTGCAATTATTGATTAAAGTAGCATAATGAAAATAATATTGCAACAATATTATTAATTGAGCATTGTCTTGAATATTTATTACAATTATATAATTTAAAATAAAAAAATTTGTATTGAAACAATATTGTATAAGTATTGCAAGAAGATGGGACATGGCAATTTTTCATTGCAATGCGGAGGGGCCCATTGTGTGAAGATGGAGAAGTTTTTTCTCCACCTCCTAGTGAATGAGTGTAGTGGGCATGAAGGAGCTTCACACTCAAAGTTTTCATCTCACTCTCATTCTATGTGCCTTTGAAGTTTTTTCCTTGGTTGTTGTTTGAGAGCCCAATTGCTAGAAAGTTTGTCATTCACACTAGTAGCAACTACATGCATAGTTGTGCTTCAATAGTAGGTATTAGGGTCTATGATTTTTATTACGATGGGCTAGGATTTGGCTTGTGATTTAGGGCCTATAGTAGAAGAAAAGTGAAGCAATACCAACTCTAATCAAGAAGGCTAGCAAGTAAGGATTGCACATGTGAATTTTCTAGTTGGGTTGGATAAGGTTGTTGGAATGCTATAGATTTGCGAAGAATTTGGTGCAAAGGCATAACATGTTGTTTAGCCCTTTAGATGAATAGTTTGTTGCGAAGGTAATATGGCTTGGTTTTGTCACTATGCTTTAAGAAAGAGGAAGTAAGATTAGTATTCTTTTAGAGGTTTTATGACATTTTTCTTGATGAAGAAGTTTGAATGATTTGACGATTTTGTTACCAATTGAATAGAACATGGAACAATCCTTGGATTTCAATAGAAATTTGAATCTCTTGAATGCTAAAATTAGGATTCTATATACTTGTTTTTGCTCTTTAGAATCATTAGTCATTAGATGAGATTTTAGGCAAGGGGAGGGCCATTTCAAGCATGCTCTCCCTCCTACAAACTAAAGGTAAATTGTTAGATTTTCTAATAATTAAAAATTAATTCAAATTCAAAAAATTAATTTTTTTATTATTATCTAACATGGCAGTCACTATACCGCATCAAGCAACTACTGCGACTAAGTTCCTAGAATTTGGGAATCCATGGGAACTCACAAGCTTCTATAGGGACTAAAAAACATCTAATGCTTTGAGGGATTTTGAATTGGAGAGTTTTTGATGGAATTCTGTTCAAAGATAGGCTAATCTACAACAATACTAGCATGTGAAGCACATTGAAAATAAGGCGCAATCCACAAAGCACATGTGGCAATGTAAAGACAATTTGTTGCAAAGTACTTATAGATTTTAGATTTATCTACTTGGTCATCAATGAGTTGCATCTTTTTTTTGGTTTGATTTAAATTTGAATTAGCTTACTACATGCTTACTCTTAGTTCCACAAGTGTTTCTACAATATATGATTTTAATACTCAAACTTGAATTTATTCTATTGCATCAATCCAAGTGCTTACTATAGAACCCTTCCAAGTATTGATGACTTTGAGTTTCTATAATTTATTACCATGTTTTAACTTTAATTTTAGTTTCTAAACATATTTTTGTCTTCCATCATTTCATTAACATTGCAATAATATATATATATTTTTTTGTGGAAAATATTATTAAGTTGATGACTAATTTAAATTCAATTGGTAATTCTAGAGAATTTTTGGATAATTCAAGAAAACTATGTTTATGGACAATAGTTTTGGAGTTGTGTGATTTTAATTAAATGGAAGTTGCTCTATTGACAATAATTGTACCCTTTCGTTTATGTACTTATCCTCTAAGTTGATAGTATTTTGAAACAATCATAGGTAGTAGAGTACAATAGTTTGGTTGAATCATAGTATTTGTAAAAATTGTGGTATAATACATATTGGTGTTTATATGTATTGGGCATTTGCAAATGTACATTTCTGAAGGTTATATACATAAATGTAAATTGTAAAATGTATGAATCTTGTATTGAAATGTATATTGATTGAACCAAAAATTTAAGGAATTCACCCCCTTTACATTTGATAACCACGTGCCATAAGAGGGTATTTAATGGAGGGTATTTATCTCCTTCCATTTACTTTTTCCCTCCCTATTTGTAGATAAAAAACTACCAGTGTGCATTTTTCAACACCATATTTTTTTGTAAATTCTTAAAAAGACTAATTTTTGATATCCTATTTTTCTTTTATACATTTTAGAACTAAGGAATACTATGAAAACCAAGAACACATTGCAAAAGCAAATATGTGAGCTACAAGCATTCCAATGCATTTGAACTAAGATTTGATGCACCACACAATACCATTTGCATACCATTCTAAGGGTCATGTTAAAAAACAAAAGCTACTTGTGCATTGCACCATTTATAAGAAAACAAACTTTAGAATATAGAAGTGCTAAGCTATGGCATGGAATCTTGATGTAATATCCATTTCAAGGAAAAAGAGCACATTCAAAGATATGATGGAGAAACAAAGAAAAATTTAATATAGATGTTGTATTCACAAATACAAATATCAATATGTAGACTAGGCAATCCATTTTAAAACCCAAAGATTATAAGTTCAAAGTTTTCATTGTTTCACATCATCCAATGCCTGCATCTACCAATATACATATCTAACATGCTAAAATCAAAAGTGATAGGTTGCAAATGTCAACTACTCTTCTACCATAAACTATAGTAGTGAGATAGTTTACATTACAACAAGCCTATAAAATAGTATAAAAAACAAAAAAACAAAAAAACGACGTTTAAAAAGTACCAACACAATTCTGAGGAATAATTTTGAGATGATGGGTTGGGCAAAGGCCACTAGGATGCATCCATTGCAGACACTCCTCCCCTTCCTCTTCCAAAGCTAAACACAATCAGTGAGGTTTCCTACAAAATAGAGCAAGATTTTTCTCAAACCAAAATAGTACGAACTCTGCTTCAATCCACACAAAAGGCATTAGAACCTAAAATTCTTTACGTGCTATAATAAGGGCCCTCTACTCTATTGCACCTTTGATAAAGTCCTTCTACTAGTTGCAAGTCCCTCTCAAATGGTTCAATGTTGCAAATGTCACCAAATGCTCATCTTCTGGTACATACTCTAAATGATCAATCAAGTGAGCAAACCCTCAACCTTAAACCGTAAGCAACGTACAAGCACAAGCAAACAAAAATGCAATTCAAAATTCAAAGCAAATATGCAAACTCTAATATAACAAAGGGTGCTTAAAGGAACTATGATAAGGAAAACAACAACAACTGCTTAAACTTGCAAGAATCACTCCTACATGACACCACAACACTTGCAACACATGCCAAACAAGCCATTGATAACTCACAGTGAAACCACCCTAAGCCACCATGCTTGCATACCAATACATTTTCCACCAATCCAAAGGTGCTTAATTCAAATCTAGGACACCAATTATAGCCACCTGCCAAAGCCACTAATTATCAAACTAAACCTACTAAACACTTTAGGGGGGATCCAATGTTTGGCACCCTATTTTTTTTCTACAATTCACAAAAGAATAGGAATTTCTCACTACCTTATTTTATATATAAAGTCAACTAAGACATATTACTAATGCTATGGTAGATCTATGTAAGTGTTCGGAACTCCACCCTCAAGTTCCAACATGCACAACCAGGTTCCATTATTATTGGTTCAATTCTATAGGTGAGTGGTTTGTAGCAAATGAGTTGCCTTCCAAGCAATGGAGCTTTTTTACTAGATTCTACTTTTATTCCTAAAGAAGAGTTGTAAAGCTTAAGCAAATCCTGACTTATTGAAATGGTTTGAGGTTTTTAGAGTAACTTTGTATTGGAATTTTCTTATCAAGATCGGTTCTAAGGGATTGGGTGAAACTGAATTGATTATCTTTCGAAGTTCCCTTGGAAAACTAAAAGCTTCTTAGGTTCCAAACTAAAGATTGAACGATATTTTCCAAACGTTCTATTCTTTAAGTATTCTCTAATTTTACACAACATTGGCCATATCTTCTTCAACTTGCAATTTGAGTTCCACAACTTGTTTGTGTGCTCCTTCCATTCCCTCTGTATTTGTTTCGTATTTTTTCATATTTTTTATTCTTGTTTTTTGTAGTTGATTTGGTCAACCTTCATTCTAAACTCCTTCGTTTGTTCCAAGTTGAATTTTTTATGATTTTTCCCGAGTTCTCTCTAATTTTTATTTTTCTTTTAAAAGTCCTAACTTCTACACCAAATCTTTGAAAATCCTTACCTTTTGGAAGTATTAGCTGAGTATTTCTAAGTCAACTTAGTTCCAACTAAGCCTCCCTAACTTTTCTTTAAATTAGCTAATCTCTAGAACTCTTCTCAAGTCAATTGATTCTTTATAGATTGACTTTTGAATTCAATCTCAACTATGAGATTTTGGGTCAAATAATGGGTTGTTGGGTGACTCTCCTTACTCTGGTTTAACTTCCCTCGGGGGACTTCTTTCGAATGAATTCAGATTGTTTTTTTCTCACTTAATGGCTAATGGATCACTCCCTTGCTCTGGTTGACTCTCCTCACTCTGATTTAGTTATCCTGGGGCTTTCTTGAATGAATTCAGATTTTGGTTGACTATAAGATGACGACCCATTTCTGACCACTTAAAGGAATTCAGCATAGCTACACTCATGGTGTATTCACGGAAATATTTTTCCCATGTCAGCAAATTGATTTAAGGAGGATTAAATAAAATTTGCATTTTTTGGGTTAAAATTGAAAATACTGTGAATTTTTTTCCCTCAAATTCTATAAAACCTATTTTTGTAATGTAGGATGCTGTAATTCCGACCATAAGCTAGTTACAAAATTGATGTATGTGATAATTATGACTTTCAATATACATGCCGTGATCATTCTATGCTTCAATGTACACTACTTGGACATTTTTGCAACTCTTGGAAGTCGTGTAGTAAGTGAGTTGTAATATAAATACATGTGAATGTAATATGAACATAGCTATGATTGGAAATTGAGCAGCCTATCCTGTGCAAATGGGGTGAGGGGTGGGTGGGGGTTGGAAATGGGTTGCCTACTCTAATGGGTTGCTGGATCACTCCCTCACTTTGATTTAACTACCCTGAGACTTCTTTTGAATGAACTCAGATTTTGGTCAATGAATTGATCTCCTTTAATTTTAAAGTTCCACTCCAAACAAGGAATTTTCAATTAAGCAGCTAGGCAATCATGCTTTCCAAATTTTGTCAATAATTTAGGCTCTTTAATATCTTCCTTTTCCTACTTAAGCCTCGTGACCGATAATTTTTTTTTAAAACAAAGTTTTTGGGGCCCTGTAGGCATCATTCCGATTTTGATGGTATGTAAGTAGTGAATTCATTACCATGTGAGCTTTCGGTGACTTGCCCAGTCGGAATCAACTGGTTGTGACCTGCCTTGTATAATCAGCTGGTGAACAATCCGTATATTGCCTGCTTGCTTGCTGCCGGTGGTAGGCAGCCCCTTCCCGGCCTTGGTTGGCTACTATCCGACTTTGGTTTTCTATGGAAAAAAAACAAACAAAGGCCGTTGCTCGTCTTGAGTTCCCTTTTGGGAACCTTTAACCAAACTAAATTGGAATTTTTTTTAAAGTGTAGTCTATCCAAGGATTATTTCCTAAATAAAAAAGCTAATATAGAAGGAATTTTCCTTCAAACCCAACAACAAAGATTTTTTTGGAATTTTTGGAAGTTCCGCCTCGGAGCGAAGCTTCATCATACGAGCTATATTACCCCCACAAATATGGCAAGATATGTATAACGAAAACTTGGAAGTTTGGATCTCACCCAAACCTTTCCAAACAACACATGGACCACGTATTTGTCTACGTACAATTCCACGAGGAATTTTCTACAACAATGTCGTGAAATTCCACACTAGGATTTCAGTAGAGAATGATAGTGTATGACTTCACTCAAATGACTCATAACTTGGATGAGTGCCAAAATCATAAGACATCAAAACAACTTCAAAACATAAAGATTAGCAACTTTCAAAGGGACCCCCACGTCCTTTGAAACGAGCTTAAAACACAAATGAAGATGGACTCACAAAAAAGTCTCAAATTATCATGAACGTGGAGAGTTTGGGTGATCATCAAACTTCCTTGACAACGTGGCCTCATATGACCTAAAATGCAAAATAATGCTTTGTATTGGTGGGTCTCAAACCACCAGAGAGATTTAGTCTCGAGTAACCAAGGACACAAAACAATCAAAGGGGTGCAAAGGGAGTCAGTGGGCACCCTTTCATATGTTTCTAGGGCTCCCACTTACCTCCTTTTATTCTAAAAAATATCTAAGTAAATCAAAAATCACTAAAACTATCAATTACTACACCTAATTCTACCCTACTATTGAATGTCCTATAACTTTTGGAAAAAAACTCCAAATGAAAAACAGATTGGGCCTTTGACTTTAGACCTTTTTAAGCCTAAAGACCCCTTTATCCCAACTTTGAAGTCAAAATTCTAACAAAAGATAGTGTTTCCCAACTTAATGAAAAAGGTGAAAAAGCTAACTTTTGGAGTTCGTGATTTTTGCTAATTTTGACTAGCTAGGGTTGTATGGAAGGTCCAAGAATGTAAGAAAAGAGACCAAGATGACTTAATTTGGACTTCATATGATCGTGGTTCACTTATCAACTATGGAATGTTTTTGGATTTTTGTTAAAGTCCGTTAGCGCCGCCAATTTAGGTAGTTACTAATGTTGGAATGTCGTGAAACTTGATTAGGCTCTTATTTAGACTAAAATACATTGTCCTAATTTTTAGTGGGATTTTACCATCACCAAATGAATTTCTAGGAATTTTCCCAATTTTGGTAATTTTAGTTGACTTCCCATGAAGTCATGTTTCGTAATTCAAAAAATTACAAAACTTTTTGAGTAACTTCTAGGAAGTCTTCAATTACTTTGTGCAAATTTACGGATTCAACTTGTACTTTTCGTAGAAGAAAGAATTTATTCTTGTTCATTTTAATTCTTCTGAGAAGGAATCATTCCCGTACTAGGGAATTTTGACAATCTGGCTTCACCATTGTGCTCCTAACATGTTTCTAAGCTAAAAACACCTTTCTTCTTCTAGCAATCGCCTACTTGTAGCTCTCGTGGATTTTGACCTATAGAGTTATATACAATGGCTATTCCCCACTTTTCACTTTTACCCGTGATTCTCACCTAACCTCTTACTGTGGGCTTTTAAGTTACTAGGAAAGCTAGAGGAACTCCAACTCTATTAATTTTAGCCAATCTTCATTGCATGCGCCTTCAACTGTCAAAGTTCCATGAAGCATCTAACTAAGTGTTTTTCTCTTGTGTATTGACCAAAACTGGGATTGCTTCGAATCCATAATTTGATACTTAAACACATTTTCAAAATATTTAAAACTCACAAAGAACATGTTTGGAGCATTTTCAATACTCTTGGAGTGTTAACCTTATTACTTATGGTTTTATCCCAATTTCTTGTAAAGTCACTTAAATGATCCTTTTGACTATAATTTATTCATAAAAATGAGTAAAAAACGGAAAAAAACAGATTCTAAGTCCCAGGTGACATCCTCGGGGCTCACAATCTACCAAAAATATAAAATTTTCTTTCAACAAATTAAATTGATCTTATTTTTTTATCTTCTGATACTTTCTATTGTATCAGTGGTCTACTCCTCCCTCCCAAGATCAAAAAATGTAATCAATTTTAGTTTTTTATGATTTGAAATGTGCAAAAATATAATATAACTATATGATATTGTCTAAAAAAACAATTTTGCACTTGCAATATTGTAGCAGTATAGATAATGAACAAATTAATCACCAAAGCATGCATATTTTAGTATTGAAAGAAGGTTGTTGCTATATAATAATTTTATATAATTGTAGTATTGAAAAAATTCATTTAATGTATTTTATTATTATTGATTTATAACAAATTCTTAGTTTTAAAATAATATTGTACAATGAACATGATAGTATTGTATAGCAAAGTGCTTGGCAATACTAATTTGGCACTAATTCAATATTGCATGCAATAATGTCCTCATTTATATTGCAACAATATTAGTTTAGAGTTGGAGTGCATGTACACTGATACAATATTACATAAATAGTACTACAACAATATTGTTTGGGCTATTGTTTTTTTCTTGATGAATAAGCCTAAGCTTTGCCTTGAACAAGAAAATAACTTACTAAGGATTTGCAACAACATCTAGCTTTCATCGAGGCTTAGATATACCAGATAACAATCAATATAATAAAGATATGAGATTAGAATCACCTCAAAGCAATGTATAATATATAAATGTGTTCTAATATACTACAAGTTCTACACATCAAAGACCTAGGGGATTTCTTAAATGAATAGAATTCCCACCAAGAATTTGTGTAAAATTTAACAACAAAAACAAGATGATGATATTAGATATTCTCAACTATTGGCATTACTAAGATTCATCCAAGATTCTCTAGATATTACAATAGTATAAGATGGTTAGTACCAAAAATAGTTAGTTGAAAAAGAAACTTGTTATCACAAGGAGAATGCAAGGTTTCAAAGGACCCTAATATCCTTCAAAACAAGCTTAAAAAACAAAACAATGGAGCAAGAATTACCGAAAGCACCTAGTTGGCAAAATTTGGTCAAAAGACCAAAAAATCCATTGAGAAATGGATCCAATCAATTCAACATGACAAAAAAGGGTGTTTTGGGGGGAGAAGAAGTAGCCTTAAATATATTTGAAAAGGCCTCCTCTTCTCCTTTAATCTGAAATGATTTCTAAAATTAACTATTATTAACTAAAATAAGTCAAATTTATTACTAGACTTATTTCTAACTTTCAGAAGATCAATTCAAATGAAAAAAAGGATTGTACCATTAGCTTTGAAAGGCCCAAATTTTTTGCAGGGACTTTTCTTTTCTCAGACAAATTTTCTATTGACATCTTGATGTTTCGAAAAACATATATATTTGAAGATAATACTAGAAAAAATGATTCTTCTAGTATTAAGGGAATTAGTCTCAATTATTTGTTAGCTACCTTGCTTTAGACTAGTTGTCTAAGTGTCAAATTGAATGCACTAAGTTCTTTATAGTCAAATTATAGTTGATTTTATAGTTGACAATTTAATTGGAAAATTTGGTAATTTTGAGTGATATGTTTATATAAAAAAATTTGTGTATGTGTGTGTCAATTTGTCAATTAAATATTTCTTGTTGATGAATTGTGTGAGTATGTTTCAATAGTACAATGTCAAGTGGTCAATAAAACAAATAAAACAAATAATATGTTTTAGGAATTCAAAGAGACTAATGGATTGTCAAATGTAGTTTGGTCCATTTGACTTGTGAATATTGCAATTTATTTGTGTATCTTTATACATATATTAACATCCTTTAAAATGTATGGCAATTTGTCATGAATTCATGAGTTGGAAATTGAACTTTAATTGGAGATAAAGGCTTTGTTTGTATTTGTTGTGTTTATGGATTTGTGTTACTAACAAATTGTTGTAGTCATGGGCAACTAATATTTTTTAAAGGAATATGCATAACACATCATGCCCTATATTAGATAGAAACAATTTATCGTAGGACTAAGACTAATTAGAATTTTCATACTAGTTAATAATTAGGCTAGTTAATAGTTATTGGAACAAATAATAAATTGTCAATGGTAAGAAATATCACTAGTAATTAAAGAATATGGTATATATATATACACCTTTGCATTTACGTTAGATAGTACACTTGTATGACAAATTGTCATTCCGCTTGGCCCTTTTGACTAAAAGATGATCCCTTACTAGGCAAGACCAAGACTGCACTTATGCATCTATAGCATTGGTAATGGTTTGTAACCAAAATTAACATCCCTAGGAAGAAGAGTAGAAAATTGAAAAATTAATATATAAATTGTGGAATTGTATACTATATAATTGAATATCCCATATTATTTGTAGTCACTCTAAATTTTTTTATTTTTGACTATTTGCCTTGAATAGTATAAGTGTAGGCGATTTGTTGAATAGTTTTTATACTTGTAAAGATTAATAAACTAATTGTTATATAGATCTAAAAGGTCTAATAATAAAAGATATGAATAGTGACCAATAAACTTGGAGACTATTCACAATGAATAGTTGTCTAGTTGATTAGATATAACCAAAACAATTTGTCATTTTTATCTATCTATCTCTATTTCTAGTAAATTTTTGTTGAAATTCTCCTTAGAGGTCATTACTTATAATCTTGTGTCTAGGACTATACTTAAAAACTCACTTAAAACACCCCTTTCTCTTGTAGTGAAGCGAGCCTTCTATTCTTGAATTCCAATCTCCAAACTAGACCTTCTTCAACAACACCCAACAGGCAACAAAGTACTTGCATCAACAAAATAATCGTCAATGCACACACTACATAGAAGAACCTATATCAATAAAATTAATCCATGATGATGTAGACTTATTGTAATTAAGGTTTTGTCTTTTCTCACAAAACCAAGGAAAACAATAGTATAGGGGTTCTTATAAGGAAAGATTTATGTAGTCTATTCTTTATATGACTAATGTCACTTTTCAAATAGAATTATACTCTATAATCAATTTTTTATTTTTAACTTTATAGTATATCAACACTCTTATTCACAGGAATGTAGATTTATTTTTTTGTCCATTACCATATGCATGAGACACGATGTATGACATTCCAATCCTACCTAGTATTCTACAAGGTGATCAATTATTTTGGTCAATGGTTCAAGATTGGTCAAATTGTCATATGCAATGAATACTTCTATCACCTATTCATTTACAAGATAATACTTTTAAAACAGTACGCATAAATTTATAAATTAAATCCTTTTTATGTGTTGGTCACATAGGGTAGTCAATCTATATCTATCACATTTGATGCAAAAATGATTAGAGAAGTAGAGATTATATATTCTATGTCAAATTCTTTTTGTGTGCAAAAAATATGAAGGTAAGAATTTAAATCTAAAGTCAATTATTCTTATTCCTTTTACTTTTGGTCAATTTTTTTAAGATTTAGACAATTAGATCCTACATAATACTACAAAACATAAGACCAATTCTTACTTTTATTCAAGGATGGACCCTAAAACTATGTACAAAATAATACCTAAAACCAAGGCAAAGCAACATCCAAAACCACACAAAACAATTACCCTATTACCACTAAAATCAACCCTATTTCCTTAGATTAGGACCTAAAACCATAGAGAGTAGTCCCTATAGTTGTGTAGTGAGCCTAAGATCGTAGACCGTAATCCTAAAGTTGTAAAAAACAATTCAACTTTGTTATGAACAAAGGCTTAGACAAGAACTTTGATTTGGAGTATTATCAAGCCAATTAGTTTGGATTTGGTTGGTAATCTTTAATTTCCTAATGAGATGAAAAGATGAAGATATAATACTTATTAAAAAAATAGCATGAACATCAAAATTGTAGACATCTAGACATTATAATTGAATTACAATTCAAGTTCCAATCTTAGTATCAAATACAATCCAAGTAATATTACAAACAAAACAATTTTGACCTTGCCAAGTTGTCAATATGCATATGCAAAGATCACATGGATACATCATGGATAAAATTCACTAGTACTCCTCAAATATGGATCTAGATTGATCTTTGAATAAAAAAATATCTTTCCACTTGATGTTAAAAGTGTTTGTTACTAAGGGTCTTAATTTTGAATTTAGACACACTTCTAAATCAATACTTACGTTACAACTTCATGTATGTAGAGTCATCAAAGCATGTAGTTGCTTATGCAAAAGTGAAGGATGTATGATGATCAATAATTAACCCCTAAAGTTCAGGGTTGACAAATCAGTACGTCCGCCCCAAAATAGGGTCCGTAACCCGGACGTCCGTCCTCACGGACGCCATCGGACGCAGTGTCCTTCCTGTCGTCGGAAGGCGGACGGGCAGGGCAGAAGGGGCGGACAGGCAGACTGCGAATGTCAGCGGACGTTGCGGACACAACGTCCGCGTCCGGACGTCCCGGACGTCCGACCGTCCTGTTAACCCTGCTAAAGTTCCTTGACTATGTTTTTGCCAAAAATGTTCCAAAACTATCATTTCTTATAAAAGTTTTAAATTTTAGAAGAAAAACATTTTTGGACACATGTAACTATAGTATCTTGTAGTATATAGGTTTGAAAAGATGTGGGAAAAATTTCAGCAATTTCCATTGTGTAAATTGCAAGATGTTAGCAATTGAAGTTATAAAAATTATGTTTTGTCCCTTTGAAAAATCGGGTAGCTACACTTGTAATGAAAATTTTGTCTATTTGTCAAAATCCAAGGAATATTAGAACAAGGGGGTAAATCCTAAGGAAAGGTCAATAAGTCTAATGTTTGTGTGAATAAGGTCACTTGATTCATATTTTAGATATTTATATGTTTTTTTTTGGGATTGGTTCAAAAAAAGAACCCCAAGTATTCATCCCTTTAGAAGGTCAATTTTCATAGTCCAAATCGCAATGCTATAATATAGATCCAATGTATAGTGTTCTAGTCTTGTCTTATATTCTATAAGGAGGTTAAATATTATTGTCAAAAGTTAAGGCTTGGTTAAATCATCTTATCCAATGAATGCTCCAAGACCTAATCAATTCCTAGTTAATACTTTGAAACTATTACAAATAATTCATTAATTATTCTTTTTAGGTATTTAGGTCAATTAGTCTAGTAGTGCTTGCCATGAGCAAAACTAATGCAAAATGCCTAAGTGTCGATTCTATGTCAAATTCTCCTAGTTAATGCAAAGTATGGTGAGTTTAAGTGTTATACCCAAATTTTATCTTTCACCTTAAACTTTTCTTCCATAATTTTAGACCAAATCTATAGGTCAAACTGTCCAAATCAACGTTGATTAATTCTCTAAATTCACATAAACATTAGAACAAATTACAATTTGTCAAAACTTAGAGAACCTATGATCTAAACATTAAAATTTGTAAAATAATAATGAAATACCTCAAACCATGGATTTCATACTCTATAATCGCACCTGGTATCTATAATAACAAACTAAGGACCTATCACCACGTGATTGGGCCCTATACTTGCACATCGAACCCTATAACTATAGGCCGCAATCTAAGACTGTGGATCAAATCTCTAATCTGGATTTAGTTGAATTGCTCATATTACTTGGGGCAAATTGGGTTTTTGATGCTAAAAATCTTGATTTGATATTCACAATTTGAAGCTTGCAGTACTTTGCCAAGGCACCAACGATTTGCATTGAAACTAATATAACAAATTAATGACCTAGACACCACTTTGCAACAAACCACAAAATTTTTGAAGTTGGATCATCTTCAAGCTTAGAATTTGAAATTGGAACTCCTATCCATCTAATACTCCACTTCCAAGATGTTAGATCAAACATAAGTTGATGAGTCAACTTAGTATCTGTAGTTATAGGCTAGAGAGATATTTAATTGTAGATTCTCAACGATCACATCACTACTAGGATTTGAGTGTTTTATGACTACAAAAATATGATTGAGGATGACTGGCGATTGCTCGTAGTCATATTTTTGGATTCCGCAACACTTGGAAAAAACATGATTGCAAATATGACTACCAGTCATATTTTGCCTTTGTACTTCATGGGTGTATAGTATACATGCATGGGGAATGGCAAAACACTTTTTAGAGAATTGTAGGCAACGTATTACGGGAACACTAGTCATATTTGTCAATTATATTTTTCCATATATGACTACATGCAATTATATTCTATAGTCACATTTTTGTAGGTTCAAACTTTTTTTTGAAGTTTTTTTTGGGGCAACCTCCTAAAAATTTGGTCAACCTAAAAAAAATGTAAATAAATTATTGCTCAAAATTGTAAAATCCTAGCCATTGTTTTTTGAGGAACTTGAAATCTTAGCCGTCGTTTTTTAGGGTTTTAAAACCCTAGCCGCCACTTCATTTGCTTCATCTTTTTTTTATTTTTTGTTGCTTTTTAATTCTTGTTTCTTCTTCCTCCTCTTGTTTTTTGAATTTCTAATTGTTGTGTTGTTATTTAGTTGTTGCTTTCTAACTCTTGTTTTTTCTTCCTTCTTTTGATTTTTGAAGTTCTAATTGTTGTGTTGTTGTGTTTTAGTTGTTGTTTAGTTGTTGCTTTCTAACTCTTGTTTCTTCTTCCTTCTTTTGTTTTTTGAAGTTCTAATTTTTGTATTGTTGTATTTTAGTTGTTGTTGTTTAGTTATTGAGGTTCTAGTTGTTATTTCTTAGTTGTTACTAATATGTTGTTGCTTCTTAACATCTTAATTGTTGTTAATTTGTTGTTAGTTTGTTGTTAGTTTGTTGTTGTTTTATAGTTGTTGCTAATTTGTTGATGTTAGTTTGTTGTTGTTAGTTACTTGTTGCTTCTTTGTTGTTGTTTCTTAGTTTTTTTATTTTTAGTTGTTGTTGGTTTGTTGTTGCTTCAAAGTTGTTGCTAGTTTGTTATTGTTTTTTAATTGTCGTCTCTTAATTATTGCTTCAAAATTGTTACTTCAAGGTGGTTGTTTCAAGATTGTTGCTTGAAGTTGGATCTTAACTCTTGCTTAATTGTTGTCTTTTAGACATTATTTCCTATTGTTTGTTATTTCCTGTCTCTTATTATCTTTTATTGCATCTTAATTTGTCTTATTCTTGCTTCTTATTGGTTTTAGTTTTAGTTTTTGTTGCCTCTTGTTATATCTTAGCTTTTACTTCCTACTATTTTTTAGTTCTAATTTGAACAAAAAAATGACTCACTGTAGTTATATGCTACATCAACCAAAATATAACTCACTATAGGCGTATCCCATATCACTCAAAATATGACTTGCTGCAATCATATTTCATATCATTCAAAATATGACTCACTATAATCATATTTCATTATTCCATATCACTTAAAATATGACTCACTGTAATCATATTCCAAATCACTTAAAATATGACTCAAAATATGCTTCACTACAATCATATTCCAAATCACTTAAAATATAACTCAAAATATGACTCACTACAATCATATTCCATATTACTCAAAATATGACTCATTGTAGTCATATTTCACGTCAACCAAAATATGACTGCAGTAAGTTACAAAATCAAGAAATATGACTCAAGCAAAAATCATTGTAAATGACTCGCATTGAGTCATTGACTTTCAGTCATATGACTAGTGAGTTATATTTGCAGTCATATGGATTTCCTCATGACATGGTATCAAAACGACAATTATAAGAAATTAAGGCTTTTATATTTTTAGAACTATGAAATAAATTTTATGAATATTTTATATAATCAATATGTGTTTTCCTCCACCTCTCAATTCTGAATGTGCGAATGAAGATATATATGATTTATTAGTAGATAATCCAAATCAAATTAACATTGAGAATGAATTTCGAATTGAAAATGGATTTTTCCAATTTCAAATGAAGCCCTTATTAGATATTGCACCACTTAATATAGAACAAATCAAACAAATTGAAATTATTGAAATTCCTTATGGAGCTACAAATGCTCATGTTTCCTTCATAGAAACATTGAATGAATTTGATGAAATGAATCCATATTTCTTTGCTGGTGACAAATGTTTTATAATGCCTTTACCAAATTAAATAAATAATAATATCAATAATAATAAAAATAAAATTATGACCTCTTCTATTATTGACCGGTTCCATGAGATATTAAATACACTTCTCCACATCCATTATGGACTGCATAATATCAATAAAGCATTATTGAACTATATTGAAGGGTCATTATAATAAATAATAAAAACACTTCACATTTTATTTTTGTTTTATTTCATTACATTTCATGGCAACACAAAGCTTTACACCTAGAGCATATTCTATCTTGCCTTTAACTGCAACCAATTATGCATCTTGGAGCATCAAAATTGAGATGCTTCTTGTTCACTTTGAATTATGGAGTGTGGTCAATGGATCCGAAGTTGCACCTGTTGCCAATGATCAAGTTGGTTTATTAGGATGGAACTTGAAGGATGCAAAAGCTCGTTCAAATATATTATTACATTGTGGGGAAAAACAACTTATAGCCTTTAAACCATTGTCCACTTCCAAACAAGTGTGGGATAGAATCAAACAACTTTATCAATGATCGAATAAAGCCTCTCAAGTAAATTTACATAAACAATTATGCCATCTTACTATGTCTAACACGATGATGTTGTCGTCTTTCTTGAGACATGACAATTTATTTTGCAAGAAGCATCCACTATTGGTTGTACCTTTGATGATGCTCAACAAGTTATATTACTCCTTTTTGCATTTCCAAATTCCTGGAGTGCATTTGTTACAACACAAGGAAGCATAGCCAATTTAAGTTTTTTTGAGCTTCTTTCTAATATTCTTCAACAAAATGCTATAAATAATTTTGAGGGTGAGTTTTTGAACACAAGTGCATTCTATGTAAAAGGAAAATTTATCAAATAACCATCGCAAAAGTTATAAAAGTTTCAAAAATCAAATCAACGACCAAATACTAATTTTCAAAATTTAAGTCAAATGCTCAACCTTCATGGAATTCTACAATCCAATCTTCAATTATATGCCATTTTTGTGGCAAGCCAAGCCATAAGGCCTTGACTGCAAGAAAAAGAAGCATAACTTGGGGCGTTCAAAGACACACGGTAATACTACCACTCTAGCTAAACTTGGCTATTCCTTTACAACTTTTGTCCAAAATCCTATACTATCAGAATCATGGTATTTAGACTCTGGTGCCAGTCAACATATTTCACCTCTTCAAACTTTGTTCCGTGATTTTAAAGAACTTTCTATATCAAAGACCATTCTTTGGGGCAATAATAATACTCATAGTGCACTTAGCACTAGGAATACAAGTGTTACTTTTACTAATGATGAATGTATAATTAAGACCTCTTCACCAACTAGCCACAAGCATAAGACCTTTAGAATTCAAAAGGACGGAAATTTATTTTCCTGAGGTGTTAGAATTGATCCCTCTCTTCACAATTATGCTATTACTACAAAATCTAAGGTTGTCACTTTAATGTGGCACTATCACTTGGATCATCTTAACATATGATCCTTAGGCACGATGCAAACTAATAATTTGGTCACTAACTTATTGCCACTAAAATCCACCATGCCTTTATCTACTGATTGTACTTATTGCAAACATCATCAAACATCTCATCTTGATGATCTTATTATTAGAGCTTTGGTACTTCTTGGACCTATTCATAATTTCATATAGACTTATATGGTCCAATGAAGACCTCTTTACATGGTGGGGCTTTATACTTTCTTCTATGTGTCGACGATTACTTTCAATACTCACATGTCTATTTTTTAAAAGCATAAGTCTCAAGCTCTTCCTTCTTTTATTCAATACAAGAATTTAGTAGAGAATCTAACATTCCAAAAGATATTGATTCTCCATTTTGACAATGGAGGTGAATTTATGTCTCACAAATTTAATAAATTTTGTAATGACAATGGTATTCAACAACACCTTACCAATCCATATAATCCAACTCAAAATGGTGTAGCTGAATGAAAGAAATGAATATTAGTGGAATCTATTCGCAGTATGTTATGTATGGCCAAACTACCTAATGTCTATTGGCTTGAAGCCGTTCATACTACTTGTTATTTACAAAATTGTTCTTATATCTTTGTACTGAATATTTCTACTCCATTTGAACAATGGATTAGCATAAGGCCCAATCTAAGCAACCTCCGTATTTTTGGATGTCAAACTTTTGCTATATACCTAATGAAAAACGCAATAAATTAGATATAAAATCTATTCCATGTATCTTTTGGGGATATGGAGACCCTCAAGGGATAAAAGAATATTGTTTATATGATCTATCTAAGTAGCATATTTTTACACAGTGAGATGTTATATTTCGAGAAGACTCTTCACTACATGGAGGAGATTCTTCAAGATTTGAGTCTTCTCCTAATTCTATTGATTCATATCTTGTTTTAAATAAGCTACCCCCTCAACCACTTGTGTCGCCACCTAATTCACCCAAATCAACCGATCTTGCTCCGGAATCCCCTCCCATTGACTCTCAAATTGGTGTGCAATCACCTTCTAGTGTAACCCCTCTTACGGCTCATGCACATGCTCATCTTTGACAATTTCAATCCAATGATTCGTCTCCATGAACATAGAAGTTCATCTTGCCAAACTAGAGGTCATTAGCGTTCAACAAAATATTACAATGAAAACTATTATGTCTAAGCCTTTCTAACCCAACTTATTGATCCTATTACTGTTCAAAAAGCACTTAGTAGTGTTGACGCAATCCATTGGAAAAATGCCATGAATCAAGAATATGAATTGCTTATTCAAAATGGTATGTGGAAACTCATAGATCCACCTCTAGATCACACCATCATAAGTACTAAGTGGTTGTTTTGGCAAAAATATCATTCTAATGGTACATTAGCCAAATTTAAAGCACAATTTGTTACACACAATTTTTCACAACAAGCCAATATAGATTTCACTAAAACTTTTAAACCAATTAGAAAAATGACTTCTCTTTGGCTTTTGCTGGCTATAGCCACGCTTTATAACTATTATATCCATCAAATGGATGTAATTACTGCTTTCCTTAATGGTTTACTTCATAAAGAAATATATATTGTTTAACTAGAAGGATTTATTCAATCCGGATGTCAGAGTTGGGACACGGGAGACAGGTTTGCATTCAACGGGTAACCAATTCGTGTAAGTGGAAAGAATGTGCAGTGGAGGACATGCCCCCCCACAAGCAAGATATAGACAGCCAGGAACGGTTAGCTCAACGACTAACCGCTAACCGTTTAGCCAGCCCCACGGACATGGGTTCCATGGTAACGGGTCCTGGTCCTAACATTACCCCCCCTTCTAGGTCTAGTCGGTGAGCGGGGAGCGGCCGGATGTAGTTGGTGGAATTCCCGAATCCTGATAGGTGCATTCTGGAGATGCTTGGCCGGTTCCCATGAGTCCTCCTCTGGGCCATAACCCTCCCAAGAGACCAAATATTGCAATTGTCGGTGTCGCCCCGAGACTCGGGAGTCGAGTATTCGGCGGACCTCCCACTCCATGTCGCCCGCTGGAGTAACGACTGGGGGTGGTGGAGGTCGTCGCCGCCCTGAGATGGTATCCGATTGGTACTGCTCCAAGACCGCTACGTGGAATACATTATGAATGCAGAGGGTACTTGGCAACTTGAGACGGTATACCAAGTCCGATAGCTTGGAGATGATCCGGAATGGCCCCAAGAACTTGGGACCTAATTTCTTTGACGGGGACGTCGTGGCAATGTGTTCACTATGCAAAAGGACGTGATCACCTACATTGTACGTCGGTTGCTTTTTTACTTGTCGGTCGTAGTATTTCTTTGCGTGTTCTCCAGTGATTTGGATCATGGTTTTAATCTCTTCATGCACCTGGTGCAATAACTGCAAGCGCTCCTCAGCTGCAGGGACTGTGGAGGTCGATGGTGGGGTAAACGAGAGAGTCGGGTGATAACCGTAGGTAGCAAAAAATGGTGAGTACCTAGTAGCCGAGTGAAGGGAATTGTTATATGCAAACTCTGCCACCGGAAGCAGGTCCGCCCAGTCGTCTTGGCGTTTGGTCGTAAACATACGAAGAATCTGTTCCAAGTGTTGATTCACCCGTTCAGTCTGGCTGGGGGTGAAATGCTGTTGTTGGAGCCGGTTGGATGCGCAGGAGTTCGTACAACCGGCGCATAAACTTTGATACAAAAACCGGCCCGCAATCAGAGATCAACTCCATAGGGGTCCCATGAAGTTTCCAAACGTGCTGTAAATAGAGAGTCACTATACCTATTGAGTCCGTGGCCTCTGTGGTTGGGATGAAGTGTGCTAATTTCGTGTTTTTATCCACCACCACCATGATTGTATCAAAACCTGCGTTGGGCGGAAGTTTGATGATGAAGTCCGTGGTAATCCGCTTCCAAGGTGCGTCCCCCGTAGGAATCGGCTGCAGCAACCCGTAGCGAGGATGTCAAGTCGGCTTGGAGCATTGACATATGTCGCAACCGTCCACGTACCGGTGGACGTACTGGGTAAGGGACGGCCAGTAAAAAACACGGGAGACTAGGTCAACGGTCTTTGCGCGACCCAAATGGCCAGCAGCTGGAGCATCGTGGTGAGAGCGGAGTATTTGCCGACGAAGATCCTCGTCATCTGGGACCATCATCGCGTTTTTGAAGAAAATCACCCCATCACGGAAAGAATAATCCTGCAACTGGCGTCGTATGTGGCTTGGCGCCTCCCCCACGCCTGTCAATAGAAACGTGCGTACCGGTGCCAATGTTCGGTCTGACAGCGTGGCCTCCTGGAGCCGCTGTATGATATGGTCGTCGTTCCAAACTGGCTCCACGGCCTCAAGCATCGCCAACCGGAGTAGGGGTCGTGCGTGTCCGTTACCGTCCTTGGCCGTGTCGAAACGGCGTGAGAGCATATCCGCGCGGCCGTTAAGTACCCCAGGTCGGTGCTCAATGACAAAATCATATGCTGACAGAAGTTCAAACCAGTGTGCCTGGCGACGGTTGAGGGTTTTTGTTGTTAGGAACTGCTCCAAGTTTTTGTGGTCGGAGATGACTCGAATCCGATGGGGGGATCCTTCTAGGTACACCCACCAGTCCTGGAATGCAAGAACGATGCTAAGAAGTTCCTTGTCATAGATGTCGTAGTTCTGTTCTGCGGCAGACATCTTCGAACTGTGATAGGCACAAGGGTGTAACTGGCCATCGGTGCCATATTGGGAGAGTATGCCCCCAGTGGCGGTGTCGGAAGCGTCTGTCTCGACCACAAATGGCTGATCAAATGCCAGATGAAGTAGGACTGGAGCTTCAGTAAACCGCCGTCGTAGTTCATTGAAAGCACCCTCCGCCGTTGCTGACCATGTGAACGGTTGATGCTTCCGCGTTAGGTGGATCAAGGGAACCGCAATATGAGAGTAATTTGCAATAAATCTCCTATAAAAATTGGCAAACCCTAGAAACGCCTGGACCTCCCGAAGGTTCTTGGGGGGTGGCCAATCTTTCAAGGCGGAGACTTTGTCAGGGCACATCTCCAAACCGTGACCCGAGACAATCAGACCCAAGAATTCCACTGAGGTGCGGTGGAACTCACATTTTGACAATTTGGCGTAGAGGCCGTACTGGTGCAGGCACCGTAATACTTCTCGGACAATTTGCCGGTGTTCCTCGATTGTTCTGGAGAAAATAAGGATATCGTCCAGGTAGATTACAACGGAAACGTCGAGTAAATCCCCAAATATCGTCTGCATGTGCGCCTGAAACTGGGCCGGAGCGTTTGTGAGACCGAAAGGCATGACAAGGTACTCGTAGAGGCCATAGCAGGTCTTGAACGCTGTCTTATACTCATGGCCTGCTGACATCCGCACTCGGTGGTACGCTTGTTGGACGTCGAGTTTAGAGAACACCGTAGCCCCGACCAATTGGTCTGTGAGCTCTAGAATCAACGGAAGTGGCTATCGGTTCCGAATTGTGACCCGATTAAGGTTCCGGTAATCGATACATACCCACAGGGTCCCGTCTTTTTTCTTCGCAAATACAATCGGGGCTGACACGGGGGATTTCGATCGCCGGATCCAGCCTTTTCTAAGGTGCTCATCCAGGTAACGCCGCAATTCCTCTAACTCCACTGGCGACATTGGCCGCAAGCCCATATTCCGGGGCTCCTGACCCTCCTTGAATTCTATCTTCATGTCAGAGGGACCGTGAAGGGGAAGCTCGTTGGACGCCTCCTCACTGAAAGCGCCCTCCAAGTCGACGTACTCTGGAGGAATAGTTGTAGTGGCGGTTGGTACAGCCTCCGCGAGCTCAGAAACCTCCATCATGTATATTTCCGTCCCCTTGGTGGTTTGTCGGAAAACCGGTTGGGATACTAGAGTATGTCGATTTGTTGTTGGACAGGGCCCGTTGAGGGGGACGGTGCTCGCTCGTCCAAGAGTCCTATCCTAGGATGAGCACTGAGTCTGGCAAAACACCGATGTGAAGCGCACCGCCCCTGTGGCCCAACGAATATCTGGGTCATGGCGTGATAGCTACGGGGTACCCAGAATGCAGTCGTACCGACCGGTATTCGTAATATCCGCCGTAAGGGTCTCCGTGTGGTCCCCGATCACCAGTTGGAACATCGCCTCATGCGTCACCAAACCGGTATTAATCACTCGCCCATCTATCACGCGCACCTCCCGAGGTATTGCTTTGGCCACAATCGTGGCTTTATTGGAAGTGGCAAATGTCGGGTGGACAAAAACACCCGTCGCTCCAGAGTCCACCATCAAGGTGGCTGGCCGGCCATTAGCAACTCCTGCTAGTGTCAAATGAGCGATAGAATCAATGGTAGCCCGGAGATACAGTGGTTCTTCTTTCGAGGTGCACATGGCCAAGGCCACTTGTTTATATGTCCTAGTCCTTGCCGTTTGTGGGGAGCCCGGGTACTGCACGGGGTATGTCAGTTCCGGGCCGAGTCTTTTCCCGGGTCCATGTGCTCGGTATCTGTTGTAGCGGAGAACGATAACGGTCAGGAAGGATTGGTCGGGCACCTTGAACAGGGATGGCTCAGCTGCCCACAGCCCCAACACTTCCCCTGTCGTTGATACTCCAGTCTCTCGGTTGGCGTTTTGGCCATTGCTGTTGACTTGCGGGGAACGGGGCCGAGTGCGTCAAGTTCCATAGGTACCGGGCCCGGGGACGGAGCGGGTCCTGGGAACCGTCGACCCTGGGGCGTCGGCACGAAAGTCGACCGTCCCGCTTGCCGGCGCAGGGCCCATATTCACTCGTCGATCGTGAGGCCCGTGCCATCCACCCCTGGAGTGTCGTAGGGGGCTCATCGCCTGTAGCCACTGAGTAAAGAATGTCATTCTTGAGACCATGGCAGAATCTCGAAATGAGGGCCTCTTCGCACCAATTGACTTGGGCTGCAAGTTCACTGAACGTTGCTATGTAGGCCGCCACTCCGGCTGTCTAACGTAACTCCTGCAGTTGATCTTGGGCATTCCCCTTACGGTCAATTTCCCCAAAAACCGACACTACGGCGTCTCGGAAAGCGTCATACGATTCCAACAACAGGTGACTGTTGCATTTTTCCAGAGCTTGGTAGATAGGCATCGCCCAACCTTGTGCTGCCCCTATCATGTATGAAAGAGCGCAATTAATCTTCTACCGCTCCGTCTTGTAGCCCTCTGGGTCAGCCTCAAACTGTAAACGGAGCTGTGCAATCTAACGGTAGACCTCTCCCCCTTTTTTCCCCGCGAAGTCCTTGGGGCGTGCTACCCTTCCCGCCCTGGTGGGAAGTGTACCCCCGCCTGACTCCGCCCCTGCTGGCGCTGGTATCGGGGCCAAAAATGGTTGTGTATTCCGCTCGCCTAATTCTTGGTGCCGATATTCCTGGATAATCATAGGGAAAGCTGCATGGAGCCCGGATTGGATTTGTTGTTGGAGACCCATTTGCATTTGTTGGAGTTGCTGCTGAAGATAAAGCGCCCAATCCCCCCCACTAGAGGGCACACCTAGTGGGTCCGTAATTGGATTGCCGCCGTGCTCCATTGGTCCCGTATGCGTCCCGCTTTCTCTACTACCTCCGTGCTTGGAGGCGCAGCTGTGGGTACTTACTCCTTCACCCGCGGTCCCCTGACCTATGGCCGCGCCCAGCCTACTGCCGTGGCCCCTTCACCCGTGCTGACTACTGTCAGACCCCTCAACCGCAGTGCCTCCTGTCGGCCTCTTCACCGGCGGGGCCCATGGCCGTGGAAACCCCACCTCCGGTTCGTTCATCCGCGCCCAGTGGTCGCTCTGCCCGCCCGCGCCGCTTGTTGCCGCCGCCCGTGCCGCTCCGTGCCAGTGCTCCGCGCCGCTCGTTGCCTGCATTGTTAGTTCACCGCTTGTCGACCAGCTTCTGTTGGACTTCTGCGGCCAACAGTTGCATGGTGCCAATGAAATGGTCTAATGGCGAAGAGTCGATCCCATCGTCGGTGCCGAATCTGTCGCTGAAATTGAAGTCCACCGCCTGCTCCTCCTCTATCCGCAGGAGTTCAGCCTTGAACATTTGTAGTTCCGCCAATGTGGTACTCCCTTCGATCATCGATTGCGCGATTCCATAGTAATAGTTTTCGAACTAGTACCTGGTGAGCTTCCCGGTTGCCTCACGTACCTGCCCGCGCAGGAGAGCCCTCCGAAACGCCGCCCGCAGCTCTGTTATTGTGAGTCGCCGCCCCGGCATGTGTCCATGCGGAGCAGGTGGGCGGACTTCGAAGTAGCTGGTCGACCAAAACACTGAACCCGATCAAACCCCGATTAGATCAGATCATCGAAGGACTGATCAATGCTGCGCGAGCCAGGTGCCGAGATGGTGGATATGGTGATCGATCGGCGGCAGGAGCGGGAGCATCGGGGCCTGCAACACGATGACGAAGTGATCAAACCACCGAACCCGATCAGCGACCACGCGGTCCACCGAGGTCACACGCAGTACAGTAGCCTGCCTTCACGTCTAGGATGTCGGTTGTGGACTCGGGCCTTCTACTGTCCCTCCCGGACAAAACCGCCTCGCAGATCTGCCTGTTCTATCGGCCTGTATCTATATCTTGTGATGTCTGACGCTTCTCTCATGAAAACTGTAAGTGAGTTTGCTCGTTGGCCTTGGTGAACTTCATCTGGAATACGCAACTAACCCTGCAACCGCCCCACTTTCATTTCGTCCCCACATCTACTTCACGCACTCCTACATTGACGATCTTCCCGAGTGTCGGAACACAAAACTGAAAACAAATCTTCATACCAGGATCAATCGGTTTGTATCACGAATTCCCTAAATTACTCCGATATGATGAAATGGTTCACCGCCCGAAACACCTCCCGTTCATCCATATGAACACCGCCGTCCTGAGCCCTCCAGACCGCTGATCATCAATCATCCTGATCCCTCGCCATCCTTACTCAATCTGTATACTTCTACCTATCGAAAGAAACCTCATGGACTACACATAATGTCAGAGTTGGGACACGGGAGACAGGTTTGCATTCAACAGGTTTGCATTCAACAGGTAACCAATTCGTGTAAGTGGAAAGAATGTGCAGTGGAGGACATGCCCCCCCATAGGCAAGATATAGGCAGCCAGGAACGGTTAGCTCAACGACTAACCGCTAACCGTTTAGCCAGCCCCACGGACATGGGTTCCATGGTAACGGGTCCTGGTCCTAACACCGGGCATGAGCAAAAGGTTTGTTGTCTTCTCAAATCTTTATATGGTTTAAAACAAGCCCCAAGGATGTGGTATGAGTTTTTTGATACATTTCTACTTAGCTAAGGTTTTCATTGATACACTATTGATAATAATGTCTATATTAAAAGGCAAAAATTTTATGTAATTCTCCTTGGTTTATATGTTGATGATTTGGTACTCATCTCTAATGATTTGCAATACTTATGTCTTCACAAAGGAATTTTTACTCAACGATTTTCAATGATGGATAATCATGAACTTTTTTATATATTAGGCGTTCAAGTTTGTAGAAATCAAGCCTCTCATACTTTGACCCTTACCCAAGAAAAACATATCACTAATTTACTTACCAAATTTAAGATGCTTGATTATCATCTACTTGGCACACTTCTTTTAGTTGGTACTCGCTATTCAAATTCAAATGGTGAAAACTTAACTACTAATGAAATGAATTTTATGAAAACGGTTCTTTATAATACTACAATTGGCAGTTTTTAATACTTGGTCACAATGACTCACTAGAACATTACATTTTCCGTAAATCACTTGGCTCAATTCATGTCAAAACTTACTCCAATACATTGGATGGGAGCTAAATGCATCATGCGTTGCTTTAAAGGTACAATAAACAAAGGCTTATTATTTTGTGGTCAACCCTCTACCATTCCCAAATCTATTATTCATCACCTCCAAGGCTGGAGTGATGCTGATTGGGCCGGTGATTTGGATAATCATCGCTCAATGTTTAGTTATCTATTTCAATTGGATTCTTCTTGTTTGATATCTTGGAAAAGTATTAAGCAACCTGTTGTTGTTTTATCCTCTATCATTAGAGGATTTTTGGGCCCTCAAGAAGGTTGTTTCAAGCAAGTGCATTGCAAACTTCTTTCCTTGCAATTTTTTGGGGAACAACTATTCTTGACAAAAAAAAATTCAAAGAAAAAAAAATTAATCTTAAAATGAAGAAAAAAACTAAAAAAATTTCATTTTTTTCAGACGTGGAAATCAATGTGCTACATCAACAAGTTGCCATGGCCCTCTATAGGGTTGTTTCCATAGTTTGGGAACTCATAGCCCTCCTAAGGGCCCAAAAATCCTCTAATGCAAGGCTAAATACATTGCAACTACTACTACTACTAAAGAACTCCTTTGGTTATAAACCTTACTTCAAAAACTTGGTTTCTCTCTTCATTTTCCAAGTAAATTTTTGTGTGACAATCAATCTTGTATTACCTTTACAAGAAATCCCAAATTCCATGACAAGTGTAAGCACATTGACATTAGATTTCACTTTCTCCATGAAAAAGTTCTCAATAACATTTTGGTCCTCAAATTTACTCCAACTACTTAAATGTGGGCTGACATTTTAACCAAAGTTGTGACTCAACAAAAGTTTACTTATTGTCTCCAAAGCATTGGTTTTGACGTCACATCTTCATCAACTTGATGTAGGGGGAGATCTCTCTTGCACACTTAACTATGCGTATATCAAATTGTTGAACAAGATGCAATTGAAAGAGGCGTATTAGCTCAAACATAAGTTGTTGAGTCAGCTTAGCATCCATAGTTATAGACCAGAGAGATATATAACTGTAGATTCTCAATGGTCACGTCTATTAGTCATACTCATTCTAGGACTATATATATTGAACTTGTAATGATGTTAAACATATAATATAATATAAATATGCATTTCTATTCTCTCTTTCTTCCTCTCAATATATAGTATGATTGGAGATTCTTCTATAAACTATGGCAATTGGATCAAGAAGGGCAAGCAATTCTTTGCTCAGACAGAGAGATTGTCTTCATGCTTAATTCTCCCCTTGAGCTTGAACTCCTTGGTACTTTAATTTGATTGTTTTCCCACAAACCTTTGTTGTTGGAAAAAAAATGTCAGAAAGTCAAAAAAACAATTTGAATAATCATAATCTCTACAAAGACAAAACACCTTATAACAATCTGTGTTTTTCTTTCACAATCTTCTCATGGATCCTTTTTGCATTTCCTCGCTATTTTCTTAACTTTCAATTAGGTGTTTATTGTGACCCTGATTAGGTCTTTGTGACTCATGAGATCTAGGCTCAGTACTCCATTCCCCTGTCAAATCCCTTCAAATCTAAATTAGGGTTTTGATTTCATCCCTCTACTTATGCTCCGTAGCCAAATTTGATCTTGCAAAGATTTCTATAAGAAATTCAACATGTTTGTAAATTTCCTGAACTCCATAGACTCTAGTTGTGAGTTGTCTCTTCATTTTTTGTTGTTTGGTCTCATACAATAGGTTCATTTCCTCAAATGAGAATTACAAATGCAAATTCTTGTTGCCTTCAAATAATGATTGATACTAGACCTCCACAAATGCTCAGCTAGGGCAAATTTTTAACAATCAATGTTTTCCTTCACAACTCCTCTTTGAATTCTCATAATCTCAATCAGAAATTACAGCAGAAATACTCACAAAATAATATCACAACTCCAATTACATAATTTACACAATTATATATATATATATATATATATATATATATATATATATATATTCATTCATTCATCCTAATTAGAATATCTCTATTTACACTATTATCTGTATTTTAACTTGAAAACTAACTTTACTATATTTTTTTTTAATAAAGGGCCCCTAATAGGCTCCTTATTCCTATAACCACTAATCTTTTGCTAAAATTTTGACTACAACACTTCACAAGGTCATATTTGTATGAAAAAATGTTCAAAATGGTGATGCTTCTTTAGATTCATTCTTCAAAGTATGTTGGCTAAATGCTTGAAAGATAGAGAACGATTCAAATACTAAATTGTTAACAATTTATTAATGGAATTGAAAAATGCCAATTCAAATGGTTGTAATGCTATAATAAACAATCTTCACTTAAGGTTTTTATTTTTTCCAAAAATATTGAAAATTGACTTCAATAAAAGATTTTAAAGTTTATTTTGGAGTAGAGAATCTATAATTGCACACAAACTAAAACACCTCATATCTTTTGACTCATTGATCAAAATGGAATGATTCAAAGCTTTCCATGTATATATAAATCTAAAAAAACAATTTTAAATTTGTTTATTTGAAAAAAATGATTTTTCAGATTTGCCCAAATTGCCCAAGTTGAAAAACAAATTACACAGTAGGTCATAATTTTTTACTCATATTTCCAAATGTCTTGAATCTTTGTGCACATGAAAGATATTCTTTATCTATATCTTGAATTAAAATTTGGGCCAAAGCAAGGAAATCTCTAGTTACATGCAATTGCACATCTAAATCCTTTAGGGATTAAATTATGATCTCAATCTTGGTAAACAAAAATTAACCCCAAATCCCAACAAATACCTATCAACAATCTAGTACCTATGCTGCAATCCAATTAGCAACGAAATGGCCAACAAAATGGAATTACCTCCAACAATAAATTGATCAATCATGGAGCTTAACAACCATGTATAGATATGAAAATTTGGCACAATATGCACACTTGCAAGTAAATAATTGCAATTGAAGACCAAACATCTAAACCGAAGCATGTATAAATAACTTAGATTGTTAAAGCTTACATTGAAATTTTAAACACCACCATACATGAACAAGTAATCAACTCTTCATTTAAAGTTTTTAGTTTTGGTACATAAAGTAGATGAATTTTAATTGCAAGCTCGTTCCATGATCATGTTGACTTCATCAATCGCTAGATTCATCAATTCGTATTTGATCTAAAAAGCTCCAACACACACTCACTTTCCTTGTTATCAATTCTTGAGCTCGTTCTGGATTAGAACCCCATCGACTCAACTTATGCCTACAACTACAACAATCTCTTTCCATTGGCCAGCCTAGCTTGGTTAAATTCTTCTTCACAAAACAAGCATCTTAGTTCTTTTAACAACTTTGGTTCTGTCTCCAACTCTTTGTCCAATCGAGAAATCCTATTTGTCAATCTAACCTAATCACTAGCACTCGAGATCTCTTAATCTCTCGCAAACCATAACATGTCACAAGTTTGGAAGGATGATCAAACATAGACTCCAATTTTGTCTAAACAACCCTTGGCAACAATCACCAATATTCAATCTCTCTATGTACAACCAACAATCACTTGATTTCATTGAACCAATTTTAAACTCCCAAAACAATTGCAACAAGATGCATTCTGAATTGGCAATAAGAATTTGATAATACACAAACAAAATAATCATAAATCCTAATTCCAAATATTGAATGCCAAAAACTCCAAGCACAAATAAAGTACTCACAAAATTTGCAATTCCCACAATCTCCAATTTTGTAATTACCATTCTTCATACAAGCAATTATACAAATACTACTATAAGACACCCTAAATTCTCCCAAGATGTACAAACTTGCAAAACAAGAGAGAAAGTAATAAGCACATAAAATATATGTATATTAAGAAAATTGAATCATGTACCAATTACCAAATGCCATCAAAATAATTTTGTTTTAGCCTTCATATAGACTTGCCTCATGAAGGTTACAACCCGTCTCCAAGATTTATGTGTCTTTTCATTTTCATTTTAAAATTTCTAAAATTTCTACCTCTAAGGTAAAATCTATAGTCCCTTGTAGATTTTCTAGGCTAATTATAAGATATTAATTATCAAATTATAAATCTAGGCAATAATTGTAACTTGTTATCCTAGGAAAATTGAAGTAGTCTTTTCTAAATTCAAATTTTTGACTACACTTACTATATTCTTTGATTTCTTTCCAACTACCTTGCCATAGTTGTAAGCAACATAGAGGTGAACAAAGCTCAAGGGCTTGGTTCCAAGAGAAAGACAAAGAAGAAAATTCCAAGTGCATTATTATATTGATATGTAAGTTGACTATTTTGGGGTCAAGTTGTTGTTCTTGTGTTGGTTTGTATGATTGTTGGCCTTAGGAAATTGAATTTCATTGAAAAAGTTTCAAGAAAAATTGTGTAACATATCAAAAATAGACTTAGAAAAGATTCTCTATTAGAATTGGTGGAAGGTAAAATTTTGAAGTTTTATTTTCCAATTTTTTGTGTCAAGTTTTATATATTCTGTACATTTTATCCCCTAAAGGACTAGCATGCATTCTTGGACTATATAACAATTTTGGATAGGTATGTGTGATTGGAGTTTTCCATATTTTTGGCCCAAATTTTAATATAAGGTGGAAACAATGAATATCATTCATTTCCATTGAATTTCGTGACATTTGGAAATATGAGTAAAAAATAATAGCCTAATATGTTTGTTTTTTTAAATGAACAATCTAGGACTCTAGGCACATCATAAAAAATCATTTTTTTCTTGAACAAAAATTTGAATTTGTTTTTTGAGAGTTATATATACATGGAAAGCTTTAAATCATTCCATTTTGATCAATGAGTCAAAATTTATGAGCAAGGCTTTTTTTTGGGCTTTCTAGGGCTAGATTGCACCCAAAAAAATAATTTGGCTAAAAAATGGCAATAAACGTGAAGTTTTTTGCCAAAATACTTTAAGCTATAAAAAAATCTTAGATGAAATTGCCAAATTATGGATGAAAATAGAATTATAGACATGTGATATGTACTAATGTGATATTTCTATCTAATATGTGGATGAATGTTGAAATTTGGAGCATCATTGTACAATTTTATATCGCCACTTTGGCACCTCATAAAAAATGAAAAAAAACACCCTAATTATGAGGATTTTTTGTTTGCAACAATTATGGATTCTCAACTCTAAAATAAATTTTCAAGTCCTTTAACTTACTCTATTGTTAATATTTTTGGAAATAAAATAAATTCATAGGATCTAGATTGTTTATTACAACATTGCAACCATAGCAATTGGCATTTTTCAATTCCATAATTAAATTCTTAAGAATTTTGTATTTTGAATCATTCTCTACTATTGTCTATTTACTATTTTTTTCCTACACGTTGTACAATTCCAAATGATCTGAAATTTTTCAAGCATATGATTAATTTATCTAGGAAAAAGAATTCAAAGAAGCACCACCATTTTGGACATTTTTTCTTAGAAAAGTGAGCTTGTGAAGTGCAACTGCTCTATTTTTCAAAGGGCCAAAAAAATAATTTCAATGAATTTGATTGTGTATATCTTGCAATTCATGCAGTGGAAATTTCTGAAATTTTCACCACATATTTTTAAGTTAGCATACTACAAGAGCCTATGGTTATATATGTCCAAACATATTTCTTTTTTTAATTTGGTACTTGTACTAAATATGGTAGTTTTCAGGTATTTTTGGTGAAAACATAGTCATGGAATTTCAAACATTAGGTCAAATTAAGTCAAATGAGAAGTCAAAATACTAAAAAGAAAATTCATTGTTTTGAGGAAATTTTATAAATTTTTTGGAATATGTAGCATTTTCACATAAATGAGTAAATAGAAGACATTATATTTTATTTACCTGCTCAAATTTTCTAGAAAAAAAAAAAATAGAAATTGAAAGTCAAACTAAATTTCGTTTTATTTTAACCTTGTTTTTTTAATAAGCCCCAATGTCTTTGACATCAAAGAGTTTGGATAACTTTTTTTAATACAATAGTTTCAAATTCTCGTAAATGAAGGAATAAAAGTTGTACCTAATGATGTTAAGCATTTAGGGTAATGGAAGTATACATATATACATCTAGATCATAGTAATTTTATAAAATGATCTTAGTTTATAAACTAGATATTTCTTGGTTGAAAATGGTTTTGGTTGAGGGCCACACAATACTATTTGGTTATATTGTAGATAAAATATTCTTAAACCATTATCCACATTTTTAAGGAAAACTCTCAATTGTCATTTTTCTTCATGAGGTTGAAAATTTATACTCTAGGCCTTTTTTAAATGATCCTTCTCTACAACTTCCTTATTTTTACTAGACTATATACTATTCACTTACAAGTGATTTTGTCCATAGGATTTATCATTATTTTGTCAATGAATCTACTATTTGTCATCCATTGTTGTATAGTCAATTAATTTCTTTTTTGGAGGTTGAATACTCAACCCTACATCTAGCCAACTAAGCTAAGCATTTAATTAAAAACAATCAAAACTACTTAAATAATCAAGTGTACCCTTCAATCCTAATAATGTCATGACAATCCATCCGCAAAAAGAGCAATTATGAAATACACTCTAAAATTCTTTAAGAGGTCAATGATTTTGAATTGTATTGCATCCATTTTAATAGTAAAATGTTAATAGTAAAGCAATAATTTCAATGGATAATACTTTATAATTAAAAATCCTAAGCTATCCCGAGATGAAAACCATTATACAAATAAGAGAAAGGCAATGGTTTATTTTTTAAGTTGATGTAAATTGCAGATTAACTTATTAAGCCTACATCAATACGTTAGAAAGCATAGAGAACACGTTCTTCCTTTCAAAAGCAAACTCTATATTTTTCAAAACATGTATTTAATATGGTTACTTTAATAACCATATTTTCTACAATAAAATAGCATGTGGACTTGACAAGAGCTATAAATTCTTAGTATTTGAATTTGGAGAATTTAAAATTCTTAAAACAAGGTTCTTTTGAATTTTCAATATTTTTCAATATTGTTCTTTTAAAAGTATCCAAGAACTTGGTGCTTGGAGTAAACTATTAATCTATTATGCATTGATGTCAATTTGATTTATGCAAAGATTTATCAAATAGAATGTTATAATTATTAATTTCATACAAATAATTATATAAAATTTTCTTCTTAGAAACTCATATTGTACAAAAAAATGTGGAACAAAAAATTTGCTAATAGACTACAAAAATGTTTTAGTCAAGAGAAGCTTTTGCTGCTGCATATTCTAATTTTTTGCGTTGCAAAATATCTTCAAGCTTTCCTAATAATCTCTATAGCATCAAAGATAAAAAAATAAGCATGAAAAAAAATACAGTTTAAATATATATATACATACATATATACATGTAAAATTTAGAAATATTTAGAAATACTTTTTTATATATTTCATTTTAAATATATTTTAATCTTTTAATCTTTTTAGTAATATTGTAAATTGAAAAATATTGTATCTTTAAAGAAAATTGAAAAGTAAAAATCTCTAACCTTAAAACTTTCAGCGTCAATAGAAACCACTTTACAATCTGTAATTGCTATAATAGATGCAGCTCTTGGTTCATTATTTAAAAGAGCTAGTTCACCAAAATAATCACCAACACCATATTTCATTATAACTTGACCCCTTGATTTAGCTTCAGCTATTCCCTAAAATTCACATAAAAAATTCCAAAGTTTTGATATTATGATGTATATATGATTTCTTGTTTTAATGATGTTTTGTTTTTTTAATATATAATAGCTTAATAATCTGGAAGGAAAAAAACATGATTTTATATTGGTTACATTATGAATAATAAAAATCACACATACATGTATCTATGTGTTTGAATTTTTAAGAGCATAAAAGTATATAGATGTTATGAAAAATATGATTTGAATATTATTGTAATATAATTTCAATACCTCTTCTAGAAAATAAAATTTATTTCCTGGTGTACCCTCAATAATGATGTTAGATCCTGCTTTGAAATATTCAGCTTCTAAAACGTCAGCAATGGCAGATCGTTCATATGCATCAAGGCTCTAAATAAACATTCAAATTTTATTATAGTCTTAGAAAAATATTTACTATTGATTTTTTAACACCCATATTTTGAATTAAATGTAATATTTTTGCATCAATTATATTTTATTATTAAATTAAAAATAAAACATGAACATTTGTTTACATTATATAGATTAACAATAAATAGTAAGAATGAAAGGCTTATAAAGTAACTTAACATTGATTTACATTAAATTTATGATAGTTAGTAAAATCATATGCAAACATGTATTTTATTTTGATATGAAATCAACAATATATATTTTTTGATTACATAAGTATCACTACAATATCAAAATCAAAACCAAACCTTCAAGAGAGGAACATTGGACAAAAATTCTTCATATAAATTTCTTTTTTGATGAGTAGATGTCATCAAAATTGCTCTAAATGTTGCACGATCCATTGCCCATAATATACAATTTGTACTAGCCTAAATATCATCATATAAATTCTTTGAATGCAACCAAATAAAATGGATTATGTACTAATTTTTACCAAAAATGTACTAAAATGATTTTTCTTTTGCAAAAAGCATTTTAGTTTTTTAAATGATATTAATTGCTAATGGTAAGAAAAGATACTTTACTAATGATATTAAAATGATACACATTTATACTCATTTCTAAAATGATATTAATTTTTTTATCAAAAAAATATAAAATAAACTAATGAAAAAAAACATTGTTTTGTCCAATAGTACTATTAAACATATTACCAAATTGGAAGATTTGCACAATTTTCTTTTCAAAAATTGCGTGACCTTAACAATATTTTATAGAAGATGCTTACATATAGACATAATTTACAATGAAGAGTATATTACAATGTAAATGTCCATTCAAAAACACTACAGCCCAAAATGAGGTAGGGATTAGAAAATGATAAAATGAATTATTCAAAATAAAAAGATTAATATTCATTTTACAAAATAATTTTTAACAAATTACAAAATATTTAGGAATACATACTTTTACAGTTGCAGCTCGAGGTGCATCATAAAGTAAAGCAAGTTCTCCAAAACTATCACCTGGAGAATAATTATGAACTAGTTGAGGGTCCATCATTTGATTCTTTGAAATATACACGTCACATGATCCAGCCTGCTATTGAAGAATGTTTTAAATTTCATATACATATATATTATAAAGATGGAAAGTTTGTTCAATTGTCTTGCTTTTAATTTGAATATTTTAGAATGTATTCACGATAAATTATATAATTTATACATTTTTTAATATTAAACACAAAATTTGGTCAAATTTTCAAATGATTTTCTTAATCACCTCAAGTAAATAAAAGTTGAGCCCGGATTCCCCTTGTTTAATAATTATATCACCAGTTTTATATTTTTCTTCCTCTACGGCATTAATCACCTATTATCTTATAGATCTAAATTGTTAAAATAGTTTGTATGCAATGAATTAGTTAATTATTTTATATTTAAATATTTGATTTAAAAATACTAGGAATTTTTTTGAGGAATCAGATATTATTCATATACATCAAATTATAAATATTTAGAAATGTGATTTAATGTGGGTATATTTCTTGAAAAACATTATACCGTTGTTATTTGTTCTTTGTCAAGTCCTTTAAATATATAGCTTTTATCTATAGCTTTTTTAATGCGTTTTTTTGCATCATCGGATTTTGGAATAACCTATACATTTTTAATTTTACATTGAAGAATGATTTCAAAAGTAAAATAATATTTAAATATATTGTCAATGTTTAGGTTTATACATGTATAATATATGAGATTTCTATATCAATGTTTCTAGTCCACTTAAAAACAATAATTACATTTTTAATAAAATATTACCTTTGGTATATAAGTGGCATCAACATGTGTAGGCTCTGCACTAACTCCAACCCTTCGAAAAGATAAAGTTCTTTTTTGTTTATCTTTTGCCTAAAATAATTGTTTATAAAAAAGAATTTTTATGGAATGTAAAATTATATGTATATTAAAATATGAATGATTTTGTACTAATATTATTGTAATAAAAAGATACAGCACACTTATTATTGAATTAAAAATTTGGCAAATATAAATAAAAATCTTAGTTTTGAAAAAATATGATGCCAAAAAACAACCAAACATTACACATTTGCACCTTTGCAAATGCAGAACCCATTTCACCTTTGTTTCTTATTTTTAAGTGCTCAATAAGTTCAATTACATCGATTCTAAAAATATAAAGTATACAATTGTTAGATATTAGACATTTTCAAAATTTTTACTATCATTTGTATTGTTCATTAGGGTTTTACAATCAACGAATGAATGACACATTCATTCTTTTAGCTATGATAACTATGAATATTACATTCAATTACATAGATTTGAACATTAATGAACTATCCTTGTTGACTTTTAGCACTTAATATAAGTTTTAGTGACTAATAAATAGGATTTTTTATTTTTTATTTTTGTCATTCACATTGTATTAAAAAGTTTGACAGACAAGCAATATTACAGAACAAAATCTTCATCACATTCAAAGGCATTGTAAGAGCATAAAGATGAAAATGAAAAGTCAACTTTTACTTCTTGTGCTGATATATTTGTAGTCCGCCGTTGTTTTGCTTTCAATTCAGATTTTGTAGGTTGTGTACTTCCAGATGCCATCACTTGTGTGCTGTTAGAGTCACATATAAAATCCTTCCATATGAAGAAATGAACAACTATGCATTGGAAAGAGGTTGCACATTTCTTGTTCCTCCATGTCCTCCCTCCCTTGGCTTGAAAATTTGACAATTGTTGATTTTTTCTTTATTTTAAATCCTCCTCCCCCATGCCGTTGATCTTGAATACAAATAGGAATACACATATAGATACAAATATGTTATAGGTTTGAATACAAATACGAGATATGAGATATGGATACAAGTAAGGGATACCTGATATATTTCATATCAAATACTAGTCCCACTTTAACTTGGAAATTGCAAAGGGGTGGGAGTGGTGGGAGGGTAAAATTTAAAAAAAAATTGTTTAAATAAAATGAAGGGAAGGGAGGGGGGTTCAATGAAATTTAAATGAAAACAAACCTGGAGTTGGAATTTGAGTGCATAGATTGTTACTATATACTCAAAAGAGGTAGTTATTGCTTGCTAAACAATACCCTCCTAATTGTCTAAATATTCTTCATTTAATGGCCATGTCAATATTCTTCATAAGGGAATACAAATTCTTCTTGTTCAATGCAATGCTCTATTGTATTGACTTTCTATGAAATGGATCATCCATGTGATTAAAAAAATAAAATAAAACAATGGGTTCAATTACTTCAATAGAAATAGAAAGAACATAAAAATATTATACATTCTTCAATAGTAGAATTATTTTGGATGTTATTATAATTGTCTTTTAGCCTCCAAAATGTTAATTTAATTTGAATTCAAGAATACAAATTAAGTAGGTGGTGAAACCAAAAATTTACCACAAAATTAAAACTTTTACAATCCAAGTAGTAAAAAAATTGTAGATTGTGGTTGATAGCAACAAGGAAAATTTTATTAAGTCTCCAAAGCCTTCAAGCCTAATGTAGTTGAATGTAGTACATATTGTTAAAGTACCTTATCTTTTGTTTGCAATTGAAAAAAGATTCTTGATTTTCTTGGCATGTATTTTTGAAAAACACCATATTAATAAACTATAAAATTTCAAAATCTTGATTATAGTTGTGTTTAAAGTCCATCTAGGACTTTATATTCAAAAGTGTACATTTTAAGTAAGAATATGCTTGGAGGTCAGTTTTACAACAATAATTAAGTGTAGTTATAAATTTTTAAGTTAAAAAATTGAAAGTCTTAAAAACAAATATAATGCCAAAAAACTATGATTTCTTCACTTTGAACTCAAATATCATGCAAACTATGTGGTCAAAATTTTTGAAATTTCTTCTTCACATTCTTTTGCTAGTGCATTGTGCAAAACAAAATTTTGAAAGATTTTGATATTTTCATTGGAAATGGAAATTTTGAGTGGTTTTTGACGAATAAAGGCATTGAACATTTTGGGGTTAACTATTTAGGCTAGCCCTATAAAGATGATTGGATTGAAAATGTTTCTTTATAATTATTTTGGAGCATTTTTTAGTTTAGATATTGAAATTAAGCCTTGAACAAACAATTGAATTGAAAAGAAACCTCAAATGTTATCTAATCCCATTGGGTTGGATTTTAACAAGGTCTAATTACAAATGAAGTTAAATGATGCTCTTAAAGACCTATATAATGAATTATGCTATAAAACTTAATGGTAACTTAAAGACTATATGGCTTGCCTTGATGGTTAAATTGAAAAAATTTGTTAAGTTTCAAAATTCAACTTATATCTTTGCAAGTACAATTGAGTTTAATTTTTTTAATAAAAAGTTAATAAATTTGAAACTTATTTAATATGGAAATGAGAGACAACAACCTTTAAGTCACTACCCAACTTTAAAATGGTTTAATACATTGTATGTGGTTTAAAAGTGTCATTGGCATACTTAACTTCTAGTAAGACTTACGACCAATCTTTTTGAATTAGTGCTAGGATGGCAATGATTTAAAATTTGGTGAAGCATTGTATTTCTACATTCATCCAATTTTTGGACCAAATAACACATTTCAATCATATTCATGCACTTTTTCATTTAAATTTGGTGACTTCATCTAAATTTTAAAAAGAAATGGAAAATTTCTAGAGAAAAAAGATTACTTTCATTTGGCAAAAAGTAGACATTTATTTTAAAATGGTGTAATCTAGTCCCACAATGCTTCGCCCAAAGGGCTACTGACAACTAATCTATAGAATCTATAATCCATAGAATCTATATAGGAGTTTATTCAACTGAATTAGATTGCAGTTGATTTGGTTTATTGCATACTTGAATTTGTTGAGGCATAAACATAAATCAAATTCATAAAGTAAAGTATTGAGGTTGTTTTTAAAAGTTGGGCTCTAGCTTCTATTGCAAATTAAGTGGTTGCTCAACGTTGTTGTTTGGAGTGTCTAGGTGCAAGTATATGTGGGTAGAATTGTAATGAGCCTTGTGTTAAGCTCATTAGGGGAGATTTGAGGCCTCCAAAGGGCCATTTCAATTCTGTTCCCAATACTACTAGCTACTATCAAGCCAACGATTACCAAAAAAAAATTATAAAAAAAAATTTTAGTCCTAAAATTTAAAAGGAAATCTAAAATTTAAAAAAAATGATGTGGCACTCTCTCGACTACGTCGGATCCACATTTCCATAGTAGTTTTGGCGTCCACAGGGGTTGACAACTTGTAGTCTTCCAAAGGCCCCAAATCTCCCCTAATGTTTTATGGGAAATATTTTCCTCTAATATTTTCATTGATTATCAAATTTGAAAAAATAAAGATCCAAATATAATACAAGGAGTTAAAAAATATAAAATTGACAATATAAAATACAAGTCAAATTTTTACATTTATAATTAGGCAATTTACTAAAGAGTCCTACAAAAGACTCACTACCTATACACATTTGCCTTTGTGGAAGACCATGGTGAATTGATCCCCTCATTCCTCTAGTCAAAGGTAAATGTAAATTTTTTTTCCTATTTTGTACCAAATGAATTTTATATTTCTTTGCTTCTCCAACCTAATTTGGGGCCTTTTGATTCTAAACATGAATTCAAAATTTTCAAATTTTATCATAGGTGGCAAATAAAAAATTCCAATCAATCCAATGTTTTTCCTATAGATAAATCGTAGGAAGAGTAAAGGAATCAATTCACCTTGATTTCCAAGGTCTCCCCATTGCAAATTGTTGTGGAATCTTTGTCATTGGTCTCTTCACTATGCCAAATCTCTAAATCTTAAGTTAGGACATTTGTATTATTAACCACTAAAGTTCCTTGACTATATTTTCACCGAAAACACTCCAAAAGTACTATTTCTTATACAAGTTTCAAAATTTAGAAAAAATACATCTTTGGACACATAAAATTGTAGGATCTTGTAGTACACTAGTTTGAAAAGAAGTCGTAAAAATTTCAGAAATTTCCACCATGTAGATTGCAAGATATTAGCATTTGAAGTGACAAAAATCATTTTTTTGTCCCTGTAAAAAAAGGGCAGCTAAACTTCACAAGGTCATATTTGTATGAAAAAATGTTCAAAATGATTGCAACTTCTTGGATTCATTCTTCAAGGCATGTTGGCTATATGCTTGAAATTTTTTAGATCATTGGAACTGTACAACATATAGGAAAAAAAATAGTAAGTAGAAAGATGTAGAGAATAGTTCAAAATACTAAATTATTAACAATTTATGTATGGAATTGAAAATTCCAATTCCAATGGTTTTAATGTTGTCATAAACAGTCTTCACCTAATGTTTTAATTTTTTTCCAAAAATATTGAAAATTGAGTTCAATAAAGGACTTAAAAGTTTATTTTGGGGTAGAGAATCCATAACTACCCACAAACTAAAACACCTCATAACTTTTGACTCGTTGATCAAAATGGAATGATTCAAAGCTCTTAATGTATATGTAAATCTAAAAAAACAATTTCAAATTTGGATTTTGAAAAAAATAATTTTTTTAGATTTGTCTGGATTGCCTGAGTTGAGAAACAAACTACATATTAGGCTATAACGTTTAACTCATATTTCCAAATGTCTTGAAATTTAGTGCACATGAAAGATATTCTTTGTCCACACCTTCTATCAAAATTTGGGCCCAAAACATGGAAATCTCTAGTCACACACACTTGCCCAAAATTTCTATGTTGCCTAAAAACGTAGTTTGGTCCTTTAGGGGTTAAAATTTCTTGGATTGCCTATGCGTCTCTTAGACACGGGCTTTGTTTTGGGGTATTTGGACCAAAAATGTGAAAGGTATTGAATTTTGAATTCTTTATTAAACAAAACAAAACAAAAATAACTTTTACTTTTATCTTAGTTGTGGCAACAATACATGGCACACTAATCACTATGGTGATTGGAAAAAGTTTGACTTGCAAACTTCAATTCTATCCCAAAGTTCCCTCATCCAAATTAACTTATTGAATTGTAGATGCTCTTCTTGCTTCTAAGGGAGCCAACCCATTTCCAACCACTTAAGCAATAACACATATCTCAAACATAGGATTTTTGAGTGCAAATTTTTTTTTTCGGTGCACAAAAATAGAATTTGGAAAGATTCCTTAATTTTTCAAAATTTTAGTTTTTATAATATAATTACCTTGGATTTTTAGATGAGGATTTTGTTTGACCCATATTGGTCATAGAGACCTTCCTACTCCAATCAAGGGATGGTTGCAAAATCAACCACAGGGTGCTTGCAATATTGAGAGTCTTATAGCCAATCACATTGCACCACAACTGTGCCAGGAAATGCATCATAACTGATCACTATTCATCACTACTTGAAGTGGAAAAGAGAACATTCAGTATATTGTAGAAATGGTCTGTGTGATCAGAAAAGAGTCGTCTCTTTTTAAAAAAGCTCAACTCAATGGTCCCACATTCCCACAAGTTCGGTTATATTATATGTTCAAAACCAATCTCTTTTCAGCAGACAAGAATTCCACAATAGCAAAATCTATTTTAAAAAATTATTATAAATTTTGGAATAAATTTTTGTCCGTCATCCACAACAGGCAATTCACCACCTTCCATCTACTGTAGTTTCAACTACCAAAAAACAATAATATTATTACTCGTATCATTGATCGACACGCTATCCCATAAATTTCAACTCGACTGTCCGTACGAGGTTGGCCTCGCGTAGTGCGTAACTCAGTGACACTTGTCACATTGGAACTGACCTCCCAACAGCAGCCACAGAACGAAGGGAGTCGACCCATACCGGCCAACGAGAAGAACCGTCGAGAATGTACTAGAGAACCGGGACGTCGAGGTACATGGAGATTGGACGACCCGGTCCTCAATCGCGAAACGGAAGGCCCTCGTCGTCTCTCCCTTTACATTTTTTCTCCTCGTTTGTCCATTTGGCAAGGGAAGACTCTGTATGGAGCTCACTCGCGCGCTTTTGAATTGCCGGGGGGGCGGGTTTCGGCGATCGGTTCCGGGAATTTAAGCGGTTTGCACTGCAGCCAGTTTCCGTATTGCTTGTGTGCTCCTTCAACACCCGTGTCTCGTCAATTGAGAGAGGAATTCGTGAAGGACTCAGCTCTGTTCAGGTCCGTGATCAATTTCTTCTGATTCTTAGGAAATGTTGTTATTGAAGATTGAGGTATTTTGATTCTTAATTCGAAAACGAGTGCAACTTTTCTTTTCCATTTTTGCACTGTTACGAGTATTTTCAAGCTGCGAGAGGAGTGTATTGATTGCCGTGTGTGATGCATATATAGCTGGTGGCTATGAATTCGAGGAGTAGTACTTGTAGGTGCATTCGGGAAGTTGACCTCTAATCACTGTCGACACTGGAGTAATAGTTGTTTAGGAATTTGGAGAATGCGTTTGTTGTTTATGGCGAATTGTTTGTGAATTCAAACTAGAATTAGTTTGCGATTTTCTACTATCAGAAAGATCCAAGAGCGGCTGTTGTCATTGCTCGACAACGTATTTCGTAGCGGAGAGGTCTGCAGATTTCTTGCAGCAGTTGATAGAATTAAAATTCCAATCCACTGTGAAGCTCTATGTTGTAACCTAGTTCAGTTCGAAGTTCTCGACAAGTTGTGATTGTAGTTACATCATAGTCTCTAAATCATCTATGTGTCGGTTTCTTGACCACAGAAAATCTCATGTACTTCCAAGTTAATTTGTTTTTTCTGGATTATTCCTCCCGTAATGCTTCGTTTCTAGTGCAAGTTCGGACTATTGCTCTGGTATCTATAAGTCATAGATCCCTCCAACATTTTACGTTTTCGTTTGCCTTGACTATGGTAGTCCTCATTTCCGATTGAAACCGCTTTGGAACATTGTTATCAGTTGTACGGTTTAAATATGCTAAACTTTACAGGTTTTGATTCCGTTGAGGTCAACATCGTTTAGGGTATATATGTTCGCAATGGAACTCAGTTGCTCCCCATCCTGATAATTCTGATGGCGAAATCTAATGAAGCTAGCGATGATTTTTGAGTACACTTGATTTCTCTTCTCTTCACCTTCCGTCTAATTACAGATTCGGAGTGGGTGGGGGTTGGAGCTGTTGTTACATAGATGCCAGTGAAATTAAATTAGGGCACTGGAGTTTAGTGGCTGCAAAAACTTTCGCAACTTGCTCTGCGCAACCTCCTGATAGTCCCGTTGTCCCCAAACTGAAATAGGTCATTCCTTCTTTTTAGAGTAGGAGGAATATGTGGCACCATTGGCATGTATTTGTCCATGTTCAGGCTTGTTTACGAGTATTTTTGCTATGCGCAGGGTAAAAGTTTGAAGGAGGAGAAATCGTTATTTGACAATGGCGGGATTGTTAAAAGCATTCAATGTAATACAACCTGCATATGTGTCACCGCATAGGAAACGAAGGAACCCTGTCCTCTGTAGAGTTTATAATCGAGACGATAGATTGGACACCCTAGGCTTGACATGCGTTGACGGGAATATGAAGCGGAGGCCTCTAAGAATGATACGGAGATGCACAGTATATACGAAACACTTACGCTCAATGTCTTTCGCGAGTCGAGAAGATTGGCTTCCATCTTTAAATTTCGAGAACTCTTCCCCTCAACTGTCATCGACCTTGAAAGCTCTTCCCACAGGATCTTTGGGCATATCGTCAGCTCCGTTGTACTCTACAGGGTCAATGGAATCGACAGTACCTGATATGACGCACATCTTACTGAATTTTCTGCTGGAGGTTTACTCGTCCTTTCACGAACAAGCTCTGGTGACCACAATCATCCTGGCAGCCATTATTGTCGTTGCGACCTTCGTAGCGAGGTCTGGCGATGAAAGTCACTCAGAACGAGTCGATAACTCTTTGGTTTTTGTATCACGCCCTTCTCAATTCAATCGCTTCATCTCTATGCGTTGCCCTTCTATGTCAATGAATCTTTCTGCAAAGATTCATGTACTAGAAAGAGCAGATATAGAGTATCAGAGGATGTGTCTGCATGCACCCGATGGAGGTATAGTGGCGATTGATTGGCCCGCGGAGCTCGACTTTGTTGCAGAGGAGGACCACCTTGCTAACACGTTGCTGCTTGTCCCTGGTTTGTCACTTCAACCTTACATGGCTACTTCGTCTTCTAGTGTTTCACATAAGTTTGTTCCTCTCGACGTATTATTTTCCTATAAATTTTCAAAAATGATAAAAATGAATGTCTCAAATATGGATTAGTAAATTAAGTGTTCTGATCTCTGTAGGAAAGCATATCACAACACGTGTATTCGTGAGAAATATCTTTTGTAGCTAATGGAATTCTTGCACTGACCAGATGCAACAGGTAATGTAAAATCCCTAATTGTAGGAAACATGTGCAGGCACAACGGAGGGTAGTGAAGATGAGGGGGTGAAGCAATTTGTCATTGAGGCCATGCGCTATGGCTATTTTCCCGTCATCTTAAACCCACGAGGCTGTGGCAGCTCTCCAGTGACGACTCCCAGGCACTTGTTCAACACCTGTTTCTGTTCTTGTTGTTTCTTATTCGTTTGGTCTCCTTTGTTCTCTGTTTATACCAGGATAGTGTGCTTAAAAGAGCCTTGCATCTTGATTATGTTATAATGGATTTTGAAAGAGCCTTGCATTTTTCTGGCTATGAGTAAGTAACTGCGATTGTTGGAAAGCCTCATTTTTCGTTTCTTCATTTTGGGTACCTAAGCTTGAGGATTGGAGATTTATTTATTCTTCTAGTATGTCTCCAAGGTCTATAGAGACATATTAGAAGAAACATGACTTCTTTATTGAAGAGAGAAAGATGACTATCGTGTGCTTGGACTAGGGTGTTCTCAGGGGCAGACAGCGATGACGTTCGCTTGGCTGTTCAGCACATTGTTCGTGAGCGACCAGGGTCATCGGTGATGGGCGTTGGCTGGGGCTGGGGTGCCAACATGTTGACCAAGTATTTGGCTGAAGAAGCTGGATCCACTTCTCTCATGGCCGCTGTAGGCATTTCCAACCCTTTCGACTTGCAGCAGTCGTCAATGTTTCTAGGCATGACAAATGCTGGACAACTCGATCGTGTGATGGCAAAAGGCCTCGTGAACATTCTTAAGGACAACAAGGTGCGATTAGCCTCGATCCCTCATTGCAGTTGAATCAGGGATTTGAAGATTCAGTACATGATATTCTGGGCTTGCTGTGTAGGTGCTTTTTGCGGGCCAAAGCAAAGGGTTCGATCTGAAAGTAGCTTTGGCATCAACTTCAATTCGTGATTTCGATGCATCCATCTCGAGAGTAACACATGGCTTTGACACTCTCGAAGAATTTTATTCCGCTGCGAGTTCTGCGAGATGTATCAGTTCTGTGCAAGTTCCGCTTCTCTCTATTCAGGCACGTATTTGCAGACATATATCTGTTACGTCATAAAATAGTGGATTTGTTATCTTGTCCACCATGGATTCTCCCAACGATGATGTAGCTTGGCAATGAACCTGGTAAAGTACGTATGGTTTTAGCAATCAATCACATGGAGTGTACCTACGTGTTTCAGCTTACTCGCTTGCACTGCTAAGGTTTATGGGATTCTGAAATGGTGTCCATTTTGTCGTCCATTTGTAATCAGGGCGAGGATTTCTCAATGCCAGTGACCTCAATTCCTTACAGCATCCTTGAAGACAGTCCATACACCGCTGCGCTCGTGGCACAGATGCCTGCAAGCAACACATTTTCTGCCACGGGGGTTGTGAAAGAACCTGGTAGTGCATCAAGACATCGCTGGAGTCACACGGTTGCATTTGAAGTAAGTTGGATTGAGTGATAGTTTTCCGAATGATATGTATGTCTATGAGCTAGTGCCGACTATTGCACCGGTGAAAAATCACTAAGCGTCACATAGTTTTGTTGATATAATTTAATTGTGCCTGCTAGTTTTCAATGTCAAGTTTCCCTGTTTTCATCGTAGTCTAAGAGAGATCGGGCTTTAATTGCAGTGGCTAGCAGCAGTGGAAGTTGCGTTGCTGAAGGGACATCATCCACTTTTAAATCCAGTCAGTTCGTATGATAAAGTAAGCATTGAATCCAAAGCTAGGGGGCAGCCATCTCTCCCAATGGGTGCGTCCACCGAAGACAATGACATATCACGCAGTCGCAAAGGCTCAAAGATGAACGTTTCTGTAGACGGTGAGGTTCCTGAACATAAACCTACCGTACTTCTGGAATTTTTCCAGAAATCAGCTGCAATATCCAGTTTTCAGCTGTAAGTATTTTCGTATTGGACACATCTTTCTCCGGGTTACTCTAATCTCTGTTTCTACACTCTTTATGTAAAGCCAGATTTCTTTACACTGGCATTCAATGTCTGGACAAGTAACTTTAATTCTGTCACAGTGGGTGCGAATCACACACTTTTGGTGGCCACACTTTCACACCTCTTGTGGTTGCAGCTTTGAACGACGAAAATATATTCGAGGATGAAGGTGAGGATGGGTCTATGCAAGTAGAGAGATTGTCGGTGGTTGCAGTGACTGATCAATTGGGAAGAAATGAAGAAGTCGATGAGACTGGTGCCGCTGAATTTACAAAGAGACAGGATTCAAATTCAGAGGCAGAGACCATTCCTTCAATGACGGAGAGTGCTCCCCAAGAGGCAGCGAGTATTTCTTCAAAGTCTAAGAGCACTCCTCAAGAGGCAGAGAGCGTTTCTTCAAAGACGGAGAGCTCTCCCCAAGAGGTAGCGAGTGTTTCTTCAAAGTCTGAGAGTACTCCCCAAGTGGCAGAGAGTACTCCTTCAGAGGCAAAGAGTGCTTCTCCAGAAGAAGAGAGGACTTCATCAGAGCCGATTCCCCCTCCGGCAGAAGGAGAACCTGAAGAAGCCCCTGAAATAATTCAAATGCGTGCGGCTGCTGAGAGTGTTATGAACGTGTTGGACATCACGATGCCTGGTACATTATCGGACGAAAAGAAAGCTCAGGTCAGTGTGCTCCTTATTGAACATGAAATACTCCTCCTTGAGTGGCAATTGAGGCCGCTGTGCGACCAGAATGTCCTTGGCTGGGTGACGATTACTCTGACGGGGCTGTAGAATGTTTATCTTTAGGAATTGATGGCAACCATCTTGTGTTCCTATTGTGCGGTTTAAAACTGTTTCTAAGTCGAGAGTCGAATATTTGTCCATATCTCCTCAATATTTTTTGCCTTTGAACACTTAGACCGAAAATTAACTCGTTCTTGTTCTCGAGCAGATAAACTACAGAAATTCTGTTCTCTACAGACCTATTTAAAGTCATAGACGGGTTGGCAACCTTACGTTCAAGCAGTCAACCATGTTTCTCAAGAGGTCATAGATGGTGTCCTGCAAGTACCCATTTCGATGGTGCACGTTAATAGAAATGTCGCATGTAAATGGTTGCAGGTGTTAACTGCTGTAGGAGAAGGGGAGACCATCCTGACAGCATTGCAGGAAGCAGTACCTGAGGACGTGCGAGGGAATATGGCTACGGCAGTATCAGGGGCCGTGCAAGCGAGAGGCCTCAGTTTTAATATGATTGGATTTGGAAAGAGCATGCCGCCCCCGACGCTTCCTGCTGGGTTAATTGAAAGCATCAAGGGAAAGATAGCTGGTGGAAAGAAAGAATCTACCCCTACGACTCCACATTTACCTGTCGATGGTCCGACCTCTGAGGGGACTGGAGATGCAAACGCCACAAAAGCGGCATCAAGCGAAAAAGTAGGCGATAAAGGGCATGCAAATCCAGTTGAACATAATAATGAATATCAGAAGGTTGATAAACAAGGTGAGGATGTGATTACATGCACCCCGAAAACGTTGGTATTGCATTGCCTTCTCATTTCAGTCCAGAACTCAATTACCGTATCATGTTTTGTGTCTCATTGCATGTATTTCTATCATCATCTATGTTCATTTTCCTAGTTGTCTAACAACGCATATATATTCTTGAAACACAGTCTGTTCCTACATAAACACCTGCTGTGGTTGAAGACGATAAAGGTGTAGAAAGTGAGTATGTGGCGTCTGATGCAGGGACGGAAAACAATGTTGTTAAGCAAGAAGACAAGAGCCATTCCGTTAGTGAAAAGCAATCCAAAGGGGATTCATCAAAGGATTCTAAAGAATCAAAGTCACAGGAATCTAAGGATAGCACTGCAAGCAAGCCAGAGGGAGGAAAGCACGAGGAATCAGAGTCTGAGGGACCGAAGGACAGCGCTGAAAGCAAGCCAGTGGAAGGAAAGCATGCGGAACCAAAGTCAGAGGACTCGAAATCGAGCACTGAAGGCAAGCCATTGGGTGGAAAGCACGAGGAACTGAAGACCGATGAGCCGAAGGAGAGCAGTGAAAGCAAGTCAGTGGGAGGAACGCACGGAGAGTCGAAGGATAGCAGTGAAGAGAAGGCAGTTGGAGGAAAGCACGAAGAACTGAAGTCCGATGAACCGAAGGAAAACACTGAAAGCAAGCCAATGGGAGGAAAGCAGGAGGAATCTGCTGACAAATTCGAAGGTGCTGGACAGACGGAAGATAAAAAAGATGGAGCACAAGACGCCCCAGTTGGTGAGGTATCTCGGAAAGATGACAAGAAGCTAGAAGATTTAGGGGACAGTAATGGTAGCATAAATGATAAGGAAGAGACTAAACCTGTAGAGAAGGAAAATCAGCCTAGTCCTGATACTCCAGTCCCTGCGCCTGTTGCTGCCTCATCTCCGCCTCCTCCAGTCCTGGAAAATAGCACCAGCCCTGCCCTCTCTGCTCCCAATACAGGAATGACACCTCCATTGGACATGCAATCGGCGTTTGAAGCCCTGACAGGATTCGATGACTCTACGCAAATGGCTGTGACAAATGTATTTGGAATTGCCGAAGGTATGCTAGAGAAGCTAGAGCAGGAACAGGCTGCCGCTGTGCCTGATGCTTCTGCTAATGATAAGGACGCGTCCAACGATCAGGAAAATAGCGACGGCAAAGGGAACGATATGCTTAATGACGACAAGAAAGTCGTGTATGATTCACCTCCCGAGAATAACGACGAAGCTGAAGCGACACAGACAGTAGTGGCACGCACAGGATTGAATAATGCTGATCATGGAGATGATAGTATTACGCTGGAGACCTCCACGACTAAAAAGCCGGAAACTGTAGAAGTGGCGGACAAGAAGCAAGAGGAGAAAAAGGAAGGAACGACAAAAGCTTCGAGCGTTCCTGAAGAGCCCAAACCGCTGAAGGAGACTTCGGTGAACATATCTCCTTCGAATCAGGGTTCAGGAACAAGGCCCCAGTCCAAAGTCATGATGATTCAAAGAGTGGGAAGTTGTACTCTTGTGGAGCCTATGTTGGAGGATCAACCGCTCAAGACGCAGTCTTCCCCGAGCGTGAATGGTGCGTTCTCCAATAATAACGGTGCTGCCGTAAAGCAGGAAGGCACAGAAGCTCAACAGAGCAGGCGACCTGTGACAGAAGAAAATTCCGTGACGCCGGTTATTAGCAAAATGACCATTGAGCAACTCTCGCAGGAAGTCAATCAAGAAAGTACGAATAAAGAGGAGGATAGTTCTGCAGAGGTCAATGAGATACGCGACGATCAGACTGTGGAGGCTGAGGTGACTGGAATCAAGGATACAGAGACTTCAAGTATGATTGAAAATATTGTGAAGGATGCTCTGAAGTTGGAAGTGCTCCGGAGGTTGGGTGTTGCAGGAATGGAAAGTCTAGGGATCGATTTAGAGGAAGAGGTTTCCAAGGTTGCTTTTTCAGTGGCTGAAGCAGTTCAAAGGTGGAAGAAGGATCCTGGTACTGATGGTTCAAGTGCTGGAAAATTAGGAATTCTACCATCTAATTCAGTAGTAAATACTCTTGGCTCTGTTATGGGAGGTACCCACATACTGGGTGGGTTGGTTCCTGTTGGAGTGCTAGCAGGTGTGATTTTGGCTTCCTTAGGTGCTGTATATTTGATCGTCACCGATAATCAGCAGGATGATGAAGAAAATGATAAGGTTGCTGATGAGGAAGGAGGCATGGCAGGGGAAGAGGAGGATGAGGATGAAAGCGTTAGTGATAATGACAGTGATCACTCGTCATGGCAGAGAGTAAAAGCTTCTGCTCTGGATGTTCCTGTTTTAAGTGTAAATCAGCACGGTGAGACTCCACCGAGTGCGTCTTCTGAGTTGGGGGAAGACCCTTGGCTGGAACCAGCAGAAGCTGCTGAAGATGATATAGCAGATGAGTATGGTGATAATTCTGGATCTGAAGGATCGTCCGATGACGAGGACGGAAGGGAGGGCAATAAGCAAGGCAAGATCATGGGCATGATGGCTGCTGCTGCTGTCACTGGTGGTGCCACACTCGCCGGAATGGGTACGGCAAACAATGACAATGCAGATGAAGGACAGGGCCGTCAGAATATTGGAATGGAGCTTGGGAAGGGAAAAAGTCTAGTTTCTAGCTTTCATCCTCTCGCTGAGAAGGCATTGTCTGTAGCAGCGCCAGTGGTACCTACCAATGAGGATGGAGAGATCGATCATGAGCGGTAGGTGATTGCCCTCGGAGATTGCAATCATTTGGTTAAGAACTGGATAACAAGAATTTCATGAACCGTACAAATGAATGTAATTTACTAGATTTCTGCTCGAAGGCTTAACTTGGACGCACTTCGGTACTTTGAATTCTGTAAATGATATGGTATTTCCCACAGGTTGGTGGCGATGCTGGCAGAACTTGGGCAGAGGGGTGGCTTCCTTCGACTCATTGGGAAAGTAGCACTTTTATGGGGTGGCCTGCGGGGTGCCATGAGTCTTACTGATCGCCTTCTTGTCTTTTTACAAATGAATAAGCGACCTTTGTATATGAGGTGTTCCTTATACCCTGATCAAGCATCAATTTGTAGCAAAGCTGATCTCTATTTGAGATGAAAATTGTTACGAAGAATCTGAAGTTCATGTTTAGAATAACCAGTGAGAAGTTTCATGCTTTATTCTGGGATTGACGATAATGAGTTACTTCTGGTGTTCTGACGAGGTTTATTTTGGCAGGCTTGTTGGATTTTCTGCAATGGTTGTGTTGCTGTGGTCTCCAGTGCTAGTACCCCTCCTGCCATCTTTGTTGCATCAATGGGCTACGAAAGCACCAGGGGGTGTCTCTGATGCTGCATCTGCGGTTGGTTTGTATGGGGCCATTCTTATTCTCGTCACAATCTGGGGGAAGCGAGTTCGTGGCTATAAGAAGCCTCTTCTCTATTATGGCCTTCGTTTGTGGTCAAAACGAAAGGTATGTCCTTGATAGCATTTCTGAGATTTCAATTAAGGATGCGTGTACAATCCTCAAGCATTCGTGTTGTTTAATTTCTAGTGATTTGCGCGAACTGACAGTTCGTTTTATTTGCGTTCCAGGTGCAAGACTTAGGCTTGGGATTTGCCTTAGGTGGTATATTAGTCTCATTTTTGTATATTACAAACTTCATCTTGGGCTACGTGCAATTCAGTTGGGGGATGTTACTTGCTACGAATCCTAGACTTCCAGGTAAGTCACTGTGAAACTTTACAACTGTGGATACATGCCTTCAAACTCATCTTCAATTTTGCAGATTTTCCTCTCCTTTCGGTTTAGTCTGATTCTGGGAACTTTGTAATGAGCAGGTACTTTAGGAGTGGCTTTGTTCTCAGCGGCCAAAGTAAGCAAGCTTGTAGGGCAATCACTTGCACTTGGATTGGCGGTGGCAATTGTAGAGGAAGTACTCTTCAGGGCGTGGTTACAGGAGGAGATTGCGGTTGATCTGGGATTTCACAGGGCCGTGTTCATATCGGCTCTTGCTTTTGCGCTAGTTCATTGGTACGGTTGGCCTTCTTACTTCAGCACACTTCACATTCCGAGATCTCTCTTTGCTAAAATATGTGAATCAGTTTAGCGTCATTCAGAACCAGTGAATGTGTGCATGATGGCTGTGCAGGTCGCCAGCCGCAATGCCGGGCCTTTGGTTTTTGTCAGTAAGCTTAGCAGGTGCGCGAGCAAAGATGAATCGAAACTTGGCATTTCCAATTGGAATCCATGCGGGCCTTGTGGCAGTCAACCACGTGATGACAGCTGGAGGACTCGTGCAATATTTTCCTCATGCGCCCACTTGGTTCACAGGAGCACATGTAAGAAATCCACTAGCTGGGGCATTAGGCACAGGCGTAATGGCCTTGCTGGCTGTCACTCTATACCCTCGCACTACCACTCAGCCTCTTCCGATTAAAGAAGTCGAGCATGCGGTGTAATTACTGTTGTTCTTGTAACTCGAGATGAAGAGCTAATGCTCTTTTTTGTTTAGGGGTACTTGGGAGAATTTTGCTAAATTGCTCTCTTGAGATCGGTACTGTAGTGATTTGGGCTTATGCTATTTTGTGTTGATTAATTCATCTCTTAGCACTACTTTTGTACACTACCCTGGCTTTCAAATGACAGTCCTGCTTCTGCAATCTTTCCAGTGAACTTATATAGCAGCTGATCCTGTTGCTAGCTCGTTACTTATTTTTTCCCATGACATTGTTAGCAATTCTTCACTGTAGTAAAGGCTTGAAGTAAGCTCGATTCCAAGGCTAGAGATGTCCTGCGGGGCTTCATCATACTTCACATGTTCGCGCAGCCTAAGCTTACAGTCCCACCGACACCAGCGCTATCTCTAACGAAATACAATCATGGCTTTCGATACACCGGGAAAGCAGATACAAGCAGGATCCTTTCGTTAGCACTGTCTGTCAATCTTCCAAAATTTGGATAATTATCACAGTTTATCTTCATTTATCCTCAAAGCAAGAGATGAGTCAGGCTAAATAGGGGTAAACCCTGTGATGTCAAGTACAGGAGTCAAAAAGTGGCATCCTATGGGGCAAAGAATACTTTTGCTCATTGAAAAGTGGGTTTTTCCATCCAATTTTTTGTGTGCAACTTTGTTGGCTCTGGACCAAGGGAGAAGGAGCTTTGTATTGACAAAAGCTATCCTAAGGAAGTTTGATTAGTTGCCTTCTTTGAAAAGTGAGTGAGTAATTTAGGGACAAAGCTTCTCATATTTTTGCTATCAGGCTTCAAAGTTGGAAATGAAGTCTCCAAACCTTCAATTGTTTGTCATTGGCAGCATAGAGAGTAGTGGAGCTCTAGTTGAATTTGTAACATAGGATATAGTCACCCAAGGTTGTCTTCCAACACTCAATTTACTCAAATGACATTGATAATTTATTTTTGATACAAAAAAATCAAGGCTTCTAAAGGATAGTTTGAGTGTACAATTGTGAAATGGAATTGAGATGAGGTTGGGCTATACTTTTTAGAGTACCTTTTAGAGAAAGTGTGTTTGTTGATTTTTTATATATTTTATAAAAAAATCAAATGCTCTTTTCTAAGATAATTCCAATAAATTGTGGTTCAATATATACTAATAGCCATTTAGCCAAGTAGATTAGACAACTAGTTAGCCAAACTTTGAGGTATTAGGCAAGAGAGTTTATAAGTTTATGTGGAGGGTGTCTCCAAACGAAACAACAATAAGTTCAATTTTTTTTGTTGCACATGCTTTTAGCATCCAAAGAAAATCTTAAAATACAAAGAAATTTACATTATTAAATTTGGATAGGTCTTCTCCCACATTGAACCAAAAAACTCAGAAGTCAATTGTATCTTTGAAAATCTACCAAATTCTTTGGATGGAAACAATATTGAAATGTAAAATGTGTCAATGTATTGCAAATCTACCAATTGGGAGTTTTCACATGGGAGATTTTGGAAGAATTCATAGAAGAGAAAATCACATAAAAGATTCTAAAACTTTTTATGAATCACAAGGGGGAAGCATTATTTGCCCTATTTCAAGAATAATTTTCTTACGATTATTATGACAATACTCTAGTTTCATTCTTAATCAATCAAAAATCAAAAGTTAACCTTGAAATGCCTAGTCTATGACCACATAAATTAGCTTGAAATTCCTAATTCTCAAGAAATTCCTTCAATCTCAAAATCTCTATGCTCCCATTTTGCAATAGCATATGACTAAAATTTTTTTTCTTCACTTTTTAGAGATGAACCCACATGTCTACTATGAGTTGAAAAAAATTTATATTTTTTTGAAAATATATGAAATTCTTGAGAATTTTGAAGAAAAGGTGAAAAAAATCATATCAAATATAAAATAAGCTTAAAATTTTTGAAAATTTCATTGTAGATTTATATTATGAATTTATGATGTAAAACATCCTGGTATAATCCAAATTTCAATAACATTTTATAATTAGAAAGTCAAATATTTTGTAGTTATAGATCTAATGTTCAAATGGAGATGAAGGCTGTTCAATTTGGGGAATTTTCCAAAATTTCAAGTTGGAGTAGAAACTAGAGTTGATAACGTTCATTCCATTAATTTAACTCAAATTTATAAAATTTCATTTTTGTGGATAAAATTCAAATCAAGAGCAAAGAATAACAAATTGTCCAAACACACTAGAAAGGCAAGTAGTTTCTACAATCTATTTTTGAAGCATCATCTTAAATTGAAAATCCATAAAATTGTCAATGAGACAAATTTGTAGATCATCCAAGTAACTTCCATTCAAAAAACACTTCCCCGACAATGGATTGGATGAGAATTGCACTTTCATCTAGGCCAACTATTGTTCTATAGTCATTCAAATGTCAATTTTTGATTAGCTAGCATTATTTACCAATGAGGTAGAGACCCTTTTGCATCCTTGAAAAGGAGACATCTACAGTGAACAAAAATTGTCTTCTATGGCTATCCAACCAACCCCAATTCTTGAATCAATTTATAAATCCTCCCATAAATCTAGCAAAGCATAATGACCTTTACACCACGGGAAAGACCATTGCCTTGTTGTACAATGTTATGAATGTCAATAATAGTTGAAATTTAGTAATAATATACTTTATCTAATGTGCTCTTTCGTGTTCACTAAGAATGCTTGTACAAGATAATTCAAATTCATACCTTAACCTTTAAAGTTCTTTTACTATATTTTCACCCAAAACACTCTAAAATTACCATTTCTAGTACAAGTATCAAATTTTAGAAAAAAAACCATTTTGGGACACATCACTAAAAGAAACCTCCATTTTATGTAATGAGCTCTAATTTTTTTAAATGGATATTAGACGATGTCCAATGCAACAAATCCATGGTCCTTATGAAAATTGTTGGACGTTAAAGCTACTCTTCATTCCCATGTTGTGTGAAAATTTCAAAGAAATAAAGTAAAAATTCCATTTGTAGCGAGCTGCCTAAAATCACTATGTTGCCAAAAAAAAATGTAGCTTGACCCTCTGGGGGTTAATCTAGGCTACTTGTTTTATTTGTTTGTTACAATGAGATCTCGTAGACCATGTGTCCTTGGTTGCATTCTTGGTACTGCCAAAAAGCTCTTTGTGAGGAGAGGCCCGGGGTGGGGGGTGGGGGTGAGGTGGGTTTATAAGCTTTGTTTCATGGTGTTGAGACCTAGGGCATGAAAGTGATTGAATTTCAAAGTCTTATAAATTAGAAAATTACTTTTACTTTTGTTTTGACTGAGGCAATGACATGGGGCACGCAAGTGCCCTATGGAATTGTAAATATCAACAATTGACCCCCAACCCCCCAACCCCAAATGGATGAAAATCGTTGTTCCTCTATCATTCATTCATTCATTCATACCGCTTTTTTTATTTCCGTCTTTAATGGAAAGGCAGTTTACAAAACTGTTGCAGAAGGTACAAGGTAAGGTAACTGAGTCGAAAGAGGCTGAATTCATCGTCCTGCACACCCTCAGCGGCGCTGCATGCTACACTACAACTTACACATGGCCAATTCAGGTGCAGATGCCGTACATGCCACAGGAACCATGCATATCTACTGAAGAAGTACATTCCAGGAAATCGCATGTACCTCCTGGAAACACTCCAGGAAAGAGGCGAGTTTCTCAAACCGCCATATATCCTCCCCTCCCAATGCAAATTCCGAAAGACCCTACTTCAGTTCAATTCCTTGACTGATAGAACCCATTATAAGTGCTGAGGTCCGTCTCCCGCAATTCTCAAGCCTGCTGAAAAAATAAAAGGCAGGAGTAGCTCATGAAACACGCTGTGCGTGTCTCATTTGGTGTCATAGTGAATCTCTTGGAATGGTTGTCGAGCACACGATGTCGGAACCCACTCACGGCGAAGACGATCGGCCTTCAGGAGGACATTGTGTTCATGTTCGGAGTCGCCCTGCAGGGAGGTTGCATGAAGGTGAGATTTGGGGATGGACGTTCTTTGTAAACTAATATCAATGGTACGTTCTTCCTAGTCAAGAGTCCTTACTTAGATCTCTCGATGCAGATTTTCTTTCTGGCTTTGCTAAATTAGTATGTGGGTGCTCCGCTTTGTGCTCTTTCTAGTTGCATTCGCATCAGTAATCTATGTTAGAATGACAGGTTTAATTCAAAGCACCAGAGATGTGACATTCAAGTGCGCGGAGCTCTTGATTTGAAGCTAGGGTTGTTATCAACCTTGAAATGATTTCGTCATTTTAGCGAGTGTGACGATCGTTGGTTTTTAGCTCTTTCGATCATAATTCACTGAACAGTCAATTTATTGCTTGCGTGACAGAACACGACCGGTATAGATTGGCCGGAGGTTATGGTATACCTATTTGGAAGTCGTCACTATTGAGGCAAGGTGAGAGTGCCTTTGCTTCTTTTCTTTTTTTTTAATGTAACCGAGGGATATTACTTTTGTTTATGAAATTAACATCTTATTCACTGCATGTACGTCACTTTGGAGCGACGAGGAGCTGCAAATCTCGTCGAAATTTCTGGTCGCTTGTGTCTTGAAATTTGGTTTACTTTGACGGAAGTCACTCTTTTCTTCTTGTAGCAAGATCTTGTAGTTAGCTTTCACAAACTTACAACTAGTAGACGTATATCTCCAAGAGAAGACACTATAAACCATTACAAGTTAGATCATTGGAATTGCCATATCAACTTGAAAGATTCTTGATCACTAAGTGCTATCACTGTCAGTCATGGCGCGCCATTACTGACAATACTTGGTTGAGGTTGTTCTTAATTTTCCTAGCATTGAATGTTCCAGCATCAACAACAACTGAAGAGTAATCAAATATCGACTTTTTTTTGTCATTGATAGCAAGTTTGCAGGTGAGTCGAGATATGGCATGTCAAGAGTTTAACTCAAACTGGATCGAAGGATGTCTTGCACCGGATGATATAGGAGCAAATCAAGGAATGCCACCACGGAACGCAAGGCCCGAAGTCTCGAAATCAAACTTTTTTATGATCTTGCATCCGGCCATAGGGAACTTGAGAAAGCAATCCATTGAGTTGCACCCCTCTATAGGCTATTTCAAAGGGAAGTAAGGAATGAATATCTTCGATGAGGTAGGAAAGCTGGAAACGTGGTGGCAGCAACAACATAAGTTAACATAAGTTAGCTAAACTTGTAGATATAGCTTCATAGTTTTGCTCCCACCTATACAACTTACAAGTTACAGAGTATTTCCAATACAACAATGACTTTCCAATAAGTTATAGTGTGGTATATTAGCTTATTATTACGGGATTACTATTGTATATTGTGGTGTAAATGATTGCCCACAGCTTAGAATGCAACAAACTCTTGTATCATTTGACATGATATAAATTTTTTGAAATCTGTGTTAGAGCAAACATAATTTGCATTGAAACAATCACAAAATCATGACTAAACCATTTCAGTCAATTCATGTGTTATTTAGGGGTGTATCCAAAACAAAAGAATGAAAATGCTTTGCAGATGTTCAAGTATGCGCCATGCCATCTAAGTAAGGTCTTGAAATAGAAATTCCCTCCAAGCTTTTTCTCTCCATGTATCTAATTTTTTTTTAGTCTGTGTTTCGAATTATTTTCCACTAAAATTGTCCTTTAGTATATCACTTTGGGGTTAAATTGGCCTTGATTCTTTTTGAAAACTTCAATCTTGGCATTTTGTATAATTCAACGTGGGCCCATAGTGGCCAGGTGGGTAGTATAAGATGGAAAGTGGCTACTTTGTGTCTCCTTTAGATGGCCATCACAATTTTATTCGCAAGCATGACGTAGTTCAACTAGCTGGCAGCTTGCAATTGTGTGCATGTTATGTTTGAAGTAATGGAGGTCACGTGGGTGCGGATTTCATTGAAGCAATAACATGCCAAATAAAGAGTTTCAGAATCCAACTGTAGCTGAATTTACTGGAAATTTTTTTAATTACATTTATATATATTTTTCAGAGTCGCATGAAATACATTTACAAAAAAAAATATTAAAGTCAACAATTGGTAGTATATTTTCAAATCGAAATTGCAATGCTAAGTAAAAACTTTCTTAAAAGTATTGAATCAACAGTTGCAAATTACAAAAGAAATGAGTGTACTCCATGTTGTTGCCACGGTCAAAATAAAAGTAAAAGTAATTTTTTCATTCATAAAAACTTTGAAATTCAGTACTTTTCACACCATAGGTCCAAATGCCACAAAACAAAGTCCATGCAGCCTTCCTTGCAAAGAGCTTTCCAATGCTATCAAGAACACAAACGAGGATGCATGGTCCAAGAAATCTCACCATTACAAATAGATAAATAAAACAATACAAAATAAATAATCTAACTTAAGGTATAGTTTTTGTTTTTTCAAGCTAAAGGTTTTTTTGCAACCAATGTATATGAAAAAGTGTTAGCAAATCTAGGATGAACTAATTTAATTTTCCAAATTTTTGGTTCAGAATCAAAAACTTCACATAAATTGACATTGCATATTGTAGATTTGTTTTAATTCAAAATAAAATAACAACAACTAGCCAAAAGGAATAAATTCCAAAAAAAATGTGATAGAAAGTAATGAATATTCATTGGTAGGACTCAAATTTTTCTAAGAAGAATCATTCTTTACAATTAATGAACAATAATTATACTTTTAATGAAAATATAAAAGTCAATATTATACTTTGTAGAATTTGAAGGCCAAGGCTAAAATTCATTTGGTCTTGTGATTTTTCCACTTTGGAAGAAAATGTAGGAACTTATTATTTACCATTAGATGGGAAAATTTGGAAAATTTGAATTCACATTTTGAATTGAAGATCCAAAATTAGCTAGGAGATTGTAAGAAATCTTAAGTAGTTGCATACAAAGTCAATTTGGGTCAAGTGTTTTACAAAAATTTGATAGAAAGTGTAAATACATTAGAAGAGTTTTGGGGCCTCTGGATGCCTGCAAGTTATCACAGCCTGCGAACGCAGGAAACAGATTCGGCACAATAGTCTAACATGGCCGAGACCCTACCACGTCATTGACCAAAAAACAAATTAAATTAAATTCTTTTTTGCATTTGGAGACTAATTTTTTTTTTAATTTTTTTTTATAAAAAAGAAAATTTTGACAACGGGCCATTCTCCTCACTGCGAGGAATAGTTGCGGGGGAACAGGCCCAAAACAAGCTTCTGGACCCCCCCAAAACTCTTCAAATGTATACTTCCTTGATGGGAATACGTGTTATTTTTTTTATCAATTGTTTGAATGAAAAGTTATGATGTCCTAAAATTTTTGGACAACCTTAGACAACTTTAGATAACATACATACACAAAACTCTTCTACTTTTAAAATTTAGAAGGTATATAACCTCCATGATATAGTATGCAAACATCATAAAAATAACCATGCCATATAATACAAAAATCTCACTATAGGAGTAGTTAAAGTGCATTAACTCTTTCTAGCGAGGTTGAACTTTTTTCTCTAATTTCAAATGTTTTAAGATCTTTCAACCCTATGCAATTGAAGTTTCTCAACTTTTTTTACATATTTTCATGGAAGTCTAGTACAAATTTGTACTAGATAGTTTGAAAAATGAAATAAAAATTCATTTTATTTCTCACTACTATAAAAAATGATAGTTTTTGACAAATTTTCCAGAAATGTGCTCCAATATCTTAACTCTAATCGAATATATAGGCTCTAAATTTGAAACTTCATTTTGAACATTGAAAATATTTGAATGCAATGGCATACTTTCTCAGCACTTTAAAATGTACTAAGTGTTACAGAGTTTTTTATTTTATTTTAAACTATTCATTTCTAATATTGTCCCAATATTGGAAGTTCAGAATTTTCGAAGCTTTTACAGTAATCAATTGGAAGTTTGAATCTTTTACAATAATCAATTGGAAGTACAAGATTATCGAAGCTTTTACAGTAATCAATAAGAACAGTTTGAACAGAGTTCGAGCAAAGTTTGAACAATGCATGCAACACACGTGAATACAGAAACAAAACTCCAACTGTCCCAATGCAATAGTTACACGTGTGTTCCATGCAATAAAGATGTATTTCATACAATATCAGTATGTGAAAAAGGTTGGTACTGTAACTCAACAAATCTCCTATTAAATTAAATGGAAGTCTTCAATCAATATGAAGTCAGCAATTCTACAATGATTCTACAATCAAGGTAACTGAACATAATTGCAACTTGCTTTTACAACAAAATCTTGCATATTATTGTCAAAAAAGTCCAACCTTTAGGTTGATTATGAAACACAATAATATGAAAATTCATAATTTATTCATATTGTGTTCAAAAAAGTATGCAAAGAGAATTCAAAATCTATTTTTGATTTACGACAAGACCCAACAAAAATTTCAAAATCAAATACCTACTTAACTAAACAAATATTAATACATATACATGTATCCACTTCATATTAAAAATAGTTGATAAAATAAAACAAAAGCATTTGTAAAGATTATTAGACATACATTTTGATTTACAAAAAAAATAATGAGTCAACTTCCAATTCAATATATATAATAGCTAAATTCACAACTTAAAGATTTAATCCTCTTGAATTGTCATGTATAGTCAACACATTTCTCAAGACATTAGTTAATATCAAATTCTCCAAGTAGAAAAATACCTATACAAAATAATATGACTAGTTTAGGTTATATAGTCTAAACCAATTAACAAAAACGTGAGATCTTAGCATCTTCAATTGCATGCAAAGACAATTACTTGTATCCAAATGTCCAAAAAATCCTTTTAAAACATCTAGCTCTTCATTAGTAAATCTAGTTCATATAAATATGAGCTTATATTGAAAAAGACATATTTAAGTACCTATAAGCATCATCTATGTACATTCCCAACAATTTTTGCAAATTAGGTTTCTTATGAAGGCAACTCTACTAATCAATGAGGGAGAAGATTGACTAATAATGTTTACAAATCAAATTCCAAAAATGCCAATTCAAAATCAAAACATCAACCAAATTTGTTAAGCACTATTTCAAAGAAAATCTAAGAGTACCAAAACAACCAAATATACCAATGAAAAATTGATAAAGTAGATACACTTTGTTCTATTCCTGCACACCCAATCCAATCCAAATGAATTCCTTGCATTCATTTCAATCCATCCAAGAATTAAGGAGTGTGCATGATCTTCAATTCATTTGGGCAAAGTGATAAGAAATCATGTACACCCTTAGATTCTTGTTCTACAATGAATATAGAGAGCACATTAGAGCAACATTGCACACGAAGACCAAATAAGTTGTTTCTACCTTACTAGCTAATTTGGCTCAAATTTCTACCTAGATAGTGATGATGAGTACTACACTTTAATGCAAAATAACTTAGTGCTTTCAACTCAAAGCATGTTCTTTTATTATCATAAATTGAATTAGGTTAGAGAACAAAGACAACCTTCATCATCAAACAATGATGGAAAACAACCTATCATTGCCATAGTTGTGTAGTACTGTTAAGGTTGTCTATAGCACAATCTAACATTGTGGAGGACATTATCTTACGCCCATCTAGTTAACTAAACATCCTTTCTTTTGCTTGCTCTTATATATGAGTTTAAATCATTTAAATTCATTTTTCAAGAGATGAAATCACGTATTTTCTAAAAGCCAAAAAAATTCAATTTCTCTTACCAATTCTGAAGTTACTGTAAATTTCTAAAATAAAAAATAAAAAATTCATATCAAATACAAGATACACCTTAAAAAATCTGAAAATTTCACCTTATGTGCATCTTATAGTGGAGAATATCATAGTGGAAAGACAACTGCAATGTCATCCTGTCATTAGAAAATTTATACACCATGGTTACATGATTACAGTCCCAAAGTTCAATTCACAATAAAATAGTCCATTTAAGGAAATTTTCATTAGGGGTAGAAACCAAACCGAGTAACTTTCATTTCATGAGTTGCTCAAAATATAAGAAGGTCAATTTTATGACTAAAATCCAGTTAAGTGTAAGGAGCTGGGTCTGCCATAATATATACCGTAGAAAAGCCTATTTTGTGATTCAGTGAAAGCCTATTTTCTTCTTTACGAGAAAAATTCACGACCATCACCTTCAAACGCACTCAAGAAACTCTAGAAAACACACATGCAGAATCGTTTGAAACCATCCAAGTCTTGCAGCGAAGGGGGTTTAAAAATTAAGCTTACCGCAAGAACAAAACGGCAGAATTGATAGAAATTAAAGATTGCTTGTCCATCGAATTATACTCCAGCTCCACACTCTCGTTGCTATAGCCAGAGGTATAATGCTTGTTAGACAGAACATGCCAGTCACCAACCAAACCCTAAACCCTAAAAATGCACGTACCAACACATTCAAGCGGTGAAAGAGACTCCCACAAACGATCCGCTACGGATAAACGAATACAAAAGTAACAAAACCCCAGTTCTATACTTCACAACAACAGGCTATGAAATTTGTTCACATTGATGTGCACAAAAGAGTAACATCCTTCCCCACTAAGCAAGAATTGAGTAATTGCTCAGCAAGGTTTAGGGTTTTTGGCTAGTGCACTGGACAAAGGCAACATATATATTATACAACACAAGCACAGAACTAAATTATCAAGTATCAATATTAATTTTCAACAGAATCAAGAGCACAGGTCAATTGCGGGTCTAAGGGTACCTCATCTGAATTCTTCCTGCCATAACAGCAACCTTGGAATTGCAAGAAACCCAATGCTGAAATGCGTGAGTGGAAGTTGGAGCCCAAATTTAAAGCTCTGAAAAGCTCAGAAAAGTTCAGAAAAAACTCCTTCGATAGGGCTGGATGCAGCTGCCATTGATTTCAGCCCAAACACCTCTCTCGTCATGGGAATCACGCACTCCAGCAAAAATCTTGACAAGATTCGAAGTAGAGTAATGCAAACCCGGACGCTTGAAGAGGACGGAATGAGACTGGACAAAGAGCCAGGCGCGCCTAGACAATACTTCTCACGGCCTGGGCCTGATCTCAATTGGTTTTGTGCCGCTGATCTCACTGACTGGTTGTGTGGACCCAGTTTCAAATTTTTAACACATGAACTTATTATTCACTGTGGATAATATGATAAAATTTGTATGACAAAATTTGGAACCAGGGTCTTTGGTATAAGCCAAGGAGGTTGAGAATACAAAATAAATCTATGACAAAATAAGATATCGTAGCTTCTGAGCAACTTGGACAACTTTTGGCCTAATAATTAATTACAGTGCAGAAAATAGTTGGGCAGCCCAAAATATAATAATTATATTGAAATTGGTCAATTTTGAAATATAATTAAAATAATTTAGGACTTTCATCCAAGTTTTTTCTTACAACTTTTTTGATGGTTGCTATTTTTTGAGAAGCATCAAATTTTTAAAAAGCATCAATTTTTTGACTAGTACTTGTCACTGTAATCTAAGATGCTACAACATAATTATTGATATTCATGCTAACTTTAGGATTTTAAGTTAGATGCTAATTTATTAGATTACAATACATGCAAGTTGAATTTCTATGGATTAGACAATCCTTTAATATATTTATTTATTTTGTGGGCAAACAAGGTTAGTTATTTCTCAAAAATTTAGGCACCCTTTTAATTTTTTTTAGAAAGCTACGGTATATCATCCATCAAGGTGAAAATTTTGAAATTTTGAAATTTTGGGTCCATGATGACCTAGGTATAATTCTAACCTTGGCCTTATTTCACGACCAACTAATCATAATGTTTGCTACTACATGGTACTTGAGAGTTGGGCCAATGGATAAAGGTGTCCACACCCAAATTCAACACCTTTTCTTGTCTTGCAAATCTCCTCTAATCAAATTTTTTATTTAATTTAATGAGGTCGTTAGCAACCTCAAGAAAAAGTTGATATACTTAAGCTATTCCTTGAATTTGTACTTAAAATAGATTTTTTTGAAATTATATATCGGTTATTGGTCTAATATAACATTTGATACTAATGCAACATGGTGCTTCTTAATACATTGCTAAAGCACCTAAAAGTCTAAATCTAAAATTTTAATTGTCTTTACTAATTAGCAAATGAAGTGTGGCTACTTCATCATTTTGAAGGATTGTTTATCCTAAAGAATTTGGTCTCTTTTCTAAATATCTTGGTTTCTTTAAGGTTAATCCCCAAGTGCTTTGACATCAATATTCATGTTGATGGACATGCCATACTTCAAGCTAATGTTTTGTCCAAATACTATCTCATTCATCAAAGCAATACTTAAATCCTTAAAGATGACCTTTTTTTCCAATATTTTTGATGAAATCAACGGAAATCATATATTTGTGTAAAGATATTGAAGAAAACATACAAAAATCCCAAAAAAATCCAAGTATTGAAGGATTAATTCGGTTGAGAATGTTATGAAGATTGTCAATTTTTGATTAATTGACTAAATTCTTTGGGGTAATGAATAGGCTCACCTATAAGGTATGTGCACCTAATTACTCCCTTTTTTTAGATGGAAAAGGGTTCATTTAATGTCCCATAACTACCACAAGTACATAAAAACGCCTAATGAGTGTTGAAGAATTCTTTGAGGCAACCAACGGAAATTGAAGTATTTCATGTTTTGAAGGCACGTAGTGAAGGGGAGTTTAGTCATATAAATGAGACATCTTATGTTTATCACTAATAATATTTTGTGTGAGATGTCAAAAATTACAAAACAACTTGGATTGTCTTTTTTTTTTTAAGAGGTCAACACCCTTTTAAAAAAGAATTTGTCATTTTGACCACCGAGCTCTCCGGTGAAGAAAATGTGGCGGTTTTAGGTGCACGTACCTCACCTAACTACCGGTTCACCGCACCTTGGCGGCCAGGGCACTTGAAACGGCATCCAGAAGAGTGGATCCTATTCTCGAACCGATTCAGAAGAAGCACCGGCAAGTGCTTCTTCTTCTGGCCCAAAGTCGATGATTAGGGTTCGCCTCAATTGCCCCATCGCCAGGCCACACCATTACTCTGAGCTGCTCTCAAGGCATCTCCGGTCAAGTCCTTCCTTGCATTTCAATTCCTCTTCTCGCTGGCCTCAATCTTTTTCCGCATCGCCATTTCGTCATGCTTGGATCCCAATCTTCTGCTGTTTTAATCTTTGAGTTTTGAGGTAACAATTGCACGTACTGATTGTTTGACCTGATGGAGAATCCAGACGAATGTTGTGAGATTTAGGGTGTGAGTATTCCGATTTGTGAGAAGTCTTGCAATCGTTTGATTTGAATTATGTCGAATTTGAGTTCGGGGACTGTTGTCGATGTTGGGTACCCTGTTTCTTTGTTTCTTTGATTTAGGGTTGAGTCTATAGATGATGTCTTGGCCGATTGTTTTGTGAACGTCGTCTGAAACTTCCACTGGTTTTGACGAGAGGCTTTTGATGAGAATTGGCTCTGTAGCGCTAATTTAGGTCACATGAAGGTGGATTGGTCTCCATTTCTGACGTTGGAACAAGAGCGGTATGTTTGCCATGAGATGCACCATGGTGTATGTGCACAAGGAAAGAGTGTTGGTCGTGCACGAAATAGACCAAGTCGGATTGGCAAGCTTAATTAGTTAATGTGCTTCGAGCTGAATTTTTTTGCGAATAGATGAGCTCATCACTCTATCTTGTTGGCAGTAATCTTCCAGTGAGAATTGCAAGCATCGTTCTCTGTCTTTTGCTATAATCACTTGGAGTCATGGCGGCTCGGTGGACCTGTTCTTGTGACCATTGGAACTTCGCGTTGAAGATTACGAAGACGAGAGGTGACGAGTTTGATCTCCGGAAATTCAACCCTACCACATATGGCTACCGCCCGGATGCAGTACCTGATGACGTTCTACATACAGATCCTTATTGCTGTCCACTGGTCCACGTCAAGGACCGTGTAAATTTGTTCAATTTTGCGCTGTATTCAGACGGAGCATGCTGGGGCAATGGCACTCCTGGAGCTCGAGCTAGCGTGGGTGTTTACGGCACTCCTGATGCATGGTACAACCAAGGATTCGTGTTGCCTTTGGGGGTGCCGCAGACAAATCAGAGTGCCGAAATTCATTCCGCTATTGCTGCACTGGATGTCGCCAGCGCCATCTTAAAGAACAGGTGGGACGATGAGGAATGTCCCGAAAAAATCTTGTCCTGTGGAAGTCATGTTTACTCTATCGTCCTTCTGGTGATGGACTCCAGTTACGTGGTTCAAGCAATGACGGATTGGATTCGAAAGTGGCGAGCCAACGGGTTTCGTAATGCTCGTGGCGCACCCGTAGTCAACAAGGATGCACTGCAGACTCTAGACGACAAAGTCAGGCGACTATTTGAAGATCACCTCGTCATTGTTCGGTTCTGGCACGTCCCTCGGATTCATAACTTTGGTGCTGATGAATTGGCAGCAGAGGCACTCCGTGGCTATGGTGTTGGGAATCTTGAGTTGGACTCTGACCTGGATGAATTAGTGGCAAGATTGGGTCGTGATCTTGTTGTGTAGAACTCATGTGAAGGAAAGACACCGTAATCGGTATCGACATTCTCTTAAAGGAAGCTCTGAGAATTGTATAGAAGATGTTCGTATGAATGAGAAAGGTATGGAATTCATTCCTTGGCTTCCAACTATTCTGAATGGTTTCCATTCTTGGAATGAATTTTTTTTGTGTGTCCCAAATTTGGTTTTTTGGAGGATTCCAATGCACTGAAATGTTTTTATTTATTTGGATGCTGTTTGAATAAGATATGAATTGTTGAAGTTTGAAGCATTAAGTAAGGTTTGTATAACAAGACTCAAGAATTGTATAACAAGACTCAAGAATTGTGATTATTTCATGTATCATGTATCTTATGGATGGATGCATCTTTTGATGCTAATAGATCCTAAGTAGAAGGATCTTGATCTTTGCTAGTTACGTTTTTTATAACAAAGAGGTTTGTAAATGGATGACTTTCTATGAGACCAAAATTAATATACCAAGAAATCAATGGTTCAGTATTATGAGTTGGAATTGGAGCCAACTTCCCTTCAACTTTTCTTAAAGAAAAAAGTTGTACTTGGAGTATTCTACACCATAAAATATGTAGCATTGTTGTGGTGTGAATCATTCATTATTTAAAAATAAATATTTATCTTTGTTTGAGTTTAAATATAGTAATGGATGTTGTTTAGATGTTAGTTTATTCATGTTTCAATTGGTTATTTGGATGTGAATTGGTGGTTAGTTGGATGAATGAGTTGGGAAGTAGAGTTATTGTGAAGTTTGATTAGGTTGCGACTAGCTACCAAGGATTACAATTTGTTTGAGAGTGCATAAGGGTGGGCTTGTAGTCCATTGAGCCTCTTGGACCTTAAGAAGGTATCGTGTTGAACATCAACATAATTCAAGTCAAAGGGTGATGGATTTACAAAATAGGATATAGTATATCCCAATGGTAGTTGAGGTGAAGAGGCAAATGTCACACTTGCAATGAAAGCAATGCCAACACAAAATCAATGGTATTAACTGCATCAACATAGAGTTGACAATCTCAATAAAGAGCTTTGACATGTCGGTTCACATTGTTGTGCTCTAAAAGTGATTTTTTAATTTACTTGTAGTCATGATCATGTGCAACTTGAATCAAAGTGTACATAGCCATTGCAATATTTCATGAACTTTATCTTTGCTTTGCTTTATAAAATCTTTTTCACTACAAGGATATTAAGCCTTTTCTATGGTTGTAAACATTGTAGAATATTGTATTACATTTTTGGCATTGATAGCAACTTTGTGATTTTGAGAAGCTTCACAATGTCAATCATTTCCTTCTTCCCATTTGCATTAGCCACAATAGCTAAATGGAGAAAATTATTCCCATCCTCTCCTTTGAAATTAACATCATCATTGTTTTCTAATAGTTTAGGGAATATGTAAATTTTTTAATTTTAAAAAGCAATTAGAAGTGGATCCTTTCCATTGTTATATAAAATTTGAATATTATATAGCAATAAGTTCTATAAGTCATGTCATAACATCCAAATGTCTATTATTTATTGCAAAAAATTGGAAATGATTTCCATCTATATTTAAAGCATAATCAACATAGAATAAGGAATCAACATATTCTAGTAGATACTTCATTTCATCAAGTTGTCCCATATTTATTGCATAGCTTAAAGAACTCTTTCCATCTTTGGTTAAAGCATTAACATTAGTCACATAGTGCAAAAGGCATGTTAAGCCATTTATAAATCCCAATCTTCCTTGTTGCAATGTGTAGTGGACTCCACCCACCTTCATCTTAAGCCTTAAGTAACATCAAAGTAATTTTGTTCCAAAACATACATCACAATATCAAGAATTTATCCCATGTCTATTGCATTGTGTAGATGATTGTTTCTACCTTTAATCAAAGTATTAGCTAATGTTTAATGTTACAACATACGCAAATCCCTTTCTTCCTCCACTGTGTATTGGATTCCTTCTACCTTCATTCTAAGCCTCAACATCAACACAGTATTCCAATAGACACTTCACAACATTGAGTTGTCTTGATGTCTACTACATCACATAGAAGGTTCTTTCTATTTTTAGTCAAAGCACAAGCATTAGTCCCTTGATCCAAAAGGCATGACACAACATCCATAAATCCCTTCCTTGCTATAATGCATAGTGGACTCTATCCAGGTCATCTTAAATGTCAACATCATCATTATGTTCTAGTAGAACTTCCACAATTATGAGGGATCTCCTTTCTACTACAGAGAGCGGTGGATTTTGCCTATAGTTATTTTGAGCCTTAACATTGATAGTGTGTTGTAGTAAATACCTCATAACAATGATAACATCTACAATCCCCTCTCTATTGCAAAGTGTAAGGGATTCATCCCATATTCACCTCCAATATTAACATTTGTATTACTATATAGAAGATGTGTGACAATATCTCCATCTTCCTCCTTTGTAGTAGATTGCAAAGTTGAATACAATAATTGATTACAAAGATTGATATCATTTGCTAAATTTTTTTTTGAAGATGTGAAGAATTTTTTCCTTTTGTTGTAATAGCACATTATAGAGGGCACTTCTACCATTTCAATGTGCCACGACTGCATTGAAAATTGTGCCATCATTAATCTCATGTTGATTGGAAAGAATATAGTCTACATAACAGGAATGGGTCCCCGGTCGGAAACGGGTTGGCTCCCTTACCCACAACACCAAAATGCACCACAACACCAAAATGGATCACAATAGTCCATGTGGTGGTGGTCCATTCGTGGTCCTCTGTTTGGGTTTTCATAATCTATCAATCTCAAGCTGCCAAAAACATTGCTGAAAGTGCTAATTAAGAATGCAAATTCGATCAGATCTGCTGTTAATTTTCACATTGTTTTGCATCATCAACAGTAAGTAGAAATCTTGCTAAACTTAGCCATTCTTGAGAATTGAGATCATTGGGTATGTGCCCTGGTGGACTGAGATAAATTTAAAATTGAATTTCTGTGAGTTAGAGAGAAAATTCTTCTACAGGTCATGAAAATCGTAAAATGGATTGGGATTTATCTGTGGCTTCAAGAGACATGCACTTGAAGACATGACAGAACAGTGACCAGATCATACAACTCGAGCATTAATTTGTACAAAAATGTTGTTGCACGGCAGATCATCATATGTTATTGCACCTGGGAGCATTTTGTTTTCATTTCTTGACATTTAAGGACATCTACCCAGATTTGTACAGTACCAATTCTGGCGAATTTTGCATATTTTTTTGTTATGACTCAGTCAGTTGCATCTTGAAAGGAGTTCCATAGTTCGAAATATTCAACTTGTGTCGTGCCCCACCCTCGATTCCAGCTGTGGAAACGTCTAGACTTGACTTACCAGAAACCTTACTTCAAGCACCTGTAATCATCACTAATTATAAATGAGCATAATAGTTACTATTATCAAACGAAAATTAATTTTATTGGATCTCATTCACAATTGAAAGAGAACACCACATTAGAAGAGTTTGGGGGGCTCCAAAAGCCTGTTTTGGGCCTATTACTCGCAATGAGGGGAATGGCCCGTTGTCAGAATTTTCTTTCTCAAAAATAAATAAATAAATATAGTCTCCAAATGCTAAAAAGAAATTGATTTTTTTTTATCAATGACGTGGCAGGGTCTCAGCCACGTCAGATTGCTGCGCCGAACCTGTTCCCTACGTTCACAAGCTATGATAACTCGTGAACATCCGGAGGCCCCCAAAATCTTCTAATGACACACTTTAGCACATATTATTTGGATATTGGATGAATAAATTGTGAATTTTTAAAGTATTGTCTTTATGTACACTAAAAAATAATGAATATTTGGCTTTCATAGACTCATGTTTTAACCCCTAAAGGACCATTGTTCCTTTGGGGGACAAATGGGATTTGGGGCAGGTACCTACGGGCTGAAATTATTTCTTGATTTTTGAAACTTTTTTTGAAGATAGAAAAATTGATTAGATTTGTGGGAATATAATTTTTTTTTCAATCAGTGCTCCAGAACAAAAGTTATGCCCAAACATGCTCAAAACAAAGGATGGGGGGGTAGCAAAAAAATTTCAAATTTTCAAATTTTCAAATTTTTTCTCTTCTATATTTGTGTGTACATGGATTGCTTTTATTCATTACATTTGGATTTTTTATGAGAATGTTATGGACAATCTTGTTTTTGGGGCAATTAGAGCATCTCCGTGGAAAAATAACTTCTAGGATTCATTTCTTAATGCATTTTTTTATTAATTAAAAAAAAAATCTTTATGGTTTATCTTGCTTGCTAGAACAATCTAACCATTGGAATTAGTGCATTTTAATTATATTTTAGAGATATTAATAATTTAGATTTTCCTTCTATCTCATACCTACTTCTACTTAATAATTTAAGAAAAAATACAAATTAAGTTTTTTTTATTTATTGTTTTTTTCCTCTAGACTTTCAACTCAATTCTATACCATAAAGATTTAAAGCTCAAAACTTTGTAGTGCAAAACATTAAAGTTAAAAATGTTCAAAGTCAAAAAATCTAGCCCTACAATGTGTTGAAAAATTTGTTTTTTTAAACTTTAAATGAAGATATCTTGCAATCTATGTGGTCAAATTCCACACATTTTCATACTAGTTAGATATAAGATCCTATGGTTAGATGTGAAAAAAAAATTAAATTTTTTTTTTACCTTTTGCTATAGAAATGGTTGTTTTGAGTGTTATTTGGTAGAAGAAAGTCCTTGGTTCTTTAGAGGTTAATTGTGTACATCTTGTGTAATTTAGATTTGAATGTGACACTTTTAGGTCCAAAAGTAGGTGTTGCATTTTGGGCAATGTTCATCATAGGTGTACATACCTTAGAATTTATTGGGGAGACATAATTTGATTTCCATGCACATATATGTTGATCTAAGTGCATTTAAAATTCCCTGATAAAAATGTACCCCTCTAAAGGGCCATGCATGCATCCAATAGATTGAATATGAATGTTTTGAAGAGCTTATTGTTTGATGACATCAAAGAAAGGAATTCCAAGTTTGTTGAAAAGCAATTCTTGTCTATTTTTTTAGTATGAGACAAATATAGTCACTTGATGCTTGATGATTTTTGTGCAAGATTTTGAATTAATTCATATAGGAATGAAAAGAAATGAAAAACTTGCAAAAGTGAAGGTCTTATTTCTAGATTCTTCTAATGCCACAATTTATTCTACCCCAAAAGTTACAAATGAACATTCTTTTCAAAAATAAAGACTCTTAAATCAAGAGTTTTTTTAAGGATTTTGGATAGATTCCTACAAAATCAAATTTTTACTAAATTTTTTTGAAGTTGTTTTTGAAAGGTACTAGTTTGTTGATAATATAATTTTTTATTTCAATCAATATTTAGGAAAAAAATGTAGTACCTTCTTAATCCCTAAATGCCCAAGCCTCATTTTTGTGTTTTTTGAAGGCATTTTGGAACTTTTGGAATAGAAGCTCTAGTTGTGATTATGAAAGCTTAACTTAAATTGTAACTATAGGATCTTGAAGTTCAAGGCTTGTAGATGATGTGGAAAAAAATTTGGAAGAAATAGTATCACGGATGTTGAGATATTTCTTATTGAATGTGCATGACTAAGTATTTTTGAAGGTTTTTTTTAGGTGCCTGAAACTTCTAATGTCAAAATGGTAGTCTTTAGGTTGAAAATTGAAGAAAAACTACCTATGATGTTTTAGTACTTATTGTTGTTTTAAAAAAAACTCTAATCCCCCTTCCAAATCAGTAACAACAACTTCACAAATTAGCTTGCATTGCAACAATGCAAGATATGTGACCTAATTCAAAGGAAATGTTAAATTCAATTAATTGGCATACAACATGTGTGAATAATGAAAAATTTAATGGTGGATGCCTTCTAAATCTCATAACAACTACATTGTAATTGAAATTAGTGCAAAAACACCTTTGGAATTTGTTTGATTATGATTTTTCTAAATTGAAGACCTTGTTTGCCCAAAAGAGGTCTTGCCCTATTTCAAAAATGGTTTTTGGTGGACCAATTATCTACCTTTGCATTCCCAAATGTACCCAATAGAGTTTCTATGGTTCCAACTACCTTGTCCTTGTTCCTTGTAAGAGTACTAGCCAACTAACTGGCACTCTCTACCACTGTAGCAGTTTAACATTAGAGACAAGCAAAGAATGGTTGTAGCCCACAAACCCATGTGGAATTATGGAAAAAGTCACTGATCTTTGTAAATTGATCAAACTAATCACATTGCTGAGAATATGAACAAACTTACCTCACATTTTTGGAATCAATTCTATTGATTTTACTAGTGTTGTTTGTTGGATGTGCTTGTCAATAAATTGCCTTCATTTCCCATATGTTGCCATCACATCTATATACTGCCTCATTTTTCCTCTAACCACCAACCACATAAACTTGATTCTAACTAATTGCCCATCTACTTCCTCCCACCTCACCAATCAATGCAACAACCCTCATGCCCATGTCCATTCAATAGAAAAGAAAGTATAAGTGTCACAATTATAGAAGGCTTAAGAAGTGATTCAAATTCAAGGTTTACTATCATTGATTTGAATCACATAGTTAAGTCCTATAATATATAATGTTGACCTACTCCTTCATAATGTCACTTGTGAAGGACACCATGGAATGCAAAATAGCAATGACCAAAACATAGGTACACCTCTCCATACGTAAGGCACATTGTTGTGCATCTCTTACTACATTATTGACAATTCTTCCTCCTAATGCTTCTTACTAATCCATGAACCATTAAAGTTGAAAGAATCCTGCATGATGTTGATCCCTTCATGCGCATATATCCTGATTGCAACATACATGCTATTGCCAATTGATAGTTAAGATGTGTATTCCACACCATCCCATTCCAACTATACTCTTGTTTATGCAATATCCACATGTTCACACAAGTGGTATCCAACAAAAAAAAGAAGAGGCAGTGCCACCATTTATATGTGCGAACTTGGCACATATAAATACCTTGGAGTTGGTCCGCCGCATCTACTCCTCGCATGTAGGTTGTGTATTCCAAATGCACTGGTGAAGTATCCACATCAACTCTCTGAGAGCCCTGTCGACAAAGAATGGTCATTTTAGTTCCAATGGTAGGCAAAGGAAGGGCATGGGTTGCTAATAATACTACTGGTTTCCTATCTATCCAAACAATTGACAAAATTTGTCTAGAAGAATGCATTTTCTAAAATATAGTGCCTTGTGCACTTTTCTTCAAGGTGTTCTTGTCAGTGTGGGAAGACGGTAGACCGGTTCTATTGGACCTAATTGTTCTAGTGGCACTCAGTCCTAACGCCTTTAACTCTAAAAACAATTCCACTGATCAAAAAAAGTTATCTATGAGGACCACATGCCCTCTCCTCTTTAAACCCTTAACTAAATTCAAGACAACATATTTGCCTTGCTTTGGATCACCTTTTTTAGAACCCTTCAATTTTTCATAATTGCTCCTCCTTCCACAATAAACATCAAAATTAGAGACATAATTAGTCAATGAATTTTTGAGACACCAAATTATAATTTCCCATTTCACAGGCTTAGAAGGCAAGTACTAACGAATTGCACAATACTTTCCCTTGTACATAATCATTATTTCATCTATTGTTACGTATTGACCACAATTCCATGAAGACTTAAACCTATCTCTAATGTCATCCAACAACCACCTTATTTTCCACAATTTATCATATCCTATTATGTTAGGTGTACTCACTATTTCCTTCGGGTCTGTCACATGCAAACATCGGGTTATGCTTTCATATCGATTGCTACTCATAAGAAAGGAGATGGTAGGACACCCAAAAAATTAGGAAGATGTTTGCCAATATGCTCTCACATTTGGTAATTGTTTGATCCCCATGTACGCATTAATTGCCATATATGCTTTTAATTCCAATACAGTAATGTCATATTAGTCATTACCCCCTTTCATTCCTTCCAATGACCTTTTCTTATAAGTATCTTTGTCCCATTGAGTTTTAGCGTACCTATTAGTTTTTCTAGCTATTCTTTCTACAGTTCGATTAGGCCAAAACTGAGACCATACTTGATCCAAAAAAAAGGAATAACTTGCAAATTGGGCTGGACTACGGGAAGGACCACAAAAAGTTTTAGGAGGTGAATCATAAGTTCTATGTTCATTCAACCATGTATCATCGTGGAATAATTGTCTAATTCCAAGTTCTTTCAAGCTTCTTTGCTTTCTAGCACTAGTTAGAGGGGGCAATTCATCGTCACTGCTGCTCAATTCCTCATTGAAATTACCTCCACACTGGAAACACTCATTGTCATCATCCTTGTCTATCCAATTAACATCATCACCATTTAGAGTGAACATATCCCAATGCATTGCAATCTCTTTTCTTTGAAGGATGAATTCAACACAATGAGAGGGGACTTCTATTATAATTTCCCCTCCCAATTTCACAGTATAATGCACATTGTCAATGACAGGGTCAACAATGGAAGAAGTGCACAATCCTAATTCCACAGTGCATTTTGAATTATCCTCCCCAAATTTTTGAAAGAGCCAAGCCCTATTTACCCTAACTGGAATGGGGGCGTCATTTGTAAAAATAGCACCGCCAGATTGCCCTAGTAACGGTGTAGGGAGGACGTACTTTTTGGCTCCATAGTTTGCCCCTCTGCCCCCATCAATCTTGTTGTTTGTTGCCCCTCAGAGTTGGTGCTCTCCCTCCACCATGGTCTACTCAGGTTGGCATTGCTCTCCCTCCCTTGTAGTTGCTACCATCTTTCCTAGTCGACGAGGCTCTCCTTCACTAGTTGCCGTCGTGGTCACTGTTGATTGGTGGTCTCTCCCCTCGCATTTCGTTGCTCCCCCATCACCGTTTGTTGCTCCCCCATCACCTTCCGTTTAGGCACCACCCCTTTCCGCCGATCTTCTACAAGTCGATTGACCTTGGAACCACTTTGTCAATTTTGAGGCGCCGAGTCTTGCTTTTTCGCCAACATCGATGTAGCCTGCTTCATCCAAAGTGAGTTCCTGAACCTGCTTGTTTGTGTGTACTGTAGGGGCTCTTGTCTCTAAATGTTGCCCATGTCTTGCTTCAGTCTTTTCATTGCTTTGGAGCTCCTTTCTGGCAATGTTTCTCTCTGGTTCCGCATATGTTGCTTCATTAATTAAAGGGATGTTGTACTTGCCAACATTGACATAAGTACTTTGTTAAAGTTCATGACATTGAGTGTTGAGGTTGCTATAGGTACCTTCTCCAATGTCTTTGTTTTGGTTGCTAAATGCTGTATCTTTTGCTTTTGCATTGCTAGATGCCCACTTCCAATTTCATGCATTGATAGAAGTGCCAGGTACCCTAATTTGCTTCCCCTCAAGGTCCTCATTACAAGTCTTGTGTCCTCCAACTTCTTTCTTTGACTTGGTGGAATGTTCTCCTTTTCCCTTTGTGTCATAGTGTATCCCTTGTTTGCCATCTTGATCTGGCCAAATAACCTCACGCAGGAGCTTGTTAACAATGGAACCAAAGCTAGCAATGTCGTCCTCTACACGCCTGCTACTCCAGCGAAGAATTGATGCTACTTGACGGCGGAAAAATAACAAAATGCAGATGGAGTTGGCTGCTTTGGAAATGGACGGTAGTTTCTAGGTGGCGGAAGGACTCTCAAGCGCTCACTATGCAAACAATTGAGAATTTGTAGAATCTGATCCTCACTAGCTCTTTGTTCAATTTTGGCCCATCTCTCAACTATTTTCTTTGATTTGGATCTAGACATTGTGTGTTGTGAAGCTTTTAGAACAACAAATTTATATTGAGTGCAAAACTTATCCACTAAACCCTAAATTTGGAGGAAATTTAGCCATGCAACCGCTAGCTTACACTTTGTAATTCATACTTAGGTACAATGCACCTAAAGTATATCCAAAATAGTTGTGATTGGTTGAGCTTGAACTATGTTTAGCATGGTTGCTTTTGATAGAGTGGGTTTTTGCATTTGATTGTGAAGCTTATTTTCCAACCCGTTGTCCACTTCCTTGATGTAGAAACACCTCATAGGCAACTGAAAGACACTTTTTGGTGTACACCAACCATGGTCATACTTCTCCCTAACCTATAAAAAAATGGAATGCTCTTTATAAGAAATGTTAATTCAATATACACATAGACTTCAATCCACAGCTTTGTGCCTTTAGCATACATTTGAAGTTTTTAGAACACCAAAATGTGGCGCCTTAGGCAATTAGGGGTTAAGCACAAGTTTGTACTACAAAATAATCCAATATATAATTCAATAAATTTTTAATTTTTTTCTTCTCAAAGAATATATTTTTGTCTACATATAAACCTTTGATTCATTCTATTTGGATTAGTGATGTGAAAGTTATGAAGACTCTAATTTTGTGAGTAATCAAGGCATTCTGAAGAAAAAAAACACCCTATAAGATTCACTTTAGTATTCAATCCTCACAAATTTTCAAAACAAAAAGATCTACATGCTGTAAATTTTGTACTTTTAACAATCTCACTGTTACGATTGTAAATTTTGTACTTTTGACAATCTCACTGTTACGAGTGACATGTTTCAAGCTTGCTGCTTCAACCTGTACAACGCAAAGTGACTCTTACAAAGCAACAATGAGAAGGAAACCTTTGATCCCAATTCAACCCAACAGTTCTGTGAAAAAACCCTAAACCCTAAACCCGACGAGAGATCGAACACGTTTGCATTCAAATGATTTACACCAGTGCACATGAAACTGCAATCCTTTCCATAGCATTCGCAAAAAAAGGTCGACATCCTGTCCTCCATTGCCAATTGATGGCCTTGCTGAGAGGTGATGAGGCAACACAAGACGCACACGGAAATGCGTGAAGGGTTCAAAGGGAATAGTGTTTGACGAAAAGCTCAAATCTCTTCATACACATCTGTGGCACAAATGGGAAACAACGGATACAACAGGCCTGTAAATACAGTACACTTGCAACCTCGACGCACACACTCTCTGCATCCGGATTTTCTCCCAATTTTCTATGAAACCCTAAAATTTTGCACAAAGATCACGACTGATGTTTCTAAGCAATTAAAAAAATACACTTCGGGATGCTCGCAAGCATCCAACAACCTCGCACGTCTTTCGAAAAGGAAGTCATGAATGATCTCCAGCTGTGGTTTACTTCCGCAGGTTACAACAGAGTCGTGGTTCAAAGACCTGCGCAGTGGAATGAACAGAATCAAATGCCACATTCGCAGCAGGAATTTGCTCAAATCGAGCAGGTTGTTAGCTTGTCGGGAATACAATCCTCAAAGCATTACCGCGGTTTGGAAGCACTCTCCAGTTGCTTCATTTCCAGCAGGAATTGTAATGGAAGAAGGCTATCAATGTCCTGACAACAATCCAAATCTCAACCCTAAGCTCGCCCTCAAAGCAACAATCCAGCTCTAAACCCTAAGCTCGCCACAATCCAAACCGAAACCCTCAGCTCACTCTCAAAGGAAAATCTAAATCTAAACCCTAAGCGAACACTTACATTCAACGTAGAGGTTGCTACTGCTGCTGCAGATTATTTAGAGTCTTTTGACGGTGGGGTGGGAGGAGATGATGATCCTAAGGCTTCGTATTGCACATGATGCGAGCTTCCGGCTCTCTCCAAACCCCGACCTACATAATACAGCCCCACAGCGATGCCGACTCCAATGCCCACCCCCGCGGCGCCGATGCCCAAGCCAATTGCCATCCGCCCTATGGCGGTCCCCACCGTCTCCGCATTTGCAGTCACAGTGCTTTGAGGGCTCGGCATGGTGACAATCCGTCTCGCAGCAATTGTACAATTTCTCACTTCAGATTCCTACTGCTGCCAATGAACACTCAATGCTCGTGCACCGAAACAGAGTTGAAAGAAACTCAACTTCTGGGTTTTCCGAAGCTTATTGTCGCCCAGATGCCAAGGTAAAAGCATACGTTGGTGATTAGAGACCTCACCACGTGTGCAGTTCCAATTTACTGCCACTTGCCACTTGCCACTTGCCACTTGTGCGACTTTTTCTACAGTTTCAATAGACTCGGAGGCTTCGAAGAATTTAAGTTAACGTAAGCTGAGGTTAGATTGTCATGCCGAGCTCATCAATGCGCGTGACCAGACTGTACCGCACTTATTGGTAGTTGTGAAGAGACTGTGGTTCTTTATTTGCAGAACAGGCCACAGTACAGAGTCAAGCTGATGATGAGAGAGACAGACGCGAGCCAGTATCTGATGTTTCTCGTTCAGGCACGCTTATCGGTATCGTAAGGGCAAGAGCGACTTTGTCCTTGATTTGAGCCAAACTTTCGCTAACTTCGAAATGTCTTCATATCCTTACTTTTGAGGTCGCAAGACCACCATGCTCCTTCCACATTTATCCACATGTTGGGGCGCTCAGCTGCCAGCCGGGAAGTTATGGGTGGTGAATCGGGAACAGTAGGTGCGTCGCAATTGTCAAGCAAAATTCTTGCGCAAATGTCTGCTGATGTCAAGGAGTCAGGCGCTCTGACTTGGAAAGGCCGCTTCACGGCGCGTCACTGTTATCTCCCTGATTCAGTTTCCTGTCTTTGTCGCTCCGATTTCAGCAATGGCAGGGAAGACCTCGTGAACACAGGGGGAAGAGATTTGTTCACAAGCCGTCCCGAATCAGTTGCAGAGAATGGGCTGGCTGGTTGTCGCCATTGGTCCGCGGGATTTGTTGCACTGTGTAAGGATCGACGGTCAATTTTAGGACTGTGCAAGTTCTAGCAAGACGAAAACTCTTGCACACCAAGACGACAACCCTTGCACTTGACATGAGTCATGGCAGGGTGAACCGTTGGTTTTCCCAGTCGTTTCTCATTCTCGTCTTTTGGCGTTTTTTTCTACTCGTTGAAATCGGGCCATAGCCACATAGTTTTCGTCAAGTTACACGGAGTGGAAACAGATCAGAATGAGAGAATCTCATAGCACTACTGGGCTTGTACTCTTTCTTGTTCACTTGTACGCGAGCGTGACTTCTCCGTCTGTTGCCTTGGAGGTTAATCTGTGGCCGCAGCCTCAGCACGTAGAATGGGGCTCCGGGCCTGCGATTCCCCTCTCGGACACATTCTCCATCAATGTCGCCGCTGCGAACTATGTCTTGCGGTCCGCAGGGGAGCGATACAGCGATTTGCTGTATCAAGAGCGATGGTTGCCGATCCAAATATCCTCTTCTTCAGATCAGTCGTGGTCGCAGTGCAGCTCCGAGCTCCGAAGCCTCGAAATCGTGGTCACCGATGCCGCAGTGAAGCTCCAGCATGGGGTGGACGAGTCTTACTCGATCCACGTGACAGGGTGTGACATACAACCGGAAGCCCTTCTTTCGGCGAACACGGTGTGGGGTGCGTTGCATGGGCTGGAGACATTCTCACAGCTCGTTCGGCGTCGCAACGCTGCAAACCTTAAGCGCTTCATTCCACACAGCGTGCTTGTGAACGACGGACCGAAGTTCCCGCATCGTGGCATTATTTTGGACACCTCCAGGAATTTCTACCCTGTCGACGCCATTTTACGAACCATGCAGGCTATGGCGTACAATAAGCTCAATGTCTTCCATTGGCACATTACTGACTCCCACTCCTTCCCCCTCGAGCTCGCCAAGGAACCGAAGCTCGCTGATCTGGCTGCTTACGGGGAGAAGGAGCGGTACTCACGCTTGGACGTGAAGAAGATCATCGAGTTTGGGCGCTTGCACGGAGTGCGCGTCATCCCCGAAATCGACATGCCTGGTAAGATCATAATGTAGAGGAAACTCTTTGAGTCACTTTGGTTGTTTCAACATATGTAGGAGTATGATTTGGGGAGATGCATAGAGCTTTGGAGGGATCACTTTGGTTACAAGAGCCAAATCCATTAAGATCAAACTTTTGTCAGTGTGTATGAATTCCGTATGCAAATTCCGAGTGGAAGGTTGTCGACGACGAAAGTGACAGTGGGCAACCCTATTTCTGTTCTATGAGCAGTAGCCACAAACGTTTGGCCAGGTCACAATTGCACCACTGGCTAGTATGTCCAACCGAGTGTATGAAAAGATGAGTTGTTTGAAACAGGAGTCAGCGTAGGAGACGGGATCAGGTCTTGAAAAGTCTGAGTATCCTCCACAGTGTCTATTCTCCATTTAACTTTGCGTCATTCTTGGGTAGGCAATGCACAGTTTGAGCACCATAGGTTAGCAAATTTTCTTTTTCAAAGAGTCTAATGAGAGACTTGTATAGAGAGAGACTTGCATACTCCTACATCTCAATGACTGGGGTTTCGGGCTTTGTTTGTGCAGGCCATACAGGATCATGGGGATTAGCATACCCAGAGATTGTGACATGCCTTAATGAGTTCTGGTTGGCACCTTCTGGAGTGTGGAGTGAGCGGTTTGCAGCCGAGCCAGGAGGGGTTGGACAGTTGAACCCTCTCCGTCCTCAGACCTACACCGTGGTCCAAAATGTTATCAATGAAGTCGCGGAGCTTTTTTCTGACGATTTTTATCATGGCGGTGGAGACGAGGTCGCCCCTGGCTGTTGGAATAACAGTACCGACATCAGGGTAGGAGTCCTTGCCGACCCGCTTATTATCTTTTTGCTGCTTCGTTTGTCTTGTGCGTGTACCACCTTTTTACTACTTCACGTGTCTTGAGCTCAACCCTGAATGCGCAAATGGCAATTGTTACAGGAGTATGTTAACGGAGGTGGGAGTATGAATGAGCTTCTTACGAAGTTCCTAACGAAAGCCCACTCATACATTACAGCTACGAAGAAGACAGCGATTTACTGGGAAGATGTTCTAGTATCTGCATTAGTCAACGTTTCGGCTTCGGTGCTACCTCGAGAGAGCACGATTCTGCAGACTTGGAACAAGGGCCCGGCGAATACCAAGGTCTTGACATCTGCCGGATATCGCACCATCGTCTCATCTTACGACTTCTTTTACCTCGATTGTGGGCGTGGTGGCTGGGTCGGAAATGACAGCACGTAAGTACAGGCGACCCGATGTCTTTGTTACGAGGATGTAATTCTAGCTATTCATCAATTCTAAAACAAGCACGAGTTCATGCACTTGAAGAAACTTAGCCTAAAGAGAGACTTGCATACATCTTCAACTCTTAACAAAGAGCGCTCAGAATCATATTTAGACAAGTATTATGTCTGCTACCGTTGAGAAATGGTTGGTATGCATTACTCGTACGTCCAGCAAGATTTAATTTAGCTTTTTTCTCAATTCTAAAATAGAACAGTCCTTACACTTGTGGAGAAAAATCTAGAGAGAGACTTGCATAGAGGGAGAAACTTGTATACGTCTATTTCTTTATCATAGATTAGCCAGAATCACATTTAGACAAGTATTATTGCTTGTTGCGGTCATGTAACGACTGGGTTATATTACAGGTATGACCAACAAGAGGACAATGACCCTCAAAACAGGGTCAACTATGGCGGTGACGGAGGGTCATGGTGTGCACCGTTCAAGACCTGGGCAAGAGTGTACGACTACGACATCACTTTCAACTTGACGGATGATGAGGTGAAGCTGGTGCTGGGTGGAGAAGTTGCCTTGTGGTCGGAGCAGGCTGATGCCACGGTGCTGGATGCCCTCCTTTGGCCACGGTCCTCAGCCTTGGCAGAGTCTCTCTGGTCTGGAAACAGAGGTCCAGACGGGACGAAGCGCTACGCCGAAGCTCTTCACAGATTAAACGACTGGCGGTATCGCTTGGTTGAGCGGGGCATCAACGCAGAGCCCCTGCAACCATACTGGTGCCTTAAACATCCTGGTCAATGTAATGTGAATGCATGAGGGGTATTGGTTTTGCTTTTCCTCACTTTTTGAGGTTCTGCTATAAATAAAGTAGTTACATCAGGGTAGACGTCTCTTCGGGGGAAGTAATCAGGACGTCGAAATCACTGACAGTCCACTCCGCTACGTAGGGCCGGGAGCTCACATATACCTCCGTCCCCACGTCCACTGACGGCCACATTCTCACTGCTGGTGGTGTATTCGGATCCTGCATGCATGAAAGTTGGTCAATAAACATGAAACAACCTGGTCTTGTAGGAATGTATGAAACTAGACAGAAACTTTGTGAAGAATGCACGAGTTTCTGTACCATCCTGGACATGAAGGATTCATTTGCAATGAGGTAAACTTTACACCCCAGAGGTAACGAAATCAATAAAGTCTCTACAAGCATTCTTTCTATATGAAATGCAAGCTCATCTCCACGTGTGTCCATCACGTGCACTGATCTAGTGGCGAGAGAAGAAGTCTAGAGAGAGACTTCCATAGAGAGAGACTACTGGCGGAGTTTGAGACAGAGAGGATCATTGATTTGAACTTGAAGATCATTCAAATGAATTCCCCGAGTGAACAATGTTGAAAATCTAAATTGAGCTCACAACGAAAATGCTACGAATGTTCCAACTCTACTGATCAGGTTTATCAGTTAAAAGAACATTAAAATCACTAACAGTCCATTCTGCAGTGACAGGCATTTGGCCATTGAAAATCTCGGTGCCTACATCTATGGACGGCCATCTCCGGGTAGCCGCTGGCGTGCCAGGGTCCTGCAACAATTCTCGTGAACATGAAAAAACGATGTTTGGATTACCGCATTGAAAGGAATTAATCGTAGTTTTATGAGAACATGTCTTACCTGGTAGAAGTAGAGCCGGCTTGACAAAGCGCCCACGTCGAGGATCCAAGTACGAGGATCGCCCACCCAGCCGTCGCCTTTCTTCTCCGGGTAGCCGTGTACGGCCCACTCGGGATGCGGTAGCAGCTGTAAAAGCTCTTGGGGTTGCGGATTGCTAAACGGATCACAAACGTCAACTGGCGTCTCAGCGTGCAATGCACCGGGAGGAGAGCAGTAGAGATGGTAAGCTTCGTAGGGGTAGTAGCTGGTGTTTGTTCGATGAATTGGCGTCCCGTCTATCGCCGTGTGGTAGGGAGGGCACAGCGCTAAATTGTCAGGCCTATGCACACCAATCAAAATTGTCACACGTCAAATTTCTTGGCTCAGACGAAGGATGCCTTTGCTTAAAAAGTCTCAATTTTGCTCCACCTTTGATCCGTGCACTGGCAGAGGAGGAGTCTAGAGAGACTTGCATACTTCAAAACGATTGATATGGATTAGTCAGGATCACATTTAGGCATCTAGCATTGCTTGCTTATGGTCGTTTAGTGTTGAGAAATGGTTCGTACGCATTACAGGGATGACCAGCAAGAGAACTAATCCTAAACTCTTCATCGATTCAAAAGCAGAGCATTCATTGATGAGAGGGCACATTTTTGGAAGAGGAGCCGACGGAGGAGATGACAACAAACCTGCACCAGGCTGGCGTTTGGGGATTGATGATCATCTCGACGTAGCGTGTGACGTCGCTATCCACGTCGCCGTCGCAGGCCTCTCCGGAGTTTTTCCAGCAACCTCCGATGTCGATCAAGTAGAACTGACTGGCTGGCCCGCCACCTTGCGTCACGTTCAGGGTGAGCACAACCTTAAAGAAAGGCGACACCGGAATCTGCAACAACAGCCAAGCTCTTCAAACCATCGCTGCGCCATTGCTTTAACAAAAAACAACTTGCGCTTCTAAACCAAAGCTCTCGAAACCATGAGCTCATTTCGTCTCCAACGCTGTTAGGGTTTGCAGAAACACGAGAATCCAAACCTGCATCCCTACCTGAGGCATCATGCCGCGCGTTTCCCAGGGATACCCACCCGACACGCCCCTTGTTGCATCAGCTCGGAGGTACAGCATGAGCCACGGATACTTCGGGGACACCGTCAATTTGTGCGAGAAGATCCAGCTTCCCGACGTCACATTCTTCTCCCACGTGACCTCGAAGTAGGAGATGTTGCTATTCGGCAACGACCCCGCTTGATCAACATCGTAAGTTCCATATACCGATCCCGAGAGCGCCTTGCCTTGAACTTTCGACAACTTTTGAAACACGACGGGTTGGTTCATGCACCCGGGTCCGAAACAGGGGAACGCGCTGAGCTGCGACCCAGTGCGAGGGTTCAAGAAGAACTTCGACATGGATTTGGAGGAGGAGGAGGAGGAGAAGTCGCGGCACAAACCGGAGGATATGTCGTAGTTCCCGTTCTTGAGCATGAGCATCCAAAAGTGCCACGGCTGCTGCTTATTGTTCGAGACGTCGCCGACTTCGCAGAGCGAGGCTAAGTACTTCTCCTTCTCCACCACATACAAGTCCGCGTCGTTGGAGATTTCGAAGCTCCCGCGAGGGAAAATCTCTCCGGTTTTTAAACTGTTGTCGAGCTCCGTCACTCTGTGTTCGGCTACACATTGCTCCTCAACTCCCGCAGCTGTGCAAAAACACTCAATCAGCAAGAAGGGACCACAGTTCGCAATCACAAAAGTCACAAATTCACCATCACTCAATCGGCAACAAGCGCCTCCAATTCACCATCTCTCAATCGACAACAAGCGCCACCAAATTCACAAATCCCTCAAGCAACGACAAGCGCCCACAATTCACAATCTCTCAATCAGCAAGAAGCGTCAACACTTCGAATTGCGCAAACCCTTGAATTCTGCTCAAATTCGGGACTCTGAGATTGAACATCCGGAATCCCAACAAGCGCCACCACTTCGAATTGCGCAAAACCCTAGACTTCTAGCTCAAAATTGAAAACCACAAGATTGCACACCCTGAACCCTACCTTCCGATTCTTCGCAGTGGATGTCGGTGCAATCGGCCCACCGAGGTGAAGGCGCATCCGGCGACTCGTATCCCACTCGGTTGCAGAAATTCCAACCCTCCAAAGCCACGCGCACTTTCTCGCTCTTCATTCCGGGATCCCCAAGCGCACTCCATCCAAGAGGCAGACTCCAGCCTGGTGGTCCTCCATCGTCTCCAGTGACGACGCACACTTGCAACAGAATTGCCACGAGAATCCCAGCTCCAACAAGCTTCGAATCCTGCTGCGAGTTTCTCATTGTCGAAACTGTCTTAGCTTTGCGAGGGCGAACTGAACTTCTGCAGGCTCACCTGGAGCTTCTTTGGGTCCTGAAGCTTGCGTGAGGAGCCCTAGACTGGGGCTCATGCAAGCATTCGACTATATCTGCTGCCAGGAAAACAGTCTTCATCATCACTCTCTCATCACTCACGGCCTTGTTTTGTACGTGAGAACATTAATTGTTGCGTCGAGTAACCGGATCATCGCAAACTAGCATTGACTGACGGTGAAGTGGAGTAAAGAGGCTTCACGTTTGACGATCTTCAACTGGAGTAAAAAAGGGCTCTGGAAATCTGGAGTTCGGTTAATCAGAGATCAGATGAGCTTTTGAGCTTTCGGTATTGCTGTACCTCAAAGTTTACACCAAATGCACCATTCAAGCTGCTGCAGACATGGCATGAAGCCTACTTGGGTTTCATGTGTGTCTGTTCAACTGGCATGACTAAGCTGAAGGAATTATGACCGGCATTGAAAGTTTTCTGTACTTGGCACTCGTGGAAATTTACTTAGAGCAGAACGTGCACTGCTGTGCTCGGTGCAAACGCGATATAGTTTCTTGTCATTGACAGATTCTTCTGCAAGCCAAGTGAGAATCAGTGAGATAGTAATTATGTGTTGGTGGACCTGCTGTTGCAATCTTCATCCAGTGATGATTGATATTATTCTTACTTTTGTAGACGCATTGAAATTGAAGCTTTGCAGGTATGATGGTCACTGATATGACATGCTTTCTTTCGTGCAAAACTGTCAGTCAAAGACACCCTAACGCAAAGGGAACCCAGCTGTAACTTGGAAGAAAGAGCCTTGTTGCTTGCAGTTTCCGTTTTCTCGACTCATGCATATTTCATAGATGTAGAGCTCAAGGAAGTGAGACTTGAGTGCCATGGTACTGTCAGTTCTTTCAGGACAGGACAATCCCCGCCAAAGAGGGATTTATGGAAGAAAAAAAATTGGTCTGACAAGGAGGGCAGTACCTAACAAGGAGGGCCGTTTTTTTTTTGCCATAAATCCGGATAAATTCGGACAAGAAGGGGATCACCTGACACAAACTACCCACGGGAAATACATAAATGAATAACAACTGAGCATATGTTGTGCAAATCATCTGTTAGGGCAGATGGGAAACCTATAATCCCTGGTTATGGAAAATAATCTAAGGTAGAAGTACCTATTTTGGACAGGCCTCCCATAATGGCTTCATAAGATGACCTATTCTAGACAACAATTAGATGCACTATTCATTGAGAAAGGTTTCCTGTTTATTCCTTCTTGTCCACTCTTCTCTCATTCCTCTTGACTTTGAGAAAAGTGCTGAAACTAACCAAAATAGGTGAATCTATGTGACAAGGATGGGTCTGGTTGAAAAATCCATGTTTATATTCAATAAAATTTTCATTTTGGGAGTAAAAATTTCGTTTTTTTTTCTATTCTTCCACAACCTTATTTTTGCACACACTGAACTCAGTTCCCCATCACTTCTCCACATCATCCAGTCTGAAATCCTTAAGTTATCCGTTATAGGTACTTCTACCTTACCCAAGAAATGAACAATGCATTTCCTGGCGGTGGTTTACGGCACACTCCTCAATCATTTTCCTCACTACAACACTGCATGTTCCGCTTGTATTTCAAGTAACTTAACCCCACTTAAATCCTTGCGGTAACCAGTTGAAGCCATTGATGATTGATAGAACTCTAATCCTCCATTAATATGCTTACCTGACACAATGATATGTCAGGTACTAACAAGTACTGACAATTGATATGTCATTTGACATTTTCATCAAACCCAGCACAGAGTTCAGCGTCTTTTTTTTGTTTCTTTTGACACTAATGAAACGGGGAGTTCAGCGTTTCAATGCTGGCTGGCACTCTGGCTAAGCTTATCTACCAAGCCTGACAGGAGTAAGATTACATACGTCCAGCATGCTCCACTAATGAACACCGCATGCCTGTGCTTGTACTTTTTCTTAGAGTTATCATACAACTCGCAACTCACGTCCCGTGAGAATGAAGCACACCAATAGTCTTCAGCAGAAATGTTTGTGACTTCGTGAAATAATAGAGTCTTCCAATGGCAAGCACATGTGAGGTGTTACAACTTGAGAGCATTACAGAAATCCAACCCTGCAGAGCATCAAGAGGCCAAAGGCGACAGCACCTAACTTAAGTGCAACAATGTAAGATCTACAAGCAATTTCAACACAACAAACCCCAATCATTTCTGGAAAAGAAATGGGAGATTTTACAGGAAAATTGATGATTTTGAAACCTTTCTCTGTCCAACCGTAGCTGTCACAATTGCTGTGGTGTCATAATAAGATGTTAGCTACCAAATTAAACATTCACTCACTCAGGCTGGTGTGGTCATTAGGGTGGAGTCATAGTAAGGTGGCGTTAGTGCGTTACCTTATCCACCTCTCAGGCTCGTGTGTTCATGCCTTCAGGACATCAACTGAATAATGTAGGTCCTTGTAGTGACTTTGACCATTGTCACTCAGCTCATTGAGTATCAAATAGTGATCCCTTAGTGCACCAGAACTCCATAAGTACCGCTGCACCGGGATAAGAAGGAAATGGAGTAATGGACCTGGAGGCAGAGTACTCACAACACATGTGAAGCAGATAGACTGTCATGCCCAGTACGTCAGTGGTACAGTGCTTATCTAAGGTACACTTGGGTCATGAATAACTTACAAGTTATCATAGCAGAATTTGAAAGTTTTTGGAGCTGCCCAGGTAATTTTCCTCCTCTTCGTAGGAGCCGGGATTTTTTCGAAGGGCACTGGATGCATCTCTCCTTATCAAAATCTGACAATTTCATGAGTCTGACAATTCCATGAAAGTGGCAGCTACATATCCACCTTTAATTTTTGCCCACTTGCCAATCCTACCAATTTTTGGTCCGCTTTTGGATCTCCATTTTCACATTCCAACCGGTTATTTTCCCGAAGGTACCGGCTACAATGTACATAACCGGCGGTTCTCCCTGAACATTGAACATTGTATCATAGACAAAAAAAGCTCCATGGCAGGAGAGATATGACTGCAAAAACCTGCCCCCTATTTCAGAATGGTCTACGTTGTGATCTCTCAAGAGTCTATGATTCGAAATAAAAATTTCAATTTTTTCCAAATTTTGTCATCTGTGGTGAATAATATGTTCGTACTTTACTTCAACGTAGAATTTGGAGCAAAGCTCCAATGAAATTCCCCTCCAGGGATCGCTCGTAGACTGATCCGCAATGGATCGACCTATGCAATTAGAAAAAGGTTCGACGTCAGAGGCTCAAACTGGCCTCGAGTAGTTCTTATCTACGCCATCATCACGTACAAGTGCCACTCGACTTGGCCTGCCACCTGCGAAATCAAAGAAAAAGTTAGTTAGGCTTGGGATTGAGGCTGCATTGAAGATGTGTTTGTAAGCACTACACTCAGACCTCTTTAATCTGAACCTCAGCTCTCTCCAATGAGGTTCTGGAATATCCTACACATTTGCCACTCTATCATTGACTCTTGCACACTTGTCTCACATTCAAACTATTCGACTTGTAATAGGACTGTAAGTTGTCCAAGCGGGGTTATGGAATGCTGGAAATCTTGTTAGTAACTTATGTAGAAAATCTTATGATTAGAATCTGCTGAAACACAACTCATGACACTCGGATTTAGATGGAAGAGAAAACTAAACTAAACATTGCAGACATAGAATTCTATAACTCACAGATTTCCTTGGGCATTACGTAATCTGCACTAAAGGGTGATACATTCCTCCTCTATATTCTTGGGTAAGGACTTCAATTGAAGTAGAAATTGACAACTCAAAGGAACCGCGCCAGCTAGACCTTGTTAATAATCTTATGGATTACTAAGGCCTATAAAAGGATTGGTCCACGAGAGAATACAGACAAAATTGACGCTACTAGGGACATAAGAATGCACACTTCAAAAACATTACAATTTTAGAGAATCTAAAAGAGTGATATCCCATTGCATTGCAATACAATGTCAGTTATTTATTCTCACCTCAAGGATACCAAAAGGTTCCAACAATCGCTGCAATGCAGGCATCTTCTCAAAACCTCCTGTCAACTACAGTAGAAACAGCAAATAGCAGCTTTCAGATTAGTAAAATTAGATAAGTATCGGATAAATGCAAAGTCTAGTGAGTTAAACAGGTAGTGCGTCAGAGGAGAGGTCCTTTAGAGGTTCAAGAGAGAGAGCACGTAACTAAGTTGGAAGCGTATTTCATTGACAGTACTTGCAAGAATCATGACTACGATTTTTTGGTCAACAGAAACTCCATTGTACATCAATAAGGCAATTTAAAGCATAATTAATAAGGGTGAGGGTTACCGACCGCAAGCACATCCATTAATATTTGATAGTTGGCTGAGTAGTTTCCTGATTGAATCGTTGGTACCGGGATAACTGTTAAATTTCGTGAAGTTCCAGGAGTCTCAGCAGGTCCAACTGCTAGACTCTGCACAAGCAAATCAAATTTAGTAGTTATCAGGGATCCTGAAGCAAAACGTGAGATTGTTTCAAAGCCTTCAGAAGAAGAAACAACTCCACGAGCTCCATTCTGAGAATCGTGCCTATTCAACACCTGTAAATTTTCCAGATTCAAGACTTTTTACTTTGAATCTGAAAGGGTGTTAGTCATGAACTGGTGTAAAAGGGCAGAAAAACAATAGCACTAACTGACTTTCAAGAGTTAAAACTACAAGTTCCTTTGGCCGTAGTAAGATGAGCAGCATCAACAAACCCAACATGAATATTGTACCCGCGCCGTGCAAAGGTACCTGTTACTCTATGGAGCACTCCCGGTGCATTGTGCCACTTGGCTGCCAAAACAAACAACGAACCCATCAACTAATTTCCAATCTTCAAAGAGAACCGAATTTAAAACCGAGATGAGAACTTGACAATGCTTAGCAATAGTATTGCTCAGCTTGAAGCTTCGACGGTAAAAGCAAACGATGGAATATGCTGCATTGGCCCAAGCATTACTAAACATTATTCAAAATAGACTCAGCAGTAGGACCCCGCCCCACCCCAAAGTGTCCTATTGTAATGTCAAGTAAAGCAGTTTCTAACAAAAACCTTGCCAACTGTAAGACGGTTAGATTTTATAGAATACCTCTGCGGGGTGGGTTCTCTAATAGTGAATCTTGGGATACGCATTAACTTACATCATCCTTTTCTTCGCCTAAACCCCAATGCGCATCCCAAACCTGATGGAGCTATATACCATCATTGTCTAGCTCGACTGCATATACATCATCCTGCACGATATTCAAGGTTTGCAGATTAGTGACGAAAGGAATATAAAGGAGATTGTGCTCAGAATTAGGATATGTGCACAATACAAACCAACGGAATACTTCAAGTCCAAGACACAACAAAAAGCCTACAATTGAAAATATGGAAGAGAACAAGACGGCAAGGTGAACCTCTCTGGCACCCTGAACTCATTCAGTATCATTCACAAAACGATAAAAGAATCACATCTGGAGCTCTTTGGAGCAGGAACAAACCATCAATTGAATCAGCCTGAGAGGGTGAGATTTCATCCTCATCATCAGATACTAGACCCATCTTCGAGACATCTTGCGTTGTGATAGTTCTTCCATCAGGGTTCTCTCATCGCGATGCTATCTGCGAATGAGTCAGATCAAGGATGAGATGCAAAAAACACGGACCTCGTGGAATAAGCTAGTGTCTAATTGCAAGTGTCTAGCTCCACACAAATAGAAATACATAATTTTCATATGTCTCAACCAGCCCAAGAACCTGAGGATCAATATACAAGATCAACAATTGCCAAAGAATAAGAGACGTTTGTAGTATGAGAGATTTTGGATCCTGAGTAGTTCCCTCATTAAGGAAAAAAAAGTTCGCAAAAATTTGATGCCAAGTACAGATTAGTGCATAAGTCAATCTTTCACGATCTGACTATTTACCGACAGCAACGTTGCTTAAGTGCAAATGGGTCACTTTTGAGGATAATAATAACACTAGAGGACTAGACAGTGGTTGAAGAGAAGAGTGAGTGGCAGAGAGGAACAGTGCCCATGTTCATGAAACTCTGGGTAATGTCTTATTTGGGGGCATTCGCATCATTCTTGAGGAGCTGCCTCAACACCTTTGAAATGGAAAACCAAGATTCCTCTTGTGCAAAACCTTAGAGCTCATCTCAAGTTAGAACTACCAAAACCTAAAGAAAGCCAGAAGCTAAGAAAGAAGACAGGCACAAGCCACTCCTCCATTGCCATCTCTATAGTGCCAGACTTTGGAATCTTCTGTTCTGGAAGCCATCTATGGTGGATAAGTGTAAGTTCTTCCGACTGCTTAAGTATGTTATATTTCAAGCATATTTCTTCTCTAATAACATTTCAAAATTACGAGAATTCACAATTTTTGCTAAAGAAAGACAATTTACCTCAGTAAGGCCATAAATAAACACCTCCCATCGCTGTTCAGAGCAAACCTTCAACAGCATCACCTCCCGCTCAACGCGCGGCTCCTTCGAACAAGTCAACCACCTGCAAACCTAGTACCCATTATGACTATGAAACCAAAACATACCTTTCTACATATTGTCAAGAAAACAAGAACTATAACATCATAAATCGATCCTTCAAGAGACCAAGCTGAACAGGCGAGGAAGGAGAGGCTCCTACTTGTTTGACATTGACAAGCTTGTTGAGCTGTTTCATGACTCGTTACAGAACAAAGTCACTTCCAGAGACAAAGATAGTGAACAGAGTCTCATCTCTTTTCAGACCAAAGCCAACCATTCAATGTGGTATCCAAGTCGCGCAATCACCCCTATAGTCCTGTTCATCATCCCGCTCATGTCCATAACCAACACAGAAATCGTGTACCTGAGAACCCTGGTACGTGGAATGCACAATTTGTCAGTGTGAGCACAACCCTAAGCTGGTAATTCTAGAGTCATGGTCTTGATCACAAAGGAAGAACATCCAGACTTGAATGGGCTGCATAAGAAAGAAGACTAGGACTGGCCCTTGAGGCTTTGTGAGTAACACCACTAGAACTTCAGTCTTGGAGACATTGTTCTTCTGATCCCCTTAAACCTTCTGCCGCAAGATTTGCTCTAAAATCGTAGATTCTGGGATTGGCTATTTTTGGCATTGTTAAACCCTCGTTCAGAAAATAGGGCTTTGTGTCAGATTTGGCAGTGGTCCCCTTCGGACTTGAGTACAGTTACTCTCATTACTTGATATCAACGTTAGGAAAGCAGGGGAGGGTTTAGGGCTTAGCGGGTCTAGCTTGGTTCCAATTCTGTTCGTCACATGTCGAATTTGGACTTGTCATGACTTGCGCAGGCGGTGCGGCAGCCGTTACGTCCAATGGGAGGACGTGAAACTGAAAACCTGAAGAGTGAAGGGGCAACAAAGAGTCCCAAAGGTCACGTCCACCAGCATCCCATCACGCTGGGCACAGAATTGGAGCGGAAAAGTGTTCTAATGTTGCCGTTGTAGCTTGAGAATGGCGATCGCAAACAAATCCGTTTTCGTCTTTACCAATTGGGGAATAATACTGCCAGGCGTTCTGGTCTCTGTAAGTCTGGCTTGCTGTGGCTCTTTCTGTTTTCTGTTTTAGGGTTAGGGTTCATGAGCTTCTCCGAGGAGAGATAGAGCTTCTGAAACGCTATGAGATCTCGACGAGCTTGAAGGATTCTTTCTCGTATCAACGATTCGATTTTAGCATCGAGAACGAACGAGCAGTTATTATGTTGGAATTTTTAGGTCATGAAATTTTCGGTGAAGAGGAGTTTGCATGTTTCCTCTTGCGGATTCTCGTGATAGAGAACACAGGTCTGATATGGAGCTTGACAATTCGCCAACTCGATTGTGCTAGTTTTGTGTTCATTTTTGGGGTGACCCTATTTCCATGGTCCCGCTCTGAACTTGCTCCCTTTTTTCCTGCAGCTAATAAAGCAACAATCCTAAGGTTTGTGAAGCAGCCTTCCTGGGGAAAAAATCTCTTAGGTGGGGTGCATTGGAACAATGTACAGACGGTGCTTGAAGCTCTGCCCGGGTAGTTTTCACGAATTATACTCCCGGGATCCCTTCGATTCGTGCCAATCAATGATCCGAGGTCTTTCTGTTGCTTCAGCTTTTGCATCGTCACAGGGTCGATTCTATTCACGATTTGCTAGAGATGATGCTCAAGAAGTGACCGGGGCTTGGAGACTAAACTATCGTGGTTATTGGATGTTTCGGAGGCGTGAATTTACAACCAGCTCATCACAGTCATGGGCTGGTATATATTCAGAATCGGACTATGTTCCCTCGACTACTTTTTTACTTAGACAACAGAGATTGCTCTCAGGATATGCTACGGGTGCTAATTTCCTGAGCAATCCACTTGCAAGGCTAGGTCGTATTTCTCGTAAAGAAGGCTTATTCCGGATTTCTACATCATGCACTCGTTCTTATAGTGACGGCACCGATGGCAAGAATCAAGCCGCGCTTTCAAGTGGAGGAGATGCGGAGAAAGGAGCGGAGCACGTCTTGGCTTGTGACAGTGGTGGGGAAGAAGACGAGAGTGATGAAGATCGGCATTCGGCAGCAGCTAGTGTGGGTCACGATGAGAGATCGAGAGAAGAAGAAAGATCACACTTTGGTAGCCAGGATACTTTGTTTGTAGCGCAGAAGGCTCGGTTCAAGAAAGTTTTTGAGAAGCGGGTGGTCAGATGGGAGGAATTGAAAGTCACCTTGGAGAAATTCCCACATTACTTAAGGTGGACACTGCTGTTTCAAATATGGACTTTGAATGTGAATGTAGCTTTGGTTTTGAGCTTTTGAACTTGGCTTGAAAGAACACTGTCTTTATCTATAATTCTTTTGCTGTATTTTATCATAATTAGTGTTGGGCTTGTAGACTACGCTGCCTTCGTTTTTTTCTATTTAAATCGCAATTGTCTGCTGCACTTGTTAGACTGTAGGACCATACCCAGGTTCTAGTTGTAAAATTTTGTCTGAGTGGACGGGTGATGGCAGTGAAACTACTCGAGACCTATTGGTTGATTGTACAGCGGCACATTTGCGGCAACCCGGGTTTTCAGAATTTGGTTCAGGCTTGCCTTCTTCCAGTCGCCGGATCTGTCTGCGTGGCCCAGCTGGTATGCGGTTTTATTCCTTTTGTTTTTTGCAGTTGCCTTGTCAGCTAGTGAATCCTTTTAATCCCAGTTTCCTCAAAATTGTCTGTAAACCTCGTTTTTTACACAAATATTATTGTGATGAATTCCAGTTTGTTTTTCTTTTTTTTCTCTTTCTTCAGTAGATGAGAACATAACAGGGTTCTCAGTAAAATGAGACGTCTGCAGAAACTTTGGGATAGCAGCATAAAGATAATCTTCTCCATCGTTCGTGGGGAGGTCTCTCCATGGTCGCGGGGATCATACGGAAGCCTTTCTATGTATCTTGGAGAAGCTTCCATACGATCCCTATGATCATAGGGAGACCTTCTCAAGAATCACAGGGAAGATTCTTTATGTGTCGTTGCCCAAAAATTCTTGAAAAAATCTAATTTTACCGAAAACCTTGTTATCTGGAAGTACTTGATGTTAATATAATAGTAACAAACGTTCTAGTTTGCGAAAATGGCTATATATGTGGGTTGTCTGACATCCTGGCTTTGGTATCCCATTTCAGGAACGCATTTGCATCAGGAGAGATTAGTGGAAGCCCTTGCTCACCACCTCCAAGTATCGTTACTTGTGCTCAATAGCTCCAATCTTGCCCCCCATGTAAGAGAATCGATACTGAGGCCTTTCAGTGGTTGAGAAACTGTAATACAAGTATTTGATGGTTATCATCAGTATAATGTTTTATTTGCCTTGTTTCCTGCTTTTTAATGCTTTATTTTGAATAGTGATATTTTGACTTGTTAGGTACGGAGTATCATCTAAGGAACTGGTATACCGAGCTCTGTTTTATCTGTTGAGATATGGTTGCGTGTACTGAGCTAGTAAAGCTTCATTTTTACAGGATTTTGGAGCCAACGAACTCTTTTCTGCTCCCAATTCCGATGGTTCTGATTCAGAGAATGAGTCCTCGTCTGCATACAGTGATGGTGAAGTCGAAGAGGCCTCTAGTGATAATACGAGAGGAGCTCGTGGGTTTAATGTGGATGTGCTGCTGGAGATGGCTGCAGATTCAGTTGAAGCCAATAAGCAACATCTCGTAAAGGTATATATCTTAACGAGTAGCTAGTCTGATTGAATTTACATGTGTTCTAATTGGTAATCTTTACAAGAATGCGAATTCCTATATCACCGCTACATCGACAGCAGCAATATCAATGATCAATACATATTTAGTGCACTTTTTACTGCAGTGCTTTTTCTAATAATTTGATCCCATATTGTTTTAAGGGGCCACCTCTTGGTCAAACATTCAATCTATCTGTCCATATCTTCTGCCGGTATGTGTTAAAATTGGGAGTATCTTTTTGAGACTGTTGTATGTGAATTTGTTGACTCATTCAGCGTATTGTCCCATTTGTTAACAGGAAGGAATTGGGCAGGACGTTGGGAATGATCAGGGATCCAAGAAAGCTGCAGTTTGGGAAGCAAGCAAAGGTAGATTCTCATGACTTTGATTTCTCCTACTTCTATTGTAGATGAGTGACAATGTGTAGATTACTTCACCCCTCTCGTCCTTCAGAACGCACATGAAGAACTTCTTTAGTAGGAAAAACCCAGAGGTATTCTAGAGAGCCTAGCTGCGTTAAACCCTGCCAATTGTAACGTGGCTGGATTTTCTGGAATTCCTCTGAGAGTTGGGTTTTCTACTAGTGCTTGCGATTGATTTGTCTCTACTTTCTCTACGCCTGTGACGTAGAGTAAAGTTGGTTTGAAGACGGACGGTACATTTTGGGCTGTCTGTTTTTACTCATATCGCTTAGATATGTTGTAAGAGCTGACAAGCACCTCTAAACAACCTAATAGTCGTGATTTGCCGCCAAGGACTGGCACTAAAGAACATGTGCTGGGGTTTACCTTTTTGAAGGTGACAGGGTGAAGTATGTTGGCAGGGGTCTTAAGATCACCACCACGAATGATCTAAGGTACATTTAAGGGTATGAGCATTGTTCATCAATGTATAATTAACACTTCCCTAATCTTACCACAATATTGAGAGTTGCTTCAATTAGTCACTAAATACATTGAAAGTTGACGAAACCCTTCAAATGACCAGTTAACACGAGGTGTATGCCTCACATGTATCGTTTTATGACCAAACATGTGTTGAGACAGACATCTGTTGAGGGTTGGTCAGAAAGGGATCATTGTCTTCGTTCCCAGAAACTTTCACGGCAAAGTAGGTGTCCAGTTTGACAAGGCTGACCAGGGACACGAAGGCTTTTCTAATGCTCAGAGTGGAGTAGAAGGAATGCAAGGAACGAAAATTGAGTGGTGTTACTGTATGTTACCCTTTTTATGGCCCGTACTTAATCACACTACTTTAATTTGACATTCTTGAGATACCTGTATTGCTTTCCAAAGCACCAATGGAATTTGTACTATGCAGTCAATTTGGATGTTTCATTTACTAGTAATGGCAGCACAAATTCAGTATGGTCTTTGAGATAGAGTTTCAGAACTTGTTTTAGAGTGTTGCTAAACACTTTAATCTATGGACACACACTGCATTATCCTGTCATAGATCAAAGTTTGTGAGATTGAAACATGTTTTATTGTAACTTCTCCCAGTTTTGCAACAGTGATGTTTGTCTTTATGATCAGCTTGGTTGGATATGTAGGCTGTATTGTCGCTCCTATTTCAGGGTTACGAATAGATAGATTTCGAAGATTACTGCAGCTATTGACATTAGTGCTAGTCGCGAGTTGGTATTATAAGTATTCGCCAAAATTGAGTGTAGTTATTTTTGCGTTCTGTGCACAGTGTCGGACCTCTCGCCTGACAACGCTTCAGCCGATCCTGGTGAAGAATGGGTAGCTGCCATCGACGCTCTTTGTGAGGTATGGATGCACGTACTTCAGGATAGGGATGCATGGGTTTCGCCTGTGTAACAAATAGCTTTTTTTTTATAGTGCAAACTCATGGACGTGCTATATGTCAGTTTTAGTCTCCGAATGAAAACTAAAAATAGAAAGTCCGCGTAGGAAACTTTTAGTTATATTTTATTATAGGAACTTTCGTAACATATTTCTATTGTTCAAAAGTTTAGGACATGATTTCTTCTTTCTTTTGATACATTTTCTTACCTTGAAGCCTTCTGATTATAGTTTTTGCTGAATTCGACTGTAGTTAGGTGTAGAAGTGATCGCCTTCGGCCACCTTAGGCTTTCAGGGTTAATACCTAAATGACACATATTGATGGTTGGTATTTAGGATATTTTACTTCAGAACTGCTTGCTTATGTCATTTATTCTGACACTTATAATGCTGCATTGAAACTGGTAATATTTGACTGGTAGACTGCCTTTTCTTGGAGCAATTTTTGTGATCACTTTGTAAGTTTGGGATGTCCTAATCACTTCATTGACCACCAAGTATCAAAGTAAAGATTTAACAGTAAGCACGAAACAAAACTGTTGTTTATTCTGAAGAGAATTTTCTCAAATTGCATTTTGCAAACCTACTGTTATCTGTAGATGTCACAACCTGCGAGACCTTTGGTGGTGTACTTCCCAGACCCTAAGCGATGGTTTGAGAGAGCTGTTGCACTAGATAGAAGGCAGGAGTTTTTGGAGCGGGTAGAAGCAAAACTGGATCGAATTGAAGGTCCTATTGTTTTGATCTCCAGTCGCACGTCTGAGGAGGAAGCGGAAGTTGATGATCGCACACGACTGGTATGATTTTCAACTTTCAGTGTTCAGATATTCAGTGTAGGCATCTTTGTGTAGATACAATAGAATGTTGCCTAGTGCAGTTTTCTTGCGTTCAACTGGGTTTTCAGTAAAATTAGAGTTTTCAATAGTTTTGGACATCAATTATGAGGAATTGTGCAATGGAAAGATGGCAATTAAGCATATCTACCATCCCCATTCACTTTCTTGAATTATTGGAAAGCTATGCTCCAAATACATTGATTAGTGGCAAGAGCATATTCTCAGTAGGTACAAGGAGGGAGGCTTCCTAATAAATCATTTGGAGTTCTCCTCATGAATTGTGCCGTACTTTTTTGCGTCCCCATGATGTTGTTTAATTGTTCTGGAAACAATAAAATTTTACTAAAACTATATTATGCATTCATCACCTTGTGGGAGTCTGTGGGGAGCTCTATCAAGAACTTTATTTCTGAGTGGTTGGTACTGTAACAGAAAGCCCACCTGGAAGACATTCGTGCACGCTTGGTATGTTTTTCAGACTTTGGTAATGCAAGGAGTCAATTTTAAAATTAAAGAAAAACAATTTTAAATTAGTCTGATAATTGAATTTGTTAAAAGTGCACAGAGTCATGTATACTTTTTTTACCTTATTATCCTATTCCACATATACAACCTTATCCATTTTGCTACTGTCGTGGTAGTTAAAGCTAGAAGGGGTAGGTAGCCGTCCACCCCCTTTCTTAATATCTTTGTTAATGCTTGTGCAAAATCGCTTGATGAGAACTTATGCTCGATGTGACTTTTCAATATTGACGTGCACGCTTAACAAATTTGGCAATTTTAATGCTATTGAGTCATATGTAGTTTTGGTCCGTCCTACTAGTTGTTGATAGGTGTAAGGAGTATTTCTTTACCTTAGTGTTCTCATGGGGTCATCAATGGCACTTGCAGAATCAAAGAACATCAACCAGATGGGTGTTTCGGGAGTTGCTGGGTAGTGAAGACGTATTTGAGCTTTTTCCTAATCACATCAGAATTTATCCTCCAAAGGTGACTGTTCACAATCCTACAGCTTTCAATTTACCAGAGCCTTCTAGTATTAGTCTATGTATAGTGGTAGAACTCTAAACACCGTTCTCATTTGAATTTAAAACGTGGATCGTAGTATGGTTATCACTGATTTTATTTTTTGACATCATATTCAGGAGGATGGAGCGTTGCGCGAGTGGAAAAAGCAATTACTGACTGATCTGGAGATCAGTTATGCCAAACAAAATATTCAGCAGTTACGAGAGGTCCGCTATTATTAGCGAACCATTGCTTAATTCAGTTTTTTTCAGTTTAAAATCATATTGGCAACTGGGCTCATCATCTTGTTCTTATTTCCTCAGATCCTGGAAACAAACAACATGGATTGTGCGGAGCTTCAAACGCTGAATTTGTTGGGTGTCAACCTTTCAAGAACCAGTAAGACTGTTCGGCACTTCTTCTGATATCTTAGACTTGCCAGTAGAAAATTCACCCTTGAGTTATTTTAGAAACCCGAACCGCATTATAATTGACAGGTTTATGTTAGAAACTGCCTTGAATGGAGTTACAGTTGGCATGGTTTAATGCAGCTATGTTTTTCTAGAGTTCCTCGAGTGGATTCTACTAGTAAGTGGTATCTCTTGCGCGTAGCTCCTTATTAGTGGAGATTTCCTCATGCTAACTAGGATGAGACACTACATGAATGTTGTTGCGTTATGTCAAATTTAAGTATCCGTATGTGGTTCTTGTGGTGAAGAGAATGCTTTGCTGGTGGTATAGATTGTGCAGCATTTTCATTTGTTCTCTCCTTCATATTCTGTTTCAGGGTAGATACGTCTCCAAGTGTTCTTCTGAAGAGAATAGGCAGTAGGTTTAGAATATCCTGAAACGTAGTTATGCGCTCTTGCGTGGGGCATTTTGTTGCTCATTTTGGCTAAGATGCTGTTGCTGTATGTGCAGGGGCTGAGAAAGTCGTAGGATGGGCAAGAAATCATCACCTTGGGCTGTGTTTGTTTGATCCTCCCACTAGCAATGGCAAACTCATGATCCCTCGGGACAGGTATGTCTTCATTTATATGTCATCGTTTTCAATCATAGTAAATTAGAAGCAGCAGCTCCATAAAGGTTAATCGTATGAATGAGAGAACTGAGGTTTGGTTGACCTGGTCAGCTTGTTCAGGCGCCTTTGCTGGCGAGAGTAGGTAACCTTTCCTGATCCATCCTGGCCAACCGTTTATTGAATGACTGAAGAAGTTTGTCACAAGGAGAAACCTAGGATGTCTTGTTCACTCGGGATTAGCACATTCGTCCAACTTTTATTCGTTGCTTTCACTCTGTACCTTTTTACAGTTCTGCTTAAGAGTGAAACATTACATTTTTACAGTTCTGCTAAAGCACTCAATTTTCAGCATTGTTCCTGTTGAACGCTCACAGCGTATGTGTGTTGAGTGCAGTATGGAAAGAGCATTGACAAGGTTGCGAGAACAAGAAAATAAGAAGGCCCCAAGCATTGTAAAAGATTTCAAGGTAAGCATACGGTGACACCAGGCCCTTATGTATCTCGACATAGAGTTCCAGGTTTTGTCAGAAAGTTTATTTTCAGAGTGCATCTGTTTAACTGGGGCCGTCTCTGCCTGTATAATTGGATGTATAGGTGTCCAGATCCATGTGTAGGCGCCCTTTTCTTTTAAGTTGCACCTGTAGTAAGGCCTCTTTAGATTGCACAGGTTGAAGCAACAAGCTTGAGATTACAAGCAATCTACACCTTTGATTGGTGCAATAAACATTTTCTAATTTTCAGCTTGTTTTGTTCAATGCGTTGTCATTTCTTAACGATTAAGGTGGCAGACAGTTGCAGAAGACGAGTATGAGAAGGCATTGATTTCGGCAGTTATCCCTCCGAATGAAGTTGGTGTGAAATTTGATCACATTGGTGCCCTAGAGAATGTTAAAAGTGCTCTCAAGGAGCTTGTTATGCTTCCCTTACAGCGTCCAGAATTATTTTCAAAAGGAAATCTGACTCGGGTATCTATCTTTCCAGCACTTCCTTCATTTCTTAGCAACAAGAAATATGTAAAGAATACGTCTGGGGGTATGTGTGAAAGGTGACTAAAAGTTGTACAATGTGCGTGTTGATGTGGACTCCCTCATTTTTATTATATCTGATAATTGGTGACCTGTTGGGCAGCCTTGCAAAGGGGTTCTATTATTCGGACCTCCAGGCACGGGCAAAACCCTGCTAGCTAAAGCAGTGGCTACAGAAGCTGGTGCTAACTTCATCAATATCACGGGCTCCACAATCACATCGAAGGTCTTTAACTGATTTCTAAACCAGTTTCCACTCGAATTTTAGGTCAAGATTTTGTTAGGTCATTTTTTTTCTTATCTTTCCGCAATTTCTTTTGTCGAAATGTCTCTGATTTAATTTTTGTTTTTTTAATTCTGATATAATGAATGTCTGACGATGACTTTTGTTATGCAGTGGTTTGGAGATGCTGAAAAACTGACCAAATCGTTGTTCTCTTTGGCAAGAAAGCTCTCTCCAGCTGTAATCTTTGTCGATGAGGTAAGAGTGAAAGCATGATTTCCGACACTTATATATGGTCTGTAACCGCTTTATTTTTTTTGGTTCAAGTTGAGTGGATATGTCGAAGCAATATGATATTGTGGAGGTGTCTGACTGTGTTCCTGTGAAATGTAAAATCTGGGATCACCTTTATTTCATGCCTATAGGTATTTTTGATGGTAACCCATGAAAGACCAAGAGGCGCAAATTGAGCCCCATGTTTTGAGTATGTCACATGGGACGTTCTTATTACCAATTTTATGTTTATTTGTTTGGCTTACACATCCAACGCTCATCACTGATTCTGGTGGAGAAAAAATTGGCCCCATCTGAATTTTATTTTACTCGATCTGATCAATCCAATCGATCATTTCAAAATCATGAAATATTGGTGCTTTAGGGGTTTCAATACCTGGTTCATCATGGATCATCATTTAAGCATTAACTGTTTTGACAGGTGGATAGCCTATTGGGTGCCCGAGGTGGGAGTTCCGAACATGAAGCCACCCGCAAGACTAGGAACGAATTCATGGCCGCCTGGGATGGGCTTCGTTCTAAGGATAGTGAACGAGTCCTCGTCTTGGCTGCTACTAATCGACCATTCGATCTTGATGATGCTGTGATACGGAGATTACCAAGAAGGTAAGAATTCTAGTATCATTTGCACTTAAGAAAAAATGTAAATCACTGACGAAAATATTTCTTTCGCGTGAGCACCCTAAACCCTAAATCCTAAACCTAAAACCTAAAAGGTTAGCCTATTGGGTTTAGGGTTTAGGGTGTTCCTTTCCCTATACTTTGCACAGATGCATGTAGGCAGAAGCAACTCATTCTAATCATGGCAGTCCTTGAACAGGATATTGGTAGACTTGCCAAACACAGAAAATAGGGTGAAGATCTTGCGTGTCATCTTGGCTGAGGAAGAGCTTGAAGAAGGGTTTGATTATGAAGAACTATCTCGCATTACAGATGGGTATTCTGGAAGTGATCTTAAGGTACTTGAGAGGTCCAACTTTTGCTGTTATCAGTTCAGCTCCCATTCAAATGGATGATTGGGTGTGTTTGACTCCCACTTGCCGCTAACTCTTGAATGGTATTAAACAGCGCAATCTAATCTTTGAAATTTGTCTTTGTGTGTCAGAATCTTTCCATAGCTGCAGCTTATCGCCCTATCAGAGAGCTTTTGCAATACGAAGAACAAGAGGTATCAACTTTTGACGGCGAAAATTCAGTTACCTTTTTTATTTTGTATCAGCATTATTCATGAGTAGAATTTGTTTGCTATCCGTCTTCCGTAAGTGCCCAAATGGCCAATAAGGACCGCTACTAAGTCTGTTGGACTTCAAACAAATCATGTAGGACGCTCGAAGGTAACAGAATGCATAAAGAAGAAGAAGAAATCATATCTTATATTTTATAATATTAGAGATATGCTTTGCAAGTTACTATAATCAATTTATTAGCTTCGAACGGGCACTTTATTTTTTAGTCCATTGACTTAGGGGTTAAGATCTGGGTCAAGTGAAAAATTATTGGGAAGGTTCTGAAGTGCGTTTCTATCCGGCTAAATATACTCGTCGTCTTGAAAAGGCAAAAGTAGGAGCAGGCACTGTTGCTGCCAATCGAGTTCGATCAGCAGCATTGATCAGGCCGCTGAGACTCGACGACTTCAAACAGGCCATGACTCAGGTACTCGCTCCTCCGTTATTTACCTCGTACATTCAAGTATTTATATGTTTGTAAGCGAAGTCCAGGGAGTAAAAAGTCATTCTAAGTTCGGTAGGTTTTGTTTTAGTGACGCTAATTTAGTTTACAGGTAGATGGTAAGAAATTTGATTAAGCACAGGCGTTATCATCAATTCGCTGTAGATTGAAACATTTAATTAGGAGTAAACTATCTGCATTATTTGCGCGCCATTCTTATATGAACAGACACAAATCTTGTACTATTATACAGTGGATGGGGTTGAACCTTCTCATCGTCTCTTGTAATGAGATGAGAACTGAGAAATTGTATTTGATGTGATTAATAATGGACTCTTGCTCATTTGTGGTTGCCGGGTCCTGGGTAAATTCACAGGTAGGCGCTTCAGTAGCTTTTGATGCAGCCAGCATGAACGAGTTGCGAAGATGGAACGAGCAGTATGGAGAGGGTGGTAATCGCAGGAAATCCAATTTTGGTTTCGTGGTATGAGGACTCAACTTCGATTTAGCAATCCAGCATGAAGCTCCTCCTGAGGGGAGCTAATCCAACGTAGTTAACCAATTTATGCGAACTAGGAAAATGAAGTCACCATGCTGAAATGGCACTTCAGCAAAATCACTAGGTTTTGCTGCCCAGCTAACTCTCGATGGACAGTGACCAACATAGTAGGGGCTCAAAAGTGTTGAAAAGCTTACAAAGACACGAAATTAACAAAACTTGAATTCCAACTTTGTTAAAGTCTCAGCTGTTCTCTTAGTGAGCAGAGCTTTTAGAAATTCGTTGCAACCTCTTTTAGCTTCACCCCCAAGGATTTCAGTATAGTTGTTAAGGTGGTTGTGAGAGTAGTCAAACGTTGAAGTGTAAAAATGGCTTTTTTCTAGAGTCTAGCATCCTTAGCTCACTGCTAATTTTGCAGGTAGTTGACTGTGACTGTGACTCAAATTGTTCTAGAATTGGTAGTGAAGAGTCCGTAATGCATTGCTGTGATGGCAGCTAAATGAGCATCCGTTCAGTTCTGCAATTTATCTTAGGATGGAATATTAGATGTCATTGAACGTGCATGGCCGTACAGACTGCAGTTTGTTGTGGGTCTGTTGCACACGTGAATTCAATCTTTATTGCAGGGATGTTTTGTTTTTGTTCTTTAGGTTTTTTTTGACACAAATGAAACGGTATTGCAGGCATGTTCAAAACGATGAAGTACTGGTCCTTGCCTCCTTGGTCTCCGTTCCCTGTGAATCTTGATTGTGCCTATCTTTTGACTATCTAATGGTTTACTTGTAAATCTGGCATATAATTATGTTCTGGCTTTGAAGCATTATCTTGTCCATTTTGTGATTAGTGAGGCATAACCATTATTCAGGTGTTGACTAAAGCTTGAAGATTAACAAAATCTTACCAAAGTACTATTTTGGGTATCTTCTCTTTTATGCTGAATAGCCTTAAACCGTTGAGTGCCAAAATGTAATTGCTAAAATGCAGACCATTCTCAATCAAACTATCACCTGAAAAGAGATCCACATAAATTGTAGGGAAAGAGACAATCATGTCCTTTGATTGTATTCTTGGAAAGATTACAATAGTCAAAGAAGGAAATCTTTCAATTTTGAGAGGTCATATTTGAGGTGTTAAAGTTTGTTTTAAGCATCAAAAATCTAATTTTGAAATAAATTGTTTATGATTTTTCCATTTAAGATTTTGTACAAGTGTCTACTGCAAATCTTGTTTTTTTGGTATTAGAGACTCTTTCAAGTGAGCTTCAAATACTTTGGATCTTGGGAGAAAAATTTTATTTTAAAATTATTTACTTTAAATTGTAAAATAGATTTTGAAATTTTGAAATTGATTATGGTTATATATGTTATGTCTTTAAACTTCAGATATTTTTCATGATTAGATTTGACATTTAGAACAAGGATTGAAAGACTTTAAATCATTTTCACAATTTTAACACCTTTATTAAACATTATAATCTTTCTATCCATATGGATATTGTTGTGTTTTCTTTTCTTATGTAATTCATAACAAGTTTAGTTTGAATTTGTATGGTTATAATTTTTTTAATTAATAAACTTATCAAAATTTGAAATTTTTGGTTAATTTTGAGCAAACCTCAAAAAGCTCAAAAAAGGCTTTAGACATATAAGGGTTAAAGGTACATTCACACCAAGAAAGATATCTTATTCTAGTCCCCTCTAATTTCAATCCTCCATTATAGTGGACCTTGTTTTATACCTTTCTAGATTGCCCTTTTACTCCTAAAAGACCAAATGCTCAAATTTTGAACAATAGAAGAATGCCAAGATGTCTTGAGTATATCAAAATTTGCCATTAGAGGATTTTTTGGGGTTGGGAGGGCTATTTCAACAGTTGCCCTCAGTAGTTCTTCTCGCAATGATGCGAATACCACGATGTTAGAAAAAAAATTTGAAAAAAAATTTAATTAAATTTCTTAAAATGAAAAACAAAGTTGAATTTTTTTTTTTTTGAAAACAATGTGGCAGTCACACTGCCACATCAAGCAACAGGTCTCGGCCAATTTGTAGGATCCAAGAACAATTGGGAACTCGCAGCCCTTCCAAACCTTAGAAAATCCTCTAATGTTTTGTCATCTATAAAGATGTTTGTAGATTCTTGAGTTAATTCTCTTGCATTTGTAGGGTAAAAAATTTATGAACTTTTTTTTGTAAATATTTTATAGTTGAAAAGGCACAAGTATATTCAACTTCTAAAACTAGTTTTTCAATTTTAAAATAGTATTGAGAACTTAAAAAATAACTAATTAATTAACTTGGATACATCATCATTTTGATTTTAATAATTAAAAATAAATGAATTATAAAATGTCCATTTTCTACACTTCAATGTGTTTGAAATGCACCAAATCTTAAGCCTAAAAAGAAAGTGATGTTTCTCATTCTAGTCTTCATATAAAGGATACACATTCTCAACCCATGTATATGCCACATATGTCAAATTTGCATAAAACCTCATTGTCACTACATACAATCTTTGATCAACAACTACTTCTTCAATTTTCTATTCCAAATTTACATTTTCAAATTGGCCACAAGATTGAAAAAAATCCAAATGCCAAAAGTAGACATCCTTTTAGGGTTCTTTAGAAATAGTAATCTAATTTTCTAAAAATGAAAAAAATTACTCAATGTCTACAACTATCACATGTACTTTCATTTCAAGCTTCACATACATTGGACATACATTGCAAAAGTTATAGCCAAGAAATCATCCATCCAAAACCAATAGAGGATAAAAAAAAATGACAAGCATTTCTTGCAACCACCCACACGGTACCATATTGAATTCCTAGAATTCCAATCATGCACTAAAATATGACAAGACAAATACCATGGGATTGAGAACTCAACAATTAGATTTTGATTTTACATCAAAACCTTTTTATACTCAAATATGGCACTATATACGTAAATATGTGATCATTTTCTAGCATTTGAGACATGTAGGAGGTGCAATCATGATCCACATTGAAATGTCATGTGCAATTGAATCATGCTCAATATAAATACAAACTTTGTCACTATTTAGTACTCCCTCTGTCCCAAAAAAAATTTAGGGCTTTTTAGAAATGGCTAAATTAACCGGTGAGCTACTCCTGTTTTCAAGGAAATGCATTGTAATTGTAGCTTTTAGTCAAATCCATTAGGCATGAAAGTATGGAAGTCAATAATGAAGTGGTGCATATTGAAAATAGGTGGGAAAATTGACAAATTTCCCCCTTATTGGAACCACTCCATTGCTATTAATTTAGAACCTTATCCAAACAATGTGAAGTCCAATGAAGTCCTCTGTATTCAATTCCAATGATGTCCCATGATTTAGCTTTAGGAAATTTTCAATAAGAAATTTGTTAGTAGTAGGTGCTATATAATTGTGTGTTGAATTCATCACCTTTTAGTTGGTTAGAGATTGCATTAGCACCACATCATAATGACTGTTTTTTTAATATTTTAATATTTTTAATATTTTGTTTTAAAATAAAATAAAATAATTTTTTTTTCTGTAATTGCACTGCAGGGTGCTAAAAATTTAAAAACTCACAGCCTTTTGCAAGCTTAGAATTTTCCTAATGAATACTAGGAATGAAAAGTCTCTATATGTTGCTATTGATGTTATTCTTGTAAAGATGGAACCTAAGACGTGCATGTAGTCAAATTTCAATTTCTTTCACTGTACACAAGTTTTATTTTGCCATTTTTTATGAACAATCTTTATTTCTATATTTTCAAATGAAATCATATATTTCTATTTGTCATAATTATTTAAAATATTTTGGTAAAAATTTGATAATATTGTAAAGTATAAACCTTGAAGAAAAAATAAATCAAATTCACATTAAATACAAAATTGAGACATTCCAACTATGGCACAAGCGTTCATTTCCAACCTTGCACCATAAACCAATCTTTAAAATATGTAAAAGCAAATGGTCTAAAAATGTATACATGAATGAAAAAAATCGATTGGAATCATATCCTATAGTTGAAGTTCCAAAATTCACCATATATTCATAATGGACACAAAGAGGAAATTTGGAATTGTGGCATTATATGATTGGATACAGGTACACAAGTTACGTGCCTTAATCTACATTTTTTGACTTAGAAATTTTCACTCATAATGTGCATTTTCACAAAAGCAATTAGCAATAACATTCCACTTGCCCCCCCTTAGTGCACCACATTGCCAAATTTCTACCTCACAACCAATATAATTGATAATGATAAAAAAACAAAACTATGCCAATACAACATACAATTGGGTTGTTACTATACGTAGAACCTTTCTTAGTGCTATGACTATGCATTAAGAGAGGTGTATGTAGCAATGGCCACCTAATTAATGTTGACTCTAACTACACTACACTAAATAGTGAAATTGGAATGCCTTAACAATTAGGTTGCTTTACTTAGAAAAGCTACCTCATGACTCATTGTTTGTTCACATGAAGGTACATGCCACTCTCTAAAACTTGAGCAATAAACCATCCTTCTACAATAAGAGTACATATTCATTAGAAGAGTTTTTAGGGGTCCAAAAGCCTATTTCGGGCATGTTCCCCCACAATTGTTCCCAACAGCGAGGGGACAGCCTGTTGTTAGAATTTTTTTTATAAAATAAATAAATGAATAAATAAATAAAATTTAGTCTCCAAATGCAAAAAAATTTAAAAATTTAAAAGAAAAAAAATTTGGTCAATGACATAGCAAGGTCTCGGCCACATCAGACTGCTGCGCCGAACCTATTTCCTGCGTTCGTAGGCTATGATAACTCGCAGGCATCCAGAGGCCCCCAAAATCTTCTAATGAATATAGTGTAGAATGTCAATAAATTAGTATAGGGCAACCTAATTTCACTATTTAGTGTATTTTTTATTAAAAAAAAAAAAAAAGTTTCAAATTGAACCTACATGCAAACACTATTAATAATTGATAGTTATGCACTAAAAAAAGACACACTAAGAAAAATTCTATGATATTTTGTTTCTCGACACCCCTACAATTATGTACCATATTGGCATGGTTTATGCCCCTTATCTAGTTCACAAAGATTTAGAAATTTTCCATTTTCTTTATAAATGAAAATAAATTTCAAGTACCCATATCATTAAGGAAAATAAAAAATAAAATAAAATAAAATAGTCTCATTTTTTAACGTCAAAATATGCCGAATTGCTGAAAGTGCCGGTTTCTAGGCGCCTGCTAGCTTTTTCCATTATGCGACTATCGTCGTGGCAGGTCAATCCTCTGGTCGGTCGGTCGGATATTCAATCATTTCCAGGTCGGTCCGATATTTCTTCTGGTCGGCCAGATTCCAGTCGGTGAGATTCCTCCATCGCTTACACGTAGTTACGTACGCTCCTCACTAGTCTACAACCTCGATTCCGTTACAGAAATTTCCCGGCTTTAGCACATCTCAAGGACGGTCGGTCGCCTTAAAAAACGTCGAATTCTAATTGAATCGATCGAGCCCTAATTTTCAATGCTTTTCCCCAGTTTGAAATCCCATAATTCGATCTGAATCACGCCAATATAACGAACCTGGCGTTCTGGAAACAGAGCATCTTAGGTTGTGTCGATCGTCCAATCTTACCGAGTGCTCCCCCTCAAATTGCAATTTGAGAGCAAAATTCCTGGTCATAATGCTGGTGTGTGCATATAATGCTCGCTTGTTTACATAGATTGACTGACTCTGATCAATTGATCGATCGATCGATAGAAGCTTGGATAGGAGATTGAATCGATTGAAGGAGTTTCATTAGATTTGAATCTCCGCTATCTAGCGATGGTGCGCACATCTTGCAGTCCAGCTGCTTGGGGGAGACTAGGCCTGCGATGTTCCGCCAACCCTAACCAACCTCCGCGGCCGCGTACTCCTCCGCCAGTGCTCATTGTCAACACGCCCGTGCCGCATCCGCCCCCGCCGCACAACCACCATGGCCACCCCAACGTCGTCGGGACGGCAGGCTCCACGTGTCATCACCGTCTTCTGATTTCCCTGCAGCATGGTCCCTCTCTCTGATTCAATCTCGTCCAAGGTGTGCATCACTAATTACAACAGAGCGTAGTTATTATAATTATACTTAAATTGGTTAAATTGGTTTTTACTGAATCTTATTGGCATCAGAAAGAGGATTTCAACGCACTTTAGCATGCATTATTTGGACATAGTATGAATGAGATATGAATTTTGAACTCACTTTAGCATACATCATTTGAGACATAGGTATGGGCTGTAGGTGTACCCCAAAAGCAACACCAACACTAGCTAGGCTCTTAGAAGCTCTCATTTTTTATTGTGTCCTTGTGTTATGTATAGGTAGGTTTTTGTGTTGCTTTTGGGTGCAAGTACACGTGTCGCATTTCGGGGCAGTGCTGATTATGGGTGTGCATGCCTTACTAAGTACTCACGGCCATCCATAATCCTCCAGGCGGTAACTTCCCAGAGTCTTTCCCAAACTATTCCGTAGTCGGTACATGCATGCTGCACTACCTTAAGTTGATTAATCCTCCCATTTGTCTTCAGAAACAGAGCCAGGAGAAAATTAATACAGTACGGAAATTGAACAAATGTCCTTTTGTTTCCAAATTCCATTCTTAGTGTATCCTAAGTCTCTATCAAAAAACATTCTTATCATCACTGGACATTGCCTTTGAAATTGTTCAAAAATTTATAGATGGGACATATTGGATTTCTCCTGTGGAACTGGCGAGATTTCAAAACATTTGTACTTCCCAGTTGCGCGTCTTGGGACTTCAAATCTTAGTTTGGGTAGCTATCTCTGTGTACATTTGAAAGTCACAATTTTGGCGCTTTAAAATTCTCGTTTTTAGCTACCGTAACACGATTCATTCTGGTGATTGTACTGTACTGTACAGTGTTAGGTTAGGCACTGAGGATGGGTTGAGATATTCAGCGGAGTTAGCTCGATCCATTCGACGAAATCAGCCGCAACAACTCACCGATGGGGACGGTGCATCGCTTATCAAGGAATAAGTTAGTACTCAAACCTGCGACTAGCATCTTTCCAACTGTACCGGAGCATACTGAGAATTTCGGATACATCAGCTAGTGATCTCAGGAGAATTTGGAACAGGTTATTCGTATGCCAGCTAGAATACTTTTCGAAGATAGTTTCGGAAGGTGCGATGACCGACTTGCGCTTACCTAGCCAGAATAGAATTCCATGCAAGGCTAGTTTCTTAATTAGTTTGATCTCAATTTAATTGATGAATCGATTTATGGGATGAGGGGGATGTATATGTACATATATCCACATTACATGGACTGAGGTCAGGTTCATGAGCTGTTCGTTTTGCGAGCTTGCAGCCACCATGGGCGTGGGCATACCTTACAGTTTGAGACAAAATAAACAGCTCCGTTAGATTCATCAAATTCAGCTCGGTTAGATTCTATTATCCATCGAGAATTCATCAATTCTTGTGCCTGTGAGCTGCATCATATTGAGAAGCTAGTAGCTCTCTGTTAATAATGATCCGAAATTGGGTCTCAAACTAGCTGGGTACGTCTCAAACTTTGAAGTAAGTTCCCATTCAATGAAAGTGTATCATTATGTCTCACTGCTTTGGTGTGTACGAAAATGACATTTTTGATACCCCAACTTGCAAACAATGATGTGGACTTAGCCTCTGATTTCAGTAGAGCTCTGTAAGGTACAACACATTCTCCACTCACCTACTTACTAGTGTTGATACAACGTCTCCTGAATCATCGTTTCCGAAACAGCACCCGTGCAGACAGAATGGCAATTGCCAAATGTGTAATGTCGTGATACTTGATACATTTAACCAAAATGGACCAGTCGTCTGCACACAACGTGCGATCCAAGACCCCAGTTGAGCACATTGTCAAAGTTGTTACATAGAATCTTGGTACACTCCCAGTCAGACTCACCATTTCACCTAAACAGTGAACACCATTTTCACAGTCGTGACAGGGAAATCAAATGGAAACAAGATCATGCACACCAATCAACAATGAATTTTTCAATATTTAAAGGCCAAGATTCAGAGTCTCCTGTCTGGCAACTTAGCTAAGCCAACACTGAAGAACATCACTGTTAGTAATGTAGTGTTGCAGTCACAAAAAGAGGAAATTAAAGCAATTCCAACATTGGCACTTGATGAAATTTTGAAAAGAAAAGGATTTCATTGACACCTGATTATTATTTTCAGGAGTATTATTTGAAATTCTCCCATTTGATGATTCATAGAAACGGCTCCCTGTGGTCCCAGTGATCAAAAGAGACCTCCCTCTGCTCATCCAACTTACTTATGAGGGATGGCGCTTACGACCATAACGACTAACGAGGCTTATCACTATGAGGCTCACTAATTATGCAATCAATTCTTCTTAAGAAGAGCTCTAAAAACTCTTGAACTACTAACATGTTACCCTAAATCCCTGTTGAGGCTTAAATGCCTGTCATCCTTTTTAATTAAGGGTTGGTTAAAAAAACAGGCTCCGAGTATCCCCATACTTCTGCAACAAAGGATCTTCAGTGAAGTACTGGATTGTGTTCGGTTGTCACCTGATTCTCTCTGGGTCGAGGAATAAGAGGACTGCGTATCGTCAGAAATCACAACTACACTTCACTACCATTCCGATACACTTGCACAGTACAATGAAACCTTTCAAGTTAGGCTTGGGGGAAAAAAATTATGTGTACTGTACAACTGTAACACTGGAGTAGTGGAGTACTAGTTTGTTGAGGGTCTGTTGTACACGTGAAGACGGTCTTTATTGTAGCAAAGTCTGAAATCAGTGGATGAAGGACTGGAGCTTGGTGTCCTGCATAATCAGGGCTTTTTTTTTTTCATTTTTTATGAAGTGCCAGAGTGGCGATATAAAATGTTATAGTGGTGCTCCAAATTTCAACATTCATCCACAAATTGGATAGAAAAGATCACATTCATACATATTACATATCCATAATTCTATTCTCATCCACAATTAGGCAATTTCATCCAAGATTTGTTTTTAGTTTCAAGTTTTTTGGCAAAAAACTTGAAAAAAAAAAAAAAGCCTTGGTCTTGATTAACTCCTTGAGTTAGTGCTCCAACATCCTAATTTTGGGTGATGAACAGAGAGTTTCCACGAGGGTTTGGGACCATAAAACTTTTCATTTGTCCAATCCAATGTTTGAATTTCTGAAAAATACACTTTCTATATGATGAATTTGATGAAATTGAGGTAAATAGTGTATATTTGCAATGATATTTGCAAAATCATGCAAATATTCAAGAAAGGATTAAGACACTAAAGGATTCAATGTATAACATTTTTGTGAAGTACTTGGATAGGGTGAAAGTCCTCCTATAGTAATGCTCTAGGTGGAATTATTCTATCTACATTGTTTCTAAATTTATGGGAGGGTTCTCAATTTAATTAAAGTTATAGATGCAAACGAAGAATTGGTTTTGGATGTTTTGGGGGGGTTTGTTGGAGCAAAGGGACCTAGTTAGCAATATTCAAGAATGTCAAATCATAATATTTGACAATTAATATATAGAGAGAGAGATTATAATTATCTACTAATATAATATAAGGTTATGTTATATACCCCCAAATTGATGTGTTTATTTATCACTTTCAATTGAAAGTTTTGTAGCACTATTTAAGTCTAAATAAATTTAGGTGACAAGGCTCTAAATTTGAATTAAAGCTTTCATTTGAAGAATCATGTCAAGAACTCTTGACAACAATGACTAAGGCTCAAGAACTTTGACTTTCTAAATTTTCTCATTGGAAAAGAAGTAGCACGTTGTCAAAATCCACATTAGACTAATTGACAAAGGCTTTAAATGAATGACAAAGTGACATGTAATGTTTTGAAAAAAAGAACATTTGATGATTAAATTATCTTGATTTTGCAACAAGAAAACCTCTTGAAGTTCTTTTGTTCAACATTACAATAACTATATAAGCCCAAATAGCTTGTAGCCTCCCAAATAGCTTTTTTCTTTTTCGATTATTTGCAATCAAAAATGTTGTATAAATGTTGAAATGCAATTTTATTACAAAAAGTGTTTTTTTGATTGTAATCACTAGAATTTTGTTGCTATAAAAAAATTACTAATCTCTGATGAATATTGTTTTTTAGGAAGATTTTATTGTTTAAAAATTCTTTGAATTATTGATTGCATTATAAAAACACAACAAAACATATCATGGTCATATGCCTAGTCTTTTTTCCAATGTACATCCCCATGTACATCACTAGAGGTGACCAAATCTCTCAAAAAAAATGATCAAAGAGTTTTTTTTCTTCGTCATTGCTTTTAACCAAGAATAGTATCCAAATCAATTATTCATCTCAACTCTTGGTCATTTTTATGAATACATAACATTAGAAGAAATTTGAGGGTTGTAAAAGGTCGTTTAGGGCCTTGCTATTCCCCACATCAAAGGGATACGGTTGATTGTCAGAAATTAAAAAATTAAAAAATTAAAATACAAAAAAAATTGGAAATAACGTGGCACTCTCTCAACCACGTCGGACTGCACTGTTGGCCATGTTCAATGTGTTCTTGGGGCTTGATAAACTCATTCATCAAACACTTTTTGTCCCAACTTTTTATGTTCCACCCATTGTTATCCCCTCTATCATTTCCCATAGCTAGCATAGCTATTCAACGTTTGCAATTACCAAGAAGGAAGGAAGATGGACTCGAAAAGTCACAACCAATCTAAAATTCTTAAAATTCTCATGAGCTTGTACCCAACTCTGCATGGAATCCTCCTGTTCTAACAAACAATGTACTTCCACAGTACTGTACAGAATCATGGAAATAGCTCCCATTCTCAGCAGAAGTTCAAGCACCTTATTCTTCAATCTTGCGGGAGTTGGTGCCATCTAAAAGTACTGAAGTCATGCTCCATTCAACATTTGCATCACGTGCATATGCCGGTTATCACACCTTAAACAAATTCCGCCATTAGAAGAGTTTTGGGGGGGTCCAGAAGCCTGTTTTGGGCCTGTTCCCCTGCAGCTGTTCCCTGCAGCGAGGGGAACAGCCCGCTGTCAGAATTTTCTTTTTCATAAAAATAAAATAAAATAAAATATAGTCTCCAAATGCAAAAAGAAAAGGTTTTTTTTGGGTCAATGACGTGGTAGGGGCTCGGCCACGTCAAACTGTTGCACCAAACTTGTTTCGCTGTGATAACTCGCAGGCATCCGGAGGCCCCAAAAATCTCCTAATGCTTTCAAATGTTCAAGACTCAAATTATCTTGGGATGAAAAATGAAGTAGTAGAATATCCAAACTAGTCAATAACAAATATTTCATTAAAATGGGGGTATTCCACAAACTTGACACTTTAGGTTCAGAATGTGCGGTCTGAACTGTATACTTGTCCTAGATTTCAAGATTTTAGGGTTTGAAATCTATACTAGTCTTAGATAATTAACCTCTAAAGGACCAAATTACGTTTTTGGGCAACATAGAAATTTTAGGTAGGTGCGTGTGACTAGAGATTTCCACGTTTTGGGCCCAAATTTTGATAGAAGGTATGGACAAGGAATATCTTTCATGTGCACTAAATTTCAAGACATTTGGAAATATGAGTCAAAAGTTATAGCCTAATATCCAGTTTGTTTCTCAACTTGGGCAATCCAGGTAGATCTAAAAAATGGCAGTTTGGGAGCGTTTTTGGTGAAAACATAGTCAAGGAACTTTAGGGGTTAATGAAAAAATGGTGGAAAAATGGCACAATTTTAACAAAATATCTGTTTTAATGCCAAAGGGTGATAGCAATGTGAAGCTGGTAACCAGTTTTGGTTCATTTATAATAAATAATGTGAAATTAGTAGCAGGTAAGTTAACCCCTAAATTCCCAAGGCCATTTTTCTATCAAAAAACACTCAAAACTATCGTTTTTGCTATGTTCATCCAAGAATACCAAAAAAATCATTTTTTTAGAATCTAGTTATAAGATCTTGTACTTTACTTGTCTTAACTCACATGGTAAAATTTCAGGAGGTTTGACGGTATAGATTGGAAGATACTAGCATTCAAAGTTGAAAAAGAAAGTTTTTTTGAACACTGGCTTGCAATTTCAAATGACTTTGACCGTCAATTGTGAATTTTTTTGCACTACAGACTTTGAATTAAAAAAAGTTTATGTTGAAGAATTGAGTTGAAAGTCAAGGAAAAAAATTCATTAAAAAAAACACTTGATTTTCATTCTTTAAAAACATGCTAAGTAAAAGTAGGTCCAAGATTGGAAAAAAACTAAATCGTTAATAATTCCAAGATGGGATTGAAATACAATAATCTCAATGGTGAGATTGTTTTAGCAATTGAACACAACATTCTCAAAAAAATTGTGAAAAATTGTGAAAATTGCATTCAAAAATGAACCCTATAGGTTATTTTTTCGAGAAGATGTTGAAATTGTCTGAAAAACAAAATTGTCTTTAACTTTCTCATAATTAGTCCAAATAGAATGAATCAAAGCTTCACATGTAGAAAAAAGAAAACACTTTAGGGGAAAAAAATTAAAATTTATTTTGATCTTTTGCAATCTTTTCTATGCTGCCCATTGATTTCAGTTTTACGCTTTTTGTGGTATAACTTTTTCTCCCATGCACCAATTGAAATAAAAATTATATTCCCATGTAGATAATCAGTTTTTCTATCTTACGGGAAAGTTTCAAAACAATTCACCAAAAATTGAGATCACTGGAACCTGCCCAAAATCTGATTTGTCCCCCAAGGGGGCAATGGGAATTTAGGGGTTAAGCAGCAGATGAATTTTGGAGAACATTTTTTGATTTAACCAGCAAACCTCAAAAAAAGAAAATTCAATTTTGAAGGTCATTTTTTGCTCTTTGATATCAATTTTGTTTTGTTTGTGCATCATAGTTCATACCAAAATGAAGCCATAACTTTATACATAGGGAATGTAGTCTTCATTGAATGATGTACAGTACACATGGTATCATCGTCATAGCTGACACAAAATTATGCATTTACCAATTGCCAATTCTGTCTGCTAAGATAGGCTGAGGTACTTTGGAAACAATGTTTCAGGGAACGTTGAATTGATCAACTCGATATAAGTTATGAGATGTAGTGCCGGCAACTGTGCACAGCAAATATAGTAACAGACTCAGGAATTGACAATGTAAGGAGACTGAAATACAGAGCTGCTGACGAAACTTTGGAACCTTCTCATTTTTTTTATAGACATAGAAAAGGAAAACAATTTAATGACAATTTTTTCCATAATTTTTTTTTGACTCTATTTGAATTAAGTATGTTTTTTGGAAGGGATGTAGGTCACTACAGATGCACATAGATGCACATAGGTCAAATCAAATGAGCCTTTAAATACACAAAGAGTCACACAATTTAGAAAGTGATTAAGAAGACGATTAAAGAGCAAAGACAATGTCCAGTTGTTGAGAGTATATCCTCAAAACAATATGCTAGTGCTCCAATCCAACCACCAAATCTCAATCTTGTTGTTAATTTCCATCTAGACAATTTAAACATGTATTAATGAGTTTGAAACTATACACTTTGCAACTCACCGTCTTGAAACCATGCCCTTGGAATCACATTTTGTCACCTCATAAGAATTTGTCCATTTTCAAAACCACTTCTACATTGTTTAATTCTAGACCGCCTAAGAAGACAAAAAGTATCCTCACATAGTTTTAAGTTCAATTGAAAGTGCTGTAACTTTTGCATCTAATGTCCAACTTTAATAAAACTTGTTGGGAAAGTTGTGCTCTGTCTTCTAGTTTGTGTAATAAAATTTTCAGATCAATCCAAGATGAATCAAGTCTTTGGAAGCCAATCGAATTTCACAAGTTCAATTTGAGTTCACCAAATTGCATTTGATAGCTGCAACTTTGAGGGCTTGTATCTACTTCGTCAAATGTGTGTTTTCAATAAAAAAAAATTTGTTGGGTTATGTTCCCCTTTTAATATAGTTATTGTGATAAAATTTTCATGTAAATCCAAGCTTCTTTGAATGCTTCGGAGCAATTCAAAGTTCAAAATTCAGACATTTTTGGATCATAATGAACTTTGGCGGCTTGATTCTTCTCCATACAATGAGAAAAAGACACTTTGATATTTAACTTTGTGAGGAATAAAAACTAGTTTTAAAAAGTTTTAAATTTTAAAAAAAAGGATATAAAATATAAAATAAACATAATTATGAAAATACTATAAAATTGAGTAACTTTGGAGCATTTGAACTCTTCTCTAAAATTGACGATTTGGAGAAAATCATTATAAAGTGCTATTTGGAAGAATATTTTAGAAGTGATATACAAAGGAAAGTTGTAGATTTTGAATTTTTGATTCTATTTGTATGATTAAATTCACCAATACTATCACCAATATTTTTCTTTTAATTTGGAAAGAAAAATTTCAAAACTCCTTCAAAATTTGATTACAAGCAAAATATTATCATTTTTTGAGTAGAACTTACTGGAATGGATTCAAAACGAGGTTCATTACAAAAATTCTAAACCTAGTGGAGGGCCATTAAGGATTTGTTTTTTGGCACCCTGTAATGCAATTACAAAAAATTACAAAAAATAGAATTTAATATATTTTTTGAAAAAAATATTTTAAAAAATAAAATAAAATTTGATGTGGTGATGACATGGCACAAATAGTGCCACATCAGCAACGTTCATTAAAGAATAAAAAACAGTGTAATTCCTCTCTAATTGCATCCACCGGGTGTGTGTGTGTCAAAACTTGCGGCCCTTTGGAGTTTGGAGGGCTCAAATTTTCCTAATGCTCTTGACATGGTGATTTTTTGAATTTTTTTTGTTCTTTACATCTAGGACCTCATTTTTGCTAATTTGATTTTGACCTAAGTTAAAGTAATTTGACCACTTGACACACTTCCGCATTTGTAATTTTAGAAAAATTAGTATTCTAATAACACCAAATTCAACCATTAGATAAGACAAGAACTTACTAAAGTATCACCAAAAATTATGATGACTTTCATCCAAGCAGGAACAAGACAAAAACGAGAACTTCAATTTGTTCATCATCCAAAAAATGGACATTGAAGAGCTCCAGGGTTAAGCATCAAAGAGGGGTACACTTGCTAATTTTGTTGCATTGAATATCTTAAAAACTAGGAAAATAAACAAAGAAAGATTCCTAAAAATCTCTTCAACTTTACTAGTTTACCCTAGACAAGAAGGCCTTGGTGGTTGAGAGGTAGAACTAAAACCCAAGACTTGGTAGTAGGGTTCAATCAAATGGTATATAAGGAATATTAGACAAGACTTTATTCATTATTTTTTGGTGACATCTAGTAGAAGTACCTATTTCGGATAGGCCCCCCATAATAGCTCCATAGGCTAGCCTATTCACGACAACAATTGGATGCACTATTCATTGAGAAAGGTTCTCTAGTTATTCCTTCTTATCCACTTGTCTCTTGTTCCTCTTGACTTTGAAAGAAGTACTGAAGCTAACCGAAATAGGTGAATCAATGTGACAGGGATGGTTTTGGGTGCAAAAGCCACGTTTATATTCAATAAATTATTCATTTTGGGAGAAAAAATTTCGTTTTTTTTGGCATTCATCCACAACCTTATTTTTGCACATAGTGAACTCAGTTCCCCATGACTTTCCCACATCATCCAGTCTGAAATCCTTAAGTTATCCGAAATAGGTACTTCTACCTTAAGTTGTTTTTCCTACATGTGAAAAAGTTTGAGTAGGACCTTACTTGAAAAGTCAGCCAGTGCTACACAGACACAGGCTCCTTCTTTTCCTATTACAGCAGGAGACAATCAGGCCAGTACTTATTGATGCAGTTTCCACCGGGACGAAATTCATCCATTCATCTACTCATTCATTCATCTATTCATTCATTCATTTATTCCCAAGGCACTCTTTGGTCGCAACGACTCCGAACTTCCCAGCAGGGAGATGCCACTGGCATCCTGATGCTTGCAGGCGGGTACGACGAATATGCCGAGCATAGTTAATCGATACTTTCGCAAAACCTCCAGTTCCCAGATCTCCACTTTCTTCGACCAAGAAACAATCGACGTGAACCCATCGACGTGAATCGATCGATCCCCCTCCGAAGGTACAACACTTTCACCTTTCACGAAGAGCGATTGAAATCACTGAGTAAGTCCATCGATCTTCGGTCCTTCAATTCCAATGAAGCAAAAGGCCATTACATTTTCTAGCTAGTCTTCATCAAGCTCACTGAACCTTTGACACTCGATCAATGAGCTGACACAGCTGAAATAGCCAGTACTTTGAATAACAGTCCGTGACGAGCCTGTCAATCTAGCTCAGGAAGAACGTCGAAATTGTTCACGAACTGAACAAGGATGCAGGTAATCACATGTATCGGGACATGTATGAAGCTAGCTCAATTCACGTGATGATCGAGCTGCAAAAACAAATTCAATTCTCTACAGCATCAGTCCGGCTGACGGGGGGGTATTCCTGCGTTTGAAAAAACAGTAATAGACAGAGTATTAGCTAAAACAGGATTAGTATTGGCTAACGCACCTAAATCAGATGTGATGAAATTATGCTTCGGTTTCGACTGACAGTATCGGTAGTCAGTGAGCCCTTTCTGTTTGCACGTCAGTAATACAGTAATTAAGTGGCAACGTAACAACGAGAAAAGAGATATTCTTTTGACTGAAGCGAATCGCAACAGCATCAATTTCTTGATGCCGCCTGGAGATGCTTGCTTCGTCTATGAACCACTCCACAACTACGTAACCCAAACCAATCATTGCGCAATTAGACCTGGGGGAGGACATGATGACTAATATATAGCTGTATATTCGTGTCAAGCTTCTGCTTGTTTGCTTGCTTGCTTTTTGTGGAGAGACAGCGCAGCCTGCAGTAAGCTCAGTACGCAGTTGCATTGGCAAGGCGTCGACGTTCTTCGAGCTTCACTGCGGGTGTGGAAATGGTGTGGGCGGTGGATTTGGTGCGGGGATTGAGCCAGGACGCGCAATGCCTGGCGTCTATTCTCTTGCGTGGCAATGGCGGCAAGTCGCATAAGGAGCGACTGGATTTTTTCTATGGCCCGCAAGCGCATGCCTGTGAGTGCTTGGGATGAAACTCTTTCTCCAGATTCTTGTGCTCATGTAGTTGTGATCAGTCGTTGTTGTTGTGAGAATTTGGAAAATGTCGTCGATTTCTAAAGCTGCCATTGCGAGATTGGTCGTGTATTCGTTCATATGTTAAATTGTAGAGTCTGTAAATCCAAGTTCTTAGAGGTCGCTGACCGGCAACGCATGCCTGTGAGTGCTCGGGATTCAATTCTTTCTCGAGGCGTTTGAGCTCATGTAGTTATGATCAGAGCTTGTTATGGTAATTCGTCAAATGTCGTCGATTTTGATGTCATTTCTAGCTACCCATAGGCAGTATGGGTGTATTCGTTCAAATTGAGTGTTGCAGAGTCTGTGCCATAAAATCCAAGGTCTTAGAGTTCTATGACCCGCAAGCGCATACCTGTGAATGCTCGGGATTCCATTCTTTCTTGAGGTGCTTGAGGTCACGTAGTTGAGATCAGCTCTTGTTGTGGTACAATTCGTCAAATGTCGTCGATTTCTAAAGCCATTTCTAGCTGCCCATGGCTAGTGCTGCAGAGTCTGTGCCATAAAATCCACGTTCCTAGAGTTCTGAATTGATTTAAGACTAGAATAAATCAGATCGAGGTTTCTGTTAAGCAACAGAAATTGCGCCAATTTCACTGAAATCAGGACTCCATTGTGAGGGATAGGTACGAGGTTGCAGCTGCTGCTGCCACTGATGATGATGATTTTTGGTGGTTGTGGCGGTGTGTTTAATTAGATGACAGGTTCCGCGCGAACTTCTTACATGGGCGTGAGCCCTTGCTGTCGGCGTGCGGGGCGCGTCTCCGCGGCGTGACGGACATGGTGTGGGTGGACATGGGCGGCGGCACGGCGGAGAATGTGGAGATGATGTCGCATATCCTGGACCTCTCCGTGTTCAGCAAAATCTACGTCGTCGACATCTGCTCCGCGCTCTGCGAGGTCGCTCGACAGAAAGTGGCGCGCAAGGGGTGGCGCAATGTGGAAGTCGTGGAGGGCGACGCATGCACCTTCGCGCCGGAAATCCCCGCCACGCTCATCACCTTCTCCTACTCGCTCACTAGTAAGACTCCATCAATTCACCCCAAAGTCAAGAATTAGCTTCACAAGTGCCAGATATCTTTGGGCATTGTCGATGGCGGCCATTACCAATACTTAGCTTCACTAGTTCGAAGATTGGTCGAGATTTCGGCTTAGTTTTGCTTTTGTCTCTGATTTTTTTCAACATGCTCTGTTCTTGGCCTGTACCCGCTCAACTGTAATTACAAATTGTTGGAGAATTTTCCGGTAGAAGGCTGCTGTTCGTGACTATGCGAGTAGGTGCTTAGGACGTACGACACTGTTGCATTTCACATTGCGTGTTCTGTGCTTAAAATGAACCCCTGTGTTGGTGTGTCAGTGATTCCGGACTTCATGGCCGCCATAGACAATGCGCAAAGGCATCTGGCCGAAGACGGCATTGTGGGTGTGGCCGATTTTTTCACGTCGGCCAAGTACGATCTTCCCAACCGGCAGCACTCGTACCTCCAGCGATGGTTCTGGCGGAGCATGTTCGACGTGGACGGCATTGGTACTGTTTCTAGAATTCCATCTACAAAATCTATGATTCCATCTGTTTCTATTTCTGCCGATCGAAGTACGTGTTTTCCTTCAGTTTATTTTGCAGTGACATGGCGTGCTTAGTGTTAATGGTTTGTTCGTGTGTGGTGAATTGCAGACTTGGGCCCTGAGAGGCGTCTTTACTTGGAGCACCGGTTTGAGCCAGGTACCGACATTGCACTTCGCCTATGCACTAATTCACTTCGTTAGCATTTAATTTGTAGGCAGTTAGTAGTTAACAAGCTTACAGGGGCGTAACTTTTCGAAACTTACTAGCTGAATGTAATCAGTGTGGTTTTTGTATTGGCCATGAATTGCAGTGTATGAGTACAACTCCCGGGGCAAGATTCCTTACCTACCGGTAGTTCAAGCGCCCTATTATCAATGGATAGGAAAACGACGAGATTACGCAAGTATGGAATCTTTTCTTCGACAAATTTGATTCAATTGCAGCTTGATTTTTGTAAAGAAACCTGGCTGAGTTCTGGAGTACTAATTGTGTGTGGCGATGGCAGAGAAAAATTTGGCCCGCTTTCCAGCTAGAGCTTCGGATGAATTCGAAGCCAAGAGGCCACCAGCCTTCCCCCCTACATTCCTCTACTCGTTGTCATGGGAAGATCCCCGGGAGGATGATAAGTTTTTGAACATCAACAAGGACGACACCGTCTTGACCCTCACATCTGGCGGTTGCAACGCCTTGGACCTTGTTTATCAGGTAAATCAGAACCAAAATCTTTCAACTCAACTACTAAATTGCTCGTAATCCTGACACCCCCATTTTCAACTGTATATTGCTCTGTTTCGCTGACCCTGTGACTCTGCTTTTCAGGGAGCAGGTCAAGTTGTTGCTGTGGATATTAACCCAGCGCAGAGCTACTTGCTTGAGCTCAAGAGGATAGCAGTTGTCCGGTAAGGTTTTCAATAAATTTCTACAACTCTAATTTAAGCATTACCTAGGCATGTAATGTTCTAAATTGATGAAAATTTGGCCCACTTTTCTCATTGCGATCACTCAAATTGGTCATTTTAAAGCCGTGAATCCATGGTACTTTCGGGGCTAGTCTTTATTTAAAGTCGACATGGAGTAATTAATTAACCTCATTTCTGTTCCGTTGCAGGTTGCCGTTTGAAGATGTGTGGTCCATGTTCGGAGAGGGAGTGCACCCCAAATTTGAGAAGTTGTTCAAAGAGGATCTGGCACCCTTCCTCAGTCAAGGAGCTTCCAATTTCTGGACTAGAAAGAGCCGTTATTTCAAGAATGGCTTGTACTATCACGGTGGAATGGGCCGACTCATCCGAGCTGTCCGAGCTCTTGCAAGAATTACTCGTCAAGTAAGTTGCAACGTTCCAGATCATCTTTCAACAAATTCTCTATTTTCTATTTTAAAATTGGAAAGATGGAATGAACTGAAAAGGTTAAATTAAATTTTCCCTGTAATATCTTTTAATTGGTTTTGACTGCACTGCTAGATTTGCAAATACTCACGTGCGATGACTATTTTGTGTTGGTGCAGCAACACTGGATTGAAAGTCTTGTGAATGCACCCACTCTGGAAATGCAAAAAGAGCTCTGGTAAGTTGATTAAAATCTATTGAGCCCAGGCTGTTTGATTGTGGGTTTTATTGATTGATTTCGTTGTTCGTTCTTTGCAATTTATGTATTCATAATTTGTGAATTTTCTGTGGGCGTGTGGTGGCAGGTTCGCTACTGTGGGGAAATGGCTCTTGCAAGCTAATATTGTGACGCGTGTCTCCGCGTTCCTTGTGACCAACCCAGTAGTCCTTTGGTTCTGTGCGGGTGTTTGTAAGGGGCAGCTCAACCTGATCCGCAAAGAGGACAACATTTACAAGTGAGAGCCATTTCACAATCCGTGCCTTTTCAAAACAAGAAAATTGAATACTGATTGATCTCAGCTACTGTAGTTGTGATCTGATACCGCCTATTTGAAAAGCGAATTTTTATTTACTGGTTTGGTTTGCTGGTCTCTGCAGCTACGTTGTGAGGTGCTTGAATTCTACAGCTGAGTATTCGCATCTTCGTGACAGGTGAGTGGATTCACTTGAACCATTGCTGCTTATCAAAATCCGGTTACCCTACTTTAGAGTAAAATTGCTCCGGATTCTTCAGTGGTTGATCGGTTTGGGTTGTCTCTTGCAGCAATTACTTTTACCGTTGCTGCCTGACCGGGAAATTTTCAAGGCATTGCTGTCCACGCTTCCTTGAAGAAGAGGCCTTTGAGCAGCTGAAGGTAGGTGATTTTCACAGTACTAGTTGCGCAACACTCTCTAATGACATTGTGTAATTGAGAGTGTATTATTCATCATCTTGTCTTGGCAACTCAAAACGTGAGCGTCCAGCAATTGAATCAGCTCTAACAATTGAGGTTTGAATCCTGTTTTCCAGGTTGACCTTGCCTCAGATGAACGTCTGCTTATTCGTACCACTTCTTTCGTTGAGGAATTGAGGAAACGCATGTACACTAAGGTGTGAGCCAATGGAAACTTGTCTACAGTCATAAGATACAGTAGACTAAAATGTACATTTTTATTTGGATTATCAAGGTGTTGGCCTGATTATTATTTCCAGGTATGAATACTGTGCTTGTGGACTGACAATAAGTGTTGTGGTTGACACACAAGGTCATCCTGATGGATCATGTAGACTGGCTGGAACAAGGTGATATTGACACACTTTGCGCTGCATTGAGGGATCAAGTGAAGGTAACTAACTTCTTTTAAATCAACTCTATGTCTCAACTTATGCCTGAAAGTTACCGAATTTGCATTTGCGCTTGAATTGCATTCGCAAGTAATTTCTTTGTCCTGTTTAACCTCAAGTTTTATTAATGTTTCACGTGAAGTTTAACTGGGATTTTAACTTCAGTGTTTTGCCACTGTGCTCCACAGCCTGGAGGTCGGGTGATATGGCGCAGTGCATCAAGAAGCCCCAAGTATGCCAAGTGTATCGAAAAGGCGGGTTTTGATGGTAAGGCCCTACTAACAAATCAGTTCAGATTAGCTTAGAATGTCTGTCGAATTGAAAGTCTCGTAATAATCACACTATTATAGTCAGCAATCGAGGTATTCGCTGACTAAGTACCTCCGAAACTTTTTTGCAGTTTTGATCTGTTAATTCAATTCAATTCCCTAGAATATCACTGCTTCAGTCAGTGTTCAAACAAAGTCATATACAATTCGAGTTCGTACGTGTCAGCAAGGTTTTTTCTTTTATCACAGAGTACATTAATCATCACACAAAACCAATATTCTCCAAGGGTAAGCTTAAGACAATGGTGAATACAAGAATCTGAGAGTCTTTGGAGCCTAGTTATGACTCGTAATTTCCTTATTATATGATCCAATTCATGGCAGTGATCCGCATTACAACCAGTGATAAGTACATGGACCGCGTGAACATGTACGCCAGCTTCTACGTGGGAATTCGTCAAGGGGGTCCTCCTATTGAAGACATGGAAAACGCCGAGATGGAGAATGTCAAATCTCCCGGGTCGCCGAACTGTGTGCTCAATGCGTCCAACGCACTAACTTAGAACCGGTGCACGAGTAGCCAGACTCAAAGGATAACTTAATTGCATATTATGCCGATGGCTTCGTATAGAGGTTTCATTTTCATTTTTTCATTTTTGTTTGAATAGCTGGGCAATTTTTTTTCCATCAAGTGAGGATTTATGGAGCGTGTGAAGTAGCAATGGACAAAAAAAAAAAAGAATAGGGGTGCACCTGCACTCGGACTTGATTTTTCTTTGATCTAATTTTTTTTCAGTCCGGGATTTACTGGATTAATTTGCTAGAGCCTTAGTTACTGTCTCCTAGGATTGATTTCTGTTCAGTTGACTGTTCGACTGAAATTGTGGAGACACAATCCACTTGTATTTGTAGAATCTCTGTTAGTAATGATTTTAGTTGGAGAGAGGTTTCGAGGCTTGTAACGTCCTTTTTGAATTTGAAAATTCAGAAAAGAATTAAAAAAATTAGTGAACTGCATTTATCCTGTACTTGTTGCAACTAATTCTCTGCACCTCTTGCTGCTGTACGTGTTTTTCAGCTAGCAACGTTTTCAAAGTTTTCACTTTTGATGTAGTTTAGATTCGTAAAACACGGCAAGCTTTCAATCCATCGATATTCGCAATCCAAAGCTTGCTGTTTGCATTTTAATTCAGAATGGTCAAATGTAACAACTGAATGGGGTCCTTTCCAGTCGGTTGAAAGCCACGCATTCGCAATCCAAAGTCCTCAAGCTCCCCTCCAAAATCACCTCTGATCTGCAGTTTCTGAAATCAATATCTGATTTTTTTTATTAAAAGAACCAGTTTTGGAAAATCCAACCATGGCATCTTGTTCAGTATTATAGGAAAACCTCTCTGAAGTGGTAGGACCAGGATTGCCTGACACTATTATTTTAGAGAGGTTCATTGAATAAGAGAAGGTCTGCACTATACATGAAGTTGCCACAATGGTATAGGTGTCGCATCTTCAGGCAAGGGACCTTGTGCAATTTGACTAAGAAGCTTGTTCAAGAATGTTTTATCTTTTTTATAGTGTCTAGGTCCACCACAATTTTCTTGGCCAACTCTCATTAAGTGCTACTACTTATTATATTCATGAAGCTAGGACTACCTGGCCCTATTACTTTAGCCTCAGAGGTTTATTGGTTTATTGGATACCAACTTAGAGAGGTTTTACTATATCAAGTCAATCAACCCTAAAATTTTCAAAGAATTTCACTCTAGATTTGGAAATACCTACAATTCAAGTTGGATACTTTTTTCCAAAATAATCATTTGAGGTGCACTAAGAAAACAAAAATTTTACCCAGCCATGTTTGTCAACTATCTACTCCAACCAATCTATTCCTTTCCAATTTGCAAAATACCCTTGGAATATTATTTTTTGATGTGACCACCCATTGACAAAGTTAAGCTCTCTTCAAAGACAAAATATTGTAAGCATTTGTTGAAGAGATTTAAATGAAAAATCACCCTAAGTAGAATTGTTGTCCAAATCAAGATTTTTTTTTTGACTATGGAAAGACAAGGAAAAAAAAGTATGTGGGTAAAGAACTAAAGAAGGGATTAGAATAATGATTTTATTTTGTTGTAGGCACCCATTTAAAAGAAGTGATGACCAAAAAGTAGTTGGATGGGCATGTAAAGGTCAATTGATCCTTAATCTTGAAATCCCCAATATCCCCTCAGAGGACATTTGAAAGGTTGGGTAGGTTCCTATGATCTCAATTTTTGGCATGATTTTTTAAAACTTTTTTTGAAGATAGAAAAATACATTAGCCTTTTGGTAATATAAGTTTTATTTCAATTCATGATCAAGAGCAAAAGTTATTCCATTCTAAGCCCAAATTTGAACTTGCCAAGAAGCAAAAAAATCTACAAAATCTTAAAATAAAAGATTAATGAAAAAAAATTTATAGATTATGTTTTTGTTTACATGGAATGTAATGATTCATTCAAGTTAGATTAGTGATGTGAAAGTTATGGAGTTTTCTTCATTTGTGCACTATTAGAAAATTCAATGTTTGTTTTATCATTGATTTACACAGATATGTTGATTTATATAGTTGGTGTAGACAACTTGATCTTGATGTTTTTTTAGCATAGTCTATCTTTTGAGTGGATAGTGAGAACAACATGTTTTCATATTTCAATTAGTTTAATTCAATGAATTTTTTAAATTTAATTATCCCCACCCCACCCCTATTAGAACATAATTTTTTTAAATTCCTAATCCAAACCCAAATCCAAATCCAACCCAAATTTAACTGGCCACTTTATTTGTAATTTCAAAGGAAAATGAGATTTGCAATTAATATAGGATTTCTATTCCTCCATATTAGTATTGTGTTTCAATGTACGTCCTATGTATCCATATTTGTATCATGTATCTGTATCCCAGATCAATGGCTTGGAAATTGGTTTCAATTTTTTTCTATGAGCAAAGCAATGGTCTGTGATTTTTGAAAATTGATGTGGAGATATTAGTCAAAAACATGTTGTTCGCATCTTTTTACTAGATAGTTTTGTTGATTATGCCATGTTGAATGAATGTAAATCCACCTATGCTACACTTTCTATACATCATGGAATAACATTCACTTTTGCTTTTCTATATTTCTTTAACTTTGCCCAATATATTGCATAAGATCCTACAATTTAGGAATAACAACAAAGTCCTTTTCCTAATATATGCTTGACATTCAATAAATTCTAAACTGTTGTTTTTAAAATTCACACCCTAAATTGGTCAAGGCAATTTTTCAAAATTTGGTAGATTAGAATTTTGTCTTGCTTGGCATTCTTTTGGAGGTCACATGTAATTTAAGGTCTCAAAGATCCATTCCACTTTTTAATTAATATGGATAGTGAACTATATTCTAGTTGTGTTGTTTTTCTCCACTCTTCTAATCTCTACTACCATTCACTACACCTCACTAATTTCTTCTTCACTATTTAAAATAATGAATTAAAAAAAACTTCTTTTTTTAAGATATTCAAACTATTTGTAGTGTTTTTTTGTATAATTTTTTCATTTTGTGCTCTACCTTTTCTATTTTTATTTTAATTAATTAATTTTTTCAAATGCAATCAATTTTTTGGATAGTCTATGTTTGTGTGGTAATGCTATAGATGTCCACATTCTATTTTTTCTCCTAAATTTTGGTTTACAATTTATGAAGCCAACCAACATATACAAGTTCAAAAATTGTTATTGCAAGGAGCCCTATATTATTTTTCCAAAACAATGCAATTCACCATGTGCAATGAGGAGACAAACATTCTCAAAGTGCAACAATAGAAAACCTCATGAACTGAGGTTGTAATATAGACATAATGTTTAATTTCATACATAGGAGAGAATGCTTGAGGTCCATCATAGACAGTGGTTGCAAAATACACTAGCGTCTAACATTAACTCCTAACTAACCAAGCTGCATTTTTTAACTACATAGAAATTTTGGACATGAGTGTAACTAGAGATTTCTATATTTTTGGCCCAACAAGCACACACCTCTTGGAATTGATCCCAAGGTAGTCAAAATGCAAATTAGGGAAGTATTGGGTTGTTTTATCTTATCACATATAATATATTGTCAAATGATGAAGTATCAAGTACCATAGGATGGAAAAATCCATCCTAAGAAGTGGGCCCAACTTGATATAGCCCACTTCTAATACAACCATGGACTATGGGACTTGGCCAAACATACAAGGGTTTGGATGCAGCTACATGACCATGTTCCTAATAATGATTTTAGAGTTTAGGGTGATAGATTAGGATTTTAGGCTTTTTTTTTTTACTATGAGCAGTTGAGCTCCTACTAATTCTAATTTACATATCCCATATGAGTTGTTCTTCCTACTACCTTTTTTGTATATAAAGAGCTTGCATTTTCAATTCTAAATGCATATAATGAATGACTTTTGAAAAAAAGTGTGGTAGATGTAATAGCATGCCACATCAATACGGGGGCCATTTTAAATGGATGATTTATCATCTTGTAGAAAAAGACAACATCCAAACAAATTTTTGAAGTTTATCCATACTGAAAATTTAAAAAAATTGATTGCATAGATTTTAATATGTTTTTAATTTAATTTCAATTTTTTCTATGGTAGAATGAACTTTGAAGGCATATTTTCAAATTTTTTCACAATATAATTTTAATTTTTTTTGACTAAATGCAACTATGAACATGCATACCAATGGTTGAGGACATTGATGCCAATCTTTACAAGGATTAGAGCAATGGATGACAAAGCCTTCTAATCATTTGAAGTGTACAAGGAAAACAAAAATTTCACCTAACCATACCAATCAATTATTGTTTCATTGGTACAACCAATTCTTCCCCTTGCCCACTTATACTATATACTGAAACTCGCTTGCCACCCTAGTTTCCCATTAGTTCCCCCCCTCCTCTCTCAAAAAATTTGTGAGCCATTGATTTTTTTGAAAAAAAATGTTTACCCTCAAAATTTACATTGATTTCTCAAAAAATCACAAGATGTTGATCTTGTGAAATTTAATCTGAGCTGTTCAAATATAAAATACAAATACTAAATACAAATACGGGTACTGAATATGAGTACTAAATACATATACTGAATACAGATATTGAATACGGATACTGAATACGGATACAGTATTGGATATGGGATCAATTGTCCCATATTGTTTGTCAAGAACTTTGATTCTGAAGATTACAAGAGGGGGTTCAATATTCATCTTCACAACAAGCTTTTCAAGGCTCCAAATCTCTCAAATGAAACCCTACTAGCTCTAAATCACTCAAACAAGCGTTTCAAGGCTCCAAATCTCTCAAATGAAACCTTAATAGCTCTAAATCACTCCAATGACCTCTCTCAAGCTCCAAGTCTCTCAAATCAGACCTCTAGGGTCACCTTAAACTCAAATCAACCTTCCAAGAGCAAGACTGAACTCCAAACAAGAAAATACCTCAAAAATAGTCCAAATCTAGACTCCAAATGCTCCAAATGACCCCAAACTCCAAGCTCCACGAATGCTCCTCCAACACACCTTGTCATGAGATCAAACCTCCAATAGCAACTCACATGAGTGGACCCATAACCTATTGGAGTCATACCTAGATCACATATTGTCATAATCACTGCACCATCTCCAAACATAAACACATAGCCCGTTGTCGACCTCCTATCACTTGCATCTCCAACCCAATCTTTGGAGCTTTGGCACAAAAGATTGGGCTGGAGATGCAAGTGATAGGAAGTCGACAATGGGCTATGTGTTTATGCTTGGAGATGGTGCAATCTCGTGGAACTCCAAGAAACAATCCACCATTGCATTGTCTACTATTGAGGCGGAGTACATGGCCATTAATCAATGTACAAAGGAGGCATTATGGCTAAGACAACTCATGAGTGACGTTGGATTTGAACAAGAGAAGAGCACACCTATTATGTGTGACAATCAAGGTGCGATTGCTTTGGTGAAGAATCCAATTCACCACTCTCGGAGCAAGCACATTGAAATTCAACACCATTTCATTCGTGAGAAAGTTGAGAGTGATATGATTGAATTGAAGTATATTCCTACAGATCGCATGGTGGCTGATGTGCTCACGAAGGCACTTGCAAAGCCTTGACATGAAGGTCTTCGAAAGCAGATGGGCTTACAATTGTTTGGCAACAAACAAAGTGCGAGTGTTGAAGGACTTGACTAATGTGTTAGGTTTGTGTTGAAAGACTTGGGTTAAGTAAAAGATTACATGTAGGAACTTTTTGGTAAGTCTATAATTACTTGTAGGAATTCTTTATATAGGCTGACTAAAGTAATTATAGACTTACCAAAAAGTTCCTACATGTAATCTTTTACTTAACCCAAGTCTTTCAACACAAACCTAACACATTAGTCAAGTCCTTCAACACTCGCATTTTGTTTGTTGCCAAACAATTGTAAGCCCATCTGCTTTCGAAGACCTTCATGTCAAGGCTTTGCAAGTGCCTTCGTGAGCACATCAGCCACCATGCGATCTGTAGGAATATACTTCAATTCAATCATATCACTCTCAACCTTCTCACGAATGAAATGGTGTTGAATTTCAATGTGCTTGCTCCGAGAGTGGTGAATTGGATTCTTCACCAAAGCAATCGCACCTTGATTGTCACACATAATAGGTGTGCTCTTCTCTTGTTCAAATCCAACGTCACTCATGAGTTGCCTTAGCCATAATGCCTCCCTTGTACATTGATTAATGGCCATGTACTCCGCCTCAGTAGTAGACAATGCAATGGTGGATTGTTTCTTGGAGTTCCACGAGATTGCACCATCTCCAAGCATAAACACATAGCCCGTTGTCGACCTCCTATCACTTGCATCTCCAGCCCAATCTGCATCACAATAGCCCCTCAATACAAGTCTCTTGCCTCCAAGAACCAATTTTGCCTCCAACGTACCTTGGAGGTACCGCATGATTGTTTTGACCGCCATCCAATGCATTGGACCACTCTTAGCCATATGTTGGCTCACCACACTCATTGGAAATGCAAGGTCAGCCCTCGTGGCCACCATGGCATACATCAAGCTCCCCACCACTTCTTTGTATGGCACATCTTGCATTTCCACCTTCACACCTTCATACTCTTCATCCTTGAGCTTCACCATCTTAGACTTGACATCAAGCGGTGTGCCAATGGGTTTGCAACCCTCCATATTGAAGCGCTTCAATACCTCCTCAATATACTTGTATTGACTCATAGTTATGGTACGGTCAACCCTTTGCCTTTGAAACTCCACCCCAAGGCAATAGTGTAGTTCACCAAGATTACTCATGTCATATTCGCTCTTCAACATTGCCTTGACTTCCACCATTTTGCTCATGGTGTTGGTCATAATGATCAAATCATCAACATAGACGATGACAATCACCAAATGCTTCCTTGTTTGCTTGATGTAGAGAGAGTGGTCCACATGACTCCTTACAAAACCCTCTCTTGCAAATAATGCATCAATGTCCATGTACCACGCTCTTCCCGATTGTCTCAACCCATAGATGGCCTTCTTGAGCTTACACTTGAGGTGTTCATGACCTTCTTGGACAAAGCCTTTGGGTTGGTCCATGTAGATGATCACATCAAGGTTTGGATTGAGAAAGGCCGTGACGACATCCATTTGATGCATCTCCAAGTCCATGGCTGCTCCTATGGTAGCCATACATCGAATAGTGCAAAATTTGGCCACGGGAGCAAAGGTCTCATTGAAATCCACTCCTTCCACTTGTGAATAACCCTTAGCCACCAACCTAGCCTTGTAGCGCACAATGTTGCCCAATGCATCTCTCTTGGTGCAAAACATCCACTTGCATCCAATACTAGTACGATCATGAGGAAGAGGGGAGAGTTCCCAAGTACCTTTGGTCATAAGTGAGGCATACTCTTCTTGCATGGCTTTCTCCCACTTGCTTGCATCCGCACTCTTCATAGCGTCACCAAAGTTGCATGGATCTCTTGCATACGCCACATTTGCATGCTCCTCTTGCTCTTGAGTGAAGATGTGGTTCTTCCACCATTCTCCAAGCGGCCTACGCTCCCTTGTAGGGTACTTTGGCTCCTTGGAAGCATCTTCTTCTTCATCTTCACTTGGCGCCAAACTCGGAGATGGATTTGTCTTTTCTTCAGGTGTAGGTGGTGTCTCATCATCCTTGGGCAAAGCTTCCATGCTTGGGGATTTGTCCACCTCAAGCGTCGTAGTCTCATTGCTCCCACTTGGACACATCTCCAAAGCATCGCTTACCCCTAGCTTGTCTTCCATGAAGGTAACGTCTCGACTTTTGATGATCTTCTTTGTCTCCAAGCACATCAACCTATAGGCCTTAGAGCCTTTCCAATAGCCCAAAAGCAAGCATTTGATGCCCTTTGCATCAAGCTTGGTGCGCTTAGGACTCAAATCCAAGGCGTATGCAATGCATCCAAAGATTCGCATATGTCCAATGTTTGGCCTCTTTCCACTCCATGCTTGTTGTGGTGTCATAGAAGCTACCGCCCTTGAGGGGCATCTATTGCGTGTGTAGGCCGCATTTGATATAGCCTCTGCCCAAAGATCAAATTTGAGGCCTTGGACATGCAACATGGCACGAGCCATCTCCTTAAGTGTGCAGTTGGCACGCTCTGCCACACCATTTTGTTGTGGAGTATAAGGGGATGAGGTTTGGTATTGAATGCCATGCTCTCTCATAAAAGCCTCAAAGGCCTTGGACATGTACTCCCCTCCATTATCCGATCTCAACACCTTCACCTTGTGCCCCGATTCATTCTCTACAAGTGCCTTCCATGCCTTGAACCGCTCAAACACATCACTCTTGCATTTAAGCATGAACACCCATATCTTCCTTGAAAAATCATCAATGAAGGTTAAAAATACCTTGCACCACCCATGGAAGTGGTCTTCATAGGGCCACACACATCCGAGTGCACAATCTCCAACATCTTGGTTGCTCCCATCCCTCCATCCGATGGAAATGATTGCCTCGCTTGCTTGCCTTGAATGCAAGCCTCGCACTTCAAATCACAAGAGCCTTTCATCACTTGCATGCCTCCCACCATGCTTTGAAGACTCTTCACACTTTTCTCATTGAGGTGGCCCAATCTCTTGTGCCAAAGCTCCAAAGATTGTTGATGAGATGCTCCTTGTGCCAAACACGCCATGCTTGTACCGTTCACCGATTTGAACCTCAACTGATACAAGTTGCCCTCTCTTGGTGCCGTCACGATCATCTCTCCATTGGGTGCACACAAAACACAACCTTGGTTGTTGAATTGCACCTTCAAATTTTGTGACACCAACTTGCTCACCGAGAGCAAATTTGCATACAACTTGGGTACATGTAAAGCACCTTGGATGTGAATTGCCCTCAATTTGCCCTTCACCTCTACCTCCACCACAATGCAACCCATGCCAATTGCATCTACCACGCCATGGTCACCCAAATACACCGTGCGGTTGCTAATAGGCTCATACGTGAGGAATGCTTGCCTGTGTAGAGTCATGTGTTGTGTTGCACCGGAGTCAATGATCCACTTGAACATGTCGGTGTTGTCATATCCATCATTGGTTGCAAACGCAAAGTCTTCCTCCACCTCCTTCACACTAGCCTTATTTGCACTCTCCTTCTTGGGCAACCTACAAAACTTTGCAAGGTGGTCGGGCTTACCACAATTGAAGCAAGTGCGTGTCTCCTTCTGTGGTTGTGACCTCCCTCCTTGGCCATTACGTGAGTAGAGTGCTGCACCTCCTTCATGAGGCTCATTTTCCTTCCTCTTGGACACCTTGTGCATCAATCGCGCCGTGATGAAGTCAATAGTGAGCTCCGCCATAGGTCTAGTCTCCAATGCCGTAATGAGATACTCATAAGAATGTGGCAAGCTCTCAAGCAAAGTCATGACCATGTCTCCATCTGTGACGGGCACCTCCAAACAAGCTAGCTGGTCCGCAAGTGCCTTCACTTTGTTGATGTGGTCAAGCATATCCTCGTCCTCTTGCATCTTGCATGTGAAGAACTTGCGTCGAATGAAGAGCATGTTGGACAAGCTCTTGGTCTCATGGATGTTGCAAAGCACCTTTCATGCCTCCATGGGTCCTTTGCATGCTCGAACATGTGCAAGTTGCCTATCCACAAGATTGCAAGCAATCATGGAAAAGGCCTTCTTCACCCTCCTCTCATAGGCCTTCTTAACTTTGGCGTCCGCATCGGTTGCGGGTGCTTCTTCGGTGCCCTCCACAATCTCCCACAAGTCTTTCTTGGCCAAAATCATCTCCATTTTGAACTTCCAAAGTCCAAAATTGTCGCCATTGAACTTGTCAATGACCCTCGTGTTGTCTCCTTCACTAGTAGCCATGGTGAATGCCTCTGACTCCAATATACCTCAACTTTGCCCAATTTGGTCTCTTCTTATTGTACAAAGTCCAATAGGATCCTTAATGACCCAAATCACTCCAATGAGTACTCCAATGCTCACAATCTCTCAAATGAAGTCCAAATCACTCCAACAAGCTTTTCAAGGCTCCAAATCTCTCAAATGAAACCCTAAAAGCTCTAAATCACTCCAACAAGCTTTTCAAGGCTCCAAATCTCTCAAATGAAACCCTAATAGCTCTAAATCACTCCAATGACCTCTCTCAAATTCAAGTCTCTCAAATCAGACCTCTAGGGTCACCTTAAACTCAAATCAACCTTCCAAGAGCAAGACTGAACTTTAAACAAGAAAATACCTCAAAAAATAGTCCAAATCTGGACTCCAAATGACCCCAAACTCCAAGCTCCACGAATGCTCTTCCAACACACCTTGTCATGAGATCAAACCTCTAATAGCAACTCACATGAGTGGGCCTATAACCTATTGTGAATAGAACAACAAGGTAATATATTTCAATGAAGAGGATTACAAAAGCAAACATGAGAAAGGGGTATTAAACCCAAGCAAGGGGCTGCCTACTTATACTACTCTATTGGCTTGGCTACAAACAACTTTTACTTTAGTCAGCCTATATATAGAATTCCTACAAGTAATTATAGACTTAACAAAGAATTCCTGCAAGTAATCTTTTACTTAACCCAAGTCTTTCAACACAAATCTAACACATTAGTCAAGTCCTTCAACAGGGGTGAGTGGAGGTGGTAAAATAAAAAATTTTAAATAAAAATTGAGGGGGTGAGTGTATAGTGACACAAAGTGTCACTATACACCTTGAGTGCCTAATAACTATCAATAATAAAATAGATAGTAAAAATGTGAATGTAGTTATTAGGCACTTTAGGTGTATAGTGACACTTTATGCACTCCCCCCCTCAATTTCTATTTAAAATTTTTTATTTTACCATAACATATCATTTTCACTGAAACTCGCTTGCCACCCCAATTTCCCATTAGTTCCCTTCTTCCTTTCTCAAAAAATTTGTGAGCCATTGATTTTTTTGAAAAAAAATGCTTACCTTCAAAATTGACGTTGATTTCTCAAAAAATCACAAGATGTTGATCTTGTGAAATTTAATCTGAGCTGTTCAAATATAAAATACAAATATTGAATACGAATACGAATACGGGTATGGATACTGGATATGAGTACTAAATACGGGTATTGAATATGGATATTGAATACGGGTACTAAATATGGGTACTAGATATGCATACTAAATACGTATACTAAATACAGATATTGAATATGAGTACTGAATACGGATACAATATTGGATATGGAATCAATTGTCCCATATTGTTTGTCAAGAACTTTGATTCTGAAGATTACAAGAGGGAATGGGGTGAGGGGGGTGAGATAAAAAAATTTAAATCAAATTCTAAATGATAGGTGGGGGTGAGTGGGGGTGGTAAAATAAAAAAATTTAAATAAAAATTGAGGGGGGGAGTGCATAAAGTGTCACTATACACCTTGAGTGCCTAATAACTACATTCACATTTTCACTATCTATGAAATATTTTTTCTTGGGATGACCATCTATGGGCAAAGGCTCTTCATTGTATGCATTTGTTGAATACATTAATTGAAGATAGATTGAATTTGAAAAATCACTTAGGCAAGAATTTTTATCCAAATGAAGAATTTTTGTCACCTTTGGAAAGACAATGAGACAAAATTCTTAGGGAAGGGGGGATTAGAAAAAATGATTTTTTTTGTAGTACCATTAGAAGTTTTCCGAGGGTTTGTGAGGGCTACGAATTCCTTGATGTTTTCTAACTTTGTGAACTCGTTGAACCTGTTGCTTGACGTGGTAGAACAACTACCACATCATTTTCCAAAAAGAAAATTAAAATAAAATTTTTTTCCACTTTATTTTGTCATTTTTTATTTTCCAAATTTTTTTCTAACACGTGGCATTCTTCTTACTATGGGAAAAATTGTAGGGAACAAAGGCTTGAAACAGCCCTCTTGCCTCCCCCCTAAACTCTTCTAATGAATAAATTGGGTTGTCTTTTTATTTTTGATTCAATACTAAAGTTGCTACTCTATAGTCAAAAGTTTTTATAAGTATTCAATATTTGCTTAGTGTTAAGGTGAAATTTGAATTTTTGTCACCTTTAGATGTGTTGATGTTTATATCATTATATCTTCAATTATACCTTTTTTTTACAAATCTAAATTAAAAATGCGATTATGAGCAATTATAAAATACTTAAATACTTGAAATATAATTTAATTTTTGATGAAAATTTGAAGTTCAATCTCCAAAAATGATATAATATAAATTTATTGAAATAGTTTTAAATTTTTTTATTGTACAAATCTATTCTACTTTTAATGCTTGACATTGCTTCTATTGATGCAAACTCTAACAATAAGTTATAGAATTTATATATATGATACATTATTGTTTTGTATCCTCTTAGGTTTTTGTTTCTTCTTAGGTATTTAAAGTTACCCTTGTAAGTGATCAACCTAAAGATGATAAAATTACTTTTTGAATTTTTTTAATAAACAATTGAAACTCTTTCAACATATTCATATTGCTGAACAACATTCATCTTTGTTTCCATTGATATATTCTTGAAGATTTTCAAATAAACAATAATTGAATGAATTCAGTCTTCACAAGATTCATCATCCATTCATCATCCATCCAGTGCATATGATTACAGTAAGTGAAGCTAAAATAGGGTTTGGACGTGGAGAACACGTCAGACCGTCAGATTCCACGTCAGATTCCACGTCAGATTGCCCTCCTCTCCAAAGTCTGTGCATATGATTGATGTGAACCTACGAAGCCTTGAAATACTCTCGTCGGACATGGCCACAGGCATTAGGGTTTGGAGCTCGCCGTGAGCCTCAAGCATCGGCCTGCTCTATATGGATTGATTCGCGCTTCGACATTTCATTATTTCCGAAGTCTATAATCTCAACCTGCGGAGATCGCTGGAGGTTTTCAATTTCAACCGGAATCTTAACCGGCTGGATTACACGAGTGAAGCGCTTCAACTCACGAATTTAAATTGGAACAGTTGGAATTTGTACGTTGAAATTCGGAGGTGTGTGTCTGCGAGGTTGTTCTCGATCGTTAGTATTTTCAATTAAAGCAATTGCGTAGGACTTTGTGCTTGGGCACAGAGTTTAATTGAGCAGTTTCTAATTGGCCATTGAATTTTCTGGACGGAACAACAGTAGGAATTTATGCTGGGAAAGGACTCAAACAGGTTAATTGTTTGGTGAGGCGCCTTGTGAAGTTGTGTAATTCCAGGAAAGACCTATTTGAACTGCATCTTAGTGTTTTCTGCAATCTTTCGTGCAGGCTTTCAGACTCATCAAAAAAGCTGGTTAAAGGTTCGCAGAGGATAAAACCTGTGATGGCGACGAATGATGAAACGGCCGCTCTCGCTGCCGCGGAGGTAGCGAAAGCGAGAAAGTTCAGGCGGTCGATGAAAGCGATGAAGTCTGCAGTGTTAGAAATTCAGTTAATCTTGTATGAGGGGGTGAACACTGACGAACAGCTTCATGCTGCGGGGAGAATTCTGGCGCAGTCCGAGTATGGTGATGTGGTTGAGGAGAGACACATTGCCAAGGTGTGTGGCTACACGCGGTGTGCTAATGTGCTTCCGGCTGAGACTCGAAAAGGTCGTTACAGGATTTCTCTCTCTGCGAAGAAAGTGTATGATCTGCAAGAATCACGCCACTTTTGCTCGCCTTCGTGCTTAATTGCTAGCAAGGACTTTGGAAACAAGCTGCCCCTTCAACGAGACCTTGTGGAGTCAACAGAACGATTAATGGAGATTCTGGGTTTAGTTAGGGGTACGCAGTACGAAGCTAGGTCAAATACTGTGAAGGAAAATGTCATGCGAAAGACCCCTGCTAGACCTAGAAATACGAAGCGTGGAAAGGTTCGACCAAAAGGTACTAGAAATGCTCTTCCGGCGAGCTCTGACCGAATTCGATCTCCAGGCGAGGATCGAGGGCAATTGGAGAGCGGTGCAAATTTGTCCACCTTACCGACGGACTCAATTTTGGAAAATAGCAATCGCGTTGCAAGTCCTGGTCTTAATAATATGGGCAACTTGATTACACCTCAAATCGAACAGAGCAATAGCACAGCCTCCAACTCTAGCTCTAGTTTTGAAAGTGTCCTGGTCATGCCTTCGACATCGGAATCGGGTGGTAAGGCTGCAGATACAAATATTAACAGCCCCTTGAATGGCCAGAAGTTGCGACCCAAGAAAGACTCCCTTTCTTCTACCTCTATCTCAAGCTCAGTGCAAACGAAGTTCGAGAAACTGAAGATTCAGGAGCGTGTTGGAGATCAGGAAGTCCTACCTATGTTCGACTATGGAGGCTCGTCAGATGCTATTGAGGGTTATGTCCCCTCAAGGTCACGTTGGGAGGCAGCCTCCCACACCGAACCGAGCACTCAGTCTAGGGTTTCTGGGAGGGCAAACTCGAATGGTGAGATCTCTATTACTATCCTGTGTTTGGGGTTCGCAACTATTTGGTTGGCATTTTGTTAAACAGCAATTATCATACTTTGTGATGTGTTGTCTCTCACGTCCATTTGAAATCATCTATGAATATTCTTACATTGCAATGATTTTTTCGTACTGAAATTAGAACTAAATTAGACTCTTCCCTTTTATTTTGGCGTTCCAGATCATGATTCTAACTTGCGATTTCGGTTTTGCAATAGATGTAGCTTCGAGTAGCGGTCTACGGGAAGACCAACCCTTGAATATCAGTGCTGAAAATAAAAATACCGAAAAACTGGCCAGTAATGTATTGAGAGAAGAGGCTCAGAGGTCTGAAAGTTCATCTAGAAGCCAACAGAAAAGAGGGAAAGTTGTCAAGGAGTGGGAAGACTTGGTTTCTGGAAGTCCTCAAGCCGGTCCAGCTAAAATGTGCATCACAGAGGTGGACGGTGAAACCAGTTTATTAGAATCTGCTAACGAGTGGAATGTTGGGGATTCTGCTGGACCTCTCAGCAGCAGCAGCTCGAAAAGTAAAGGTACTGCTTGGGTGTAGTGCTTATTTTCTTTCGCACCCTTTGTTTAAGGGCCTGACGTTGTTGTTCTCTTCAAGCATTGTGACTCAATCAGTATGATCAGTATTTTCTTCTCCAATGTTATGATGCTTATGTGAAGTGACGAAATGAAGTTATACTAGTAGTCTTGATGCCTTCTAGTGCCAACCTTTTATATTTATTACACCCCATTAAATTCTTACACTAAATCTTGTGTCTACATAATGTTGCGTGATTTCCGTAGAATAGGTTTGACCTCTTAGAATCGGAGTTAAAAAATGATAAGTTTACATTGGTAGCTCATAGTCAATTATAGGAGCGTTCAAAAATGTAGGGCATGATTTTATTCTATCTATTGTTATATATTGCTAGCTTCGTAAATGATACATTTTTAACACTTATACAGCTGGAAGGGGGCTCTTTTGGCTAGTTAGACATTTAGGGGTTAATCAGAATTCACATCGAAAGATGTCTAGCGTCGGTGCTTGGGAGTACATGTTTATGCAGATGCTATCAATTTACACTTCCGGCTTTCATTGTGCTTCCAGACTTCTTAGGAAAATCCCGAAACCTGAAGCCAGCTTTGAAGAAGATGTCCAAGGTGAAAAGTAATGTACGTAGTGTAGCGTGGGCTGATCAAAATAGGCTTAATTCGGCCTCTGATGTTGGAAAGATAGAATCGAAAGAGAGAGCTTCCAGCGCAAATGGGGACGAAACACCTAATTTTGAGAAGGTAAGACAAATCTGATCCTTGTTTCATGAGTTAATTTGAGCTTTTCTAATATGAATCCTGGTTCTTTCTGATGTAAGGTGTTCCATTAATACCTCTAAAACTATGTTGATTGGTTGATTTTTTAGCCCGAGTCTTTTATTGGGACCGTTCATATTTTTTCGTTAATTATTGTGGATGAAACCGTGGTCTATTCAAAGTGGAGAAAAGAGTGGAGCTGGGTGTTGTGTTTCGTGGTTTCTGTTTACTTTAATGCTCAAGCCAGACTGTACCTCAGACCGCTTGTTCTTCACTGTTCTGCTGCAGGGTTCCGAGGATGTAATTATAATAGAGAAGAAAATAGAGTCTATGAAGCTGGAGGAACAGCAACGATCACAAACAAGATTGTCAGAGCCTACTTTGGATTTAGCCATGGCTGCGAGGTTGGCATCGGCTGAAGCCATGGCCACTGCATTGACTGAAGCAGCGACATCTGCTGCTGCCGGAGAGGTCGACGGTAGTGAAGCTGGTAAAGCCGAATCATATCTCATTGCTTAATATATTGCTTTTTGGTTCCATGGTCTATGCAGGCGGTGTTTTGATGTTCATACTCCTATTTGTTGCAGTTGTCCAAGCTGGAATATCCATTCTTTCTGCTACCCACAATGCCTATCCCGCAAGTCCTCACAAAGCACAAGATCAATCTGGTGAAACTCTAGAGTCCATGAAGAACAGTGCACTCGATGAAGATGAACTTTTTGCGAGAGCTGCCTTAGCCCGTGAAGAAATGAGACGATTGAAAATGCCAAGGAATTATGGTGAAATCATGGAGAAAGAGGGATTTGAGGATGGTGATGTCATTGATGACTTCAAGTCAATGGCCAACGAAGACGATGATGATGATGATGAAGATGAAGACGTTGCTGACGATGTCAATGTGGATGACGCTGATTTAGAGGAGGAAGACGATGATTATTTTGATGATGATAACGAAGGTTTCGAAGGTGCTCGTGAGGTTGGGTTTACGGCACCGCCGAAAGGCTTCAAAGCTGAGGTCAATCTCGCCACCGTACAAATTTGGATGGGGCGTATCAATACAATTCAGGCTCTATTTGAATTAGATTTATCTGTGTACTATTTATCTTTTCAAGTCAATTGTTGGCATAGATGTGGAGAATTTCTATAGATCTCCTCAAGAATCTTTGCCATCTGTGTTGATCATCACTGTTGCTTAGTTGACTTACTAGCAGTTTTACATGCTTTAAGCTCTCTTGGGAACGAATGCTTTTATTAATTATCTCAATCTATTATTTTGAATTGTTGGTCCTGTTGCAGGTGTCCATGTTTGGCACAAATATTATGGCGGTAGAAACTTGGATCTCTGCTTCTGCGGTGGCTCACATCTATGGAAAGGACCCTCTTCAGGAAGATGACTACTTGTCTGTGAATGGGAGGGAGTATTCCCGACACACTATTATTGGTGATGGTGTTTCTGCTGAGATCTTGCGTACCTTCTCACTCTGTGTTTCTCGAGCACTCCCTGAAGTCGTCCGTGCTCTGCGTATCTCTGTTCCTTTGTCGACATTGGAATTGGCCTTGGTAAAGTTAACCTTTCCTCTGCACTACTCGACTTGGTTTTTATCATAATGTATCCTAGTTCCAATGTTCCTGCTTCTACATCTGGGTTGCTATTCCCTTCTTCAATGTCTGCATAGTAAGACTTACCGGGTAATCAAACCATCTTTTTGGAACCTGATTGATCTGCATGAAAACCGCAATTACACAGGGTCGTTTAATCAAGACAATGAGTTTTGTTGAGGCATTGCCGCCATTTGGAACCAAACAGTGGCGAATGCTGGTGATTCTTCTATTGGATGCCCTGTCTATTCATCGGATTCCACGGTTGGGAGTGTACTTTTCCAACAATCGAACAATGCTGCGACAGGTATTTTATTTGATGAACTTCTCGTTCATTGATTTCTTTTGCTGTGACCTCTTAGAAATCCATTTCTGGTATGTCGTTGCTGACCTTTTAGTATTGCTGAGGTAAATGCATCTTGTAGTCAAGTGAATGTGAGCACAGCTTTAGAACAATTTCTCCTGTGTTCGTAATGTGCATTGAATGGGCCTGGGATAAATACCATTTGTTTGAACAGGTGCTGGATTCCACGGGAACAAGTGAAGCAGAGTATGATGTTTTTCGTGACGTGGTACTCCCGTTGGGTCGGTCGCCAACTTTTGCAACACGCAGTGGTGGTTGACTTATCATTCTGGCAAGGCTTTTTCACGTCAAGAAGGCATTTGTGTACGGTACAAAGGGGATGATGGTTTGGACTCTATTCAAAGTCCGCTGTGGCAATTCATGCTTTCAAGTGGTAATTCATTTATGAGAAATACTTCTTATTGGTCTAAGGAAAACAGATGCTACTTACCAGTGCAAAGTAGACGAGCGAGTGCAGTGTTATGACGTCTTAGAGCATGTGCTTTCCGGGCGAAAGATTTGGCTCCACGGGGTCCAAGTTACTTTGATTATTCCCATGACGCATTTCTGCTTCCTCTTGGGCCTACGTGTAAAATGGCTCGGCCTCTGCAGAGTGAATTGTACTCGGCTTTGTACGTCGCCTAAGAAATTCTATACTGAAGCTACTACTCAAGCATTTGTAAAGTTTGGTGCAATTTTATGCAAGCATCTCTGGCGGATTAGGGTCTTTACATGATCTTGATTTGCAAGTACAGTTTCAATCATACTGTACAGTGTGGTACTAGAAATCATCACTTTACGTGTTGCCTGTGATTTTATTCCATGCAACTACAGTTGAAGTGGCATGCAGTATACACCCCAGTGACCCCACAGAATATCATATTCTGTTTTGGAGGCACAATGATTGATGAAGAATTTTTGTTGGAGATGTTTGTGAACTGTTATGCAAGTGGTTGCATACAATTTGGAGGCATAATGAGTTGCATATAAACTTTCGAATTTATTCCAGGGACTTCAAAAAAATATTCGTAGTACCAAAAAGATCTACTTCCATGTGAAAAAAAAACTCTCATTACAGTTTTAAGGAATGAGATTCTTAGACATCTTTCAGCAGTGTCATGAAGCCATTCACCGGGAGTTTCGACTGTAGAAGACACGAAGTCACTATCAGACAACAAGCAACCTTCACGGTTATAACCATGTGATACAAAGAACATTACCTTCAAATTCTGAGTGGTGCAAACTTACATAAAATTGCACCCAACTTTTACAAATCCTGCTTCAGAAATATGCTTACCAACTTTGCCTTTAAGCCATATGATTGTAACTCAAATAGATATGATAAGTGCAAAATGAACTGAATTCATCATTCATTCCTGTGGGAGCTCGTCCCTATTTGTTCAGGCCCACGACGTAGAGTTGGGGTTCTCTCGTTTTTCAACAGAAGAACAGCTAATATAGTCCGTCAAAGTGAAGTGCTTCATTTCTTGAAGCTTGATATCCATCTTCAACGAAATAAAGTGGACGTGTATATGCTTTGCCACCAGAGACCATAATCGATTTCCTCGTGACTCTTAAGAGCGTTCACAAACGACAATGAATTCCACCACAGGCAGTAAAAAGAGAATCTATATCCAATTTCATATTTCACCAGTGAAATAAAACTAGTCATTGATTGAATAGTTGTCTAAAATTACCGGGTGGAAACGATATCGTCAATCTTCAAAATCATGCGTACACATTCTGTCGCTAGTGAAAGTGCACTAGTGCTCACGAGCAATGGCTGTACAACGTTTTCTTCCAAGATATTGGTAATTTGTCCCTTACGCACGTTGATGCCCGTATTTGCCTGTAATTGCCATAATTCATATGAATTCTTAATCACCTAAATTTCGTAAACAAACCAGACAGGCATATTAAGAAAATTCTGAATGAGAAAACATACCTCGCCATTGGCATGTCGATTACGAAGCTCGGTCACAATGGCTATAGGGTTCAGACCAGCATTTTCCGCTAATGTGAAAGGAATCACCTACACAATCAAATTGCAGAGGTTGAGAAATACAAGTAAATCTCAAAATTGGCACGGACAAGTAGTCAGGAACGGCATTAACAATCAGTTTTAAATCTCAGAGAAAAGGTTCCTCAAAACTATCAGAAGTCAACAAATGGTTACAATAAAACATGAGGAACAAATTTGTTAACAAATTCCAAGAGGAACTTTTGAATCTGTACTGAACATGAAAGATGTAAGGAAGACAGAATAACAATCACCTCCATCGCATCAGCAAAAGCGCGCACACAATAGCTTTCCATGCCGTGCAATGATCTGGACCATATACCCAATTGCCTGGATACCTCAATCTCAGGTGCACCACCGCCTGTGCAAACCAAAAACATTAGTCCACTTGAGAGGACTGCGTCCTTCCCACGAAGGACTTTGCAGAGTCAACTGCATGCTTCCAGTACAAATTCTCTACAAAGTAAAATAATACGAAGTTCAAGCAATGTTATAATGACCGTAGAAGATACCTGCAATCAGGAACCGCTCATGAACCAGACACCTGATAACACATAATGCATCGTGCAGGCTCCGAGCTGCCTCATCAAGTACCTGACGCAAAGAAATTAGGTGATTAGAAAGGGAACATAAACAAAGGCGATATCCTACTTAACATTCCCGAACTTTACAGCCCGACTTTGCGAAAAAAATAAATTAGAATCGATGTCATACCAAAGCATTTGAGCCTCGAACGATGATTGAAACTGTGCGTCCCATATTCTTAATCCCAGTCACCTTCACAACCTAAAATATTCGGAATAAAGCCAAGAAATAGAAACAAAGTTGGTCAACAGCATTAACAGACACACGTATCTTACATCAGCACGATACTCTTCAAAACAATTCTAAACATAAACAGACTTTACAAGGACCAACAAAGTCAATAACTACTAACCAAACACAAGCATCTAAGGAAAGAGAATAAAGTTTTACAGAAAACCATCATACGACAAGTAAAGCTAAATAGATTGCTGCCATAGCTAACCTAGGCCTGAAATGAGCAATATGTTAAACGCCATGTGTGCCACATTAAACTAGAAGTTATAAGGATACGAGAATTACCCGCCCATTACCAACAGATACCTCCTCAACCAGGTCAGCATGTCCAAGCTTTTCAGCACGAAAGTGTTCAATGTTTGCAATAGGCAGACAATTCAAGGTTTTGCTAATGAACTCAATGTCTTCTCGCTCCACATCTTTGATAACAAGAATCTTTGCCTTAGCAAGGTAATGTAACGACAGGTCCGTTACTGCATCTCGCAATATACTCTTCTGTACTAACAAGACATTGCATCCTGTTGCCCGGATCTTCTTAATCATACCTAAGATATAATTCCTCTCCTCCTTGAGGATCCTGTCCATCTACAAATGTAGATATAATTTCAACCAAAAAGATGTCGTTAGAAGCAAAACAACAGCAAGATAAAAATATTAGAATGATCCATGAAAAAAACTGTCGTCGAAAAAACCTTACTTGCGTATAATCGGACACGACAACACTCTGCTCGATATCAGTTTTGGGAGGAGAAATCTGAAACTGAATCAAAGCGATCTTTGCATTTTCTATGCGTGTTGGTCCACCAGCTGTATGACTTGCTTTGTGGTCGAATACAAGGCCCTTTACCATCTCCGTATCATCAACCTATCAAACACACAAACGTTATATTTCTTAGGATAGAAACTACGATTTCAAATCAGATAGTAACAAGTCAAAAATAGAAGTCAAAGGAAATACGGTACGCAAAGTCTTTCAAAACTTACCGTTCCCCCCAGCTTCCTCAAAACTTTGATATCTCGAAGGTCGACACTGTCGGGTCGATCAAGATCACGCACATTAAGCACTGCATCAACTGCTAGCGGTGCGAGCAGGGATGAATATTGGCTGACAACCTGCATGCACTCCGCTGAGTCCGGGGGAGGATGACTCACATCGCAACACAGCAAGTAACCCCTAAAGGACCAAGAAAACCAATTTGGGTTTCAAAAAAATTATGCAGTTTTGAGTAGGGCACACGGGGACTTTCTTTTGTCCAATTTTATTCATTTTTTGAGGAACAGATGCAATGTGCTTCACTGATTCTGCTAATATAAAAACATGTCCCATCTGAATTGTATCTTTCACAATATAATCGATCGAAATGGCCATCTTAAAACCACGAATCCTTGGCCATAGGGGTAAAATAAAAAACAATTAGATACTAGACAGTGTTTAACCCTTGAATCAACATAAAGTCAGAGGCACAGATGGCGGAGCGAATGCATCATTTGAGCTTTATACCTTACTGTTTAGGGAAGTGCTTGCAATTTTAACAAGCTGGTCTTGATCAGTAAGACCCACTGGTATCGCCATAGATTTAATGACCTGCAATGCAAAACATCAAATCAGCAGATTGCGTGGATAAATTTTAATGACGAATCACTCACTATTTCTAAGCTAGATACAGAATAAGGCTTTGCATCTGCTTTCGAAAGTGCCATCCATCAGAGGAGAAGCTGGAAAATGGTGAAGTAATTGAGTAGCTGCGTCTAACAACGGTTTCACCCGTGACTATTGAAGAAAAGTCAGATACCTAATCTCACCTCAACAGCTTTCTCAGAGGCCTTGTGAAGCGCCTCTGAGATTGTGGTGGGATGAACACCTTTGCCCAGAAGATTCAAACACTGCTTCAACAAAGCTCCTGCTAATACGACGACTGCAGAGTGGAAACACCAACATGTATCAGCAAAAGGGCATGGGCCATCTGTAATCCCTGCTTAACCCCCAAAGGCTTCTATCCTCCTTCAGTCTTGAAGATTTGCAATAAGCCCTCATTAAATGCAACTTGAAGGAATAATTTGGAGTTGATCTATGAAAATAGGTTGTAGGTTATTAATTCTAAATTGTATCTGTTTAAAGGCCAAATCTACCATTTCTATCACCAATATTTTGATATATAATCTTGAACTTTAAATTCAAAATTCCTTTTAAAAATGAGTACAAAAAATGTATTGACATTTTTTGTGGAAATCGTTTGGAAAAGGTTTGGAATGTGCGGTGATTTCATAGGTTCAAGCAACAAATGAAAAGGTTTGGAATGTGCTTGGACCTATGAAATCATTTTCCGATGGTCACTTTCGAACTCAGTCACAATTTCACATCCTTCTTTTCCCTTAGTTCCAGTGAAAAATAAATTCCGATAATGTCCGATATGACCAAAACATATTAGAGTAACCTCGCCAAACTCTTTTCAAAATTCTTTTTGGCATTGAACAAATCTCCCGGCTGTGAGTTATAAATGTTTGAGCCTTTAATGCTCAATTGAACTCCAGTGTTGCTACATCTGTAACCGCTAATCGAGTCAATTGAACTCCAAATAATGAGGTACCTGTGGTCGTCCCGTCTCCAGCAACAATGTCTTGTGATTTCGATAGCTCAACCAACATCTTAGCTGCAGGCTGCACGACTTCCATCTACAGAATTCCAAAAACCAGACAGACAATGAATACATGCTCTCACCATTACCAGATAACCTAAAACGCGAAAAAGCCTAAAAATTGCGAAAAAATATTTAAAATTGCGAAAAATTCAGAAGCGCGGGCGTACCTTGTCAAGAATGGTGGCCCCATCGTTGGTGATGATCACATCCCCGGTAGCAGAGGACAACATCTTGTCCATACCGCGAGGGCCCAAGCTGGTGCGCACAGCATCGGCGACAGCCTTGGCTGCCACCATATTGACTTGGCGGATGTCATCTTTCCGCTTCGTGTCCACGTACATCTCAGTGTTGCTTCGCGCTTTCATTGCAGGACCTGGCATTGTGGAACTGATGAACCAGAATGCAAAATTACGCAGATGAGAGGAGATTCTAAAGGCGATGCACCATAGCCAATGTCAGCCCTGCGAGGGTAAAACCTTCCTGAAGAGCTCAGGAAACCCTAATCCGCTTAAACCCTAGCGTTTTAAAAGCCAATCTTCCTCTTCGTCTTTCTACTGTAGTTCCAACTGTTTTTCTGGCTCTGTAACTGAAAATTGGGCCACATAATTATGAAGCCCACTTGGCTTCGGAATACCGGTATTCAAGTATACTGAATCCGGTGGTCAGGGTTGAAAAAAAATCTAAAAAAAAAAGTAAAATATTGTGGATATCAATTTTTCGAAAAAATTAATTAATTGTGGAAAAAACGAATATTGTGAAATATTTGTGAAATATTTCTAGTTTTCAGCAAATTAAATAATTATTCAATAGGGAATGTTGAACTTGCCTTCTGCGTATGGTATATTCAACTTTCTATTTTATAAATTTAAGTTATTGCATGAGCCTATATGTTAATATTTTTTTGGCATTTCAAGTGGTACTAAAGGAATATTGGTCTTTTTCTCATCTCAAAGTTGAAGGAAAAAATGATAAAAAGCTAACCGATAAAGAAATCAACTCAATGAGATTAGATTGCAAAAATTACATTGTGTTTGTCAATTTGATTATGACATAGTTTGAATAAGAAACCAAATGCAATTTAGAATAAAAATTAGAAGAGGGGTCAAATCACTGAGGGCAAAATTTCATAAGTTAGGACTTCCTCCTTGACTTCTTCAATAAAGCCAAAATCACAGTACAATTGTTGCACTAAAGGGATGGAGCTATCATAAAGATTGAACAGTCAACCTCAATGCATTCATTACCATCTTCAAATTCCTCATCAACTTCGTAGCCTTACCACTTCATATCTCTAAAAGCATCACCATTGTAAACAGGCAAATCCCCATGGTTTGAGTGACGGCAATGATCCTAGTGAGTTGAAAGGACTCGATGAACTAGAACCTGTCTTCATCGTAGGTAGTCAAATCTCCAAGAGAAAATGACAACTTTAGTGAGTTGGAAGTGCTCGATGAGTTAGGACCCCTCTCCATTGTATGTAGTCGAATCTCTTCAAGGAAATAACAACCTTGGTGAATTGGAAGGGCTCAATGAGTTGGACCCCCCTCCACCACAAGTAGTCTAATTCCTACAAGAAAGCAATGGCTCACAACCTAGTGAGTTGGAAGGACTCGATGAAATGATACCCCCTCTACTATGCTTTGCAATGTAAGTATGTTTGTCTTTCCATTTCTAGTAGTTCAATACAACTCAAATGGCATTAGATGTTTTTTCAAGGTCTAGAGGGCCATCTGGACTTGTTCCCAGTGTTGTTCCCTGAGCAGTCTAGGAACATCCGCTGTCAGATTCTTTTTTTTTTAATCATTTTAATGCCAAAAAATTTTGAAATTAAAAAAAATTAAAATTATGGAAAAAATTAAAATTAAAAAGTGACGTGGTAGTCGATGTGCCACGTCATGTAGCTACTGCGGGGTAGTGGGAACCCAACTGAGTGTAGAGGAACTTACAATCCTCTTGGGAGATGAAAGCTCATCTAATGTTTGTATTTAATTCACATCCAAATTTGAAGCTCTACACATAGTCATGCTGAAGCAAAGCAACTCTTCCCTCTTTACTTATTGCCCTGCCACTATGAGAAAAGACATTTCCCCCCTAAAAAAACAATGAAAAGAACACATATTTGGTCAATTCCAAGCTCAAACAAAAACTCCCCTATTGACTCTGAACTAAAGTATCTTAGGAAAAATGTGGTGAACCAAGTGCTAAGAGAATTGCACTCCAACTGATAATATAAGCTATTTTTGCTTCTAGGCCAAAGCATAGAGTTCCAGCCAAGGATACCATGCAAGATTAGATATACTCTAAGCTAACATTCTTGCTCTATTAACCCCTAAAGGACCATTGTCCTTTCAGAGGACAAATGAGATTTCAGGCAAGTACCTATGAGCTGAATTGTTGTTGTGATTTTTTGATACTTTTTATGAAGATAGAAAAATTGATAAGCTTTATGAGAGCATAATTTTTTTCACAATCGGTGCCTAGGAACAATAGTTATGACCAAATAAGTTCAAACGAGGGGACGGGGGGCAATCTGGGCAGCAAAAAAAGAATTGCAAAAATTTGAATCTTTTTTTTAAATATTTTTTTCCTTGTAGATTATATTTATTTCTATCCGAAAAGCTTTGATTCATTTCATTTGGATTTGTTATGAGAAAGTAATGGACATTCTTGTTTTTTGGGTAGTTAGAGCATCTTCTTGAAAAAAATAACTTGTAGGATTCATTTCTGAATGTAATTTTTAAAAATTAAAATTTTTATTTATTTTGCATGGTTTAGTTTATTTTCTAGAACAATCTCACCATTGGAATTAGTGCATTTAAATTCCATATAAAATATATGAATATTTTAGATTTTCCTTCTATCTCGTGCCTACTTCTACTTAACAATTTTTTTAAGAATGAAAATTAAGTTTTTTTGAATTAATTTTTTTCCCCACACTCTCAACTTAATTTTCCACTGTAAATATTTAAAGCTCAAAACTCTATAGTGCAAAAAATTTTAGTTAAGAATGTTCAAAGTCAAAAAATCCAGTCCCTCAATGTGCTAAAATACTTGTTTTTTCCACTTTAAACACAAATATCTCGCAATTTGTGAGGTGAAAAATTCTGAAATTTTTTCCACACTTTTTTATACTAGTGAGGTGTAAGATACTACAGTTATATGTGGAAAAAAAAATTAAATTTTTTTTTACTCTTTGCTATAGAATGGCAGTTTTCAGTGTTTTTTGGTAGAAAAAAGGCCTCGATCCTTTAGGAGTTAAGAGAGCTTGTCTCACAATTCAATATGAGTGAAGATTGGTTGAATGGTCTTATGTTAGACAAGATTTAAGGCAAAAGGAGGGTTGTTTCAGGCCTATTCTCCTTGCTATGAACCATAGTATGCCGCCATAATTTTAAATAAGTTAAAAATTTAAAAACTAAAAAAAATCAATTTTAAATATAATAAAAATAATAATTTTAAAAATATTTTTTTAATATTATCTGAAGTGGAAGTCATTGTACCATGTCAAACAACTACTATAGTTGGATTCCCATAGATTGGAAACTTGGGGGAACTTGTAGCCCTATAAAGAAGGTGCATCTCTTCTAATGTTAATTTCTTTACCCAATTGTTCCATCTTCTTAAAGAGCACCACATGTCTACTACTCTTTCCAAACACTACAAAAAACAAAGATTTTCACTTAGAATAGGTTGAATTAGTTTGCATTGGATCCTTCCTCTTGATAAAAAAGTAAAACCATAGAGGGCTTGAAACATGCTCATTGTATTTAAATATTGGGCATATGTAGTGGTATTTTAGGATTATTCTAATGTATTAGAGTGTTTTTTCAAAATTCAGTTTGATCATTTGAATAGGAAGAAATTAAATTTAAAAATGAGCCTAATGAAATAAGGTGAAGAGTCCCCAAATTTTAGAGATAACATTCAAATTATACAAAGTTTAAAATAACACATGTTTTAAAAGTAAAGGAGAGAGTAAGAAAGTCACCGTAGCACAAAAAAAATAATTACCAACAAATACCTTTTTTTATTTCAATGCAAATTCAATAGAATAAAATCAAAATGTTCTTACAACTACAGAATTTTAAGTTGTACAATTGCTTGGGAATTTTGAAACTTGAGATCAAATTTTGAAATTTATTTTTTCTATTTCTTTAAATGTATTTTCCTACACAAAGAAATTTAAAATTTAAAAATCAAAATAATATAATATTTAATTTTAATTGCCAAAAGATAAATTTAAATGATACAAAGTATATGTGTCTTTTTCACAATTTTATTCCATAAAAGCCAACAAACCAATCATTTGTTGCTACTTCAAATGATAAATTTACATACAGTTATAATGAGTATTATTCAAATTTTCACTACATAGATATATTCAAAATGTGATCCTTGGCGTTTTTTCAAACTTCAAAACTTCAAAAAATCATTAAAAAGAAAGTCATTTAATAGTGCAATTACTCTTTGTCTTAGACTTCTAAAGCCTTTATTGGTTTCCTTAATATTTAGGAAAAATTAAGCCTTTAGCAAAATTAAAGTTTAATTTATTAAATCATATTAATGCAAAAAAATTGAGCATATAATTTTAGATATAAATAAATTATATAAATCTCAAAGAGTTGATAAAAACAATTACATATTCTAATTTGATATATTCAAGGAAATTCTTTTGTCTAAATTATATCTTATTTATTAGTTAGGCAATTCTATATTACATTCTACTTCTTTAAATATTGACTATAAAAATTATTTATAAATTTGATTTTCTTTATTTTTTGATGAATTTTTTTCATCATAGTATTTATCTTATTTTGAATTTAATTTAGACCAATCATATTTTCTTATAGCCTTAATTTCCAATATTTTATTAATCTCTTCTTTCATTTTTTATACTTCCTTGTATCATTCAAATGTTATTTTGATTTTTTTTTCATAATATTTATATCTCATATTATGCTTTTAAAAAAATTCTAAATTACTAGTTTGTCAACGAGCTCTACAAGTCTTTTGTTGTAATCTTATTTTCCAAAAATCCTACATCATACAAATATTTTTATGTCTTTATTCTTTCCTTGTAATCTTGTATTAATTTTTCCTAATCCTTGCTTGTGTTATTTGCTTAATTTTCTATTGAGACTTTAATCTTAGAGTTTACCAATATTTAATTTACAAGGACTTCATTCTCAACAAAACCTTTGAATTGGACAATTTTTTCTCATGATTGACCATTCTCTAAAATTTGCAAAAAAACACAATCCAATATTAAATGATTGTAATTTTATAGTCAAGTGCTACACTTTAAATGGCATTCTAGTGATTCTAATATCTATTTAAGAGGGGATTGTTTTTAAATTCCTAAAGGCCTATGAAGATTGAATTTGTCTTTAAATTTTCAATTGCAAGTGAAGATCATATTTTGTAATTTTTATAATAGACTATGCGTTTGAAGAATGACAAATTTAGCACATGACACACTTATTGGATTTTCAAAATTTGCATACAAATATTATTTTAAAATTATAGTAGGAAAATATTCTTTCAATAAGATATGAATAGACAAGTTTAACTAAGATTTTAGCTTAGATCTCAAGTTTAAAATTCCATTAACATCTAGAAGCCTTTGATATTTTGGATGGGTGTTGTTATAATTAAATGGTGAGGCAAAAAACTTTGCAATGTATGTTTATAGTTATTGACAAAGAAGAAATGCAAGATTGTGTGGAGCAAGTTGAATTTCTCTCTCTCTCTACATATAAGAATTTGGGCAAACTAGATCAACTTTTTTCCAAAAATTTTAAACCCTTTTAATGTTTTGTTTAATAACCAAGCTCCTAGGAAGTTGTGATATATGTTAGTTAAATTAGTCTCAAAGATTCATTGAGTATTAAAATACTAGTACATTTTAAATTTAAATTAAGCACCAAAAGAACTTATATATAACTCATAGCCAACTTTTTGTAATTATGCTTAGTTGAATGTCAAATTGGATGAGTTTAAAAAAAATTATTGAAATTATATATTGAAAAAAATATTGAAATTATTGAAATTCATATTGAAAAAGAATTGATTCCCATTAATGACTTCATAAGAAAATTCTAGGACAAATTTGGATGAAATTGGTCACATTATTGAAAAGAATATTTTATGAAATACTTCAACAAGGATTTCATTAGGGACCATAGGACTTTAATATTGGTTCTTTTTAGCTCATATTTGCCCTAAGTGTCTTTTTGCCAAACCAATGTTGGTAGGTAAGGTGATAAAAATTCTACTTTGTAGTTCTAGTCTTTAACAAACTGGCAAAGATGGAGCATGTGGAAGAAAATCTACTTTTAAATTCTAGTCTTTCACAAGCTTAAATAGATGATAGCCTAGCGTGAGCAAAATCTACCTTGCAAATTTGAATAAGAATATAGTGCCACAAGAACATTGAGTGTATAATTGAGATTTTTGAGGTAATTTTTTTGAAAATTTTAGGATTTAGAAAAGTAAAAACTTGTGACCATCAATGTTATTGTACTAAAGCTATGGAAAAAATAGCCACTAATGCTTTATAAAAATGTGAAGCCAAAAAAATATGGAATTAAGACTAGATTGAAACAAATAATTTTTGTCTTGTATGCTAGTCTTTTAAAACTTGCTACACAATCAAAGTAAGAAAATAACTTCATATTCATGAATTGAAAACCAATGAAACAAGACCTACAAAGGTCTTTTCAATCTCACTATTGAAACCAAAATAAACAAAATCTACATGGAAATGCATTACACAACACATGACAAAAATCATGGCCTATACCGTACTACTTATAATTTGTGAGAGATAACTTCATTAATTACCAATCTTTTTTTTATTTGGGAAATTGCACTATTTCATTTAATTGACAATATAAAGTTGTTTGAAAAATTCTTTAAGGATCCATAGAAAGCAATAAAAAATAAACTGAATTTCAAGAATAAAATACAGTAAGAATTAATCAAAAAAATAGTGCAATAAATAATTATGGTTTTTATAGTTAAAACCATAAATAAATAATGAACATTATTTATGAATTTTTTATAGATCTTTAAATATTCTGTATAATTTTTCAAACATTTCACAGTCTCATATTATGTATGTTATAAAAAATAAACTATTTGTGATCGTATTGATATCAATTATTATTTTTGCAAGAGTTTCAAGCTCCTAAATGGTTATATCAAATCCTTCTACTTCTTTCCCTAGTAAAATTAAATTTAACATATAAATATCATATTATCTAGTTTAAATATAAGTTATATTTTCAAGATTTTATTTTAATTTAATATAATTATACAAGGCATCATTTATATAAAAATTTCATATTTTCATATAAACTTCATTTGGACACACTATTAATAATTTATAGATTTTCAATGTGTTGTCTCTAGGTAAATCAAAATGGACACTAAACTTTCAAAGGCTCATTTTTTTTATTGTGTACATTGTATGTCATCAATTTCAAGTTTTGAGTGTTGCATTTTGGTCCAAATGTAGATACCACATTTTGGATAGTCATGATTATGAGTGTACATATGTGAACTCAATTTTACAAAAAATAAATATCTTTTTAGTTGAATTATAAATAACATCAATTTCTTTACTTTGGCACAATTCATATTGTGGGGCCTAAAACCAAAATTTGTGCATGTCCTCGTTTGTAACTTTGAAATTAGATCTTTGAGAACTCAAAATATTTGTCACAATTTTTGGCTTCTTGAAATATCACCACTTTCATGAAATTGATGTTAAATGAATTGTGATATTCAACAACTATATACTACCCTACATGAAGATCAAATTTGGACATAAATTAAGTATTTTGGGGAATGTCTAAATATTTGAAATATTACAAGTGAAATGTCCGAAATGTTGTAGAAATTTTTCATCCATATTGTCTAAAATTTTGAATATTTCCCTACAACTACAAGCATCTACAAATCCCATAACAACAATGTCAAATACTTGAAAATATTCTTTAAAATCCATCATATAGGACTAGACTATATAAGAGCTTCACAGCGATAAGATTATGAAAACGTGAACAAATTGAAGACCAGAGAAAGTAGCATAGCTGAAAAGAGGACCACATGTAAATCACTGAAAAGACAAAAGCCTCAAAGCCACCGAACAGGAGAATACTGAGAAGTCGCCAAAAATTAAGAAACCTTAAAGCTGCCAAACAAGAGAAAATTAAAACGCTACGTTGCCAAAACCCTAAATCAAGGAGTTTTACGTTTTACCTTTGGCGTGCCAAAAGTAAAGTTTTTCGGCACTCAGGTGCCGAATCAGACCTTCACGTACGGTAATGCAAGATTTTTTCCACGGAGATTTTTTCACGGAGATCTTTCAGAAAGACAGATGGTACTGAGTGACGTAACTATATATATATATATAAAATGCGGTGTTTTTTTTTTATTTATTTTTTATTTTTAAAATTGTGACCCACGGTAGTTGGAGAATGGTGAGCAGGACTTGTCAATTGATCGTGCTAAACTGATCAATCCACCACCATCTAAGTGACAGCCTCCCAGACTCAGCTTTCCTTCAGCTACAATAATTTAAAGACTTTATTTTCAGCAACGAAAGTGTAAACTTTAAGTTAGACTTCAAAATCTCCACAGAAATATTTTAAAAACTACTCGGAAGAGTTCATTGTTGAAGAGTTCATCTTAGTGAGACTGCATGAAGCTGTATAGGTAGTCTGCCATTGAAGAGTTGATTGCCTTTTTTGGAGAAGCTAAACTCCTTGAAACAATTTCCAGTAAATTGCATAAGAAGAAAAACAAATTTGACATTTAAGTAAACCCAAGTCGTTTCAGATATTTGGGATCGTTTTGGAATTAGTAATGAATTTTAGAAGTTGAAACGCAATGGTCACTAATAGTGACCACCTCTTCAAATGTACACCGCATTAAGAGCAGACTACTGAATATCAACGTATCAACACAGAGTGGAAGCTCGGAAGACAGTGAGTAGGAATTTCAATGCAAGCGGAATGCAGATAGCAAGATATCAATAGATGCTAAGTTAGCTCTGCATCACCATGAATGACTCACCCTCTAGAATAAGCACGCGCCGTGAAAAACTGCCAACCTTGCCAATTGTCTCTATTTTCTCTACCTACTGTACATACAGTACTGCTGGCAATGACGAAAAATTCCTTTGTCGGTTAGTTTTGTTTTTAGTTTTTGTTTTTTTACACAAATAAAGGAGACCTTTACTGCCAGAAAGAAAGAATAAGATACAAGCACCCACGCCAGCCGCAAGTGAACTGGGTCGGTTTAGAAATTCCTTTGTCAGTTACATTCTTCACGCAGGAAGGAGGGCAGTCATGACTGACAGCTGAACGTCTACTTGTCCAGCAATTACTCAAATGAAGAGCTCTTGCAAATATACCAGAATAGTCATGAGCTGGGGTGGAGTGGTACTCACTCAGGTCGATCGGGGTCACTAAATGTTTGTACAAGGGAGTGCACGTACCACTGAGTACGTACTTGGGGAGCTGCATGTAACGGACGCTGCAAACTCAGCGAATGTAAGTTACTTACGGTCTTGCGGGCACTTGTCAATGTACCTTCAGGAGAAACTGGCTATCTATGGGGTGGCAACTGGCAAGGGAGGGGAGGGGTCACTGGAGCAAGCTAGACTGATTACTGATCAGGTATCAACCAGGCAGTTGGATCGTAGGATTGTAGCGGTGAAGTGCAACCAAAGAAAGTTAGTGAACTCCCCATTTCACATTCGGATCGTAAATTGAAGTCACTGGAGCTCCTTTGTGGTACTTCTGCATGAACTTGTTCATGGGTATATCTCGATCTTAACCTTCGCTCTTTCGCGCTGTGATGTTATTTTGAGACCGTTGAGTGAGTAACATTCAAGCAATGAGGTTAGTTGTGCCTGATAGTGGGAATCGAAAGTGAACCTGGCTTATAATGATAATAACGTTGGCGTCACTCCTGTGAAGTTTCTCGATTGCGACTGAATCCATAGTTCGACAAAGCAAAACAAACACCGCAAGACTGTCCCAGAACTGCAACGGACTGGTTTTGACCTCGATTCTGTCATCCCGACAATTCAGACAATGCAAGGCTCGACCACGTAACGACGACTTAGGATGAGACAGTGAATCAGAGAGTATATTTCTGTGCAAAATCCGTCGTGAATAGGTTTGCGAGCTCAGTACAATATAATAGGGAATCACAAGGAAACTACAAAGTAAGGAAGCCACTGCCGGAGTTCGTCTCTACATTGATCTGCACCGCTACATTGATCTGCACCGAGCTCGCCATAGCTGCGGATCAGACACTCAAGCATTACGTCAGTGATACTGTACCAAACTTTCAAGCCTATACCTAGATTCGTGACGTCTAGCAAGAAATGGAAATCAAAGGCAGGGACAGCAGCAAAATGCATGAAAGAGAACTGTCACTAACGCTAATATCCGAGCGGAAAAAACAAGACAAAGCTCTGACTTCCGTTCCATTCCTCCCACCTTCGATCGCAGCGTTCACCTCAAACTATCCTCACCTGAAAAAAAAGACATTGTGGAATCAAAAGATCGATAGACTATCAAAATAAAAACCTCGCTCAATTAAGTAACATTTCACGCGAGGGAGTCGCGTACCAAAGCAGAGAGATCGATCTCGCTAGCTCGCTCACCAACGCCAATTAATCACGGCAGAACCTTCAACTTCGAAATGCCATCGCCTGTAACGAACGCGTCAAATGACAAGAGCTTTTTCCTCTCCGCCCAAGGCATCCAACAGCCGACACACCCGTCATCACTGCAACTCACAGCTAGCTTCCTTACTTTAGGAATACCCGCTGCAAGGTCGCAATTGCAACAACAGGGTACTGATGTTGTTGGAAGCCTTTGAGGGAGAGTAACAAACTCCTGTTTAGCTTGGCTCCTTCGTCTTCAATTCTTGGCAACCATCCGTGCCCACATTCTACTCACTCAATTAATCTCCCAGCTACTGAGAATAGTTACGTCATGGTGGAATCACAGATCGATCTATCACAAGAAAAAAACTCGCTCTAGTAACAGTTTCACTCGAGGGAGTCGTGTACCAAAGCAGCGGGATCGATCTCGCTAGCTCGCTCACCAGCGCCAATTAATCACGGCAGAACCTTCAACTTCGAAATGCCATCGCCTGTAACGAACGCGTCAAATGACAAGAGCTTTTTCCTCTCCGCCCAAGGCATCCAACAGCCGTCACACCCGTCATCACTGCAACTCACAGCTAGCTCCCTTAATTCGGGAAATACCGCTTGCAAGGTCGCAATTGCAACAACAGGTTACTGATGTTGTTGGAAGCCTTTGAGGGAGAGTAACAAACTCCTGCCTAGCTTGGCTCCTTCGTCTTCAAATCTTCGCAACCATCCACGCACACATTCTACTCACTCAATTAATCTCCCAGCTACTGAGAATAGTTACGTCATTGTGGAATCACAGATCGATTTATCACAAGAAAAACCTCGCTCAAGTAACATTTCTCGCGAGGGAGTCGTGTACCAAAGCAGAGAGATCAATCTCGCTAGCTCGCTCACCAACGCCAATTAATCACGGCAGAACCTTCAACTTCGAAATGCCATCGCCTGTAACGAACGCGTCAAATGACAAGAGCTTTTTCCTCTCCGCCCAAGGCATCCAACAGCCGTCACACCCGTCATCACTGCAACTCACAGCTAGCTCCCAATAATTTGGGAAAAACCGCTTGCAAGGTCGCAATTGCAACAACAGGTCACTGATGTTGTTGGAAGCCTTTGAGGGAGAGTAACAAACTCCTGTTTAGCTTGGCTCCTTCGTCTTCAATTCTTGGCAACCATCCGTGCCCACATTCTACTCACTCAATTAATCTCCCAGCTACTGAGAATAGTTACGTCATTGTGGAATCACAGATCGATCTATCACAAGAAAAACCTCGCTCAAGTAACATTTCTCGCGAGGGAGTCGTGTACCAAAGCAGAGATCAATCTCGCTAGCTCGCTCACCAGCGCCAATTGATCACGGCAGAACCTTCAACTTCGAAATGCCATCGCCTGTAACGAACGCGTCAAATGACAAGAGCTTTTTCCTCTCCGCCCAAGGCATCCAACAGCCGTCACACCCGTCATCACTGCAACGCTCAGCTAGCTCCCTTAATTCGGGAAAAACCGCTGCAAGGTCGCAATTGCAACAACAGGTTACTGATGTTGTTGGAAGCCTTTGAGGGAGAGTAACAAACTCCTGTTTAGCTTGGCTCCTTCGTCTTCAATTCTTGGCAACCATCCGTGCCCACATTCTACTCACTCAATTAATCTCCCAGCTACTGAGAATAGCCCATGCTTGTGCGTGCGGCAAAGACTGGTACGTCCGCGAATGAACTCGAAACCAGTTACTGCTAAGGAGAAGAAACACGTAAACAGACGTAGATACAGGCAGAAGATGTGGACTAGCCCACAGTCCGAAGCTCACACGTACAAGCTACCTCGCAGCATTCACCACAGAATGTCCTCATCTGAAAAAAAAAATCATTGCGGAATCACACATCGATCTATCACAAGAAAAAACTCGCTCAATTAACAATTTCACGTGAGGGAGTCGCATACCAAAGCAGAGAGATCGATCTCGCTAGCTCGCTCACCAACGCCAATTAATCACGGCAGAATCTTCAACTTCGAAATGCCATCGCCTGTAACGAACGCGTCAAATGACAAGAGCTTTTTCCTCTCCGCCCAAGCCATCCAACAGCCGTCACACCCGCCATCACTGCAACTCACAGCTAGCTCCCTTAATTCGGGAAAAACCGCTGCAAGGTCGCAATTGCAACAACAGGTTACTGATGTTGTTGGAAGCCTTTGAGGGAGAGTAACAAACTCCTGTTTAGCTTGGCTCCTTCGTCTTCAATTCTTGGCAACCATCCGTGCCCACATTCTACTCACTCAATTAATCTCCCAGCTACTGAGAATAACCCATGCTTGTGCGTGCGGCAAAGACTGGTACGTCCGCGAATGAACTCGAAACCAGTTACTGCTAAGGAGAAGAAACACGTAAACAGACGTAGATACAGGCAGAAGATGTGGACTAGCCCACAGGCCGAAGCTCACACACACAAGCTCGCTAGCAGCATTCACCGCAGAATGTCCTCACCTGAAAAAAAAATCATTGCGGAATCACAGATCGATCTATCACGAGAAAAAACTCGCTAAGGTAACAATTTCCCGCGAGAGAGTCGCGTACCAAAGCAGCGGGATCGATCTCGCTAGCTCACTCAACAGCGCCAATTAATTACAGTCGAACCTTCAAGGTCGACATGGCATCATATGTAACGAACGCGTCAAATGACAAGAGCTTTTTCCTCTCCGCCCAAGGCATCCAACAGCCGACACACCCGTCATCACTGTAACGCACAGGTAGCTCCCATTAATTTGGAAAAACCCGCTTGCAAGGTCGCAATTGCAACAACAGGGTACTGATGTTGTTGGAAGCCTTTGAGGGAGAGAAACAAACTCCTGTCTAGCTTGGTTTCTTCGTCGTCAATTCTTCGCAACCATGCACATATTCTACTCACTTAATTAATCTCCAGGTACTGAGAAGAGCCCATGCTCGTGCCTGCGGCAAAGACGGGTCCATCCACGAATGGACTCGAAACCAGTTACTGTGAAGGAGAAGAAGCACGTACACAGACGCAGATACAGGCAGAAGATGTGGACTCGCCCACAGGCCGAAGCTCCCACATACACGGTAACTAGCGCGCATTTCTACTCACGTATCGCTACCAGAACATTTCGACAGCCCCCATCCCTGCCTACATCCATGCTGAAATTGAAAGTCTAGCTCCCAGCAAGAAGAGACGTAAACCTACTATGCATATCAGTGCCGCACTGGAGGCAGTGAGCAGACGAAAAGAAGCTCGAGAAACAGCTGTAGTACGTGAAGAAGGAAGTGCAGATGCAACCCAAGCTCGAGTCCAAGCCTGGAGCCCCAGTCTGGAGCCCAAGATGAAGCCCACTGCAAGAGCTCACTGGCGAGTGTGATGCAATGAGAGTTGCTACCGCGCGTTTTTATACACAATTTCACCAAGGCGGGCTGCCAAGACAAGAGTAGGCTTTAAGTGGGTGGGAAGTTACGGGAGTCAGCGAGGGTGGGTTACCGTCGAGTTTTCCCACGGACGGATTGTCTCGGGAACTCATTGGCCCGCAGCAAACCTTTCCTGATTGAATCCCAAGCCCGAAAAGCAAGTTCTTGCGGAGCAAAAGCGGCGGTCGTCCGATTCACAATCTGCCCCAATTTAGAACGAAAACAACATATTGCTTGCTTGCTCAGTTGCTCCACAAATTTTTATTTATTTTTTGTTAAATTGCTTTTCTTTTTTTTAATTTTCTTTCGAAGCGAACTGAAAGTTCGTTTCTTGCACTTCCGTGGGTGCGATTGCGCGAAGGAAAGTGGAAAAGTTTGCTTGTATTGCGGAATGAACGGACAGAAGAGAGGACGACGGACCACAGAGTGATGCCAACGGCGAAATTCTGTTGCAAACTGGAAGAAAAACGGAAGAGCAAACAACACTTGCGAAGTTTCTGTAGCAGGGAGTTGGAAGTGCTGTTTTGGAATTTGGATTTGGAGGCTCCGTCTGTCCTTCCGTCCGTCAATCGGTCCGTGTGATCCGTCTTCCATTCCGTTTTCTGGCGTCAGGTGGAAGCGCCAGGTGGAAGACCGGGCCTTGGGAAGAAATCATTGTCTTGGTCAGTAGGCTGATGCGGAGCAAACGTAGGAGGACCCATTCTGGACACTGTGCCCATTCTACACCATGCGAGCTTGCCAGGGAGCTAAGGAATGGGCCCGTTATGGATACAACCACCGTTTGGGGAATAAATGGAATCCTCCTATTAAGTTACGCAGGTTGTTTGTTTTGTTTGTTTTTTACGTTGAGATTTCCCGAACTGTGCATCTCCCATTCGTGTGTTTGGTATCGTCAGAAAGCCCTCGGCAAGGAGGGGTGCACGGGCTTGGTTTCGTGGCATTCCGACCTATGATGTGAAAGTTATTGAATTTTGAAGTTTTTATGAATTAAAAAAATTAAAAAATTATTTTTTCCTTTCTTTTGACCTTGGCAACGGCATGGGGCACACTAGTTTGGGATGATGAGATGAAGGACAAGTGACATCATTGTCGTCGTAGTTAGTAGTAGTGTTACTCTTGAATGTGGAGATGTTGGTAAGGTAGAAGAATCAAATGTCAAAGATCAAAGAGAGGTTAAATGACACAAGAAATTTGAAGGTAAAAAGGACTTTTTTTTTCAAAAAAAAAAATTTAACGTCTTGACATATATACAATAAAGGTTCCTCTAAAGGGATATTTAAAACAAATTCCCAAAATTCAAATGTACAATACTCAAAATACAGAACTTTTCAAATTTTGTCATAAATGGACAATCTAGGGGTCAAGCTGACAAGTACTTAGTATGGCCTATAGAACATCCTTCTATGAAATGTCCTCTATGTAATCAAAACCATACATTTACATGCATATATATGTACTCTTCACTATGGTGTCTAAGACCACATATCAAAGTCCTATAAATAATAATAATAATAATAATAATAATAATAATAATAATAATAATGTATATGAATTGTGTTGCTACTAGACACCACTTGTCTTATACATATGAACTCTCACACACTTGAAGACAAAGCTCCTGATCTATCCACTCAAGTTCATGAATGCTAGCACATGAGAAGTCAAAATACCTGATTGCAAGGCCCTTTCACTAACTTCTTTTGCCATCATGCCCACCTCACTCTAATTGTGAAAGTGATGTAATACCACTTGTCTTACATACATGAACTCTAACACACTTGAAGACCAAGCTCCTAACTACACAATCCGTCAATCCCCTCACAATCATGAACATTGGCACACTTGACAACAAAGTATTTGTTTATGTAGTGGTCAATTCACAATCATAAGTATTGGTACACTTGAAGATAGATTACTTGACTACAAGGTCCCTTCTTTTCTTTTGCCATGCAATCACACATGCCTCACTCTAATTGGAAAAGGTTATGTATCATTGCTTCATAGCATAACAAGATTATTTTTGCTATAAAAATCTTATGGGATAGAAAAATATATTTTTTTGAAATGTTAAAATTTTGACTGTAATCTTATTTTCTTAGTGCTAAAATTTTCATCAATTTGACTATTTTTAATTTATTTGAGTGTTTTTTATGTAATTCAATTTTTTTATATGCAAAATAATATTGCTAATGACTATTGTTGGGTACAATAAAAGCCTTGTGGCACACTCGAAGAAAAAAACACTAGACTACAAATTTCCATTATGACTTTTGTCATGTTTAAAACACTAAATAACATCAAGCACGTAGCTACAACTAACAACTTATACATACTATTATATAAATACAAATTGGAATAAACATACAAAACCAATTGTCTAGATATCATTTTAATTTTAAATAATTGCAAAACTACAAATTGAGCACACTTTCACAAGGTTCCCTTCTAACATGCATATGTAATCTTGGCACAATTTGTTATTTACTTTAGGGACTTCATGTAAAAAATGCTTCAAATTTTTTTGAAGTATGTAGTTGAAAGTTAGAAGTTGTCGAATTAGAATTTTGATCTTCCATCTATTCATTGTTGCTTCATTACTTTCTTACACAAGACTAATCTTTTGGATGAGAATAGACTATCGTGAAACAAAAGTAAGATGATTCATTCTTGACATTTTTTCCTTTCCAAATATATTGACCATTTTATGTCATTTTATTCATTTTAGGCATTTTGTACTTTCTTAGTAGCTACATAGAATGGTAAACATGTATTCAACTATCATTTTTAAATAAATAATATTTGAGACATGATAGAATGATTAGTTAATTATTTAAGTGATCTGAGTAATTAATACAATAGAGATGATTTGTGGATGTTAGAATTAAATTGCAAAGAAAGGTTGGACAACAACTTTAGAAACTATGAAGGTATTTTAGTAGACTAAAACAGAAAATCTTGGCTTGTCACAAAGGTTTCTTTAGAGGAATCCAACAAGTTGTAGACAAACTCTCACATATAGGATGCTTAAATTATATATCCTCTTAAATTTCTCTATAGGCAATTCATGGATCAAACACTCTAATACCTATTGTGGATTAGAGAACATTTTTCTATAAATTACCTTCTATGCAACCTAAAACACATATATACATGGATACATGTGTTCCTAACTATGGTAAATTGATACTCTTAAATACAAAGTCTTCAGTCAACCATACACTCCCCTCACGCTCATAAATACTCACACATTTGAAGACAAAGTACCCAACTATTTGATCCATTCACGACTCTTATCATGTGATTATGCCTGGTGAATTTTTTTTTAATTTGGGCCAAATGCTTAGATGGCTACTTATTTAAGAATTCCATGTTTGATATAGCAATTAATTTGGTTTCTTTTCCTTTTTCCTTTTTTATTTTATGGCCTTCTAAAAAAACCTATAATCGAGAATAGTTGGCAATAAATATATATATCCTACCATCCAAGATTTGGCAACTAGCAATTTCAAAGCCCCTAATGAAAATGAATCAAAAAGATTAGATAGATCTATCTATCTATCTCTCTAACTTTGAAACAACAAGCATAATCAAGACTATAATTCAAATGTGATTCACATGAATTCCTAGAGGTGTTATGTTCAAAGGATTTCTAAGCATCTTGTAAATGGATTGGATGTCATTCTTTTCTCTAGCTTGCTTCTTCCCAAGTTGTTTGCCTACACGCACATCTTGGAGGACCTTTCATGCTATTGCTTAAGCCATTGCTTTCAACCTCATTTTTTTCTTACGTGCTCTCTCCTTTTTTGTAAGCACCTCTGCAGCCACTTATTCATTCCTCATTTCCTCTCAATACACACAAGATTACTGCCTTCCATTACACCATAAACAAAGAATACCATATTTGTTAAATTGCAAGAAAACCATATTTGTTAATTCTACACAAATCCTAAACTATAAGCTATGGCGTGCAAACTCAACCACCCATGCAAGGTATACACAAAAGTAAACAAGTGTAAACTATTGAAGCATTTTGTACAGATGGAAACAAGGAATCACTTAAAGCAAATTTGGTAAAAGGCAATTTAAGCGGGTAGACCAAGAACAAGCAAGGGACAAACAAGAAATCACTCATAGCAAATTAGGTGAAGAGATAATCTAAGTACGTAGACCAAGAGCAAGCAAGAGACAAATAAGGAATCACTCAAAGCAAATTAGGTAAAGAAGTAATTTAAACAAGGGACAAACCTCACTGTGAGAGAGAGTAAAGGCGATTTGTGAGGCAAGAGTGACATATAGTAGTGCTTATCACGAGAAATGTAGGCAATGGGATGCAAAAACATAACTCTTTCCATTTTGAGAAAATTAAAAGTCCCCACTCTTTGCAATACTTGCACCATGCACTTGCTTTCCACTCCACTCCCTTGCATTCAAGAATTGTGTGCAAATCCCATTAATTGGCATTGAAAACTAATGCTTCTTTACAACCTTTAGGCTACTAGCCTTCAACCATGAATATAATTATGGTGATAAGGTAGTACAAGAAAAATGCAAATTGGCTTCAATTCAATGGAAAGAAGAATCCATTTGGCTAGGTATTATTTAACTTAAGATCAAAATGGATGACACAACTATAAAGAAAGTATGCAATTTGGCAATTTTAAGACAAAGAGGGCTTAAGTTTGAACACTTTTAAGTGATCTCACCCTAAAATGTGGAGTCAAAGTTGAGAAAGGGTTTGGCAACACCAAAGGTTACGTACCCCTAACACATCCATTTAGCACTTTAACTCAAGACACGCTTTGCTATTTGGCTTTGAAGACCCTTTTAACACTAAAATTGTTCCAAAGCCAATAGTGAGAGATTTTCATTAATAGCAATTTGGCTAATAATATCCAAAAAAACTTGATTGTGCCCACTTAATTTTGATTGCACAAGCAACAAAAAGTTTATTATAGTACAACAAATTTCTCATAGTTGACAAAATATCACTAGTGACAAATATACTTTTAGATAATTGTAGATTTTGACTTTAATTTTGTATTTTGACTATCAAAATTTCCATCTATTTGACTATTTTTAATCTACCTTTAAAATATTTGAATGATTTTGGAAGACCAGTTGTTTCAAAGAAATCATTGTTGATAAAATAACATTTAAAAAAACATAAACATAACAAAATTTGAGAGGTTTGTAATTTGAACATCTTATATTTGAGAGTTTTTTAGAACCTTGTTGTATTTTTCTAGAAGAGGCTTCATTACAAATCAGGACAACTAATTTTGTCTACAAAAACACTTTTATAGCTTCTAAAAGTTCTTATCCAACTTTTCTTTGCCATTTAATTTTTCTACAATCATTTCTACCAATATACTAATACTACCTTAAGTATCCATCATTGAATCAATGATACCATTATCTCCAAATTATCTTTTATTCAAAAAACGTCAATGGTTGAATGCATGTCCATAAATTTTGTTTATGTTTTTTGAAATGTTCCAATTTGAATAAAATCTTGTTCCTACTTCATAGAGATATTCATCACTTAACCAATTTTTTTTTATCAATTGGAGTGTTTTTCCACCTAATCTTACATCTAATTTATTTTTTTCATCTAGTTTCAACTACAAAATATTATGAATATTAGCTCAAAAGGTACTATAGTGGTACACTTGGAGGGAAAATACTTGGCCACAAGGTCCCATCATGACTTTTGCCATATTTCTAAAGTGAATAACATTAACAACATTAATAACATAATTGATAAATAGTTCTTATACATATTGTTGTATAAGTACAAACTAGAAAAAATTCATCCAACACCAATAGACATTGGTCAACCATAATAAATAAACATACCAAACCAATTTCTTAAACATCATCTATATATATATACTTAGTAGTCTGAAATTGAACACTCTTATATTACTTCCCTTCTAACAAAGGGATGTAGTCTTAGCACAACTCAATGTTGGCCTTAGGGATTGAAAATGGGGCCCAATGTAAACCTTCTCTTAATTTTTGCCAACCTACCAACTTAGGTTAGAATTATCGTCTTTCTATTTTTTACAAGATTAATTGTATTTCGTTCAAGAATATTAGATAAGAAAGAGAAAGAACTCAACAACCATTCCAAGGAGGCATCTAATGCCCTACAATTGACCTCAAAGAATTAGGACAAATGACTCTTAGGCTAAGTGTCTTTGCTAAAAGAAAGACTTTGTTTATATTTTCATTTAGTTAGAAAGTAATGAAAGCAGTGAGGAAAGAAGAGAGGAGTGAGTAGAAAAGTTTGGTGTATAAAGGAAAAGATGAAAATTGGATATGACAATTAGAGTATTAGAGTGGTTATTGGGTAGATGGAGGAATTGTTTTAACCCTGAGGTATGATTTTCAATCATCTTCTACTTTTAGGCAAGCCCTTCCCAGTGCAATAATTGTTGTATTTTTGTGAAATTTATACTAGAGGTGTACTTCACTATTAACTTGATGCCTAAAAAATTTGAAATCAATCCAAGTCACAGTCAAGTTATGCCTCAAAAGGATTTTTTTTTAAATTACAAATAGTTTTGGACAATGAGGATAGAAGATCCCAATTGGTCTGAAATTTTTATACACATGATCCCATGATTTTGCCTTACAAGCGTTTGAAATAAATTTTCTTCATGTAGGCAATGTTTAAACCATAAAAAAAACAATTTGAAAGGCTTATAAAGCAAAACCACAAGCTCCTATGCCTTTCAACTTTTTAGATTATTTTAGCAAGATAATTGAGACCATGTACAAAAAATTTCAAACCAATTGGACCTATTTTAATATCATGGCTGTCCCAAATTGCCCATAACTAAAAAAAAGTGTCCTTTGGAGGCTTAACTTTTTAATTACAATTGGAATCAGCTTCAAATTTTCTCAACATCAAGCTAGTATTGGAACACACCTTTTGAAAAAGTTTTACAAAAATACAAAGTATAAATATTGCACCAAGGAAGTCCACCCCAAAGTGAGAAATGGCTTGAAATTACCCTCAAGGTTGTAAAGATTAAGGAGTGGGTTTAGAAGGCTAGTGGAAGGAGCCAATCAATGTTTTCTATTTCCTTTTTGTAAAGTAGAATGTAGGTGGTAGAAACATTGTATTTGATGGCAATGCTGTTAATTGATTTTAAAGTAGAAAAAATGACATGAGGTTTTCCTAGAGTGCAAGAAATATCTATGATATGAGCTATATTGTAACCAAGATACAATTAAAGATATTTCTTGTGCTCTCTTTAGAAGACATATTGGATGTAGTGGTTGCAATGTAGGGATTAAGGAATAGGTTTAGAAGGCCAATGGAAGGAGCTAGTCAGTGTTCACTATTTCTTTTTTGTACAATAGAAATGTAGGTGGACAACAATTGTATTTGATGGCAATATTGTTGAATTGTTTCCAAAGTAGGAAAAATGACACCATGTCCTCTTAGAGCACACAAAATGGCCATGACTACCGCAATGTTGTTGAATTGTTTCCAAAGTAGGAAAAATGACACCATGTCCTCTTAGAGCACACGAAATGGCCGTGACTACCGTAATATTATAATCAGGATATAATAAGGATATTTCTTGCGCTCTCTTCAAGAGACCTATCGGTAGTAGTGGTTGCAATGTCCCAATCCATGCATGATGCATTCAATCAATCACATACCATAGATTTTGGGGGCCAAATTAGTCCTCTCCTCACTTCTCAAATTTTAGCACATTTCGTCCCAACTTGTACCCACATGTGCCTCTCTTACTTTACTTTCCAAACTTTTCACATACAAAGTCAGTAGTTAAGTCAGTCAGCAGGTGCAGTGGCATGTCACTTCCCTACAAAGCAACGGGGCGAGATGGGTATTAAATAAGTGCTTAAGTTACAACTGTACTGACTGGCAGTTTGCTGGCGTTTGCTCAGTGGTCCGACATCTGTCCTGTGGTCACGGTCATGCATGTCTTTATGGACAGTAAGTTTTGGCCAATTTTGTACAGTCAGTAAAAAGGTCGCGTAGTCACTTTGTTTTTTTGGCCATCAGTATCGACCCATTTCAATCACCAGCTGATCATGGAAGCTTGCCATGAAATATCTGCGTACTACTGCATGACCCAACACTACATTCATCCACGCACCATTGTTCACTACATTCATCCACATTCCATTGTTTACCAATGAAGCGTCCCTTTTGCATCTTTAAAAAACAGGGAACTCTTACAATGGAAAAATGGATCCTACACTATTTTTTAGCTAACCCCAATCCTTGAATTAACACAGAAAAAAACAAAAAGACCAGAGGGTACTAAATAACATACGGAGAGCCAACCTATTTTTGATTAGGGACCTATTCTTATTATACAAGCTACTTTCTTTCCAATCAAGAGGAAAAAATATGAGATTAATTATTGTACAATTTCCAATACAGTCGTGGTGCATTATGATTGGATGTAGTTTTAGTCCATTTTGCAACCAACTTGTGGTTGGAAATAGGAAGATCTACATGACAAGAATAGGTCCAACAAAATCTTCAACTAAAAAAATGTATAGTGATTATGTTTTGAGAAATGAAATTGTGAAAAATGATGGAATCCTTTTAAATTCTATTTTCATACATGAAAAAATATCTCCACTCAAGAAAACATGTGCTCTAGATATGCGTAATTATTAAAGTGGTGAGAAATGGGTTGACTCCTTAGTGGAGAATTCACTTGGTGGTCTTATGGTCCTTTAGAGATTAATTGGTGAGTCCGTCCCCAATATCTACTAAAGCATAATACCTTCTCCATATGGAGAGGACCTCACTGCTGGCCATTGTTTGGGTATGCAATTTTATGGTACTCATGACAATAAACATGCTCCACCAATGGTGGACCCAAAAAAACATTTTCTTACCACGACCAATAAAACTACCTCACAAGCACATGAGTGTATGCATGCTGCTTTTCACCTGCTTTGGTAATAAAAAGTAGTCTTTTTTTTTTTCCATTGAAACTTGAAAGTCAGTCCTTTCAGGTTGGGTGATGCCCATACTTGACATCAATGTCCCACTTCATTTTTCTCCGTCATTTGCTTTTGGTCAAAATTAGGAATGAAAATGATGGGCTTTCAGTCATATTTTGAAAGGACTAAGTTACATACTTATAGCAATGAACATGGTATGTTGTAAAATATAGTGACACTGAAAAACATATTCTTTGGGGACCAGGGTGATCTCACTTGTCCTTGAGGGAAAATGCTGAGTTTTTATTTATTTCCCATGCATGATACACTTTGCAAATTTTGAATTCATATTTGCAATCAGAGGGCCCAAATTAGCTTGGGGAGGTGTAGAAGATAAATGAATCAAGCACAAAATAGGGAGGCTATTTTTTTTAACGTGCCCCCTTGAATTGACTTCAGGGGATGAGTGAGGGGGCTAGTTCATCCTAGCCTTCTTTAGAGGGGTAAATTTTTGGTACAAAAAGGTGGAAAAGTGAAACAACTACGAAATAGTTTGAAACATCTAAGATTTTAGTTAATATGTTTGTGTTGTTGCATGGGGAGGCATCCTATGGTAGCAAAATGTACAATTTTTGGTTATAATATCCTAAAGTTTTGTGATGTTTTGAGGCTCAAAATGGCTTCATTATATTTGTATCCAAAGCAAGGTTAAGATATTAATCTTTGTATATTCTTAAACATATTCAACTATGGGATGTTTAATCCCTGAAGGACAATTATTTGTTGAACCGGCATTTAAATGTTTGAATAGATTCCTACAATGTCAATTTTGATTGGATGTTTGTGAAATTTTGATTCAAGGTGTATACACTAACCACTTGGGGGTAGAGGAGAATTTTTTTTTGGATCAAATTTCCATGTGAAAAATTATATTGCCCCCCCAAATCATGTAGTTTAGACAATTAACTCCAACAAGTTTTAGGCATCTTTTGCTAAAACCCTCATCCACTCTTGAAATTTGGCATGTATATAAGTAATATGATATGGCATGAAATTATAAAAAAATTATGAATTTTCTAAAATAAAACTCTAAAAGTAGTCAATCTTTGCTAACTATGTTGAGGCAACTTTGAAAAGAAAAAAAATATTCTTCTAACTTTAAAGGCTAGGATCTTGCAATCTATGAAGTCAAATCATTTTGAAATTTGTTCCTCATGCTCTAAATGTTTGGCTCCCTTTTCTCATAGTTTAGATTTCAAAATGTCAAACTTTATAGTGTACAAGAAATCATCCTAATTGACTAGTGTATCATTGCATCACCTAATTTTTTGTATTGGAGGGTAAGTTAAAGTAAGGTAAACCCCTTATTTGCATCTGAAATTTTGTATGAGTGTATTCCAAAAGATGATCTAATGATTGGTGTAAATTCTTGTTTTTGTGTAGAAAAAATTCAATTCAAGAGGGATCAAAGATTGTCATTTGTATCTAATAGGGTAAAAGAAATTCTATTCAATCTTCAAATCTTCAAATCCACACTTCAAATGGCTCAATTTTTTTTCCTATATTGACATAATGGTTTGCCACACTTTTTTAACTTTAGAGCTCAAAAATAAAGTTAAAATTTTCAATTTTGACCAATGCATCCAAAATTGGTAATTTTTACAATTTTTCTTGAAAAATACCCTTTGCCAATTAGAAGTTAAGCTAATTTGTCCAAGCACATCTTCCTCAAATTTTAGAGTGAAGATCCCTACTAATTGCAAGTTCCATAGTGTGCCTAAATTTAAAAAATATTTTCTCTAACCCTTCCCAAAGTGAAATTTTGTCCTTTAACATTTTTAGAAACAAACATGTGTGTTCCATAAACTATGTATTCTAATCCATATGTTAAAAAATGGTTTGTGAATAATTGAAAAAAATCAATTAAAAAAAATTTCACATTTATTTATTTTAAATGTGTAAAGCAAAAGCCAAAAGGTGATGTTGGATGAAAGAAAAATTGAACTTGCAAACACCTTTGACAAAAAATCATCAATTGTAAATCTCAATGGTAAGAGTGTTGAAGTAAACAACATGTACCCTACATTTTTATTTATTTTTGGAATTTAAAAAAAATGAGTTCAATAAAAACACTTTATAAGATGGTTAAAATGTTTTGGTAAATGTATCAATCTATAACACCAAATAAAATGAATTATTCTATTTTTTGAAAATATTTTTTGTTGCCCTTTTTGATATGAAAATTTTATAATTTTTGTGATTTTGTAATACTTATACAAATGAAGGGAAACAAAGCTTTATATGTAGAGTACAATGATTAGGATTCATTTTTTAAAATGTAGGCAAAAATTCAAAATCATGACACTTAGCTACATTTGTACCTATATTTACTGATGACAAAGTATAAACAATGACAACTATAATCATAAGATCTTAATCTTGACTTCATGTAAAATACAGATACAAAGTTTCAAACTCAAATTCTCTACCATTTACAAGATCTACCAACTCAAAGTAGAATTCTTTTTTTCCAAATGTATGCCTACAAGGGTACTTCAATTACCAAATTCAATGAGATTTTGAAGATGTAGAATTCAATTTTCATTTTCTAATAGCATGTAAATGCTAGGGTTAGAATCTAGCAAGCCAAAAATTAGAACTGAAATCCAATTTCTAAAAGATTTAAGCACCTTGCATTACTTTAATCTCACTAAAATGAATAAGACATCTCAAAACATCCATAAAATTATCAAAGTTTCAAAAGGCCTATTTCTACAATCCCAATAGAAAATTGTTGTATTTTAGCATCAAAAAGTGGGAAGAAAAGAATTGAAAAAAAACTTTAAGACACAATTTTTATGGCCTATAAGATGATTTTTTTATACCATTGTCCTTAGGAAAGAATTAACTCTCAAGTGTCAAAAAAACTTCCAAGTGGCAATTCTTCATGAAACCTTCATTAGTTGCAAAATTTGATTTTTTGAGACCAAATCACTCAATAATTCATTTAAACTTGCATACCCAAGCCAAATATACTTTTGAATTTATATAGAAAAGCGAGCATCCAAAAATATAAATTTTATAGGCAATTAAGTCAAAAGCCAAATAGTACATTAGAGGAGATTTAGGGGGCTGGAGGGCCGTTTAAGGCCTATTCCCTTGACGTTGTTTCCCTAGCAGATCGGAAACAACCGTTGTCAATTTGTTTGTTTTTGAAAAAAAAAAAATCTTTTTTGAAAAATTCACAATGCAAAAAAACATAAAGTAAAATTTAAATTTAAAAATAAATAAAAATTGGTGAAGTAGCAGTCACCATGCCACATTTGGCAACACTTGCAAGCTATTGCCAGGTTGTTTCTTCAATGTTGACAACCTAAGTAATTCGCAGCCCTCCAATACAACTAAAAATCTTCTAATGAGTAGTTAACCAAAACCTCAAAAAACTCAATTTGGCTAGAAGGAATTTTAAGGGCTTACAAAAATGATTTCCTTTACATTAACCCTAAACGACCAAATTTTCAAATTTAAAACAAAAATGAATGTTCACATGTCTTGAATATATAAAATATTTGTTTTTTTCATCCACCTAAGTATTCATAGACTCTTATATTAATTCTTTGACATTTTATACAATATAGATATATACAAATCTTTTTTGTGTTTCTATTGTACTTGGGCTAAGAATAAATGCAAATTTAAAAACTAACTTTTCAATTCAAAAAATGACTCTTTATAAACAACTTCAATAAATAAGTAAATGAAAAATCTTAAAATTTTACCATATTTAGAACTTAGCATTTTTCACTCAAAGAAAAAAATCTTGGAAAAATTACAAATGTTTAATTTATTGCCAATTTCATAAAATAAAATTCAATTTTTGGTTTCAAATTTGATTAAAAAAATATTAGTTGGTTGGCAATAGTTGATTTAAGCATATTGATACAATATAAAGATTATGTTTTATAAAAATTTTACTTCAAAGTTACATTCTATAAAATGTTTCTACAATTTTGGAAATTTGGACTATTTTTGATTTCCAAAGGGTTAATATAGAGAAGAAGAAAACAATCACAAGGATATTTTTGTTTGGGACAATATAAAAACATCTTATCATGAAAGAGATTGATATTATTGATTTGCTATTGTATCACCTTTATATATATATATATATATATATATATATATATATATATATATATATATATATATATATATATATATAATCAATTCTATAAATGAAATTAATAAATTTAATAACCTTATTTTAAAATTTTATATGCATGATTCAAAAATAGATGTAAATTGGATTATTTTTCAAATCATAGTATTTGAAAAGGGAAAAAAAGAAATTTTGGAGGATGGTGGTAAAAGATACACATTAAAATGGTATTACAAAATGGATTTAATTATTTCAAAATTAAGATCTATATCTTTGAATTCTTTTAAACAATTGAAATTAGTAAAGAATAAAGCTATGTATTTTACTTCCTTATTTGATAGCCTTAATGGAACAAGAATCTTGAATTTTTCTTAAAATTGCATTACTAGTGTTGATTGTTGATTTTTATAACCACTAGTTTTGTGCCCCTTTGAATTTGTCTTTGCACTAAATAACTCTTACCCCATCGATAATAAATTCCATTAATAACCTACTTATAGATTAAAAATTGGTTAACAAAAAACACCCAACAAAACAAAGTACATGATGAAGACATTGATAAGTCTTATATCATTTTTTACCTTGGAATTTACTTCAAATGGACTTTATAAATGAGAGTAATGGGATGGAAAATAGTTCACCCTACTAAATTAATCGTTCCCTTATAAATTCATATTTTCAATCAAATCAAGGTGTTAGACATATACAAAGAAAAATATAGAACAATTGAAAGATCAAAAATCAATTCATCCTAGTATATCACATTATTGGAGGCTTTACAATGTTAGAAGCTACATGTGAAGAAGTTATAATAAGACCTAACTTATTAAATTTCCTTGCTAATGCTACAAAGACACAACTTCTAGTAGCGAAAGGAGGAGGCTTTACAATGCAAGAGTCACTAGTAGTGTAAGAGACTTTACAATGTTAGAAGGATGCATTATTAATCAAAGGAGCCAAAGTGATCACGGACTATTGACATTTTTTGAGTCTTTAGACACAAAATCCTTTACATTTTCTAGATTTGAGATTAAAAAATCATCATAATCTTTAGATTTTAGTGCTTATTTAAGCATTGTCAATATCCATGTTTTAGTCCTTTTTGATTGAGTACTAAAATTCAATGAAATTTATAGAAATTTTAGGATATGAAAGATTGTACAATAAATACAATAGTTGATTTATGTTCAATTATAAATTTGGTTCATAATATAATTCATTAGTAAAGCATGATAATCTAGAAAATTAACTTCTAAAGGACCAAGCTACATTTTTTGACAATATAGTGATTTTAGGCATTTCACTATGAATGGAATTTTTCTTCTTTTTCTTTGAAATTTTCATGCAACATCTACCTAAGGAATAGCTTTAAGGCCCAACAATTTTCATAACTTTGACTGCATAGTTCAAAAGTTATTGCAGGATATGTCATTTTCAATGCTCGATGGGCAACCCAAAAATTTCCTAAAAAATCACTTTTATCAAAAATAAAAATTTGAAATTGGTTTTCTAGATTTTTATGTACTTGAAAAGCTTTGAATAATTCCATTTTGAGTCATGAGATGAAAGTTATGAGGTGCTCTAGTTTGTAGGCAGTTATGGATTCCCTATTCTAAATAAACTTTGGAGTCCTTTATTTAACTCAATTTTTAACATTTTTTTTGAAAAAATAAGAGCATATGATGTCAATTGTTTATTAATATATTAGAACCGTTGGAATTGTCATTTTCAATATTATAATTAAATTCTTAACAATTTAGTGTTTTGAATCATTCTCTATTTCTTTCCACTTACTATTTTTTCCTTGTATATTGTGCAATTCCAAATTATTTAAAAAAAATTCAAGCATGTAGCCAAATTGACTTGAAGAAAGAATCCAAATAAGCACCACCATTTTGGACATTTTTTTATACAAATGTGACCTTTTCAAGTCCAATTACCTATTTTTTGCACAGCCAAAAAAAGGTTTTGTCAATTCAAATGTTAATATCTTGCAATCTACAAAGTGGAAATTTATGAAATTTTTTCCACATCTTCTCAAACTAGCATACTACAAGATCCCATAGTAACATGTGTCCTAAAATGTTTTTCTTCTAAAATTTGGTACTTGTATTAGAAATGGCAGTTTTGGAGTGTTTTTGGTGAAAAATAGTCTTTGACCTTTAGGGGTTAAGGGTTGCCAACCTTTTAGTTTTTTTTTAGAATGTGCATGAATTTAAAAGCTACATTGGAAGAACTTTGGCTATAATCTAAATTTTTAAATATGCCATCTTGTGCTACAAAAATAGAGCCTCTAATAGCTTAATTGCTTGTTAATTTGTAGAATAAAAGTTAAATACCTATCTTGCATTTGAAGTAAGTTCTCAATTTCAACAAATGGTGGAAACTAAATTTGGATCCTACAGTATATTATAGATTACCTTACATAAACACTCATGGAATACAAAGTAAGGTAGGAAGTCCTTAAGTCTATGGATCTCATAGTTGTTTTGGTGAGAACAAGAATATGGACAAAAATTTTAGTAGATGTGGGATGGTTGAAGACAAAGGAACTAGAGTGGAGAAAGTGAATGTACATAATCATGATAGAAAATAAATGGGCAATAAATTAGGATGATCTATAATTGATATTGGAAGAATTTAGTTTCATGATAGTATATATAGTGTCATTGACAACAATGTATCAATAATGTGCAAATGTAGATTTGTAATACTAGCAACCTCATAAAAGATTCACTTTGAAAACCTTTAGATTCAATAGACATTGCTTTCATGATTCATATAAAATAATAAGCATTCAAAAAACACCTTCAATATATAAAAATACATGCTTTATATGAAAATCACTTGACATGAGCATATGGAGAATCTTTTACTTGACATTAATACAAGTTCAATTGTGCTTCTTTGATGAATGATTAATCATTACACATGGGTAGTTGAAGTCTACATCCACAACAAAAGATGGAAAAGATTCAAATATGCATATAATTGACTACAATACATGAAAAATATTGTAAACATTACTAAATATAATTTTGTATGCCATATATTTTTTATGACAACCTTCTTTTCCAAAAGTGCTAGTCTACTTATGCCATCTTTGAATTTGTTCTTCTTCCAAGATGTTGACAGTATTTTTCAAGACTCAAAAAGAACACATCATTTGCATATCCCTCCATCCATTATTTAGGGGTTGGCAAACAAGTCCATGTTTAAACACAAATAATTATTGCACGTGCACAATTATATTTTTCAATCTAATTGTTTCCATTCATTCTCTACCAAATAAATTAGTAACCTCGATTCTCTAACTTACTCCCAATTTCTCTCAAATCAAAAGTCATTTATGTCTTTCACACTACATGAACCAATTTTTGTTTCCTTGGGCTTAAAAATATTACTAAAGTACCAAAGTTTAAAAAGGGCCTTCTAATAGAGGGGTAAACATAATTATTGGAATTTTTCCGGAATGTACTAAATGGAGAATATAACACTTCACAATTCTATGCCATTTCAACTTCTAAAATTCATAACCAATTCCACAAAAGTTTGGAAAATGAAAAGGCTTGGATTCAATTCTATTTCTATTTATTTATTAAGGAAAGTTTATAGAAAAACATTTCAAAAAGTTATGCTTCCCCCAAAATGCGACTAGTTAGTAAATGGTCTCTCTATGAAAAGCAGGGTTGACGAATGTCAACGTCCGCTCCAAAATAGCGTCCGTTTTCCGGACGTTCGGACGCACGGACGCTAGCGGACGCAGCGTCTCGACCGCCGTTGGAAAGTGGACAGGCGGAGCGGGGCGGATGCCCAGATCATGCGGACCAGATCAGTCCGCACGTCGATCGGACGGCCGTAATTGGACGGACGGACGGGGGACAGGCGGACGCTGAGTCCGCCGGGACGCGAATGTCAGCGGACGCTGCGGACACAGCGTCCGCGTCCGGACGTCGTGTCAACCCTGATGAAAAGTAATGAAATTTATGGTGAATTTTGCCAAAATTTTACTTGGATCTGGAAGTGACTACTAATATATCAGAAAAAAAGATTTGTGGGGGATGAATTCACAAAAACCATCTCCAAGACATATCAAATTTGTCAAATTTTGGATAAAATTTACTAATTTAGATAATACATACAAAAAAATATGTACCTATGGAACAGATGGATGTCAGAATACACAATGATTGTTCTAATTGATGTGCGGCCCAAGATCTAGGTCACTCTACTAAAAAGAAAATAGAATTTAAATGTTGTTCATGGACTTCAACAATGCCAATGGAATCATAGCATTGTTAACTAGCCTACACTATTCCTCCTTGGAGATTGGGATAATCCCTCCCAAGATTCCAATGAGTGAATTTAGTTTAATTTGCATAGAATCATTGGCTCATCGGAAAGAGATGTGAATTTGCATGATGGTGAAGATTGGAGAAATTCAATGGATTGAGAAGTTGCATGCTCAAGGCTTCAGATTTAGGGAGCAAAAGCAAGACTCAAGCTTTGGTTAAACCTTAAACAATGACGCAGCCAAAAAGTGTTGGATGGATGATTTAATTGTTCACTGTAGAAATAAATAATACACCTATTGATTCAATAATTCAAGCATTTTGGTGACTACTTTGGTCATGGAGGTTGCATCCTTTAAGGGATAATAATATTTTAAGTAGGATTAGTAAGCATTAGAGAAATTCTCAACCCTATGGAGGGCTGCTCCAAAGTAACCAAATTGGTCTATTAATCACTTGACAATTAGTAGGGGCATCTAGCTGCAATGCATTTTCAAAGTGAATTTCATGGGGAATTTTGCAAAAGATGTTAAGACTCTAGTAATGAAGTCAATTTGATAATCCACCGCATGAGCATACAAGGTGATTAATTGGCAAATTAATAAAATTTAATGAAATTAAGCAAAACAAAGTAAATTTTCTAACTAGTTGCCAAAAAAATTAGAGAATTCATACATTTTTCAACTAGCTTCTAACTAAGGTCACTTAGAATAAAAAGTTTGAAATGGAGAGGAAAAGCTATTTATACAAGTAGACTAGTAGTAGGTAAAACAATGGATGTGGGATATATAAATAAATATTAATAAGAGTACATCTGCTTATAGTTAAGTCAAAAGCATAAATTGTATTCAAAGTCGAATTTCAAACCCCATTTAGGCATAGTAGAATGATTTTTTTCAAAAAAATTTGAACTTAATAAAGTTGAATAATCAAGTTAGTTTTCATCTCCAAAAATACGTTTGGATTTTAAAGTGTTAAATAAAAAGTTATGGACAAAATTCGGAGAGGGTGTTTAAAAATGTCAAAAAAAAAAATTCCCTTTCAACACCTTTTAGAATTTTGTCCATAACTTTTTATTGGAGTCTATAAACCTCAAACAGATTTCTGTAGATGAATACTATGTTGATTCTTCAACTTTTTTTAGTTCAAAGTTTAAAAAAAATCATTCTACTATGCCTAAATGGGGTCTAAAATTCGATTTCAAATATAATTACTGCATTTGACAATGAGTGATCTACCTTCTAAATATCTTGTACACCCTTTGAAGATTCACCATGGACAATTGATTTCTTTATAAGAACAAACTCTTCACCCTTCATTTTCACCACTTGTCAATGAATTAAGTCTATCATGATGCCATCAAAAAATCACTTTATGGTAGATGTCACTAGACTAATTTTGACTTTCTTTTTTCATAACTTGATTTGATTACAAGGTATGCAATAATTAGGATTAAGATGCATTACAATACTTAAACCTTGAATATTTTACCCTTCATATTTGGAATTTGAACCATTGAGGGTCATCAGAGTATCAGACATTGCTAGAGTCATTGGACATCGCAACTTTAGATGAGCAACTATAGGGAAAAAAACAAATTTGTAAGCAAAATTATATGTAATCATAATGTTCTTTCAATTGCTTTGAAGTAGCCCTTCAGAGGGTTAAGAATTTCTTTAATCCTTGAACACCTAAACGGACATTTTGGATCTGATGGATGACATGAAATCAAATTGTGTAGGATAGAAGTGCAACTATTCATCATCAAAATTTGTTTTGGAAAGGGAAGATCTTTTACAATACTTTGGAGGCTAGTGATTCACATGGTAATAGAAAAGGGTGATTTTGAGGGTCAGCCCTTTGACGCTTAAGGGTTTATGTAGGTTTCCAAGTGAGAATCACTGCAGATAACTCCATTTCCTTACCCATCTCTGAGCTCCCTGATTCCAGGAGGAGTAAACACATTTTGTAGTAGATCCCGTGTGCAGCATGCAATTCAGTTCCATTACTTAGTCTTGGTAGTCTCCCTAGCTACGTAATGTACAGTCCGTCGGTCCGTCCGTCCCAGAATTGGAATTTCGTGGAAAACCGCGCAATGATCTCTACATGACCAGGACTGAATGATTAAGTTAGTTGGGTGTTGGACATTCCCTACTGCGGAGGCCGAAAGTGTGCAACAGTGCACTGCATCGATCAACAGTTTAATGCTTAGATCAGAATATAAGTTACTTAAGGGACTGTAGGGACTGTAGGGACTAGGGACTCCTGGAAAAGGGCTGTCGACAAGTTGCCTAGTGGCCCGTGAGAGTCACGCTCTCCTGGACTTCGGCATGGGCAGAAAGCCTTGAATATCTGGAAGTTCTGGCTTTTAAGAGCCTCCTAACATGCTGGGTGGGTGGGCAAAACCACTGTTGCGACTTGCCCGACCCGGTGGGTAACCCAGCATGCGAAACACTTTTATGTGAATATCGGGGTCCACCGGGTGACCTGCATAATTCCGTCGTCGCTTTGTCGCCTTGCTTGCTTGGGTCCCTGCCCTGCCTGTTCACCTTCTGTTGCAGGTAGGACAGGGAAATCCAAAACAGCAACTTTTTTAGTCTAATGAGAGCACTTGACCGATATTGGTGGAGAGTTCGAATAGTCGCAAACGGCTCCCGATTCTGCCCATTCATCGGAGGGAACCTCTCCCCGGGTGACGCACCAGAGCTCACTCACATGCTCATCGGTGCTCATGGGCAGAATTTTTGGACACTAGCGGCTGGGCTGCCCCGAAGCAGCATGTAAGCTCACCCTAAGGGATGAGGCTATCAATCTAGACAGGTTGCAGGTAATTAAGGTATGAGGCTATCAATCCTCCTACGCAACAGGACTGTATGTACAACACGACACGGATTCTATATTCCCTCTGTCAGTGCATGTGTCCCTGCCTCGGGACTCACGCTGTTTCTTATAAGTTGTTTCTTGAAAGTATGTTATGCTGTTCCGGTCGGTGCTGAAACGACATTGGGCCTGCAGATTCAAAGTCAAACTCCGCATTGCGCTTGCAGTTCTTCTTCCTTCTGTTTGGATGCTTTGGAATGCAATGCAACCAATTGCAACTTTGCAAGCCAGGGGTCAGTGGTGTACACCCGGCACAACATTCTGAACTCCCGCCTCTGACTGTCGTCACAACAAGCACGGATCATCCGCCGTCAATGATAAAATAATGAGACTTCGGTGTCAATTCGAACTAACCCCCCCGCCCCTTTCATATTCAGAAATAGTTTTTAGTTTTCTTTTCTCCCTCTGCCCAACTGCGGTAGGTAGCTCTGGGGAAATCAATGGCAGACACTGAGGGCCGCTTCACATTCACACATGGGCCCAAGGTTGAGAGTCCGTTGGCCTCCACCAATCAAATTTAAGAAAACCCCTACTTTGGCCTCTCAACCCTTCACACAAGGCGGCACAATCCAAAGTCCGTTGCCCTACAAAGTGCCTACCTGGAAGCCTAGCTCCTACATGGCAATGGCGTCACGACGAACTCTCAACTAAAGTTCGGGTCGCCACTTTGTGGCGACCCAAACTTTGGTCGAGAGTCTGTCAAATTGCTCATTTATTGCCCATTTATTGCCCATTTTTTTGAACTCTTGCCCAAAGTTTGGCCATGAACTCCTATGGCCTCTCGACTTGGTCGCCCCATGTGTGAAGTGCCCTTGAGCTAACCATATAAAGGAGAAATACAAATTTATGGTTAAAGTTGCCCACTCAAACATTTGAATTTTTTTGGTAGATACAGAAAATAAGAACAATTGAATGGCAATTTTTTCAGTGAATTTCTAACTTTGATTGTATGTAATATGGTTTTTTGAATGCAAACGTGCATAGGTCGCTATATATGTACATAGATAGTAGTAGTCATCACTTGGATTGTGCTTGGAAAATGAAAAATTCTACGGTAGGAATAATAAAACATCAAATTGGTTTTGTTGGTTGCAATGTAGTTTTCTTCTAGTGTAAGAACCTATTACTATAATACAATGAAAATGATAAAATCTTAGTTGGTGAAAGCTTGTGCTTGGTAGGTGATGAAGTTGGCTATATCGGGGGTTGGGGGTTGGAGGGGCTTAATTCTTGGAAACAAATGATTGTGATGAATGAATGGTTGTAATTTTGTGGCTCCTACAACCAAAAACAAGGAAGTGATATGGCATCAATTTTGAATGTGCAACTTGAAATGGAAAAATAAAACAAAATACCAACAAAAAGATTCAACAAAATATTAAAAAGGTTTGCACTTATGTAGGGAATTGGATCCCATTCATTATTCAAATGCACCACAAGTTGCCTCCTCATAAGGATTAGCAACAATATTGTTAGTATTCACACAAGGGTTCAATTCAAATTGAATTCTAAAAGACTAACACATGCGAACAATTGAGCATGAACAAGGAAAGGTTTAAGGTTTAGGATATTAACCCCTAAAGGTTTTTGACTATGTTTTCACCAAAAACGCTTTAAAATTGCCATTTCTAGTGCAAGTATCCAATTTTTGAAAAAAAACATTCTTAAGCACTAGTAACTGTAGTATCTTGTAGTAAACTAATTTGAAAATATGAGGTAAAAATTTCAAAAAATTTCACCGTGTTGATTGCAAGATATTAGTGTTTGAATTTACAAAAATCCTTTTTTTTTCCCTACAAAAATCTGGATAGTTGCACTTCACAAGGTCACATTTGCATGAAAAAATGTCTAAAATGGTGGTTACTCTTTGAATTCATTCTTCAAAGCAATTTGGCTACATGCTTGAAAATGTTTAAATCATCTGAAATTGTGCAACATGTAAGAAAAAAATAGTAAGTAGAATGAAGTAGAAAATGATTCAAAGTACTAAGTTGTTAATAATTTCTTTATGGAATTGAAAAATGCCAATCCCAATGGTTGCAATATTTTTATAAAAAATGTACACCTAAAATTTTATTTTTTTTCAAAAATATTTAAAATTGAATAAAATAAAAGGCTTCAAAGTTTGTTTTGGAGTAGAGATTCTATAACTATCTACAAATTACCCTAAACTAAAATATCTCATAACTTTTGATTCATCCATCCAAATAGAACGTTTCAAAGCTTTTCATATAGATATAAATCTAAAGAATCAATTTCAAATTTCAATTTTTGAAAAAAAAGATTTTTGAAGAATTTTTTTTGTTGCCTGGGTTGCCCACTAAGCACTGAAAATCACAATTCTTACAATAACTTTTTAGCCATGTAGTCAAAAGTTATAAAAATTGTTGGGCCTCAAAGCTATTCCTCGAGCACATGTCATGTTAAAATTTCAAAGAAAAATAAATAAAAACTCCATTTGTAGTAAGCTGCCCAGGGTTGACGAATCTCAACATCCGCCCCAAAATAGCGTCCGTTTTCCGGACGTCCGGACGTCCGGACACACGGACGCTAGCGGACGCAGCGTCCCGACCGCCGTCGGAAAGCGGACGGGTGGGGCGGACGAACGGGGCGGACGGCCCGAGGCGGACGCCCAAATTGTGCGGACCAGATCAGTCCGCGCGTCAATCGGGCGAACGGGCGGACGTTGCGTCCGCCGGACCGCGAATGTCAGCGGACGCTGCGGACATAGCGTCCGCGTCCAGACGTCGTGTCAACCCTGAAGCTGCCCTGCCTGCTCCAAATCGCTAAGTTGCCAAAAATGGGGTTTAGGGCTTTAGGAGTTAAAAATTCCATGACTTGATGACTTAATGAAAAAAAGGCCTTTAACTCTTGTCTTTTGAATAACCTTGCCCCTTCAATCTTGACTTGTTCTTCATGCATGCAATACTTTATGAAATAATAGAATCCTAATCTTTATGATAAACTCTATACCTAGGCCCTACTTCTCTCCAAACTCTGAACTTCATGAAAAGGTAATATCCCAAGTTCCAAAACTTATTATTATATTAACTTGAACATTAAAAGCCCTAAGTAATTGGTTAAACATTGTTGGTTCTTGTTTGTGATGAAGTGCAACTTTAATACTAAAACAATATTCATCTTCAATAAAACCAATTTCTACAAGTTTTAAGCACTCAAAAAAGCTAAAGCACAAGACTTTAGAGGTAGGAATTGCCCTTTAAATGTGAGTTAAAGAATTTTGATTAAGTGGCTTCTACATAGCATTTGTTGCATGAATTAGTCTTCATTGTGAGCTTAAATAAATTTTGTTGGGCCACTAAAAGAAGGGTTGATAACAAAATTGAGAAGAATATTGATTTAGCTCTTTTCACTACTGAATTTACAAGTTTTGACCATCCCATAATGCTCCTTCAACACTACCAAGTGTTGCAAAAAGTATATATCTACCCTAAATTGCAACCTATATTAGGGATTCAAAATCCCCAAAGCATCTATCAATTCATGGGAAGAAATTATGATTGTAACACTTGCATGAGGAGCTCCGCTACATGTATATTGCCACAAGTTCAAGAAGACCCCTTCATTAGAATAAAAAATCTTGAAATGCAATTAGAAAGTAAAAATACAATTTTAATGCAAATGAAAAAACCAAGGATTGAAACCAAAAAGCCAACTAAAATCAAAGTTAAAGTAAGCACATAAGAAGAACTTTATTGGAGTTGCATTGCAATTTTTGCAAAGAAGACCCCTCAATAGAATTAAAAAAATATGGTATGGAACTACAAAGTTCAATCAAATTGCAAGTCATTAGAAAACAAATGTGGTAGATTGCAATTTTTTTTTCATTTATTGTTATTTTTCATTTATTTCATGTTTTTGTTGTATTTGCATTATTGGCCAGAGTCACATGGCTCTCTTGAGGCCACATTTTTTCTATTGCGAAATTGAAAATAAATAAAAAAGAAAGGATTGAAACCAAATAATAAATCTAAATAAAATAAAATATACAAGAGACTACAAGAGAAAGGGGTATTTTAAATGAGCTTTTAAATATAGTCCTAGACATAAGATTATAAATAATGACCTTTAAGTAGATTTTCATCAAAATTTGACTAGAAATATATGTAATTCGTGTGAAATTTTGCTGAAAATCTACTTAAGGGTCATTACTTATAATCTTTTGTCTATAATTATATTTAACCCCTAAATGCCCAAATTGCATTTTTTGGCAACATATAAAATCTAGGCAGTTCACTATGAATAGAGTTTTTATTTTTTTTGCTAAAATTTTAATACATTTGCCCAAGGAGTAGCTTTAAGGCCCAACAGTTTTTATAAATTTTGACTTCATGGTTAAAAAGTTATTATATGATATGTACTTTTCATTGCTTGACAAGCAGCTTGGGCAGCAAAAAAAAACTTTTTTTTAAATTATTTTTTTTAGAAGTTAAAATTTGAAATTGATTCTTTAGATTTATATATACTTGAAAAGTTTTGAATCATTCCATTTTGATCAATGAGTCAAAAGTTATGAGGAAATTTAGTTTGTGGGAGTTTGTGGGTTGTTATTGAATCTCTACTCTAAGACAAACTTTGAAGTCCTTTATATACCTCAATTTTAAATGTTTTGGGAAAAAAATAAAAACATTGGGTGTAGATTTTTTTATTACAACCATTGATATTGGCATTTTTCAATTCCATAAAAAAATTGTTAACAATTTAGTATTTTGAATCATTCTCTATTCCTTTCTACTTACTATTATTTTCCTATATGTTGTATGATTGAAAATGATCTGAAAATTTTTAAGCATGTAGCCAACTTGCCTTGAGTAATGAATACAAAGAGTAACCACCATTTGGAAAAAAAATTCATACAAATGTGACCTTCTAAAATGCAGTTGCCCAAATTTTTGTAGGACCAAAAAAAGAAATTTGTCACTTCAAATGCTAATATCTTGCAATCTAAACGGTGGAAATTTCTGAAATTTTTTCCACATATTCTCAAACAAGTTTAATACAATATCCTACTGTTACATGTGTCGAAAGATGTTTTTCATTTAAAATTTGGTACTTGTATTAGAAATGACAGTTTTGGAGTGTTTTTGGTGAAACCTTAGAGGATTTTTAGAGGCTCCAAAAGCTTGCAAATTATCAAGGTCTACAAACGTAGGGAACAATATTGTTGTAGTGGTTTGACATGGCTGAGACCCTACCACGTCATTGTCAAAAAAAATTTGTTTTATTTTATTTTTTTCAACTTTTTTTTCCATTTGAAGATTTTTTTTTCTTGAAATTCTTTTTCCTAACAATGGGCCATTTCCTTCACTATAGGGAACAGTTGCAGGGGAACAAGGCCAAAACAGGCTTTTGAAGCCCCTCAAAATCTTCTAATGACATAGTCTTTGACCTTTAGGGGTTGAAAATTCACTTAAAACACCCCTTTTTCTTATAGTGAAAAGAACTCTAATGCAATTGCATTGCAAGCAATTTTATTAATAGAATGAGAAAATATGCATTGGAACTAGAGAATACAAACAAGTTGTAATGAAACTAAGAATAAATTAGTAAATGAATTGAAACCGCAAATAACAAACATAATCAAGAGAAAAGAAACTAAAGAATATAAAAGGTGTTGAAAAATTCACCTATGCATTGTGATTCCACTTCATCACCTATTCAATCAAGAACCACCTTGTCTAGAAATACTTAGATCCTAGTGACCAAATCATTGTAGCAAGACAAGATTGTTGCCTCTCTACAATTGAATGTTACATAAGAACCCCTAATGTCCTCGTTGGTAATCCACTTCTAAGGCATTGATACATTCTTTTTCCCAAAAAACTCCTCATATTGAGGAAATTCCTTCTTTTTGTATGAGGACTCTATATTGACATACATTTAATACAACTACCTTCACAAACCTTCATTGTAGGTACTAAAATCTCCTAAAAAGACATATCTACTTTGTATAGATTCAATCAAGCATATACAACTTTTAGCAAAGTCGCAAGGGTATGATATATCATACAATAAACAAGGCTTGAATATTATAAAGCAAATTGAAATTGACCTTTGCAAGGTTGCCATTTAGGAACAAAGTCTCGATTGGAATTCTTTTTTATGGATTTAGTATCAAAATCCATCTTCAAAAGTAAGGTCCAATACTCATGCTAGAATTGCTAGAGTGAACCAAGGCATGCGATCAACCATATAGTTACCACTACTAGGATTTGAGTGTTTTATGACTACAAAAATATGATTGAAGATGATTGGCGATTGCTCATAGTCAGATTTTTAGATTCCACAACATTTGGACAAAACAGGACTGCAAATATGATTGCCAATCATATTTTGCCTTTGTACTTCATGGGTATATAGTATACATACATGGGGAATGGCAAAACACTTCTTCAGAACCGTAAGGAACGTATTACAGGAACACCAGTCATATTTGTCAATCATATTTTTGCATATATGACTACATGCAATCATATTCTATAGTCACATTTTTGAAGGTTCACATTTTTTCGAAGTTTTTTTCTGGGCAGCCTTCTAAAAATTTGAGCAACCTAAACAAAATGAAAACAAATTATTGCTCAAAATTGTAAAATCCTAGCCATTGTTTTTTGAGGATCTTGAAATCCTAGCCATCATTTTTAGGGTTTTGAAACCCTAGTCGCCACTTTATTTGCTTCATCTTCTTTGTTTTTTTGTTGCTTTTTAACTCTTGTTTCTTCTTCTTCCTTTTGTTTTTTGAAGTTCTAATTGTTGTGTTGTTGTGTTTTAGTTGTTGCTTTCTAACTCTTGTTTCTTGTTTCTTGTTTTGTTTTTTGAAGTTCTAATTGTTGTGTTGTTGTTATTTAGTTGTTGTTTTCTAACTCTTCTTTCTTCTTCCTGTTTTTTGTTTTTTGAAGTTCTAATTGTTGTGTTGTTGTTGTTTAGTTGTTGTTTTCTAACTCTTCTTTCTTCTTCCTGTTTTTTGTTTTTTGAAGTTCTAATTGTTGTATTGTTGTGTTTTAGTTGTTGTTGTTTAGTTCTTGAGATTCTACTTGTTTCTTAGTTGTTACTAATATGTTGTTGCTTCTTACATCTTAGTTGTTAGTTTGTTGTTGTTTCATAATTGTTGCTTTGAAGTTGTTGCTAATTTGTTGATGTTAGTTGTTGCTAAGTAATTTGTTGTTGTTTTTTAGTTGATGTTAGTTAATTGTTGCTTCTTTGTTGTTGTTTCCTGGTTTTTTATTTTTAGTTGTTGTTGGTTTGTTGTTGCTTCAAAGTTGTTGCTAGTTTGTTGTTGTTTTTTAGTTGTTGTCTCTTATTTATTGCTTCAAAATTGTTACTTCAAGATTGTTGTTTCAAGATTATTGCCTCAAGTTGGATCTTAACTCTTGCTTAATTGTTGTCTTTTAGACATTATTTCCTATTGTTTGTTATTTCTTGCCTCTTATTATCTTTTATTGCATCTTAACTTGTCTTATTTTTGCTTTTTATTGGTTTTTAGTTTTAATTTTTGTTGCTTCTTGTTATATCTTTGCTTTTACTTCTTACTATCTTTTAGTACTAACTTAAACAAAAAAATGACTCACTATAGTCATATGCTACATCAATCAAAATATGAATCACTATAATCATATTCCATATCACTTAGAATATAACTCACTACAGTCATATTCCATTATTCCATATCACTTTAAATATAACTCACTGTAGTCATATTCCAAATCACTCAAAATATGACTCACTATAGTCATATTCCAAATCACTCAAAATATGACTCACTATAGTCATATTCCAAATCACTCAAAATATAATTCACTACAGTCATATTCCAAATCATTGAAAATATAACTCATTGTAGTCATATTCCATGTCAACCAAAATATGACTGCGATGAATCATATTCCACGTAAGATTTTCTTATTTTGCCTAGGCAACTCATGAAAAAGTCACGCCTCCAAGGATGGTCAACATATACACCATGTTGGCAAAATACATTTAAAAATGGTTTATTATACTCCCAAATCCATATGACTGCAAATATAATTCACCAGCCATATGACTGAAAGTGAATGACTCAGTGTGAGTCATCTACAATGATTTTTGCTTGAGTCACATTTCTTGATTTTGTAACTCACTACAGTCATATTTTGCAGTCATAAAACAATCATTTTCTTGTAGTGCATATTGCACAATATTTTTTTATTTCTTGTTTTTATGAAGTCAATAAGAATTGTAAATTCTAAATGATGCTTTGGAGACTTTTTGAAGTAGGTGTATACAAATGCACACAATTCTTGCACACAATGAATAAAACAAGGTCAAACAAGGTCTCCACATATAGATTGGCTATGTATACCATACAGTGAATATCAATAGAGAATGGGGCATGCCTCTTCCAAATCTATGTTGTCACATTTGTTTAGCTACAATTGAAAGCAAATATTCCATTCATGCCTACATACACCAATTTGCTAACACATCATTTGCAAAAAAGCCCCCATACACATACAATGCATTCAAGCAACAACTTGTAAGGTTTTGGGAACTAGCCCCTCTAACCAAATGTGTTAGTGACAATAGAATGGGGACTCTAACTCAACCATTTATGAAATAACCATGCACACTCAACCAATTATGATTGTTGCTAGTGGATACTTCATTGGCTATAATGCTTACAAATTAGACATGTACACCTTTGGTGCTTGCAATATATACTTGCACAAAGCAATAGCAATCTCTCAATTAGAGGATTCACTCCATAGAAACCTCTTCATGTTCTTTATTTGAAGGTGTTGAAACAAGGATTGAAATTGCTCATATATATTGCCATATACTCCCAAAAAAATTCTAGAAAATAAAAAGACAAATGTTGAATTAGAATTTTTTATGAAAGTTTTCCTTTGACAAGTCTTTTGATACAAGATGTAATAGAATTGCAACCCTTTGTTGCACTTAGAAAGCTTCATTTCAATAATGCTTGTAGTTAGGACAAAAAGTAAAATTCAATAGCCTTCATTCCACTAGCCGGAATTAGGCTCAACTTTTGTACATTCTTGTATTTTAATAAATTCTCCCACTTAAAAAGACATCTACTTCAACTACCTTTCAATCACGGAATGTACAATGCTATACACATTGACATTGGTATCATCCTTATCCTTCTGTAATTCTACCCAAGGTAACTTCGTAGACCAAATGTCCTAGAACTTGTAGTCCCAAAACTTGTTTAGCCACCCATGGCACTTCTTTCTCTCTACCTCCAATTGTCACCACTTTAACATTTGTTGCAGCTATTCTAGAATTAGTTAGATAATCATGAAAAAAACAAATTGGAGTTGCTTTAGTGCCACCAACAACATTCTTTATTCCATGTTTGTTTGCTTAGGCTTGCTTGAATAGAAATCATTTCCAACACTACGACAAGTTGTGCTATACCCAACTCTATGCACTTAGATTGGTTGGTTGAAGCCTCACCATCTCCACTCAAATAAAACACATAAGTTTCCTCACACGAGGGATTTCAACTATTGAAAAAATCCTTCAATTTGTCATTTTTAGGCAATTTCAACAAATTGATCACCCTTACCGATCCTACTAGTATGACCCACAAAGGCAATAGAATAAAAAATCAATTGCTATGTATAAATTGAAAAACAAATGTAGTGTGTGAATCAAAAAGCAATTGCAATGTTAACATTAAAATTACAAGTAAGGATTTAAGGAAATGGAAGCTTAGAAGTAAGTGATATGGAATCCTAAACTTGATTAGGCACTATAACTGTACAATAATTCTTTTTAATTTTCCCCTAATCAACCAAAACAATTGTGATCAATTCATTAGTAATCTAAACCTTCCTTTGTTAGGTCTTTGACAACCCATAATTATGAATATTCAAAGTAAACATGTAAACAATAGATTTGTGATTGTAGTCCTTACAAGTGCTTTGAAATGCTAGCAAAATAGATTCAAAATTTAGAGCCCTCTTAATGAAGCAATTAGTTACACCAACTATTCAAATTTCCAAAAGAAAGTGATGATAAACTCCAAATGGTTTGCATTGTAGGTGATTTAAAAACTGTAGAGATTCATATACTTTAGAGATGGTGGCACTTCAATTGAAAAAAGAGACATTGTGACAGGAGCAAGTCATCAAGGAGAGAAGTGGGATGATAGGCTTGACAAGCCAAATGGACATCAAGCTCAAGGTATTCATTTTAGTTATGTCCCAAATGGCTTAATGTAATTTCCTTGGATGAAAACAATAGCCTCATTTGGGAATAAGTGTTACAATTGTACTTAATAATTTTTCTTTCATACTCTTGTAACCAATCCATTTTGAGGGGTAAAAAAAAGCAATTAATAGCCACAAAAACCTTGCTCCTATCTTAACTCATATATTCAACCATGCATTTAGGGAGAAGGATATTCATTCTTTCCTCAAATCTTTAGGGTGGTAGAGATGGTCAATTAAAAATGTTATGTGTAGACATTCTTGGAGCTTTGCATGTAATTCTTGGATCTCCTTCCATAAGATTAAATGAATTGCTTTCTTCAAAGGTCATAGGTTTCATCTACTCAACCTCAAAATCTTCTAGTTCTTTTCTTACAATATTATTTTGTCATTCTCCATGTTCTTTTAAATTCAAATTTGAATTGTAGCTAAAATCCCCTACTATTAGAGATATAGCAATTTCAAACCTAAAATAAAAAAATCTCCATTTCATTTTGGACAAGATTTGAATGTGATATTTGACACTAGCTAATTCCCCTTCTTTTGAAATTTGGTTACCTTAATATCTAAAAAAATTTCCACTTGAATAATTTCAAATTTAAACCATTTTTTTCCATCACTTGAATAATTTCGAAGTTCAACCGTTTCACCATCATTTTCACTGGTTCACAAAAATAGAATAATAATAGTTTATTCGGTTTCCTACTCTCCCCGTTTATTCCCCCTACCACTCATTGTTAACATTCTATGCTCCAACAATCTAAGTGTTCAACTGATTATTGAATGCCAACCTCTATGTTTCTATACAACAATGTTTGGGAAGAATCGTTGGTTAGTTCATTGTTAGTTAGTACATTTGGGAAAAATAACCAGTTGGAGTGTGAAAATAGAAGATTCAAAACTAAACAAAAAATATGTAGAATTGGTGACCAACCGGTGTGCAAAATTAAAAGGTGGATATGCAATTGCTTGCAATTTGAATCCAAGGCTAATACATGAATTGATGGAAGCAAATATGTTCTTGGATAAGGTGATATTGCTTTAGGGTTTGGCATTGAAGGGCTTTGAGTGCTTGCATAGGATAGGGGTGGGTATTGCTTTAGGGTTGGCCATTGAAGGGCTTGAATGCTTGCGTAGGGTAGGAGTGAGTATCACTTCCCAATTGATTGTGGCAAGCCAACTGCTACTTTGCTACTTTGCTACTTTGCTACTTTGCTACTTTGCTACTTTGCTACTTTGTTGTTTGTGTGTTTGATGTGATGGAATTTGGAATTTTGTTTCAACACCAATACGTCTTTGAAAGCTGAAGAGGATTGTAGCCTTTGCAAATTTGAAGTTGAAGGAAAGTGCCTCATGAGAATTTGATACTACAGCAAGTGAAGCACAAGCTTTTGATAAGGAGAGGATGCAACCCATGCCCTTGGAAGGAAAAAACCCCGCCTCCCGGCTTCTCCACCAATTCCCCGTCGTGCAGCTTCCCCAACTTCCGGAACTCTGCTTTCACAAGCTTCGAAAAGGACACGATCCCTCCCAACCCAGGAATCTGCTCTCACTCGAGGAGAATGTTGGATCACCGACCACAGCAAGCTTGTAACTCTCACGATAATCTTCTCGTAACAAACATTACTACAAATAGCACTCCATGCAGCGGTGCACACACAAACAAGGATCACACAATTAGTCAAAAGTACTTACTTATTACAGCTTTGAACTTCCTTCCCTCCTTCCTTCCGTCTTTTCGTTAAGACAGCAAATGCAGTGCAAGTTCGGGCCAGCTCCAGCGCCCAGCCACGTCTCTTCTTTGGCAAGCAGCCAGGCGTGCAGTGGGGTCCGGGCATTTTTGCAAAAGCATTGGCAATCATACGCACCGACACGGCGTGGAACTGCAGCTGCGCTTCAGCATGCTTCCCAGTTCCCCACCCAACACGCCAACTCTCCCTTTCCTTCTTTTTGGAAGCCCGAATTCTACTTTCCTCTTCCTGAGCTCTTGAATATGTGTGGCTGGCCGGCATGAAATGCTAGTTTAAGTGGTGCAGTGAAGAGGTGTCAAAAAAAAGGGGGAAATGCATCATGGAAACGGCCTTGCCGGCAATCAGCTGAAGGGGCGGGAAATGATGCAGCATCGGCCGCAAGAAAAACATGATTCCAGGGTGGAAAGCATGGTGTGGGAGGATGGGCTTATTTTATTGGAAGGGAAGTGAAAGGAAGGGAAGGGAAGGGAAGGTCGGCAAAGGGGAAAGCTACGACCTTTGACTGAACACTAGGGACGCATTGACGCTCGCATTGACGCTCCTCAGTCCCTTGTAAAAAAAGAAAAGAGAAATGCTACATTCACATTTGGTATTAGGGGTGATGTTTGCAATGTGAATCTCGTCTAGAAGTATGGGCCTGAATTCGTTTCGAAGACCCTTAGTAACAATATTCTCTTACACCAAGTGCAAACATGCCTTAAGGTAGTTTGCTTGGAAAGCAACCTTTGAAGAGTTAAATGCCTTTGGGGGGGAGCTAAACTCTTTGAAACAATTTTAAATATATTTTCATAGGATGAAAAACGGAATTGGCATCAAATCCAAGTAATTTCATGTTTTTTGGACCTTTGTGGAATTAGTTATAGATTTTTGAAGTTGAAGTGCAATGGTCACATTGAAGAAAGCAAAATGTACCTTTGTGTTAGTAGTTGGTCACTTCTAGAATAAGGGGCACTTTTACAACGCCCTACCTTAACTTAAATATTTAGTAGAATGATTGAGACATGTTGTAAAGATGCCTTTTATGTAGGAAAAGAAAATCTTCACCGTGGAAGGATGTGGTCCATCACAAAGATAGTTGTCCCAAAACTATCAAATTTTTAGATGAACAGGTGCATTCTTTGTTTTATAGTTTCTCTCAAAGTTATTCATTTCACATTTTTAGTCCTCAACTTCTTTAATTGGGTTAATTTGACCTTTCCAATGTCCATAGGCTAGAGCATAATATTATTCAATAATGAGCCAATTGTATTGATGGAAATAATTAATCTCTCAATGCCTAAGGCCTTCCTTGAGCTTCTTAAAGTTTGTTCTAAATTAAACAAAAAGTCAAAATTTTGATATGTTTCATCAATTTAAAACTCCATACAAATTCACACTAGAAGTGTTATGGATCACCCATAGAAAATGAAAACTCCCTCATTATCAAACAATATAACCTTTCAATTCAATGATTATGATGGTGTTAAAATTGCAAAAATGATTTGAAGTCTATCAATTTTCTTTTTACATGCCAAATCTAAAATTTAGGTGATAAAAAAGAATATGAGATAATGGACATAACAAGCTTAACAATAATCAATTTATGGCTTCTCAAAATGTACTTCACAATTATTTTAATCTATTTCCAATGCATCCCCCTAGTATCTAGTATATTTGAATCCCATCTTAAAGACTCTATATTGCAACATTATGAAAATCAAGATTTACAATGGACACCCTTACACAAAAACTTCGATCAAATTTTTGAAGCTTGAAATAAATTTTAAAGGGTATTCAAATTCAAAATAAAATATTAAACATAGGAACTTGGGAAGATTTTATTTAGCTTCAGAGTTTAATCAACACCAAAATATGGTATCTCAAGCATTTAGAAGTTAACCTCTAAAGCATTTCATTAACCACAATGGATCTTTTGTACATATAGGCAAGTCCATATAAATGCAATTTTTGACAATATTTTCTAAATTTTTTTATAGTGTAGGCTATTACAGAGATTCTTCTAGCTTTTTAAATAGCCTAATTAAAGAAAGAAACAAGTTTTGGATTAGATATTTATTATATACCATTCTTCAATTTCTCTAAACTATTAAGTTGGATATGAGGTTCATTATTAATTCAATTTTTACAATTATATAAAAAGGATATAGGATTTCACCCCAAAAGTTCCTTGATTGTATTTTCACCAAAAACACTTCAAAATTGTGATTTCTAGTACAAGTACCAAATATAAGGGAAAAAAAATTTTGAACACATGTAACCATAGGATCTTGCAATAGGCTAGTTTGCAAAGACGTAGAAAAAAATTCATAAATTTCCTCTACATGGATTGCAAGATATTAGCATTTGAATTGACAAAAACCTTTTTTTTAGGCCCCGCAAAGAACCAAGTAGTTGCACTTTACAAAGTCACATTTTAATGAAAAAAAGTTCAAATTTTTTGGATTCATTCTTCAAGGGAAGTTGGCTACATACTTGAAAATTTTCAAATCATTTGGAATTTTTCAACACATAGGAAAAAAATTGTAAGTAGAAAGAAATAGAGAATGATTCAAAATACAAAATTGTTAAGACTTTAGTTATAGAATTGAAAAATGCCTATCCCCGAAAGGTTGTAATGTTGTGATAAACAATTTACATACTATGATTTTAATTTTCTTTTTAAATATTGAAAATTGAGTTAAATAAAGGTTTTTAAAGTATATAATAGGGATTTGGGACCAAACCCCTAAAGGACCGAAATGTGTTTTTTGGCAACAAAGCAATTTGGAGCAATTCACCACAAACAAGAACTGCCTAGAAATTAAGACTCTTCATAAATTTCATTTTATTAATGAAAATGAAATGATTCAAAGCTTTCCTTGTTTATATAAATCTAGAAAACCAATTTCAAATTTTTGTTATTGAATTATTAATTTTTTTCATTTGCCCAGGCTATCCAAATTGAAAAACAAACAACATATTATGCAATGATTTTTTAATCATGTAGTCAAAAGTTATGAAAATTATTATGCCTTAAGAAAAAATTAGTCCCTATGTTTTGTGAAAATTTCAAAGAAAAAAAAATCCCATTTGTAGTGAGTTGCCCAAAAGCATTATGTTGCCAAAAAACATAGCTTAGTCTTTTGGTGAGTTGGCATGTCTAAATCTATGTTTTGTTAGTTTTTGTCAACCATTAGTTTTTTCTATTATCTTTTACATTCTTTCTTATAATAATCATTACATGATGAAAATCAAGATTTTTTGTTGCTCAATTTTTAAAAATTTTCAACTTTATTTTTTAAAATAATACCAAATTCTGGAAGTTGTACAAGACATGACTTTTTTCTTAAAAAAATTTCATTGTTGAAATTTAACCTTTCAATTGCAAAGGATTCCAAAAAATTGCTTTACATTCAAGAAATACAATCTAGGAGATGCTAAAGTCATAGGCTTTGAAAATTGGTAGTAGAGAAAACATTTATTATATTAAGGGTGAATGCAAGAAACACCTTCTGGTTTTGTTGCATTAGCCACAATACTTGTGATTTCTTAGTAATACTATAAAATTAGAAAAAAAATTAGAAAAATATGTTTATTGTATAAACCTTTAAAGAGAAGGAACCCTCCAAAGGAAAAGCATAGAAAAAAAATTTAAGTGCAAAAAGTGCAAAATCTCATGAAAATAGGTACTTTGACGTTTTAATTTGTTAAAAATAGGGAAGAAAAATTCTAAAGATACCAAAATATGGAAATTTGAGAAGACTTCATGATGAATAGATTTTACTAAATAAATGACCTTGAAACCATTTTCATTGTTCATAATTGCACATGCAAGGGAGCCCTATTTCCATGAATGTAGAGGACATAAAGTAATGTTTTTTTAAGTTTTTTTTTGGTGAGCACATGCATCTCTAGTGTAGAAACAGAGCCCAAAATTTTCAGCTCTAGATCATTAATTTTGGGTAGTCCCCAACACTAAAAAACCCTAAACCGCAAAGTGTGACAAATTAGCTAAATTTAAATTTAAATATAAAATGATTTTTGAATTTTTTTGAAAAATAAGTACTCTAATTATTGTCTAAATTCTAGTCTTAATAGTAAAAATTCAAGTAAATTGGCTTCAATTTGCGTAAGATATGGCCAATTATACCTTAAAAACTGCAAATGTGACATCAAATAGTACTAGTGTTTCTTACATTCACCCTTAAGTACAAATTGTCACAATCCTTGTCACAACCCAATGACACAAAAAGTCACGTTTTCATCCCCCTTTTTTCATCCCGTGTTTTCATCGCACCCTTGTGTTGCATTGACATTGCATTGCAACGGGCTTTATAAATACACTATTTGGATTAAATTTTAGAATTTTGAGGTGTGTTTTTGTATGTTTTATATCTCTTTTGTCAAGCTATTGGACTAAGTGTATACCAATTTGATGATTTTTGACATTCTTTTGTCTAGTTGGATGTGCTGTATAAGTGTACTTTTGAGGCAAGTACTAGTCAAGTGAGTTGTATTTGTCCAAGTTGAAGATGACCAAGTGGATGAATAAGTGGTGGTGACAATGTTGTGAATTTGGTGAGTGTGTTTACCAAGTTGGAATTAGTTGAATTGAATTGAGTATAGGTGGTAGGTATGAAATTGTGGAAATCCAAGTTGGTAATTAGCATTCAGTTGATTGTCTTCTCCTAATTGGCAATTGTCAAGTAGGAATCCTATTAGGTTCCATTTTGTCTTTCATTTTCTCCACTCACTATCAAAGTATTCTAGTATATGTCCAGCTAGTCAGGCTACCTATATTCGTTTTCATTTGTGATAGTGTATGTGAGTAATGAAATTTTCATGTCAATTTAGAGATTTTTATGTGTGCTAATTGGTTGTATGCAGTGTGATGTCTGTGTATTATGAGATGGAGATGGGATGACCCAGTTGGGAGTATCTGGAAGTTGAAGACTTTATGAGCATGAGTAGATGAATCAATGTGAAATGGAAGCTATGAAAATTATAAAGATCTAGTTGAAAGTTATGGAATAATGGAATTTCTAAGTTTTAATTGGAGTGTGTAGATGTAAGGGTGGTCCTAATTGGAGATCATGAGTATAACAATTGTGAGAATTTATAGTAAAAAAATTCCAAGTATTAATTGAGGAGATGTGATGAGAAAACAAATTGTTGAATTTATTGTAAATAGTAATGGTGATTTTTTCATCAAGTTGGATTAACCCCTAAGAGACCAGCTTACTTTTTTTGGCTGTATAGATTTTTTGGGCAAGTCATTGTGACCAGAAATTTGCATATTTTAGGCTGAAATTTTAATAGAAGGTGAGGACGAGGAATATCTTCCATATGCAACTAATTTCATGACATTTGGAAATAGGAGTCAAACGTTATAGCCTAATATATTATTTTTTTTTGTACCTAGGTAGTTTGGGCACATTAGAAAAAATCACTTTTTTCAAAAACCAAAATTTAAAATAAGTTTTTTAGACTTATATATACAAGGGAAGCTTTGAATCATTCCATTTTGATCAATGATTCAAAAGTTATGAGGATTTTTTGATTGCAGGCAATTATAGATTCTCTAATTTAATAAAAAAAAAACCTTTGAAATCCTTTATCTTACTCAATTTTCAATATTTTTGAAATAAAATAAAATCCTAGGATGTAAATTGTTTATTACAATATTTCAACCATTGGGATTGTTGTTTTTCAATTTCATTTTTTAATTCTTATTAAATTAGTATTTTGAATCATTGTTTACTACTACCTACTTACTATTTTTTTCCTATATGTTGTACAATTCAGAATGATCTGAATTTTTTTCAAGCATGTGGAAAACTTTTCTAGAAAAAATAATCCAAAGAAGCACCATCATTTTGGTCATTTTTCATAGAAAAGTGAGCTTGTGAAGTGCAGCTGCCCGGCTTTTTGCAGGGCAAAAAGAATGATTTTAGTGAATTTGAATGCTTATATCTTGCAATCCACATGGTAGAAATGTCTAAAATTTTTACCACATGTTTTTGATACTACATATTACAAGATCCTATAGTTACATATGTCAAAAAAAGTTTTTTTTTCCAAAATTTGCTACTTGTACTAAAATGGCAGTTTTTGAGCTTTTTTGGTGAAAACATAGTCATGAAACTTTAGGGGTTAATAGAATATGTCTTTGAATCAAACGGGTGTGTAATGAACATTGTGTATGTGCTTGATTGAATTTAGATACTTGAGCAAATGCAAGCTATGAAGTTCTATTGAACATTAGTGAAAGATGTTTAGTTTTCAAATTGAATTGTACGTAATGTGGGAATCTTTGTGTACCAAATTGGATGTTGCAGTGTCGCTGTAGTTTTGTTGATTAAATTATTCTAATTGAGAAGTTAACTTTTGTTGGTTATAAGGCTAAATTGTAATTCTAGGTGAGAGTTGGGTGCCTGATTTAATTGAGCAACCCAAATTGGAGACAAGAGTTCCAATTCCAATTGCAATGATCCATTTCAAATCAGTAGGCGGAAGCTGTAACAAGTTATATTTGGTACAAGACCAATTCGGAAGCTGAAAAGCCATGGCTGGCTGGTTTGCAGCTGTAGGTGGTAGTGTCATTCAAATTCAAGAATAGAAGGGAAAATATATATAAATACAAATATAAATATAAATATATTTATTTATATATATATAATTAGTAAAGAAGAACAGTTTGGAAGATATCTAAACCCTTGTGGCCATTAAGAGTGGAGCGATGAAATTTAGAAAATAGAATTATTGCTTGAGATTCACATTTGTATGAGGTTGAAGGAACATTTTCTCAATTTTTGGTTGCAATGTCCTATTAGAAAATTAGTGAAAATAATCCTATTTAATCCGTAAATGCTTGAAGTGTGTTTTTTGACAACATAGTGATTTTGAGCAGCTCACTACAAATGGGATTTTTATTTTTTTTTCTTTGAAAATTTCACACAACATGTGCCTAAGGAGTATCTTTAAGGCCCGACAATTTTCATAGCTTTTGACTACATGGTTCAAAAGTTATTGCATGATATGTAATTTTTGATGTTATATAAAGCTTTGAATCATTCCATTTTGATTTATGAGATGAAAGTTATGAGGTATTCTAGTTTGCAAGCAATTATGGATTCCCTACACTAAAATAAACTTTGGAGTCTTTTATTTAACTCAATTTCCAATATTTTTTGAAAAAAATAAAATAATATGATGTAGATTGTTTATTACTACATTACAACTGTTGGGATTGGCATTTTTCACTTCCATGATTAAATTCTTAACAATTTAGTGTTTTGAGTCATTCTCTACTTCTTTCTACTTACTATTTTTTTCCTATATGTTGTGCAATTCAAAATTATCTAAATTTTTTCAATAATGTAGCTAACTTAACTTGAAGAATGAATTTAAAGAGTTACCACTATTTTTTCATGCAAATGTGACCTTGTAAAGTGCAGTTGCCCATGTTTTCATAGGGCCAAAAAAAGGATTTTTGTCACTTTAAACATTAATATCTTGCAATCTACATGGTGGAAAACTCTGAAATTTTTGCCACATCTTCTTAAACTAGATTACTACAAGATTTTTTGGTTAGATGTGTCCAAAAATGTTCTTTTTTAAAAATTTGGTACTCGCACTAGAAATGACAGTTTTGAAGTGTTTTTGGTGAAAACATAGTCCAAAACATTTAGGGATTAAAAGCCTCCCCAAGCAAACTTTACCCTTGAGCTTGTTTATTCCAATTTGGAATAGCTAGCTTTTCTACAAGCTCTGTTCTCGTATAAATTAAGCATATATTGAACCTTTCTCTAGAAGTTGCAAATTTCATGGAGAATTTCAAATTTATACACTCCACTTTGTCTTCAACTTGTATTGTTCCATGGTTGTTTTGCTCAAAAACCATATAAATGCTTGGCAGATTAAACCCCAACTAATTTAACTAAAGACATCAATAGTTATTATTACTTATAAATATCTTTCCATTTACATTACATACAAGTTTCAATTACATGTATTTATTACATGAAAATATGTGTTGCTTATTGATGTGAAAATTCCAATTACTTTTATGGGAAAATGTAATTGTTACCATTTTTAAACAATAAAAAAAGTTCCAATTAATTTGAATTTCTTCTCAAGGTACAAATAGTGGTGAATAATAGTAAGAAAAAAATGTGAATAATTATCTTACATTTTACATTCTATAAGGTAGAAGGTTCTAAAAGTGCACATGCTCTAAAAGCATCTACCTTCTCAAATGTACACCATATACACATGTTGCTTTTTGTAGCCTTTAGTAATGTAAAAACAGTGTACATTTTAGGAAGTGGATGCTTTTAGAGTCCTTTGCCATTCAACTTCAAAAATTCATAACTAATTCTACAAAGCTCCAAAAATTATGAAATGATAGCTTTAGTTAGATGCCAATTCCACTTGTCTTTTAAGGAAAATTTACAAAGAAATATTTGAAGAAGTTTCACCTCCTCAAAAATCAATTCCAACTCTTAAATTGATTCATTTATGGACCTCATACTTTAGACCTTCAAGTAAGAACTACAAGTAAGAATTTCCAAGTAAGACCTTCAAGTCTAATTATTACATTGTGTAAAGGACTAGAAATTCAAATTTTGAAACAATGGATAAATGCACATACTATACATCCCAAGCACACAAAAATATGTCTTTTCATTCATCATTTTTTTTATGATTCTTATATTAATTCTTTAATATTTGTACAGTATAAATTTTGAAGATTTTGTTTTGAAAATATTCTACAATTCAAAACATATTGGTAGTTCTAACCTCAAAAAGTAACTTTTTCATTTCAAAAAATTATCTTAGAAAATTATCTAAATAAAAAATAAAATAAAAATCTTATAAAAATCACAAATATTCAATCAATAATCAATTTTTATAAGGAATTTTTAATTTCTTGCTTCAAATATTATTAAAAAATATTGGTTTGTGTATTTAGTTGATTTAGATGTGTGTGTGTGTGTGTATGTGTGTGTGTGTGTGTGTATATATATATATATATATAATCTATAGATTATATTTTACAAATGTTGTTTAAAAGTCATCATTGAATTACTATTCTAAAATGCATTTTATAATACATCTTCAAAATTTTGGAAATTTGATTATCTCCTAGTCTTTTAGGGTTTATGCTAAAATTAATAGTTATATAATTGTAAAAAATTGATATTTTTAATATGTAAAAATATTTTGTAGTTTACATAATGACAACTTCATAAAAATAACAAAAAAGAATTAGGTGGTTATGATTTTTAAAGCATATTGTGTACAAAAACTAACCAATTACTATAATATATTTGAATAAAATGAAATTTACTAAATTTTTTTTAACATAAATAGAAATAGAATTTTGAATATATATAAAATACAAATGAAAAGCGTATACTATTTTTAATTTGGGTTCTAATATTGTGTAAAACACATAATAATGTAAATAATCATTACATTTTTGAATATATTAAAAAGAAATTAATGGAGTAGAAACTAAATATGTATGTTTCATTATTGTGGTTAAAAACTTAAGGAAAGGGGAAGGCTCTAAATTTGCAAAATTGTTAAGATATCTTAAAAATCTAGCTAAGGAAAAGGATTTAATGATAAATTTAATCTCTAAATTAGTGTAGTGATTTGAAGACCAAAACTTCTTCAAAATATACATACCCAAAGCAAGGCTTTAATCTTCATCTATGTTTATATTTTAACAAATCTCATGGTATGATTCTTTAGTTAACTTTTTGAAGTACATTCTCCAAAGATTCGAACCGAAGTTCTTACAAATTGCAAGTTCAATAGGCTTAAACTTCAAAAGTATTTCTTTTAGCCCTTCCCAAAGGTCATATTTTGCCTTTCGATATTTTTGAAAAACAACAAGTATGTCCCAAATTTGTTTAGTTTTGTCAATAAATGTTGAAAAATGGATTGAAAACTAATGAAAATAAATTATACAGAAGGACATTCATTTTTTTCTATTAAAAATAATTATAAAGTAGAAGGTGGTACTTGGTGAAAGAAAAACTGAAGTCATTGATAATTTTGACAAGAAATTGAGAATTGTCAATCCTATTGGTGAAAATGCCACAATAAGCAATGTATATCCTATGTTTTGTTTATATTTGAAAGTTTTCAAAATTGGGTTCAAAAAAATAAATTCATATGTTTTTCCTACCTTCATTGCCCACAAAATAAAATTCCTTATAATTCCCACCTCATTAATTTGAGTTGAATGATTCAAATGTTTTTATGTAGGTATCAATCTACACAATCAAATCAAATCATTTTAGAATATATTTTTAGCTATCCATTTTTATGATTGAAATTTCAAGAACTTCTAATTTTTGCAAAATTTATTGTGATGGTGTAAAACAAAGCTTCTCTTGTAGATTAGGATGATTAGCATCCACCTTAAAAACCTCATGCAAAAGTTACAAATTAAAGAGCCCAAAATCTCAGAAAATCCAAAGTCCATTCCTTAATCTTTTAGGGGCTAAAACATTAGTTGTAGAATTTGATCACATGTATGATTATGACTTAGAAGGATGGATGTGATCACCTTTGAAGACTAGATTTGTTATTTTGCATGTATTTCTAACTTTCAAAGTAATTATCCCTTGTTTTGTAACTCCAATTCTTGGTTTGATTGAAAGAAACGTAGAGGTGCTACATAATCTCATAGACTAGGATTCGCTCTAACTTACTACTCAATTACCAATGATACTTATTTCTTAAAGGTGATACAAGGAAAAAAATAATGTATAAGTGTATCATTTGATATTTGTTTTAAAAACCCTCCATGTATGTCTTCTTGTGTAACTTCAAGGGTGAGTGGCCGAATGATTTAAGTTTGTAGGGATGTGATTAACTCTACACCGATAGACCTATGAATGAACAAAATTTTCAAATACCCACTTTTAGAACGTGAAAGTGAAACCTTATGATAGTGGAAAACGGGGGACAACTTTTGGGATTTGTTCTTATTGACCAAGAAAACAATCATCAGTTTGTACTCCATTTTGTTAGTTAGCGCATTAATAAATGCTGTCTTCGTAAAGTGGGAAAAAACCAAAATCGCCACTCACATTAAGCCCTTCCACGTATCCAAAAAACAAGATTTTTATCATCATTCGGAGGTCATCACATGTTCTGTACCTGTAAGAGGTCAACAACTCTCAAAAGGGGGAGACAGGGTGAGTACAAACTTTTGAAATTAGGAGAACCAAAGCCTCACAAGAAGAAAAAATAATAATGGGGTCAGATTGTAGACTTCATAGTGTACGTGAGAACGCGCAGATAAGAGGTTTCCGCAAAGAGGGAAAAGAGAATGTAGCTGATAATTAAAGAAAAAACACAAAAAGCAAAGGTGTTCTAACTGTTAGAAAGTAACTTACCCTTGAATGCCAAGGTGGACATTTTGTGTCTAATGGATGACAGGGAATCAAACTGCATCTATGGAACATAAGTGCAAGTATCCATCTTCAAAATTTGTTTTGGAAAGGGAAGATCTTCTACAGTAGTTTGACTTGAAATGACCCTACTTTTGCAATTTTGGAGGCTAGCGATTCACACAGTAATTAAAAAGGCTGATTTTAAGAGTCATGCCTTCAGCGTTTAAAGGTTAAACTACCGAAAGTTTTTTTGTGGCATGTGATCCCTTGTCATTTGTTTGCAAGCAGGAGTTCATCTCAGTTTCTGTCAGTTTGGGGAGATCTCGATCACAGCCTTTTGAAGTTCCCATTGAAATATCTTCCTGCGGAAACAGCCAAAAATTCAAATCCGACAAATGGGAGGCTTTTGGACAGACTCGTGCACAAAATGCCAGTGACCAACTTTGGCCCAATGCATGTTTTTTGCAAACATCAGTAAAAGTGGGCGTCATTTCTGTGGCTCACACATTGCATTGTTTTAGTTTAATTGAATATACCTAAAATATACCTGAGTGGCAATCATACCCATAACATGGTTCAACAGTGGACACATATTAAGCACTGAGAAGGGGCCCCATCGGTGGGACACAAGGGGTTTCCTTATTAGCACTTCTCGTGCTCGCATGTCATGGTGTGTGTTTCTGTCGCTCAATTCTTCTTATTTTTTCTGTTTTTTTTTTCCGCTTGAAACACATGGACCTTCAATTCTTTTTTTACATTTTTTGATGCAATGCATGCAAATGCCAGCACTGCACTTTGGAGGTGATTTAAGATACAGTCAGTTATGTCCCCTAAGTAGAGTTTTCCATAATAGAGTTAATTGTAAAACTTGACTTCCTCCCCAAGTTTAGTGTGAGGGGTGTTCGGGGAGGCTTAACTAAGAATAGTACAAAAGAAACACAACACCCAAATTTCATCAGAGCAGACCCAATTTGGGGGTGCTTTAAGGAGTTTTCGTCTAATGTTTTTCTCAAACTGCAGTTCCCGGTCCCCTCATTTCACACCTTGTACAATTCACTATAGTATTTTCAATCGAATTTGTCAGTTTGAAAGGACCAAAATCAAGATTGTTTTAAAGTGGAGCATGTCAAATTATTCCCCATCATGAAATGGTTACTCTTTATGCTGGGTATGGTAGTGAAAAGATAGTAAAAGTAGAAGGCTAATTCCATGAAAGTAGAGGCTAATTCCATGAAAGAATGATTGAGTAGTCACAGACATATGTAGAAAAAAATATAACTCTAACCTTACTAGAGCATTTTTGCCTTTCGTGGTGAAAATGGCAAACTAGTTCCCTACTCTATTTTGCTATATCTTTGCATGATATTAGGATATTCATTGTTGTTTTGCACTCTCATTAGTGGGAGGTTCTATTTTTTGTAAAGCCAGAGAAGTGTAGTGAAGAGTTGCAAGGGCTCCACAAGATGGAGTTTTGAATGCTTATTTGGCCGGGGTTGGGCTAATATTTGGAGTTGGTGTATTTGTGGAGGGAGAGATTTTCAAGGGTGGGTTTTGCATTGACAAGGGTAAGGCTTCCTACCATGAAATGGTGGGGATGCTCTTTTCTCAAGGCTGGAGTAAATTAAGAGTGTGTTCATCTATGGTCTCACTTCAAATCTTGGGAGAAATGAGGAATGACACCAAGACTACATACCCTCAACATACATACAAACTAGTAACATTAGTACAAAGGAGGTTTTGGGGCACCAATCTATTGAATTGAAGCTTGGAGTCCCAACATCTAAGCCTTTACTACTAGCGTAAATCAAATCAAGACTCTTTTATAGTATGAAATCCAAACTTGAATGCACTTGTGTACATCTTAGTGCATCCACACGTTGTTATAATTACAACCTTCTCAAGAAAAACATTCTAAAATATTATACACATGCATTGACTTTTCACACTACCATTGATTGTACTATTAATTTGTCATCTATTTTACCTATGTTGTAGTGAAAAGTTGGGTGAAAAGTTGGGGTTCCTAGTTAATTTTGAGTATATAAAAAACACCTTTCTACATTGAATGGAATCATCAAAGCACAGTCGAGTAGTCGCATACACAACCGGTAGAAAAAGTGAAAATGGCTATTGAATTGAAGCTTGGAGTAGTGCCAATGGCATCTAAGCCCTTACTACTACGACTACTAGTGTAAATCAAACCGACTTCTTCCATTCATTATATGGAATCCCAACTTGAATGTATTTATGTACATCCTCATGCATTCACACGTTATCACAACCTTCTCAAGAAAAACATTCTGCCAAATATTATACACACTCACTTTCTGCACCATCATTGATTGCACTATCGATTTCCCATCTATTCCACCTATGTTGTAGTAGCGAAAAAGTTGGGTAGAAAGTTGGCTCTCTAGTTTCATTTTGAGTGTCGAAAACCCCTTTTTGCATTGTATGGAATCATCAAAGAATGGTTGGATGGTCGCATACACAAACGGTAGAAAAAGAAGCTGGCTTTCCCTCCAGGCTTGTACATTACGATAGACGGCCCCTAGTTGTGCTGCTTGCGAAATAGGGGGCAATCCATGCTCGATGGGGGTCTGTACTGATTAATTCCCGGTCCACGCATATTCCTTCACTTGAGAGAGTCCAGGTGCAAGAAGAAGTGTTTCCCAAAGTGTGTAAGTACCTCAGTTACTGCTGACCAGCCACAGGAGAGATCTCCAAGTACTCCCTTTTTCAGATCACAACAATTTATATTGGAATATATGTAGCTACACAAGTAAAGGTTCAATATCACCATTTAAAAAATAATAATAATTCGATCAACACTGGAAGAAAAAAAAGAAATTGCCTTTGCATCAATCCATTTTATTGAGTTTGTTTCAAACATGGGGCACATGCTCCTTGCACCTCATGCATCCTGCCATCAATTGAAAATCCCGGGGTTCCGCATCAGTGCGCGAGTGTGGCCTCACAACTTTTGGGGAGCAGGTCAGTGACTCTTGGCTTCCCAATTGCTACCATATTGGCTAATGCACATCAGCAAAAAGGGGAATGGAATGATAACCTCAATGCCGAGGCCCATTTCAAAGACAGATGACAGTCTCGCATTGGATGAGGTCAGGCTCACATTTTTTTCTTTCTCTTCTGTGATGTGGGGTTTTGGGCTTTTGGGCTTTACACATAGTGTTATGATGACGGAGTGACCTTCCTTTCAAACCGTGGATCGAGCATGGTTGACCAAGATCCAACCATCCAAACATCAAAGTTTCAGGTGGGTGGGTCCTGTAATGTGTAAGCAGAGATTGAAGAATCTCATTATGAGGACAAAAGAATAACCTCCACCTTGGCCATTCCACTGGTCAGTGAGCTCCCCTTTTTTTTTGTGGATTAAGCATGCATACTCTTCCATTACCTCATTCACATCCATACCTCCGTTGCTCCGTCCAATGGAGTTGCGCACATTCAGGAGCAATTGGTAGACATGGCGAAAAACAGAAAGCAGCATCACCTTTCTACAGTTTCCGTAACTGATGAATGAATGAATCCACGGAGATTGCCAATGCATGAGCAAAGGAGCCATACAGGACGCTGTACGTACACGTTTTCCACAGGTTGGAACTCGGATATACCCCTCTCTTTCTTACTTGTTTTGTTATTTGTCCACATGTCCCAGTTAGGAACAAACACTGCCTCCTCTTTTCTATATTCTAGACTTTTTTTGTTTATTTAATTCGTGTCCAGAAACAACACCTCTTACCTTATTTTTTAAATTCTAACTTAGACTATATTCATGTCTAGAAAAAACAACACCTCTTACTATAAGACTTTTATTTGGCATGTCTAGAACCACCACCTATCGACTTTTTTGCATGATTGGAGGGCCAGAATTTTTCTTGTGGATTTGAACTTGCCCAATTTGCGATGCCTGCACCAACAACTGAGAGAGAGGCCGGCTCTGGAATAAAAAAACAAAAACAAAAACCGGGACAAAAACAAGGAGCATAACATCCCAACAGGCTAATTAGGTATAGTACACCCAATATTGAAAAAAACAAAAACACAATTTGACAGAACAGGCAGTAACAAAATTAATTTAGCATTGGTTGAGACAGACACAAGATAAGTTGGTTCAGGGTGAATTTGGTTGGCATGCTACGAAACTTATTATTACGTTGTTTAGAAAACGAAAAACAATAAAAACAACAACTTATTATTACATGGACAGATGGAATTGTGCACCCCATGCATGAAGGTGGTGGAGGGCCCCATAATTATATGACCATGCCACTTGCACCTTGTCCATACACTACACTGTAGCATGTAAGGTAAATGGCTACCCCATTCCATACCAAGTGCATTGTGGGAACAAGCCCACTGTTGACTAAATTATGGTAGTGTTGTATAAGACGCAACCCATTCCTAACCCCCATTTTGGCAATGTAAGCTATTCTCTTTCCGTGTTAGAAGAATGAACAACAATTATGACACATTTCCCAATGTAGTTGTCAGACACACTATGATTGACTAACGAGACTCTCAATATTACAATTAGTCCTTGTTTGGAAAGAGGAAGGTTTAACTTATATCACCATCATCAGAGAAAGTCCATCTTTCGCTAAAAAATTCATGGTAATTCTATGTTATAGAAAAAAAAACCTGAAAAATGATGCAAACCTTCTATTGCCTATTTTTACAAATGAGAAAATTCACCCTTTGAAGAAACCCACCATGCAGATACCAGAAACAATTTGAGTGGTCAGGAATGGGTTGCCTCCCTTACATTTTAGAAATTTAATCCAATGATGGAGGAGAAAGTCTTGGAGAGGAGGAGCACACCAACATTAGCCAAGTTCATTTGGTATAATGAAGGAGACCCTATTTGCACCGCACAATTCACTCTATTTGTAACACTAAGTATTAGTGGTGTGACTAGTGTCCATTTGAAAGTTTTTAGTGTACACTACCAATACATAATGGTCATGAAGTGATGCAAATAGTCACATGGCATAATTAGAGGCTTCTACCTTACATTAATCCATTAAAGGACCGAGGTCAATTTCAAGGCAGGCAAGTCGTTTTCTAGCCTTAGGTTGAACATCGAAAAAAATACCAAACTATGATGCATTCCAAAGATCTAACTGTATCGATGGAATTGGTGTGAATTCTTAGGGCTTTGTAGTCATTGCATAACAAATTCTGCATTGATTTCCATATTGATTTCTGTATTTTCAACTCGTATATTGCTTGTTCTTTCAACACCAAAACCATAAGCTAATACAGATTGTGTCTTGATTTTTTTCCCAATGCATTTGATTTCCAATTCTCCACACCCATCTTCTTTCGTCTGTATCCAAAATCATTTAGAAACTCTAGCTACCAATGAAAAAGTGTCAATTTTGACTAGAAAGTGTTCAACCAATCCTTAATGGATTAATTTAGGGCTCTCCTATATCTTAGTAAGACACTAGTTATAAATGCCAACATACAACAATCGTATTGAATTAATTCTCCCAATCAATAGCTAAGTATTCAATTGTAGACAATTTCCAAGATTGCTTGGTTAGCCTTATTTGGAGCATACTTGCTCAATATATCCAAAAAATTCTTACCTATGGCTAATCTTTATTCCATATAAATCTAAAGCTTTTGAAGTAAAATAAATTATAATTCAAGAAGTTGAGAATTTTATTTTATTGCATACTTTTTACTTCATGCCCTTTCTTCCCATCTCTATATGAATTGAATTAGAACCTCATACAAATTTATGAAACACTTGGTGACCAAACTATTCAAATCGTTGAGAAAAGACAAAAAATTCTTTTTTAACATACTTAATACATATTTAATAATAATAATACTTTATCCATTTCATAAAGCTCTCAAAATCCATCATCCACCCATTAGCCATGTTGACTCTATTAGGGGTTAAAGGGTTAATTCTTAATAGACATTCGAGGTCTTGAAAAGGCTATCCACACTTGAACTTCATATCTTTAAGTCCATCATGGACAACCTCAAAGCCACTATTCAAATTTTTTTATCAAACTTTCAAATGCAAAAACTTCAAGTTCAAATTGTGATTCTAAACCCAACCTAGATTGAAAACAAAGAAAATGATAACAAGGGAGTTCATGTTTTGTTCAATATAGGAGTTTACCTGAAGATTCTTTGAAAACCCAGCCCGCCCCAGGCTGGGTCTGTCATTTGAGGGTTAACATCCACATAAGATTCAAAAAGACATTTATACAAATCAGGGCTCTCCCATTTCCCAATAGCTTCAATTTCAGGGAAAGAGCCACATGCTCTGTGTAAAAGTAAGTCTACTATAAGCTAATCATCCTCTTTTCTCATCATCATCTTGAACTTATGCGCCGCAGATCATTCACTGCCAAAGTACGCAGCCTGCCGGAGTTTTAAAGTTCGTAAAACAAATAAACCCTAAGACGACACCTTTCTGGTTCACGGTTGCATCACTTTTATGCCATCAGCAAATTTGTGAGTACGCGAAGTAAGTTCTTTGCTGCTGTAGCTCTTTATGAAACTAACCGATAGAATGAACCTTCTTCCAAATCCAATGAGGAATAATGTAGAATCAGATTATCCTAACCTTTTTCAGGGAGAGTTCGAACAACGGATCAATTATACATCTAGAGCTTCGTGTTGCAATGTGGCAGGGAGAATGTTGATTCCTACTCAGTCTCGCCCCCAAGCCCGGCCTCATCGGTGGCATCGTCTGAGGCATCATACAAAGTATCACAAAGCAGCCAATCTTCAGTCGTAGATTCGGCCTTTATCCTTCTTCGCTCAGCCACCTCGACGGGATCATCTGGACATATGTTGCGAGGGGCACGCCGAACAGGTCGTTCTGCCACAACAAACTTCTGACCGTCTCTCTCACGCTCCGGAAAATCTGCCCACACTGCTCAGGGACACCAAGGAATCAGTCCAAAAGCCTTCAACTTCCACCTGAATTTGCAAATAACAGCAAGCAACACGCAATCCTGTCCGACTCTTTAACAGGGTTACACAACTTACCCAGTACTGAACGGCTAAAGAACCCATGAAAGAAAGTAACTTATGGAGAGGGAACTATAACAAAACCTTATACCCTACATTACCTTTCGAGCTCTTGGACACAATATATTAATAAATTGTATTTATTGGCTAAAGAAATATGTGTTTGCAAGCGATTTCAATACACAAACCCACAGAAAGCACGAACCCTACCTCTACAGGAAAATCAGAAATGATCAAAATACAAACCATCTGATGCTCATAAAATTACTTCCAAGGACTGTTTTGAGTGGTTTCCATTACTAGAATGGAGTTTTACTTCTAGCTTTGATTTTTTAATTTTTTCGCGGGTTGTCTAATTGAACCATCGATAGGATTTCAAACACACTATCTTTATGAGCTGATTTGAATACTGCATTAATAAGTTATGAATACTTGAAGTTTGAAGTAGTAGGGTTCCCAGTCATGAGCCTAGACTACCCTTGAACGATGAGTATTGGATCAACGAGGAATGCATCTCATGGAAGCATCTTTGACCGCGATAAAAACTAGGAGTATCTGATTTCTAAGGAGTCCCGGACTAACCTAGAAGTATCACATTTCTAAAAAAGTCACGTGTTTGGATGACACTTGCACGGGTGACGTTTCAACCCACGCAAATTAGGTTCCTACCTTAATCTGAGGACATACAGTTTCTGCTAAGCAGGAATCGAAATGTAGCAGTTGGACGGCCATGTGAAGTATTTCTTAGAAGGAATCTTCGGATACCAAAAGGAAAGGTTTGCAAAGATAACTACAATAGTCCACTCGGCATACTCAATGAACCCGGGCGTAGTTGGGGATTGATAAATAGAAAATTATAAGCCAACATACCTGCGAATTGGTTAAGGACGATAGACGCTGCAACTGTTACGTTCAATGAAGCTGTGCCAGGCCCATTTTGAGGAATGTAGACGAAAGAATCACAGATCTCCATTTCTTTGTCAGAGAGTCCACTTCCCTGCACGTTGATTGTCGTTATAGTCAACTCAGTCCCTTCATAGAAACCAACATAGTACCGCAGACTATTTCAACTAAAAGTATGTCAAAAATTGGACTATTGATTCTTCCAGAATACAGACAGCATAGTACGGTACACAGTATGAACATCATATACACATAAATTACTAAAATTCTTGTTCTATGTTCAACTAACCTCGTTCCCGAGTACAAAAGCGGTGCTACGATTAAAAGGATGCTTGTGAACTCGGGCTGCCCCCTCAGTGATCTCTACTCCACAAATAGACACGTCCTTAGCCTGCAAAAATAACCATGCCCACCATCCACTGTCAAACCTTGGTAACTGAATAACAGATCATCTGAAAGACGATCTCATAATCTGTTATATGTCGAAACCACACCCAGACAAAGTATTTCTGATTGATATCCCCTCTTAACGGATAGGTCCTAGTATAAGGTCGATTGAAGATGGCAAAACTCCGCAAGATAACTCAATTCGTTCGAGAGGGACACAAACTCACAATAAAGATCATGTTGTACAGCATCAGAAAATTACCTTCAAAAACTTGGCAGCGTCTGCAAGAGTGTGAAAATGGCGAAATTGAAGGTGGAGTGTAGCACCATGGCTACCGAATGCGTTAAAATCCTTCCGGCCCACAAGAATGATCTCTGTTACACCAAAAGCTGTTGCACTTCGTGCTAGAGTTCCCAGATTGTGCCTCTTTGCAACATTGTGGACCAACAAGAAGCTCTCAAATCGATTTCCCCGATTTTGCGGCATCGTTTCACTCTTTGTTTTCGACTTTTCGGTTTCTTGCACCTCTACTGGTTTAGACTCCCGCACGAAAGCTTCGTTTGATTTACGGGCACTGTTAGCTGTGGCCTTGGGAGGTTTGAAATGCGGAATTGGGTAAGTCTGGACGGATTCGTCCACTTTGGTAGCCTCATTTATCTCTGGCTTTACAGATGAGACTGAGTTTTTCACGTCACCTTTCACTTTCGAGATCTTGAAATTGATTAGATCAATAAGGTTTTGTCGAATGTCATCCCGCAAGTAATCAAATGTTCGTGGCGGGAATTTGATCTCTTCCTTTTGCTTTTCAGAGAGATCAGCATACTTCAGCGAATTCACAATCGGTCCGATGCGACCATAACCACCAAGATATCCCAGACTCTTCGTCCTTGGAAGTGGAGACAATCTCCCGCCAGCTCCTGCATCAGGACCCTCGGAAGGAGCACACTTCTCAGATTTGGGAGAGGCATTCCCGACAACCTCATCATCCGGACCCAGTCCATCCTCTATCACCGCGTCACCTTCCAGACTCTCTCCCTCCGTCGCCATCTCCGCTACCTTCTAAAGTTGATTGCCTGCTGTCGAAACAATCATGAAGTTATTGCAGACAGCTGGTTACACGATTGCTTCTTGAAAAGATAGCTCTCCCAGCAGTTTTGCAACGCCTCCCCCTGAAAACATAAATACCTGTAATGAGAAAGCAATGCGAAAAGAAATCATATCTCCAAATGGAAAAGGCCAAGCTGAATTCGGCGAACACTACTTTAGTTCTTGTAGTAAATCGCTTCTCATATGCATCACTAACCTATCCAGATATTACATCTATTAAGCTGATCTCAACTCGATTAAAACAGCGTGCCTCACATCCAGCACTCATCTTTCCCTCGCAAATGATTCAAGAGAGACAATCCTTTCCGTTATGTATTTGTTCACGACTTCAATACATGCCGACGATTGCTGACAGAGTCAACAATCAATGCCATGCCAAATCCAGAAATCTCATGAACTCATTCAAATCGACACTGGCGGTCCTACATAACCGGTTTCCATCAAACACTGCAACTCGGCACAACTTCCTCAAGCGACACTTCTCTGCTAAAACAAACCGTCTACACCATGATTTAGGCATCTGGTCAAATGTATCCCAATTGCCGAAGGTTCAAATCAACTTCACAGGATTGATCGAAATGAAAACGCCCACATCAAATCTCAGAAAAACGGCCCTTCATTCAATGCTAACAATTAGCCTAGTTAGATGCACAAACTCCATCTTTATTCACGATCCGATCCAGTCAACCACAAGCTTGCACCAGATTCAAAGCCTCGCACTAACACAGTCACATGCACAACCCGTACAACTTTGCTAGCAGCCTCTCTACCCCAATAAGCTCTGCAAGCCATTCATCCAAACAAACTAAGATCTACTAAACAACTCCCAAGTAATTAGGTCAACCCGCACCATCCTACTCTAGAAGACTTTACGCCATTAAGACGGCTCAAACTATACAAACACTTGGATTCCCAATTGATACCACCATATGCGCAGCAACCGTACTCTGGCTATCGTACTCCGGCTACACTGCTCGCAATGCCCATCCTGTAGCTCACGATGTCACCAAATTTCTGCCACGCTCGCCAAATAAAACCTAATTCAGCTTTTACTACCGATACAACTCCCATCCCCTACCCAATAGCAAATTGTGATTGAAGGAGAAAGGGAACTCAATCTGCTCTTCGATAGAGAATCATCCACAGAAGAAGACAAAGAAAAAAGAGATGCTACACTCAAATTGACATCTACTCCACCATCTCGCCAATTACGTTCAAGTCAAATGGCAGTTTCGAAAACCACTTGTAACTATCAAGTCTCACGCAGTCTTCAGACAGAACCTGGACTTCGACAACAGAACGACGTTGTAACCCTGGTTGTTGTCTTCGATCATCGCTTACCGAGCCATAACCGCCCTAATCGTCCCAATCAAAGATAGCATTGCCAACACATGGATCCATTGCTTTCCCTGGAAGACTCACCTTGCAATCCTCCCCAGGTTAGTCCACCATCGACTCCAATTGCCCTGAATCAATCCTCTTTCAATCGATCTGTGCACACATCAAATCAGAGTCAGAGCTTGCGCCACCCTAAATCAAACTCGAACTACTGAAGCACAAATGCACATGCATTCCGTGGATCCATGAGTTTCCTACCATCGCTTGCTGTGCAGAACAAGAAGAGAAGCCTGCAGTAACGACATGTGCTGGGGTTCTCCGAATTTGGAGCTCTGCAGGTCCGCATTATTTTAGGGTTTCCGAGGAGAACGAGGGCTTGATCGAGATCCTGATTCTGTTTTCGAAGCTCCCTTGGGTGTTCTTCGGGGACTGGCTGTGAACTGGGAGGGGAGCGGGGTCTTGATCGACGTCTCGATCGAAGTCCTAGTCGAGGAGCCAGTCCTGTGCACATGGCCCACTTGTACCCGCCATATTGGCCTGAAAGAAGATAAGCCAAAGACCCAAGAGCATCTTTCCTTCATCTTTGTTGTTCTCTGAGTGCATTTAGTGTGCCGTGCGTGGGTGGGGAGGTGTAAATAATAAGCGGGCATCCTGATCTTCCCTTTTCCTGTAGAATCACGCCCACATGATTTACTCATGGAGGCTCCTGTACCATGGATCAGGTTCTGGCTGGAGTCATCCTGACACTATCCTTCTGTTCGTACTGTATAAATCTGGGTTCAGCCTGCAGTAGTGACTGTCTTATGCAGGTGCTCTGTGCTTGCACTACCGTACGGAAGAAGGAAAGGGTGTTGTTTTCAACACTATTTTCAACACTATTTTCAACACTAAATTGAACAATGAACAAAAAACCATGGCAACCATGTAAATGTACGGTAGTCAAGTGAATAATTTTTTGTCGCATGTGATAGTGTACCATCATTTACAAGCCTAATAGTAGAGTAATCAGTGAATAATTTTTGTACAAATGGCATGTAGCCATTGAACAAAAATCATTTTCAATTTCCTACATTGAAACACTTGATTTCTGAATTTACTTCCTTCCTCCTCAATTGCTTTCTTTGCACACCAAATCTTACATTACATTAAAAAATTCAATTCCTCATTATTCCATTTCATGTAAAACTTTTACATTCAATCTTAAACCCTAATCCCTTCAACATTTTTTTCTTCAATTTCATGTTTCCTTCTCTTTCTTTGTCTCTTTCATGTTGCGAAAATTCTTTGAAATGAATTCATTTGAATTCACTCTTTGATATGAATTTATTTGAATTTATTCTTCAAAACTAATTATACAAAAATTTAATTAAATCCTTCAATAAACTTAGATTCAATCATTTTTCTACAACCTATTACATCTTTTTAAAGTCAATCATAATGTGTAATTCATAAATCAATGAAATTAATGTAAACATTTTATTTACAAATTACATGTTTATACGAAGAAGCGTAAATGAAGTTCTATTGTCACTATCACTCATACATATGTTACACAACCAAATCACATTGATACTAATTTTTCAGAAAGAATTATTGTTTTTGTTTTGAATCACATGGCTAGTGCAACTTCAACAAAAAAAATTTCCTTTACTCACATCGCATGGCAATAGAAGGTGGTCTCAGATTTTTTTAATCTCATGTGATGGTTGTTGTTTTTTCATTGGCAAGGGGGAATAGGTTGCTTGGTTATTCTCAAGAAATAAGAGATAGTGGAGAAATGAGATGTAAAATTCAAAATATTTCAATATTTTTTTTGACACTACAATGAGTGAGTCAAAAACAATGTTGAAATGTTTTCTAGTACCAAAGTGTTGGTTATAGTGTAGGAAATTTCTATTGTTGCAAAGAATGTTGATAAAAATGTAAAAGAGTTTTTGGTTTGGTCATGTTGGATAGTAGAAGATTGTATGGCCAATCTAGTGTTTCCTTAATCCATTTTTTAAACTTCTAAATGTCTTAACCTTTTTAGGGAAAGGAATCTAAACAATCTCCAAACAAGAAGTTAGATTTAAAGCAATTAAACCAAAAAATATCCCCTCATGAAGTAGCTATTTCTCCCAAATATACATATCTTTCCAAATGTACATATTAACATCCATTAGGAAATTTTCATTAGATGTGCCTAATGTATTCAACTCAAGGTATCTTTAATCCTTAAGCACTCAATCATCCTTGGAGGAATCATGAATGTTTGGAAAAAAGCACTTCATCCAATTAATATTCATTGAGGAAGCTTTAGAAAAATTCATGTAAAATATTGGTTTCTTAAAAACCTTCTTCAATTATTTCTTCTATTTAAAAAATATAAGCAAATTGATTTTTCTTGATTTTTTTCTTTTACTTCAAAATTAAACCAAAGTTTGATCAAAATTTATTTTTATTTTCACCAATTCACTAATTATTAGGTACTTTTTCCAATCATTGAATACATAAAATCATCTACAAAGGGTGAGAACAAGAGTTCTATTATTAACACTGTGATTTTTTTTCCATAAGGTCTTCTTAATAATCAGAAGGGGATTCTAGATTCTATAGAATGTATTTGTTGGACACTCTAAGGATAAAGTAGAACTGTCTAATACCACCATTTATCCAATTCCGCCACCTATAAGTTCCTCCCATTTCCATTATTAGCCCCATCTATTACCTCAATCTTACTAATCCATTATCATGATGGCAATGCACTAGAGAACAAACACATTAGCCCACACTTCAACAATGGTGTGATCATGCTTCAACAAGGGTCTACTCACAGTTTTACATTTCAACTTTGAAAAATCACAAAAAATTAAATTCTTGTCTAAATGTCTTCATTCTTTTTGCAATTGACTTCTCTCAAACAATTCAATCTCTGGAAAATATGAGAGTTCATAAATAGCTTCTCCAAAGTACCTAGATTGCATATCTGTATGGTAATGGGTAGTTCTACCTTAGTACAAGATTTTATCAATCTTAGGAAAATATAAGAGCTCATAAATAGCTTCTCCAAAGTACCTAGATTGCAAATCTGTATGGTAATGGGTAGTTCTACCTTAGTACAAGATTTTACACTTTTTTTTTTTCCAAAAATCATGGTAATTTGAAATCATCACCAATAAATCTGAAATGACTTGTAGAAGACATGCGATTTCAACTCTGAAAAACAAAATAAAATAATTCTCACTCAAACTTACTTGCCCAAAATAGGAGAAACAAAGAGAAGAAAATTGCAAGTATCAGAAGTCCAATTCCTGGATAAGAGTAGAAAGCTGAAGGGAGGAGAGCCTCAATAGTTCAACTCCACTGAAAGACATCATTTCTGCGCACCCAGCTGCTTGATCTTTTCGACAATACCCTTCTCAGTCTGGACATGCTTAACCCACTCACTGGTGATGCGTATACGCTCTACACTCTGGCCCACAGTTCTATCAATGCCTGGAGCCGAGTTGGCGTCGAAAAATTCCTTTATCTCGTCAGCTTTTTCGTCACTCGAGAACTGCAATGCAAAACACAATATCTTAAGTTAGTCATTATCATCAAGATCATTTGGACTTGAACTAGTCTGCAAGGAAAAAGGACATTTGATAGAAAAAAACATTCATTAAGCCTCCAGGTTAGCACATGCTCAAGAATCATGGAGAGGAGAGAAATAACTCCGACTTTTCCTGATGCCGGCGTAACTTAAGAGCCTGTTTATTTTGGATCCCACGATTATTCTCAAGGAAATGATTAAGTGACGCCAAAACTACATTCCTCTGCTAAGAGGGAGACTCTATACATGTTGTAGTTATTATGGACTAGATGAGCTGATGGTCGTACCTGAGAAACAATGCTGCTGATGAAGCGCGTAATCAGGACACTCTCCCCGAACCGGTTCCAGATTGTTTCCCAGTTTTTCTGCAGAAAATATTATCATATCACAGGCCAGTAAACTATTAGTAAAAATTTGTAACTCCAGCATCACCTAAAGAGCTGCAATCTACAATAGAAACCATAGATGCCCACCGTATGCACTGAAGACTTAAAATGAAGAAAGCCCTTCAATTTCAGATGTCATTAGTCAGAGTGTGGAGGAGCTCTCATGCAGCACTTGTGGCAAAGCAAACTAAGAAAGACGCATGCTTAGTCGAGATCAAACCCAAGCTCTTTAAGCGCGAGTAAATATCACGACGATGAAGAAAAGAGACCACACCCTTGCCTGATAAAAAAAAAATGGGAGGAAGTCACTGCCTACCTTCAGCCACAACCAAGCTGCATCTCGGCCTTCCCCACTAATCCCTGCCAAGACCCAAATAGCATCCTGGTTTCGGACCTGCAACACCATGTCCCCTTCGGTTGTCAAGAAAGTAGCCTTCAGAGGAAGTAAACCCACTGTAATTCTATTGTATTGGCAATCGTGACTTCTCAATGAACCGGGTAAAGTTAAGGAAGAAATACGAACCTCAGGCGACAACAAGAAGTCAAGCGCTTCGCTAACAACAGCAGGATCCGAAGATGCTCCAATAGTACCTACACAAAGACGTGAAGACGTTTTAAATTAGTTGACCCCATGAGCATTGAATAAAGGACAGTATGTAATCAATGTGAATATTACTCTAAGAAACATCAAGCTGTACACCCAAAGCGGAAACGAAAACTTCTGTGAAGTGCAAGCAAGTAGACTCTTCCCAGAGCACATGGTTGACATAAAGAGGAGCGAAAAAAAATTCTTACTGAGAACTCGCGTACGCTCTTGACTGACATCGGTCTCCCGATAAACCGTGAGTAATGATTCATAACCCGCTTTGTCAGTGGTTGTCACACTCTGCATGACAGCCTTATATGCTACCTGCACCAGTCCAATTTCAGAGTTGAAATGTAGGGTAACAGTGGAATTTCCATGACGAGCACTTCCCCAAATCATATTGCATAATAGCAGAAACAAGTAAAAATAAAATAAGATTTTGATTCTTAACAGTGAAATCGGATAAAAGCAGTGACACCAGATATTAGAAATTTGACCACGTACTAAACAGACGAAATAAAGTTTCTCTGCACCAGTATCAAGGTCGGCACGTCATTAGTTGGACATTGAAAATCTTAAATAATTGTATATAATCATACCACCAGTCAAACAGGGCATTTGATGAGTGTATTACCTTCCTCGTATCAGCAGGTAAGAGGGGAGTGTCGCGGTCCGCTAGAAAGGCCTCAAACCGCCGCTTTGCCTCGTTCACTGTTTCCTCATGACCGAAAGACACGAGGGCTGACAACAATTCACCTCGTAGCATGCTATCCAGATGACCCTCATCAGTGCTAACTTCCCATCCCAGTCTCCTGCAAAAGATGGGCAGCACACCAACATTAAGTCACTGCAGATTATTTTCAATTACTAAAATATACCCATAACATGCTACTCAGCTACCATCCAACATATTCCTCAGTTAATAAAGTCTACTGTGAATCATATTCCAACTTCATGATAGATACTTACTGCGCAGAAGGCAGGAGAAGGTTGGATACGAAGTGCTTCAAGTCCTTGACAGCTGCTGGTATCGCATCACCGATCACTTTCAAGATTCTATACGAAACCTGCATTGCATATTGATATCCCGATTAGTTTCGCTTTATAAGCAAAGTTGTAAATATCCTGATACTCGCATAATTAAAATGATAAAATATAGCATCATTCATGATTCACACAAGAAAACTACTAGCACCACCAATTCCTAGAAAGAAGCAAATCCCCACTTACGTCAGTCAAACACATCAGAACGGTATAGTCAATCTCTGAACGAAAGACTTCCATGAGAGAAAGCAAGACACTGAGAGGCTGTTTCCGAGCAATGCACAGTGCGTATGTGTCATCCAGCACTCCTGCAAAAAATTTACGGTACTATTAGCACATTGAAATGATCATAAAATAAGCCTAATACTCAACTATATAGCAGGAAGGTGTAAATGCTGCCAAGGCCTTTTCAAGAATACACAACGAACGCCTGCATTCTAATTCTAAAGTTGCACCTAAAGTTTACCACATGAACCCGAATGTATGTCAGATTAAGATTATTCTGAAATAATATTCATTCACTGTCTAATTGAAGCTGCCTAATGGGACACGCTTGATGATATATGAGTCAAGAAAAGGGTTCGCATATGAGTGTAAAGAACAGTCTCAGAGATTGATAATTTGCAAACAAGAGCGTGTTAATAGACAAAATGCGCCGAAAGAATTAACATACCAAAACGATCAGTAGCCTCCAAGGACCCAGCAGAAATTGCAGAACGGAGGCGTGAAGCCAGTTCCTCGTCATATTTGACACGATAAAACCCAGTCTGACCCACATTCAGTTTGAACCAGTCCTTGGACACATCCAGAAATTCTGAAGACGAGTTCTTCTCCAGAGTTTTATCACCATTTTCTTCTGCGTTCGAGACCAATGGCTCCTCGGCAGTTTTATCTTCAGAGACTTTACGGAGGGACAAAACACTGGCCTTATGTCTCACAAGCTCACTCATTCTAATCTTATACGAACCCACGCAGTAAGTAAGCGGTAACACCCATTCTCCATCACCCTCCTCTCCACTGGAAAGATACTGGCTCTGAAATCACAGAATCCCAAAGCTGTCTGTCAGTGTACCGTACGAACCTTCTACTGGACGGCACACTTATTAAAACCAACCAGTGTGAGACAAAGACAGGTGAATGGTATGTTGAACGCCACAAAAGAATCTCCCAGGTTGGAAAGAGATATAAATGACTGTATTATCAAAAGTTACCTGTTCAACAATCAATGCCTCACTTTTAAGTTGGACATGCACAACAGGGTATCCTTGTTGCTTAGTCCAAGAGTCCATCAACTCCTTCACAGGCTCGCCAGACACCTCTGAAAGCACACTCCACAAGTCCTCCGTCTTGGCGTTTTTGTACTCATAGCGCTTGATGTAGGAAACCAATCCACTCTGTCGTGCAAAAAAAGAGCTCAAATCTACATTCACTGGCATGCAGAAAATCTCAATCCAAAATTGGAATAACAACAACACAATCCATACAGAACACACCTGAAAGTTATCCGCGCCCAGATATGTCTGTAGCATGCGGATGATAGCCGCCCCTTTCTTGTAGCTAATTGCATCAAAGATTTCATCAATTTCCCGAACATGCCCCACTTCCACCTGAACGCACGAGTTGGATCTCAGTGACGTGATGTGTAAATTGAAAACTGATTTGATGAATTAGTTAAAAACAATTGCCCCAATAGAGCATGTGTCTAAGAACAAACTCTTCAAGGCATGACATCCACACAACTCCACAAATCAGTCTGAAATGTAAATTTGATTGTCAGAAGCTATGCTCTACTGCCCGTTACATCTGTAACTAGAAACGTCTATTCTGGCATGACAGCTTACCGGTTCACAGTCCAAGGTCTTAACTTGCAAAAGACCCGCTGCACCTTAATAATACACGTGGAAGCAACAAGCAAAACGAAACTGGGATACAGCAAGACAAAGTTAAAATAACATGCTTACCTCTATAGGATGAGACCCCACTAATCCATCCAACCGAAAGGCCTCTGTAGTCTGTTCCACAAACTGTGTCCAGATCTTCCATTCGGGGAAAAGGTGATCGATAGCCAAGTAGCTCACCTGATGGTTACAAGATAAATTAGTATAAAATAAGTATTTACAAGACTTGAGGAGAATTTTACAAGATAAGAATAGAACCTAAGAAGAAAAGAGAATATATACACAAGCAACGTCAGACCAAAAAAGCTGATGCAACGTTTAGTTTTAAGAGAGATCCTGAGAGACTGCCTTACCCAGGTCGCAAAACCTTCATTGAGCCAAAGATGAGTCCACCACTCCATGGTGACAAGATTTCCGAACCACTGATGAGCCAACTCATGGGCCACAACCACTGCAACCTGATTTCAAATCACAGCCCAAAACAATCTTAATTTCAAAACACAGGTAGATATACACAATAGGACTTTAAATTATAACATTTACCCAACATGAGCACCCTGGTATTAATGTCAACTCCATTATTGCACGCACCTGAGATGTGACCTAGAGTAAATACTACAAATACACTTTGGAATGAAACTATCACAAAGATTATTATAGTTCGTACCCTTTGCTTGTTAACAGCTGCTGAAACCTTTTCGTCAAACAGGAGGGCAGCTTCTCGATAAGTAACCAATCCATAGTTTTCCATCGCTCCAGCAGCGAAGTCCGGGATGGCGACCATGTCCAATTTTGGAAGAGGGTATTCCGTTCCGAAGTAACTGATGCACAATAGATACAGTAAGTTCCACAACTTCAAAGGCAGTTTATTCACATCTTAGGATTGCCCTGGTCGCACCACGGAATAGAAGTGTCAAAACAGACTAACCCAAGGCTCATAAAAAATTATCAACGTCAGTCGAAGCATGACAGCATATCATTCCTAGTCACTAAAATAGCCGGTAGAGGATCTCAATACGAAATCAGAGAAAAAAACACTTTAAAATCAACAGGTTTCCCTACAACAAGACCAATAGCGCTCAAAGCAAGCAGTGCCTCGCGATGGAGGACAGTCATCCATGTACGTAATTATGCCAACGACAACGGTTGCAAAGCTACTTACTCGGCATAAAAGGGAAGGGTACGAAGAGCAACATCCAAGGCAAACTTTCCCTGATATGTTTTTCCAACCTCTGTATATACCCGGACGCTCCGACCTGGTAGACATATCACCTCAGAAAAACTCAAAAAGGTTGAACTAGATGTCTGATGACCCATTGATTAAAAAATTAGAATGCAAACTTCAAATTGTCAATCGCAAAATCGTAATACACTCTCACCATCTTTCGTGTGCCCCTCAATGTATTCAAGCTCTCCTACAACAATTGCCACTAAATAGGTTGACATGCGTGGAGACTCCTCAAATATAACGGTTTTCATCTTTGATGACGATTGATGAGTTTCCTCTGCGATTGGCATGTTAGATAACGCAACCCTATCGGAGGGCACATGCAGTGTCATCTTGAAGGTGGCCTGCATTCATATACAGAAAGAATTAGTTGGTTCTCTTCATTGGAAATAGCATATGTGAGCACAATAAATTAAAAGAACAATCAACACACTACGCCAGCGTTAAGGGAAAAGTAGGTAGCATAACCTTAAAGGAGGGTTCATCCCAACAGGGGAAGCATCGCCTAGCATCAGCAGGCTCAAATTGCGTCACCGCCATGTTCCTAGTCTCACCATTGACCTTGTAAGAGCTGCAAATGACAAAGAAAAGGACAAATAAAGTCCACAAATTTAGTAGTGCTTAAAATCTGCTAATGAACACTCCACAACAATCCATGATGCCCAAGCGGTGCAATAGTAAAATAGAAGGCAGAGAATAAAGATTAGAAGATACATCAAGCTTCTGACAATCGGCAGACAAGGGCACATGTCCTAAGAAGCAAGCAAATAAAAATTAAATCTCTGGACCAGAAGCAGAACAGCACCTTCGATAGAAACCCCGCATCTGATCATTTAGAGTGCCTACGAACTCCACACGCAGAACAGCCTCACCCAGTGGGAGAACATCGTCAAAAGACAAAACTAGAATTTCATCTTCCGCCTGCAGATCCACAGCTTTCGGCCACAACATCTGATTTTAACAGAGCACCAAACAGAGCACCAAACAGAGCACCATCGTGCTACTAATATCAGAAAATCGCTACTCTGGCGGATTTCAACGATAAGGGAAAACGATAGATTTACAGTCAAGCACCATTGCGCAAAAATACTACCGCAAGAGAAACATAACCTGGCAAAAAATGCTTCATGGCCAACAGAATACTCCGCTGTGCAATTCGCACTTCACTTACCTGGCGAGAAGTTTTAGGACGCAACCACACCGTCTTATCAGTAATGGTCAGGTCGGCTGCGTTGAGAACAATGTGTTTCGTCTCTTCCACAATGTTAACAGTCACAGTCATTTTCCCATCGAATTTGCACGTATCCAACTTGGGTGTCAATTCCAGGTCATAACGGCTGGGTGCCACGGAGGTCGGGAGCCGAATTTTCCCTTGAAAAGCATTTGATAACTTCTTAACCTTGGACTTCTTACGTAGTTGAGAAGCGAGCACATATGAAGTGGCCAGGGCAATGGCGGCCGCAGCTGCCACTCTTGTGGCCATGTTGCTTCAAACAAAGACCGTCCGAGAGTTACCGCGGCTCGACGAACAAACTAGCACTAGTAAATAGTAACCACAGTTGAAGCAAACCCAGGATCAAGACATTAACAGCGTGCATGAGGCATGTGCAATCCCATCCACGTATCCTCTGCAGTAGAAAGTATTGAGCACAAACCAAGTCAGCATCAAGAAATCAACACTTGATGACCACAGGACAACAACTCCTGAAAAGACTCAAGGAAATCCTATGATAGATCCATCCCACCGAGTGGCACAAGCGATATTTGCAAACAAAGCGAATTAACACTCTCACTAACACACTCATAACACCAAAATAGTAATGGCCCCCAAGTAAGCTCATTCTTTAAAACCTTCACTTCACAGACCGGTCACAATAATCCGAGACCATTACAGGTTGACACAATAAAAAAACAGATTTTCTATATGAAACGAAAGCCAACACGTTTTGCAAGTATTTTTCATTGCGAAAATGTAAAATTTAACCTAATCAATGCTCCTAAACCTACATGTACTCCTTAAAATCGACGTTGGGAGCTACAGTAGCACACTAACATGGGCCGCTTCCAATCAGACACTACAAATCCGCAATTCAGCACTGCTTCCTCGTGCACCACGTCCCTGCTGGGCCCACTCTTTCGACAGACAAGGATTTAGATGTCTGGAGAAACGTATCACAACTTCGAAGGTGAATAAGCTTAGGGACACCCAAAAGTGCCTGCGGACCCAAAGAGTCACATAAACAGAAATTCAACTGATGCACACCCCTCACTCAATATGTTCATATTGTCGAAGAAGCAGTTTAAGAACATCTACCGACAAACCAATAAAACGTTAACGATTCATAACCATTGCATACGATATTCAAGCAACGCATTCGGTATCCAGATAACGCATTCTTCCAGAGTTGGAGTCCTCTTTCGTTCGTCAACAAGAACATCAATAGTAATTTGTCGAGTCTAATACTATTAGGATCTATGCTCAGTTAGAAAAAGTTCGACTTTGGTGTCCCTAACCGTTCCAAATGCTGCTCAAATCAACTTCACTTTATCCTAGTCCTCGATTAAAAAGCACATACTTTCATAGCTCGAAAACTTCACGCCTTGCATTTTAATGCGTCCAATTTGACTTACAACCCACATTCCTCTTCACGAATCGATCCAATCAACCCTAAACCTCCCACCAGATGAAAAGTTCTCCAATGACACAGCAAGAAGCTCCCGTCCTCCGCATACCTCAAATCCAAGACGTCGATGGCACTCTTTTCGCTCTCAGAAGCTCCAACCTCCAATCGCACGATCAATTGAAGAATCCCGACGACGTCCGAGAAATTAGGTCAAACCAGCAAGCAGCACGGATTGAATACCATAAAAAAAAGTGCAAAACCTCGCAAACGAATCGGAAAAATTGCCAGAACTTCCCGTGAACGCTTGATTGCGAAAGGGCATGACCAGGTGAAGCTGAAGGTTGACAAAACCCTGACGGGAGCTGCTGCTATGCGATACGCAAACGCTCTCCGCCAGGGAAAAGCGACTTCGGTAGTGAGAAAGAACCCCTCGATCACAACTCACGAAGTCACGAGGAGGAGAATCCACGGTGGTGGGCTTCTACCGCGGGACCCATTCCCGTTAGTGTTCTGCAAGAGTTGCTATATTACTGACATGCTCTGAGGGATCTCACTAAATTCCATCCGGATCAGGCTCTGTTCTGCCCCCTAAACTGCCCCCTAAAGGTAGTCTTCTCCTAAAGCGACCATTCAAGAGCTGATTGCCTCTTCGGGGAAGCTAAACTGCTCTGCAACAATTTTCAGTAAATTTTTGTAGAAAGAAAAATGGAATCGGCATCTAACCCAAGTTATTTCATATTTTTTGGATCATTGTGGAATTAGTTATGAAATTTTTGAGGTTGAAACACAATTGTCACTAGAAGCGATCACCTCCTCAAATGTACATTGTTGGTACATTGAAGAAAGCAAAATGTACCTTTGTGTCATGATTGCTTGTAGAACGTGGGTACTTTCACAGTGGACTATTGGAATGGATTGAATGGAATAGGATAAACTAGCCCATGACAAGTAGAATGATTGGCTTGCATTGTTGATATTTTTGAAAAAATCTAAATTTTTTTCCATATAAAGAAAAATGTGAGAAATGGAGAAATTCTTTTTGGACAAAGTATGAATTTTTTAAGAATATTTGAAGTGTACTATCCAATTGGTCCAAAAGAGTCTTTAAATTACCCCCAAACCATCCAAAAGTGTTCCCGTAGTAGTCATCTCACCATCTAAAGCAATCACAATATTTTTGAATATGGATACAATATTTTTAAACATGGCTATAACATGAAGGAATGTAAAAGTTACTTCTTGTAATGAATTTATATTAAAAGGTAGAAGTTTGTACTATAGTGACTAATAGTTCTTTTACCATCATCCAAGGTATTAATTATGGCCATTAATTTAACTTAATGAGCTCAAATTTCAAATTCTTGCCATGGCTTGATGTAAGATTGTAATGGGTCATTTCCTAATTGTAAGATTATATATTGGGTGGTTTGATGGTCATAGGTTGGTTTACCTTGACGTTCTCAATTACCTAGAATTTGGTGAATTTTTGCCAAAATCTTACTTTCTTTGGGAGGTGGCTATCAATAATCCTAGAGCAGTTCTAAGATAATTTGCAAAAATGCTATACCTTTATATAAAGGAAGCTATTTCTACAACAAGAAATTGCTTTGGTAAAAATAGGTAGATAAGTTTGGAAAAAAATGTGGATTTTGAAAAAAAAATTGAGCAATGTATAAGTTGCAACCTTCTAGAAAATTAAAGAGATTAGTCATGTCTAGTTTTTTCTTTTGGAATTGTTGGAATTGCTAAGTGATACATAAAAATGTCCAAAAGATTGGCAATTTCTTTTCCAAGTATTATAAGGAAGTGTTTTTTTTGTAATCATGTATAGTGGACAATTCTTTCTGGTATTTTGTTAAATGATATGTTTTTCACGACAATAGATGTTACTAACAAGGAAATTGAATCCTATTTGTTATATGCAAGATTGCCCAATTGTAGTATTAGTATTGTACACAACAACACAAACAAGCTACATTAGTAGTGAAGATTAGAAACTTAGAATACAATCACTTAGGCAAGTTGCAGAAGGCAATGTAGTCAGTGATGTCGATTGCAAATTCCACTTTGTAGCAGATGCCTAAGCTCCACATTGTAGCATTGTTCAGTAGGTAGCATGATCCCATCTAGGTCTAAGTTTGAAGTCAAGGTAAGCTTGAGCACCAAAGCTTACTCAACTTCATGAAAACTAAAGAAAGAAACTTGAATGATGAGGATATTGATGAAAAGGATGCTTACCAACTACTTCTAATTTACACATCCTTTTGCTAGTTGATCTTGCCAACATTTTTATAAGAATTATTAGTTTCCTTAAGAGGAAAATTTCCAAGGATAAAATACTTCTAGCCAAACATGCACACAATAAGGAGCAAATATTTGCCAAGCCTATTTCTGTGACAAGACTTCAAGAGCACCTCTCATCCTCAATTGAACCAAGTACCAAACAACACCCTATCTTGACAACTATGAAGTACTTAGAAATAAACTTCCATAAGTGGTATGTCTATAATAGTCTATCCTACGTTTTGAACATAGGATTCATGCAAAAAGGTAGGCCACATGCAGCCTCATAGTTTGCCTTCATCATCACTTAGAACAAATCTTATTGGTTGTATAAGTTGGATGCTAAAAGCATTTTGGGGGCAATGTAAGCCTTCTTGCCTTCATTCAAAGGTTGCCCCTTGTTAACAATTCTTGTTTGACTACAAAAGTTCTTCAAGATTGTCAAGTGTTGTGCAAAACTTGCTTTAGCCCCTTCTTGCCTCTAATGTAATTGTAGATATATAATCCCAAATGCATCTAGCAATTTCTATTGTGTAAATCTATAATCCAATTTATAGCAAAATGATTGAGCAATTTTTGTGAACAACAACATATAAACAACATTTAGAAATCCACATAATATGTTTAAAAATCAAAAGACTATAATTATTATGCATGTAACAAGAAGGCAAGGATAGAATATGAAATAAAAAAATTGCAAAAAAATTAGAAATAACATGCATCAAGAATCACATAAAAAATTTTAAAATGGAAAATAACATTGAAATCCAAAGAAGTGGACATCAATGAAACCATTATGAAATTGGAAAAGAAAAAAATTGAAAAGAAAAAAAGATATGTTTACAAACTACTATTTGATCACTACAAGAATATAAGCATTTTATGATTGCGTCTATGATTGCATTTTTAGTCATAGATGAAATATATAACTACAACCAAAAATTAGGTATTGCAGTCATTGTTGTTGAGTCCTTTATTAAATGACTATGGTATATTATCAACATCCGTCTTTGTATAAGAAAAGTTCATCCATGAACTTGTCCAATGTGTCCACTAACTTGTTGACCCTATATGACATGGCAAGGGGGTTCCTTTAGTCATACTTTAGTCATTTTTTAGTCATACTTCAATTTTTGATGGTTTAGTGGTGGGTTCCATTTTGTCAATGTAGGAGAGTGTGATTGGAGGGGTGGTTTTGGTAGAGTTCTGAGTTGTCTCCGAGTTGTTTTTCAATAACAACATAGTTGAGTTTCAGTTTAGATACAATCATTCTTTTCTGTGTAGTTGTAGTGTAGTCATATGTAAGTTGTAGTGAGTTGCATGTGAGTGAACTATGTGGGATGCATGTGTGTCACATGTGAGTTGTACATGAGTTATATGTGAGTCATACGCAAGTTGCGTGTGAGTCATATTGTTGTACTACTCTATATAGTTGTATTATCATAAAGTGTTTATTTATTGTGGAGTTTGTTTCGTGATTAGTTCATTACATATAATTGCATGAAAGCTAACTACATTGCTAAAAGACAACTGCCATAACGTAAAAGTTCTATGTGAATGAAGGATGCCCAAATTTTGAAAATGTGGGAGACAACCAAAACACAATATGATCAAAATTTCAATTGGCGGCAACTCCAATTGTGAATTTCTATTGATAAAGGTCTTTCAATTTTGATTATGATTTACAAATGGCAAATACAACTAGCATATGACTTTTCAATGATATAAGAGCAACTACTAAATAAGGTCACAGTCATTCCATGAGTCTTGGATACTTGCAATGACTATACCGTGACTCACACATGGCAAGTATAACTGACATATAACTATTCAATGACAAGAAAGTAACTACTAAATGCCTACTCAGTTGTTTTCTACCCTTACAATGCAAACAATAGAGGACTTTGAAATATCATTTCCCAACATGTAGATCTCAAGAGTAACACATTGACGCTTCGTGATCTCACTTCTTTCTTAGAAGTATCACATTTCTCTTCCTCCACCAATGTTGTCTTTGACTCCATCTCCCTTGTCCCCACTTTCTTCTACAAATATGCAAAAAAAAATTAGAATTGAAAATGAGTATAGGATAAGGGGACATGAAGGAAGTAGAAACACATGGTTCACAAGTCCCTTCACACTACAATAAAACTTGCATTTTATGACTACAAAAATATGACCAAGAATGACTAGTGACTACTTACAGTCATATTCTTGGAGGCCAACATCTTGGAAAAAAATATGACTACAAATATGATTGTTTGTCATATTTTGGCCTTGTACTTTATGGGCGTATAATGTACATCCATTGGGAACGGTGAAGTACTTCATAGGGAATGGTAGGGAATATATTTGGAGAACATCTAGTCATATTTGTAGTCATATTTTTGTGTCAATCGTTTTTGTAATCATATCTTTTCAATAGTGACATTTTTTGTTTTGGAATAATCCAAGGAAAACTTAGATAGGGAACATGTTTGAAGAGCACCTAGTTGTATTTTTGCTTGAGTCATATTTTGTAGTCACATTTTTTCATAGTCATTTTTTTTTCACTTTGGGCAACCCAAAGAAAACTTGAGCAATGAATATGTTTGAAGAGCATCTAGTCATATTTTGTAGTCATATTTTGCAGTCATATTTTTTTATAGTCATTTTTTCTCTTTTTTGGACAACTCATGGAAAATTTGGAATAAGAACATGTTTAGAGAGCATGTAGTTATATTTAGCTTCAGTCATATTGTTTTTTGGAGGGGGAGTCATATTTTGTAGTCATATTTTTTTATATACATTTTTTTACTTTTGGAATAGCCCAAGGTAAAAAGGGCTAATCTAAGATGGCCCTCTAGTATTTTAGTTGTAGATCTCATTCCTTAGAGTGTCAAAGTAACTCTATTTCATGCCTATTAAAAATTTGTTGTTGTTGTATGTTGTGCCTATTATGTAAATCATGTTTAAAAATTTAGAGTGGCATATGTTTATAGTTTAATTTAAAAATTTTCGTTTGTCATGGGATTCACAAAGGAAGTAGAGAAAAGTGAAACAATAAATAACATGAGACAATAGATGGATTCATTTCTGGCTTGGTTTTTGGAAAGGATAGGAAAAGGGTCTCAAAATACATGTTAAATGTGTTTTGCTTCCTTATGGCTGTTTTTTCTTAAAATAAAATATATATTTGGTGACAAAGAGAGGCCTACAAAATATTGATTCAAATATAGAGATTGTTGATTTTTTTAATTACAAAGATGGAATATTGTTTAACAAATACATTAGATCATGAAGACATGATCACATGTGTAGCTCATACACTAATAGATTGGTTGCACTGGCAAATTGACTAATTATATTGATTGTCGTGGTTGATACAAATTAAAAGCTAATTAAATTGGTTGATACAAAGTGAAATCTAATGCATTCAAACTAGTGAAAAAAATCTAATTTAAGGAGAGAGAAAAAAGTAAAAAAAATCCATACTTGAGTATCCATAGAGCAAGAGCAAGTGAAGAATGCCATTTGTATTTAGAGTTTAAGTATTTGAATTAAAAGTATATAGGTTCCAAGTTGCTACTTAAAGCTTTGGGCATAGTTAGGAGACTAAGTTGATCCCTTATAGAATTTTGACTTTCTATTCGACAAGGATTGTTGATTATAATTTGCTTAATTGACCAAATGAAATTTTAATATCTTCAATATATACTCTTTTAGCACTTATGAGGATTATATCATTACAATTTTTTTATTTCTAGAATTATTAAAAATCAATGAGTAGTAATAGAAATCAAATATTGAAATTCTAAAATAATCAAAAAATAAATATGGAAAAAATATAGAAAAAAATTTGGTAAAAGTCAAGAGAGAGAAGTAGACATAAAAAGGTTGAAAGAAACCAATTCAATCACAAATAGAATTAATACCCTTTATTGTAAAAGTTGTTATTTCAATTGTATATAAAGACACAAAAAACAAAACAAAAATGAATAAAGAGAAGCCTTATGATAGAACTATAATGTGCATGTTAAAAAATGGGGATGAAATAAAAATGGATTCTGAGGCATGTCTTTGAATTTGGCACTTTGTTATTTTTTTGTGTAAACTATTAGAAATTACATTCAAAATTAGAAATTGAACTCAAACTTAAAAATTTATTAAAATTTAACAATGAATTCAAATCTCTTAGGTAATTCTTAAAGGTTTTCAAGAACATATCACATTTTTTTAAATGGATAAATATTAAGGAAAATAAATTATGATGAAATTGGGTAATCAAGAACATTAATTTTGGATAAAAAATATCAAAATTCATCTAATTCAAGCTAGAAAGGAACCTTCAATTTAGGTGGCATTTACATTTATAATCCAATCTTGAAAGTAAAAGTTAATGTAGACTTAAACGCTAGAAGAAAATGTTGGATAAAGTCTTGAAAAATGAATAAGAGATAGAAATTCATCTATCCATAATTTTTGCAAAAAAATCCCACTATAAAAATTTACTATTTTTGAATAGGCATACAGTACTCTACAACTTAAGCTATGAAAATTTTTGAATTTTTTTCAACTTGGATTTGTTTGTTTATGAATTTGGCTTAGATTTGTCAAAACCATCCAAAACCACCTCAAATTTCTAATTTTTATAGTTTTTGTCAATTTTAATTAAGATGTGATCCACTTCTAGTTTATCGTCAGAATAAATTTGTTCACTATTTAGAATGCCAATTGAAAATACTTAAATATTCAACTTAGGACTTGAAGCTTAACAATAAAGAACATGGTTGTGCATGTTTTATTTCAAGAATATCATTAAAATACTCACATATGTCATGTATTGAAGTTTGTTTATTTTTTAGAAAGGTTTTCAATAATGTCATACAAGCCACAATTTTAGAAGGTCTTTGTAGGCCCTTAAAAATCACAAAATTATTCATATATGAAAATTGAGGCTCACTGTAGGCATGTGCACACTTGCATTGCAATTAAAAGATGTTTGTTTAGATGTTTTGACAAGAATATGCTTAGAATATAAAAGCATTATTCCTTATTTTGCTTCAAAATGCTTTTAAATAGCACCTCCATTAAATACTTTCACTCCTACATTTCTTTGCACATTTTTTTGCTATGATTGTATGTGCTTAAGGCCTTGCAATTTCCTTTCAAGTATTTAGTGTAGTTGTAGTGCAACATGTATTGACTTTGGATCAAATTTGATTATTAAAATAGCTTAGTTATTTAGTACAATTATATTTAATTAGTTGCATGACTACCTCAAGTCACATGACTCAAACAAGTCATAAGCATGACTAAGACAAGTTACATGATTAGGGTTTTGAAACCCTAGCCGCTGTTTTTACTACCTCCTCTTTAAAGTGCAACATTTGGCTATTTTTTTTCTTTGCTTCTTGTTGTTTTCTATGTTTTGTTGCCACTTAGTTCTTGTTTCTTATTACCTTTTAACTCTTTCTTCTTTTTTCTTCTTAATTCTTGCTTCTTGTTACCTATTAATTCAATCTTTTCTTGTTGCCTCTTAAATCATGCTTTTTGTTGCTTCTTAATTATTGTTTCTTGCTACTTTTTAACTCTTTTTCCTTTTCTATTTCTTTATTTTTACTTCTTGTTGCTTATTAGTTCAATCTTTTCTTGTTGCCTCTTAGTTCATGCTTCTTGTTGTCTCTTAGTTCATGCTTCTTGTTGTCTCTTAGTTCATGTTTCTTGTTGCTTCTTAGTTCATGCTTCTTGTTGCATCTTATTTCTTGCTTTTTCTTCTTATTTGTTGCATTCTGTTGCATCTTAACTTGTACTTCTTGTTGCTTTTTGTTATATCTTACATTTTGATTCTTCTTGCTTTTTCTTGCATCTTACTTCTTTGCACTTGCTACCTTTTGCTAATTGTTCTTTCTATCACTATTATTGTTCTTTCTTCTTGTTTACTTATAATTTTTAGAAATATAGTGGTTATAGTGTTATTCTTTCCTCTTGATTCTTTGCAATTTCTAAAGATATAGTGGTTATGACTTTTTTATAATCTTAAGCGTATACTACATATTTTGTGTTGCCTTAAATCTTTAAAGGTTGATCTATATTGTTCATTCACTAAAAATTAACCTCCTTGATTGTATATGTAGGCATTGGAAGTTGGAATGAAGTTATTGAAGGCTACTTGCAACACTAAAGAAGTAACATCTTTACATCTTTGTAAGTAATATACGTCTTATAAGTGTGTGGAAATATACGTTTATAGAATGTCATCATGATATATTTTGTGTTAGTGACTAATAAATGTTATTGACAAGAGTCACATTTTTTTTTGCATTTTCTTTTTGCCGATGTGATTGTCTCTTGTGCATCTCAAAAAATCTATCTTACATACTTGTTTTTAATTTGATGGATTCTTTTATTTAGGTGCTAAACCATATTGGTGCATGATTACAATGCATCATGTTTATTTTGAATGTATGGAAAATATGACTATAGTTTATGATAGAAGCTACTATAAACCTTAGTCACCTCAATTACAAACCACAAACAAATCTAAGAAATGTCACTCTCACTAATCTAGAATATCATTTGTGTAAGTCGTATTTCACAACATGTCTTGGTCAAAATATGATTGGTTGTAGTCACATAATGCTCATGGTCATACTAAAAATGTGACTCTTTATTTTTCTAAACATATCTACATTCAATCATTAAATTTCTAGTAACATTCTATGGAAATTGCCACATTAGCCAAAAGTATGATTCACAAGAGTTGAATTTTACATTAAAAAAGATTATGACTCATGAGGGTCATATTTCATATTAACAAAAAATATGATTCATGAGAGTCATAATTCACATCAATAGAAATTATGAATTACAAGGATCATATTCCACATAAATAAAAAATATTACTCAAATTAAGAATCACTTTCTACATCAATAGAGAATATATGACTCATATGAGTCATTTATAACATTAACAAAAAATATGACTTATTATAGACATTTATCACATCAATAGAAAATATGACTCACAAAAGTCATATTCCACATCAACGGAAAATGTGACTGCACAAAGTCATATGCCATACTAACCAAAATATGACTCACTATAGTCATATGTCATGTCAACCAAAATATAACTTACTATAGTCATATTCCACATCAGTGCAAAATACAACTACATAGAGTCATATGCCATGTCAACTAAAATATAACTCACTATAGTCATATTCCACATTAGCGTAAAATATGACTACATAGAGTTATGTGCCATGTAGGATTTTTTTCTTTGCCTGGTTAGCTCAAGAGAAAGTCAAACCTCTAAGGGTAATCAATATGTATGCTATATTGGCAAAATATGGTGTATTATACTCCCAATCTAAATGACTACAAATATGACTCATTAAAAATATGACTAGTTGGTAATGGCTAGATTCAGTCATATCGCGTGTCATTTACAGTGATTTTTGCAAGAGTCATATTTTTAAATTTTACAACTCACTATAGTCATATTTTGTAGTCATAGAACACCCACTTTGTTGTAGTGTCAACTTCCATTGATTCAACATTGTCATTGGTGTTTGATTTCTAAATGCATTCATGCCTTTCTTGAGACTAATCAACATATTATTTTAAACAATTTACTTACACAAATCTTAAGAGACCTAAAATTAGAGCTATAATACCCAAAACAAATGAATTCAATTTTTGAACAATAGACTTACACAAATCTTAAGAGAACCAAACTTAAAAAGAATTGTAATACTCAAGAAAAATTAGCCCATTTGCTTGAACAATAAACTCACACAAACCCTAACCTAACCAAACTTACACAAATTCTAGAGGAATCAAACTTAGAAAGAATTGTGTTATCCAAGAAAAATCATTCAACCCATTTACTTGCACAATGAACTTACACAAGTTCCAAAAAATACCAAATTTAGAAAGAATTGGGATACCCAAGAAAAATCAATCCATTTGCTTGTACAATGAACTTACACAAACCCTTAAAAGAAAAACTTAGAAAGAATTGGGACATTAAAAATAAATCAGCCCATTTGCTTAAAAAATGAACTTTCTAAAATCCTTAAAAAAATCAAACTTAGAAGAATTGTGTTACCCAAGAGGAATCAACCCATTTGCTTAAACAATGAACTTATACAAATCCTAAAAGAACCAAATTTAAAAGAATTGGAATCCCAACAAGAATCAACCTATTTGCTTAAATAATGAACATACACAAATCCTAAAAGAACCAAATTTAAAAAGAATTGTGTAACCCAAGAAAAATCAGCCTATTTGCTTGAACAATGAACTTACACAAACTCTAAAAGAACCAAACTTAGAAAGAACAGTATTACCCAAGAGAAATCAATCCATTTGCTTGAACAATGAATTTACGCAGACCCTAGCCTAAAGAACCAAACTTAGAAAGAGTTAGAACACCTAAAATGGATCAACTTACCTCTTTGCAAAGATGGATTAATGGTGAGATGCAACAAGTACAAAAATGTAGTGGCGGCTGAGAAGAAATATAGGTTTTGTTCAAGCCAAAGAGAGTGGTGAAATCTAAGCTATTCGTGTCATTTAAAGATCAGATTGAATTATAGGATGCCATATGGCAATCCTAATTTAGTGTTAGTATGACTACTCTATGAGTGTTCTATGACTAATCTACAACTATTCTTTGACTGATCTATGACTACATCCAATTCAATTCAGATTAATAAATTTCCATGTAAGAGATTCAACTACTTGTTGAATGAAAAAGTGGGGATGTACGTAGTGTTTGCTCAATTTTTATAAACTCTTCATCTTGAAATCATTTTCACAACTAAATAATGACTACTTTAATCGAATCTTTGTATCATTCTATATATGTGCATTGTGTGAATATTGAGACAGAGTAGCGAAGTTTGCATTTCTCCAACAAAATGTGCTTGTAGACCAATTGGTTAGAATAATAGTTCACAATGGATGTTCTAGTCATTCATTAGTAATATCACAGTCATTCCACAATTGGTATGCAACTGAGATAGTCAAGCGTTGTCGTGTTGTAAATAACTATATTATTTAAAAACATCAAAAGATTAATCTTGAGTCCTAGTTCAAGAAAAGGATTGAGATAGAAAAGGTGGGGGTCGTGGAGAAATCTATGGTCTTGGGTTGTATTGGATCTTGTCACTTAGCTCAGGGTGGCAGGGTGGTTGGCTGGTTGGCTAGTTATTTCCTGTTTTCACTAGTGGGGCCAAGATGCAACTGCTTAAACTGAATCAACGAATCCGACAAGATTCGAACTCGGAACGAGCTGGCAGCTAATTGGGGACTTCTCCAATCAACCAAGTCCGCAACTTGGCGGCCGTTGTTGATCCCAAGGTGGTTTTATACCACTATTGATTGGCTGTTTGGTATATTGACTGACGGAACAATGTTCCTAAGTCTATTTTTTTTTATCACATAGGTTACCTTTTGATACAAAAAAGAAAAAAAATATACGTTTGATTATTAGCATTTTGACTTTATTATAAAGATAGCTAGTATAGTGTGATTGGAGTATTCAAAGCAAAAGTAAGCTTCTTAAAGAAGCTATTAGGTATAGAAATAAAGGAACTGAGTAGTATTACTTCTCATGTTCTACTTTGAATTAGTTATAGTTTGGGTTTTAGTATTCGTAGTTATGGATTCACAAAACCCTGACAATTAGCAATTGCCATTATCGCAATTACCGATTGATCCAAATCAACCATCTTCATCAAGACTGCGTATACGAGATGATGTTGGACCTTCTGAACGTCGTGTTCAACCACGAACAGATCTAGATAACCAACAAACTTTATTGCCAGTTTTGCAATTGGATAAAAAGTCTTTGGTGATCGTTTTCGAGTCTGAACCCATGCTTTCCGAGAACTATCAAATAGTGTTTGAAGGGTGTTTTGAAAACAACGGTGAAAAACAAATGGTCACCTGTATTTCCAGTGAAGTAGGCCAATGCCTTTGGCTTCAAGGACCACTCAATCTATTGACCATAAAACGGAGAACTAACTACATTGCTGCTTTATTTTTGCGTGTTTTGGAGTTCTTAAGTGTGTAAAGCAAATGATTTTGAAATTAAATTTTGTGGTGTTAAGGTAATGTATTTTAGCCTTTGTTTTAGGATTTTGGCTACCACCAATTAAATTTTATTCACATTAGATGAAAGTAGTTGATTGTTTACCTTCCTTTTGTTGATTTTGGGATTAGTGGACCCAAAGAGGCATTTGGAATTTAGAAAAAGTAGGATTTTAGGGAGCCTATAGGAGAATAGATGCTCACATAGGTTGATGTGGCCCATGTGGAAGGAGAAGGGGGGGAGATTCTCTCTTCTCTCGTTCTCAACATTGGTATGAGTGTGGTGTACAGTAGTGAAAAGAACCAAAACTTTGTTCGGTTGCTGTGTGTTGCTGAAGACGAATTTGAATACAAAATTTGGTGGAGTTATACATGGTGGTGTTGCGCTTCTTTTAGCGATATTTTTACTTGATTTTAATATTGTATGTGAATTTTATAGGCTTTTAAGTGAGGAGTAGTCTGTTGCTATCCAAAAGGAGGAGCAAAGACTTTGTGCCTCTCCTAGAGTCACAAAAATTGTTAGAACAAAGTAAAAATCAAGTAGAATATAGATCTTGTTGCTAGCTTTCTATCAAGCTATCAAACTTTTCATTACCATGTTTTTATCTCAAGTTATGAAGAGAAAGGCGAAGTAATGTACTATCGTTAGAATTTCATGTAGGAGATCTTTGAGAGCATATAACTCGTAGGCAATAGCTTTGTTTCAAGTGAAATTTTGATGCATTAAAGCTTACTGTATTAGCTTTCAAAAGAGCTATCTCTTATCTAAAGTGGAGCTTTAGAACGTTTTAGGTGCCCATTTTAGTACTGTTGATTTAGAAGAGGGTGAAAGAGACAATTGGAAGGTTAGAAGGTTGAAGATTGAAGTGAAGAATTGAAGAGTCAAGTGAAGACTTACCCTGCAAGGACCTAGCCTATATTGTGGCTTGTGGCTCTGTTATTCCAAGCCAGATTTGGAGGCTCGTTGTCAATTTGTGTAGTGGACATGTGGCTTTGTCAATTTTTTGTATTGTAAACCTTGTTTGCGGGTTTGGCCTGACATTGTGTACATGGCCTTACTCCATTTTGTGTCGTGGGCAACGAAGTGGGGTTGATGGCCCACATGGTTGAATCTTATGTCGTTCTCACGGTGAGACTGGATTAATCACCAGTAGATCGTGAATTTGAAAGTTTAGGAGCCATATTCACGGATGGTTCAACTCGTGGTCTGCCGTCCGTTCTATCCGTCCCGTATCCTGTGGGTTTTTAACCCCTCCTTGACCCTTGAACCCCTAAAACCATAACAAGATAGGCCAACATAGAGCTGATTCAAGAAAGTTGAAGATTCGAGGTTCGAGGAGACAACGTGTTGAAGATTCGAGGTGCAAATGTACGAGAAGACATCCTATTGAAGATTCAAGGTTCGAGACAAGATCAAGTTAGAAACCCTACCCTCAAGTCATTTCTAGCAACAGCCAGAATCCCTGTGATTTCTCAAAGCAAACTCCTCTCAATACGACACCGTTGGGCCTTAGAGATCCATGTTACACCTTCCAATGTTTTCCTAAATGAAAAGAAGCGGATGAAAAGACATGGGTGTGGAAAAAACTAAAGAACAAGTGTGAAATACCAGAGTCTTCAAGCAACTTCCTCCATTGCATTGTAATGCCTTTGTATTGCAAAGAGGCAAGATCATTGTATCTCAAGAAATCCCTCTTGCTATAAGTAGTGAATCCATCGATGAATAGTCTTGCAAATTCATGTTCATACACTTTCATTGCTTACATGAAATTACAAATGAAGATATTATAAGCTTAGAAGAGCTTTATCAAGCAAAGTACTACATTTACCAATGGAATGAATTTTGCTAATGACAACAACACCACAACATCAACAAGCACATCAAAGTTATCACTAGCCTTGGCTTTAGTTTTTTGATTAAGACTTGCAATCATGTACATGTGTCAAGGATGAAATCATTGGCTTCACCTAAATTGTGTAGGTTGTTTCAAGAAGTGTTCATGATGAAATATGTACGTCTAAGTTGATGTCAAAAAACTTGTGGATGTCTAATGGCATGTCTTCATGAATGTCCCAAAAAATGTCTAGATGTGGAGGTTGATATCACTATAGATGTTGCAATAAATATCTAGACATCCAAATTGATGTTTTAGTTTCTTAGAAAACATTTGAATGTCTTAATTGACATATTAGAAAACAATATTAAAATTTTTAGACAACAAAAAATTGTGTTGCCTAGACATCGTATTAGTATTATTGGATGCCACGTCACTTTTTTCCACCACCACATCATGGATGGGACAAAAGAATTTTTTTCTTACGTCACTTCTCATGCCTACATGGTGTTGACGTGGTAGTTATATAGCAAGATTTTAGTAATTTGTTGACCCATGTTTGGGAGATCTCTAATTGGAAATACCTAATGTTTGGTAAATTTTCAATGTTTTTTGTATATCAATCTTGACTTTAAGAAAATGACATCTACTTAGACATAAAAAAAACATCACACACAACGTTCACATGCAAAATCAAGACTCAAAAACCCCAAGTTTCTTATAGTGCCTCCACATTGTTGACAACTTTGTGTCCAACCATCTTCATTGTCAAACCACCATAAGTAGCATTTGGGAGTAGTACCAAATACTTACCTACATTTTTGCTACTACAGTTCAAGCTAAATATACAAACTCTAAAATTATTAGAAAGCTTCAATGAAGGTGCCAATAGAATGTGCACCTCTAATGAAGTGGTCCCAATATACCACAAAATAAACCACGTACAATTACAAAAGCAAGGAAAGTGTAGAACTACAAAATGATCAAGAACAAAAGCAACATTGCAAATCGATTGAGTCCAAGACCAAACCATACAAATAAAAAGAAAAATAGTAGGTCAATCAAAAGCAAGAGCAAGACACATAAAAAGAAGAGCATAGAAAAAAATAATGTAATCAACCCTAGAGGAGTGTTTAAATTCACTAGCAATGTCTAAATCATCTTGCACCACCTTTAGCATTTTTCAAGTCCCAAATCCCAACTTATAGCTCTTTCTAGATCTACCATCCATTCAATTCCAGAATTCCCAACCACCATTTTTCAATTGTAGTAAATGATACAATCAATACCTTCAAGATTTTCACAACTCGGAAGTGGTACAATGAAGCTTCCAAAACCAAATTGTATAAACTTCTACTTTTAAACTAGAATCAATATGAATTACACTCAAGGCACACATCTCAATAGCCTTGCATAGATGAAGGTAGGGATGCCACTACAATTGCAAAAGGCAATAAAGACAAAAAAAACAAGTATACACAATAGTACAACCATTAATTTATGTGAACAAGGAGAATTGGTAGGAATTGCAACACTACAAAAGTACAAGAATAAGAGTAAACCCTAAATCCTACAATGTGAAACCAACAATGGAGATATGACTACTAAGGTACATGTGAACGAGCTACCTTGTTGTTGAACCCCCACCGGATGAATGTAACACTACAATTGGATGAAGAAACAATTTTGTCAATAAAGAGTCAATGAATGTAAAATTTGGCTGAAATTTCTATTTTCAAGAAAATTTCTATTATGCAAATTTAATGCAAGATTCTTTAGGGTAGAATTGTAGTGCACATTAGACAATTTTAAGATCATTAGTAGTTATTTCAGCACTATTAAGAAAGAGGTAAGAAAGTGGATGAAGTGGTCAAAAACATCTTTGAAAAATGTGAAGTTTGCCAATTTTGTATGAAGCTTATTAATTTTAGGTAATATTGTGGATGAACCTATACAAATGATGGATGGATGAAAAAAATTGGTTTGTTTGATACATTGGGATTCAAAGGGGGAGGGAAAAGAAGGAGTGCTACTACTAAAAATCAAATTTACTACGAAGTTTAAAAGTAGAAGAAGTAAACTTTGTATAAACTTCTACTTTTAAATTTAAATTGTATAAAGTTCTACTTTTAAATTGAGCTTATCATACTAGCACTTACAAAAATCAAAAATTGTATTGCTTACGATGCAATTTTGTGCACTTCCAAAGTTTATAAAGATAAGTAAACCCAAATGTAGTGGAATAAGCATTTGAGCATTGGTCTAATTATGAAATTCACTAATCTTTTCTTTTCTTTTATTGGATACCAAAAGTATAGTTACTTTAGAATTTCTTTTTGTGAATTTTCAAGATACCATATAAATAAACTAAGAATTTTCAAGTGTTGAAAATAGAGGTGCCTAAAAGTCACTTTAGGGACTTATGTGTAGGATTGTGCATTTTAGGCAATGCAAAAATCTATAGTGATAGATTTTAGATTCAAGGAGTCACAATTATGTGCAATTATATTACTAAAAATTTTTTTTTTTTCATAATTTTTTGAATTTTTTTTTACAATAAAGTATTAAAGTATAGCAAAAATCCTCATTTTTTAATTCTATAGTGTTGATAATAGTGTCAAGCACTACACAAATTAATTCAATTACTCCTCCCCACTCTAATAATGCTAGCTTGCACTAATTATAAAATTATAAAAATTTATGAGGCCCAATAGTTTGCAATAATTTGCAATATTTCTGGAAAAATTCAACACAGTGTGATCCACATTGCTTTCAAACTATATTTATCCATTTCTTTAATCTACGTTCATTCAATTTTCATTCAACTTTCAATTGAATTTCATCCAAAAGTTCACATTAAGTAATTATCTAGATCACCGAATCACTGTCCAAAGTTATCTAAAGTGCAAGGTGAAATCTAACACTAATTGAATTCAGTAACTTGTGTTGTAGAAAAACTGCCCCATGCTTCCGTTTTTAACACTGTTTAACAAAAATTTGAACAGAAATTGTTTGCACTACGCTTGTACTCCAGTACTCCACAAAAATTTAACAAAAATTCATCAAAAACTTGGAATTTAAGCGCCAATGACGGAAGTTCCAGATTGCTACCACTAACTTCGGTCGCTTGATATCAAATTAAAACTCATACTGGTCTCTCAGAATTCTGCCGCATTTTTGGAGCAGACAATCTGGAATTACTTTTTCCAAAACCGAGCAAAATTTAAAGGGGTACACTAACAATATCAAATATTGGTGATGGAATTCAAAGCAAAATACATATACTAATCCCAGTTTGTAGTATGAAAGGAAATCATTGTCATTTGAGTCTCTGAAGCAGGAATCGAATTGGGTTGAGTGACGCTTGTGAAACATCAAATTCACGGGAATGGTGAATTTGGCGCAGTTACAGTCGCACAACTGAACTGAAATCTAACTTAGCTCGGAACTACACTCGTCCTAGTTTTCAGAGCTCTGGGCCCTTGAAAGCCTCGCACGTACAATATATTAATTTCAATGGCACTCTGAAACATGAAATTGTAATAATAACGCATAACAACCATTCTGTTATTTTCTTCCACAAGCAATTTCAGCCTGAAACAAGCTCCCTGTTTGAAGTAAAGTCCCTTAACTTAATTATTCCAACCTAAACTGAACATCAGAGCTTAATTGGGTCTCGTTTTTCGTTTTTCTCGGCTCTGTTTCGTTTCCTGAACCCTGCTCAGTCGAGCAACGTACGTCCTCTTTACTGTCGAAATGACTACGTGGTCGTCAGGCAGAGGGAGCATGGACACTTGATTGTGAGGAATCAAATGGCCCACGCAAAACGCATGTGAATTGTAACCTTTGTATGTACGTGTCTTTTGTGTAAAAGCAGGCCAGCGTATTGTGGATATCTGCGCTTGATCATGACCACCTGCAGCTCAGTACGTCTAGCTAGTAGTGCGCTTCAGAACCTCATCTGGACAAATATTCCCGTATTAAAATTTATATTATCTACGCTGTCCAAGTACTTCAATATTCAGCTCGCCACCACCGCGTCTCAGTCAGTTGCAAGGCGATCGCAGAGCCTCCCTGTTTTGCAGCTGCAACTTCTAGTGCGCGACTGCACGTTGGTCGTGAAATCTTAGAAATTAGCAGCGGCTTACGTATTTGCTTGAGGATTGAATCTCAATTTGTCTTTAGGGAGCTGCTAGTTGCTGATATACTGCCATGCCTCTACCATCTCCAATGCACTTTCGATGTGGACTTTAAGGTACTGGCTCGTGGGTTTATACTTTGGTGATCAACTAGCTCCAGTAATCACTGTGGGCAGTGCTTGGTCTGCTTCGTTCGGGAACTCTAGGATTCGTTCAGCTCGTCAAATTGTTCAAGGTTGGTGGCTCGTTCGGGAACTCTTGACCGATCTTAGACTTTCTCTTCAGTATAGTCATCTCTGTCTTGCTCCGAATATACTTAATACCGGAATTGATGAAGCTGCTTATGTTTAATCCTCTGGTTGTACAAACTCAGGTCCTTCTTATACAATCTATTCGAATTTGGATTCGTGAGAATTCAGTAGTCTCCACTTCAATTTAGCCCATTTCGGAGAGGTGGATTTCAAGCATTGATTTTATTTTTTACTCCTGTATTTTGGCATCACTGTGACACTGTGTAATATGCAGAACCTTGATTGAGCAATACTGAAAAGTTTATTGCGATTGAGTTTATTTCCGGTGATGTGGAAGTATGGTAATAACAGTCCTAGTTTGCCGCCTCTGTACCTGCGGCTAACAATGTTATGCAGGCTCTACTTCCATATTACTATAGACATTTTGACTCCGAGCTCGAACCACAAAGGAAACGCTTACTGAGTGTCGTATCTCTGCTTTCTTGATCAGAGTGATAACGAAAATTCACTAGAAACAGTGTAATTTGCACGCGATGGCGCCATCCATGGCTAGTGAGCCAGCTGAAACCGGCGAACTTGAGCATGGAAAGGCCGAGGTCCCAGCTACAGCGACGAAGAAGCTGCCCACACAGCTTCTGCAACTTCATGCCAGCGGTGTACCGTTCGTGATGCCATCGAAGCGCGGCATCGACACTACCGCACCCGACTTCGACACAGAATCTTTTCTCGACCTGCTGGGGGAAGACGTCATGTTCCTCCAGCACACCAAGCTTCGGGAGATTCTGAACCTCCAAGCGAACACGGAGTATCTGCAAAGGCATGGTCTGAACGGACGCACCGATGTTGAGAGTTTCCGGAAGAGCGTGCCCATTGTGAGCTATGGCGACTTGGAAGCTGATATCCTAAGGTTGGTCCGTGGAGAGACGAAAGCGGCCATCTTCACCGTCGACCCCATCACCCACTTCAATTTCAGGTCAGTCTCCTATTCGTTCTCTCTTCTCCTCACCTCAACTGCCATAAAATTCTCCCCTATTTTGTATGTAAAATTCGGTTTCTGCTTTTCATAATGGTTCGAACATACGAAACAGTTCTATCAATGGTTCAAATACAGGTACCGAAAACACTGTTGATACGAAAACACTTCCACATTTGAGAGTTCCAGTCGCTGAAGTGAGAATGGTCCAATTCGCTCAGAAAGTCATGCCACAATTCTCAGAAATTACCGTACAGAATCATAAGTTACAAAGAGCGAGATTTTATGTTGATCAACTGAAGTGAGGATGGTCCAATCGTATCATAAATTCATGCCATGGTTACAGAATCATAAGCTGCAACAGAGATTTCTTGTTGATCAAGTGAAGTGAGAATGGAGCTGTCGTCTCACAAATTCACTCCGTGGTTCTCAAAAACTACACTACAGAATCGTAACCTGTAAAGAGATTCTTTGTTGATCAACTTTGCATGAAATAGGATTCAAAATCTGCCCGAAATGGATGCAGTGTTCTTGTGTTTTCGTATTTCAAACTATTTCTACGTTTCAACTATGGAGTAAACAATCCGTCCTAACTGTGATCTACCATGCCCATGGCGGCAGCTCAGGCACCACAAGCGGCAGTCCGAAGTACATCCCCTCGACAGAGCGCTTATTCGAAGACCAACTCTTCTTCCGCGCTTACGCGAACGCAACCTACCGCAAGCTCTTCCCCGGTTTCCACGACGGCAAATCCCTAAACCTCGCATTTGCAGGCAAATACGAGCATACTCCGTCAGGACTCAAAGCGGGCGCCATGACGACCAACCTCTACCGCAGCGCAAGATTTCTTCACCGCCTTCGTGGCCCCAACGACGAGTACTGCTCACCCGACGAAGTCATTCTCTGTGACGATATTCACCAAGGCCTCTACTGCCACCTCCTCTGCGCCCTCGCACACGCATCCGAGATTGTAAAAATATTCGGCGTCTTCGCAGCTATAGTCGTGGCTGCTGTGCGGGCGCTTCAACGACAGTGGCGAGAGATTGTGGAGGACATTCGAAGTGGAACTGTGAATTCAGACATTGTTACTAATTCCGAATTGAGAGACGCGGTGGAGAAGACGCTGTTGGGGGCGAATCCCGAACTAGCAATGAAAGTGGAAAGAGAATGTGATGCCCATTGGGAGGGGATTTTGGAGCGTTTGTTTCCGAATGCGAGGTTTGTGGGGTGTGTGTTAACCGGAAGCATGGCCCAGTATGCACCAGTGTTGAAATTCTTTGCAGGGAAGCTTCCGATGATTTCGGTTGCTTATGTTGCGTCGGAGTGTGGAGTGATTGGGTTTAACCCGGATATGAAGTGCGAGCCGGAGGATATTACTTACATGTTGTGGCCGGAGAAGGCGTACTATGAGTTTATACCTGTTAGTGATAACTGTGTGGAGACGGAGACGAGTGTGGTGGAGGCTTGTGATCTGGAAGTGGGGAAAGAGTATGAGATTGTGGTGACAAATGCCATCGGTAATGACCCCATCAATCTAGATCATATTCTCAATGAGATTGTGTCAAGCAACCAAGCTGGATTATATATCAGTCATAACTCTCTCCACTTTTTTGGGCATAAATTCTGGAAATTAACACCTTCTTAGACATGTATCTGCAAATTTAGATCTGTGTACTACTGTAAGGAAGGGAGAGGTTCCATTCACCACACGGGAACCTGGAACCTTTCTCTACATGTACAATAACCTAGAAACTGGCAGTCTAAAAGTTTGCACATTTGTTTTAGGTTAAGTTCAAAAGCAAATTGCAAAAAACGAAATGTCAATAGATTAAGTGTTTTCACATGTAGCACAAATCTAAGCTCTTTTGTATGGTGAATGGAGACTGTAATGTACTATGTGGTTAATGAACTCTCTACCTCACTCCGCTTATTTAAAGGTCTGTGCACTTGGAATGCGACCATTTCGGCGCTCTGAATTGCGCCAATTGACTATTTGCTCATTAAAGCCTTTGCTTAGGGAGCCCTTGGACTTCTTGTGATCTCATGGTGTTGTTTCCGAACAGGTTTTTACAGGTACCGCGTGGGCGACGTGATAAGAGTGACAAGCTTCCGCAACACCCTGCCAGTGTTTGCGTTTGTGCGACGGAAGAATGTGGGTCTTAGCGTGCACGACGAAAAGAGCGATGAGGAGGAGATTCAAGCTGCTGTCAACAAAGCAGCAGCGCTTCTGAGGGGGACTTCCACTATGGAACTTTCTGATTACACAAGCACTACTGATATCTCTCCCTGGCCTGGGCGATACGTCATCTTCTGGGAGATCGTGAACATCAGGTACAATCCATCAATTGTGCAGCGGACCCTCAAGAGCTCTTTAAGTGTGTTGTCGAGCTTTACTGGCTCTCAGAGATGATCAGGTCATGTAATGTCATATTGGAAGAAATTCACGACATAGCGCTTTCAGGATGGGTGTGTGAAAACGTAGCTCTATCTTAGTCTAGTTAATGTCCTCTAAATTGCGCCAATGTAAAGAAATTGATGGTTATTATAAGAACTGCTGTTGCTTTATTGGCTATGATGTACAGGAACTGCGACCACGACGCATTACAGAAGAGTGCCAATATTATGGACACCAGCTTCAATTCCTTGTACCGGAAGGGTCGCCGTGGGGGTTACATTGGCCCTCTGGAGCTTCGAATTGTAAAGGAGGGCACATTCGTAACGGTGATGAACGCCGCCGTGACAAGAGGCGCATCGCCGTCGCAGTACAAGTCTCCCCGGTGCGTCAACCATCCGCAAGCACTGCAAATCTTGCGGGATGAGACTGTGGCATGCTTCCATAGCACAATCACACCAGTAAATATTAACTTAACAAGAAGTGAACAAAATGGGTTTTAGCACTGATATCTTTGAATACTTAGCTGGTCATTGACAGATAGCTTTCTATAGCTTCAAGGGGCTGATGGAGGGCTCTTCAACCATGTGTGAAGGGCATGCTAACTAGTCCAAACTCTGGCCTTTCGACATAGATTATGGCATCGGCTCTTTGGTTTCTTAATTCAAGTTTCCAAATCCTATTTACAACCACATTCACACTACACAACATGGTTAGGGTTTGTTTAGAGTGGAGTCAGTGGAGAGAGTCTCATGATCACACCATTCTTGTTCATTTATACAAAATGGACCTCGATATTCTACCACTCTTGGCTCAATGATACAAGGAGGCTAACAAGTTATTTCCTTAAATGGCACATTCACACAAAATATTCTTCTTTGCTTGTGATGGCAAATCTCTTGCAATGGTGGATAGATTTGACTCAATAGCCATGTGAAAGTTTAGACCATAAGTCTTTGCCTTGGATAAGTTCACGTATTGGAAAGCATATTATATTTTAGAGTAACCACTAGTGTGTCTCATGTTGTATTGTTGTTGCCATGGTCAAAATAAAAATAAAAGTAATTTTCTAATTTTTTAGTTCATAAAAACTTCAAAATTCAATAACTTTCACATCATAGGTCCAAACATCAAGAAACAAAACCTATGAACCCCTCCTTGCCAAGGGCTTTCTAATGGTACCAAGAATGCCACCGGGCCGGGGATTGATGGTCTAAGAGATCTCAATGTAACAAATAAAACAAAATAAACAACCTAATTTAAAGTATGGATGCTTTGTCAAAATGGTATGTTTAAGAGTCTCACTCAATTTGCATAGTATTCCAAGAACCACTCACTTGTTGTCACTATTCATTTGTTCTTCCATTGTAATTGTTCTACATTCATCCATTATATTACTCATGTGTATATATCCTCCCCCTATGGAACTTGTAACCATTGTTCAACCTTTGAATGCACTACAACTATGTTGAGCTTTTAATGTATGATCTTGTAGTCTTTTACAACATGTAATTAGAGCAAGAGTTTGGAAACTAATTGTTTTCTTTCTTATACTTTAGCAAAATGAGAGTTTGTAGAAGTATGCTAAACCATTGTAGTAAGTGATTATTGTTAGTCATAGTCTTTTAATAATAGTTGTATAGATAGAGACTAGCACAAACATGATGATTGAGACTAAAAATGTATTTGTAGGAGAGATTAACAAACTTGCTATGATGGCAAATTATTATGTTTGGAGTTTAAAAATGAAAGTGATGCTCAAGAGAGACAATAGGTAGTCAATTGTTGAAAAGAGATGCAATCTTGATGCTTTTCTAGCCAATCTTGGTTGTAGGATTGCCACCACTATGTAGCTTGAGCCAATGAAAGTTAGTGCTACATTAGCTATGATACTATTTATAAATAATGATCTTGTCAATATCATAATAAGTCACATTGATTTGGCATTAGTTTTGACTTGCACTAAAAACAACATACTAATTTAGTAATCAATCACAAATATTAATGCTAAAAACCTAGTTACAATTGATTAAACTTTTTGAAGGTGTTTTAGTTGAAGATTACCATAAAAAGGGACACAAGTTGAAGAACAGACTCACCAATATGGAAAATCTAGAAAAAACATCTTAGATAGAACTTTAATTCAACTTGTTTTGAATCAACTTCCCCAAAGCTAGGAGAATACAATCAAGACCTTAACACATCTCAATATTATTGCATTACTTTGACCAAATTGTTCCTAGTGTATTCACCAAATGATCTCATTACAAGGACCACTAAGCTTTGTAGATAAGAAAAAAGAGGCATTGGTAATGGCATAAAATCAAAAAGCTTTAGTTCAAGAAGGCCAAAACTAAGAAGGAAATCTCGAGGACGATATGGCTTCCATTGAGTCAACTATCCCATGAATAGTCTTCCTCAATGTGGAAATTTCCTTAAACCAAGTCCATCAGTCCATGTATGCTATAGTCATGGTAAGATTGGTCATTTTGCAAAGGATTGTCGTTTCAATCTTGGCTACCTTTTTTCCTATGTTCAACCATCTTCTGCCAATACTATGGAATTCTATAATACAACATTGATAGAAAACTAGGGTCGATAGCACCTATAGTATATAAATAGTGGTGCTTCAAAACACATCACTATATATCATCAAAATCTAGATAGTTCAAGATCTAGCTCCTCTAGTTCAAATGTTTATGAGGTCAAAATTAGAAGGGGTTAGTCTCAAGTTGTAAGAAGAAACGGCACTTCTACTATCCAAACAAGTGCCAAAGAAATGAAGTTAACCAATGTCAAGTATGTACTTAGTATGCAAAAAAATTTGATTTCAATTGAGTCCATTGATAATAGCACGAATATTAATATTTTCTCTAATCTATACTATTGGATATTGGATAAGTCCAACTGTAACAATATTATTGAGATTAGGTATCAAAAATTAAACTTCAAACACCTTATATTCAATGCAACACAACTTATTTTTCAAATGTATCAACATTGCAGCATAAATGCTTTAGGCACCTAAGTTATCATGCTCTAAACCATGTAGCTTGCAATACAAAAGTAATTGGTGTCTTGGATGTTTTGTCACAAACACACATCTATCATCTATGAGTACTATTTAGTTGGATTTCAACATCGCAACAAGTTTCCTTCAAAATCTAAATCTCTAGTAATGAAACCAATATAGAAAATTAATTCTAATCTTTTCATATCAATGCCATTTTCTTCACTGATAGGTGCACTCTACATTCTTGTTTTTAGCAATGACTTCTCACGAAAGAGTTGGATGTATTTTGACTAGTAAAGATCAAATTTTTCAATCTTTTCAACTCTTCAAGGCTATGTATAGAAGTGGAAACCAACAAAGCAACAACATAATTGCAATCTTACAAACAAATCAAGGAGGAGAATTTAAATCTACAAAATTTAAAGTTTTTTTTGCTCATCATAGCTTATCAAAGGAGTTTACCTAAGCCCTTACCCCTCAACAAAATGACATTGCCAAAAGACTCAATATAACAATCATCAAATGCGCCAAAAGCATGGCTATAGAAAGCAACCTACCAAATTTTTTATAGACTAAAGTTATTTGTACCCTTAATTACCTTGTTAATTGAAGCTCTACTCATCCTTCCAATGAAATGACACTGGAAGGGAAGTATTATGGTAAAAAAATTGCACATTGATCATCTTCATTTTTTTAATTGCATTTACTATTACCACATTCCAAAAGAAAATAGGCACAAGTTGGGTAGCAAAATTCAATAGTGTATCTTCATGGGCTACAAAAGTGATAGTAGAGTCTCTAGGGTGTATGCTCGGTTGTATGACAAAAATAGGCAAAAGATAGTTTTAAGTTGAGATGTGATTTTCAATGAAGAATGGATTGATTTTTGTCATAGATCTGTCTATTTTATCCATGATGATTTAGATCCTTTTTGAATAGATAATCCAACCATCGCAAGTCAAGGGTCAATCACCACTATAAGAAATCCGCATTTTAGATGATGAGCCCTAAAACAATGGTTTAATGCATTTTAGATGATGTTCAATGCAACAAATTCATATTTTTATATCAACAAAATTATCCAACGTACCATCAATGTTGACATAAAAAATAATTTTGTTGTATTGAACATCACTTGAAATGCATTAAAAAACCTTAGGGCTTGTCACCTAAAACACAGGTTTCTTATAGTGCACTAAAAGCTTACAACTTGTTCACAACTTGATAAAGCCTACCAAAATCAATACCAACTTGCCAACATTAACTTCTTAGCCAAATTCTCACAACTTCAATTTACAATTGCAATTACTAAAAACCCTAGAATAGATTTCTATGTTGAAAGTGATGATCACACCAATTTTTTTTCATAAAATATCCACGTTTCAACCCCAAAATAACTTTTCTATACCTAATAGATTCTATAACTTCATCTCAATTTCACAAACATCCCACTAAACATGCAAACCATTAAAAAAGCTTTAACAATAGAGGATTTTGGAGGGGTCAAGAGGGTTGTTTCAAGCTTGTACTCCCTATAGTTCTCCCTTTGCAGTTTCAGCGATCAGTTGTTCCCAAAAAAAATTAAAAGAATAAAAATAAAAACTTCATTCTTGAAATGAAAAAAAAAGTTAAATTTTTGTTTATTATTTTTAGATATAGTAATCGTTGTGCCACATTAGTGAGCTACTGCAAAGGTAGTTTTCACAGTTTGAAAACTGTCAAGAACTTACAACCCTCTAAAGGGCTAAAAACTCCTCTAATGAGATTTTTGGCTCCTATTAAGTGAAATTTTAGATGAACCTCTTCCCTACTCTCAAGCCATTCTATACTATAGTTGGAAGAATACCATCAAGATTGAAGTCCATTCCATAAATAGAAACCACACCTAAAAATTATAGACAAACAATCCAAAATGAAGTCTATTATTGCAAAATGGATATTTAAAGCCAAACAAGATCTTACAAGAAAAATGGTGAAACAAAAGACACACATTATAGACCAAGGTTTTTAGTAGCAAGAAGAAATAGACTACAAGGATTTTCTTGCTCCAATCATGTAATGGTCCATGGTATGCATTATCTTCTCACTTGCCACTAAATATGGGAAGACACTTCATCACATGGATGTGATCACTACCTTTTTAAATGGTACATTTGAAAATTATGTAATTATAGAGATTTTAGAGGGCTTCTTGCATGTTGAAGACTTAACAATGGTTTGTAGGGTCAAAAAAACATTCTATAGCCTATACTAATCATCAAGAGCTTGGTACAAAGCAATAGACACCTAGCTTCTTTCTTAAGGCTTAATTCACAATCTTGTCAATACAAACTTGTACTATTGTTCAAAAAATGGAAAAATCATGATTGTTCTAGTTTATGTAGAATTGTGGATGATCTTCTGATTAAAAGTAGTAATATTGATACTATTGCATGCCTCAAAATTGCATAAATTTTTTTTGAATTCATAAACTTGAACATGGTGTCACACTATTTGAGATTAAAGATTTCATATACAAAGTCAAGAATCTTTATTCATTAATATTCTTCTATTATCCGATTGCTGGAAAAATTTGGTATATAATAATGTAACCCAACCAAGCTACATTTGGATTCTAAAGTTCAATTATTGAAGCATATAGGGACATCCAAGGTCAATCCTCACTTACTTCATTCAATCATCAGAAATCTTATTTATTCAACCAATACACATCTAAAATTTTGTTACGTTGTGAACTACATTAGTTGATATATGGAAAATCCTAAACAAGCACATCTATAAGTTGCAAAACGCATTTTCTACTATCTAAAGGGTATGATCAACTTTGGCCTCCTATTCTCTTCCAACAATTATTTTCTTCTTTGCACCTTCATCAATTTTGACTAAAGGTAACACCAAGACACTCACCAATTTACTTCTAGATTCATTCACAAGCTCAAAAAGAATAACATTCTATAGACTACTAAACTCAATCTACTATTTCTCTCTCTACTACATAAGTGGAGTATCAAATCTTGAATGATGCAACCAAGTATAGAAATTGTTTACAACAACTATTATATAAATTAGGTGAACCACAAACCCAAGTACCCAACCTATAGATGTATTTAGTAATAACCAATCATGCATATATGTTTAGTTTATAACCCAATTTTTCATGCACATATAAAACATATAAGCATCTAGAAACATTTTGTTAGAGTAAAAAACCACAACAAAACATTAGTAATCATTTTGTTTCAACCTTACATTAGAAAGCTAACTTCCTTACCAAACTTATTGTTTATCATGCTTTTATTACCAATTTGTAAAGAACAGAGATCCAATCATCTCCCCATTTAACCTAGAGACATTGATCTTACTAATTTAAAAAAAATCTAACCCTCACCCATATTGGGATATATCACCCGTCTATTCATAACACCCTCTAGTTATTTTGTGTTTAAAGTTTGGAGCCTGAGAATTCATCGTAATACTATTATTGTTTCACCACATACTAGAATTTGCAAAATAATCCTCCTAGTCTTTGTCTTCATAGTAAATTCCAAATTGTGAATTGTAAGTTATTTTTCTTCTACCTCTAACTTTTCTATTTAATTAACCACTACAACTACAAATTGATACAATTAAGTGATAGAAGACGTGTTCCATTACCTAGATGCTACAATGACACATCACCAATAGACAAAACAATGGCACAAACATCACCAACTTTAGCTATCTATGAATCAACACTAATGAAACTAATTAGTCTTGGCGGAGATATTATGATGTCCAAGTGTCCAGATGCATTTGTGGATGTGAGCTTTGGGACGTCTTATGACATTCAACTTACAATTTACAACTTACAACTTAATTACATATTCTAAACTTCAAACTCCAAATTCCAACTTCCAATTTCTAATTTCCTACTTACAACTTACAAATTCTAAACTCTAAACTCTAAACTTTAAGCTCCAACTTACAATTTTCAACTTACAACTTTAGTTATAACTTACAACTTTAGTTATAACTTACAACTTTAGTTATAACTTACAACTTTAGTTATAACTTACAACTTTAGTTATAACTTACAACTTACAAATTCTAAACTCCAAACTTCAATTTCCAAGTTACAATTTTTAACTTACAGATTCTAAACTCTAAACAACTTATAGAGTCTAAACTCTAAACTGTAAAACCCAAACTTCAAATTTCAAACTCCAAACTTTAACTTCTATTTTTTTGTAGTATTTTCATTTAGTGCTGGGTGATTGCAAAAGATACTTCTCATTTTTGTAGCGTTTTGTCAATTTGCAATTTCTAAGCTCAATATTACAAGTAGTGTAAATACTACAAATTAGATCAATTCCAACCATTGATTAAAAAATTGATGGCCAGAAGTACAATTTTGAATACCATAAGTACTTACAAGTTCTAAAATAGAACTATTTGAAAAAAAAAAGATTATCATAGAAAATAGATACAATGAGGTATAAACTAATAGTAAAAAACAAATATGAATAATAAAAATTAAAAAGTTGACAATTTGTGTAGAAAGTGAACTCAATGATGACCAAATTTCATCAAAAAATGAAGTCAAAACCATCTTCAATCTTCAAAAATGCGCACACAAAGGAGTCCTATTTGGACAAATATAGAGGTTGTAAAATAACCTGCTTTTAGATTTCCTTTGGTAGTTATGTGTCTCCCTACTATAAGAACAAACCACAAAAATTTCAACTCTACATCATTAATTTTAGATACTCCACAGTACTAAGAAACCCTGAACTTTAAAGTGTGACAAATAGCAAAATTGATTTTTAAATATTATTATTTTTTTATTCTTAAAAATAAAAAATATGTTTGCAATCAAATTAGCCATATTTAATAAAAATTTCAAGTTCATTAGACCTTACCTTTAAAAAATCTAGCAAAAAACAACTCGGTCACTTTCAATGTGATACAATAAGTACAAGTTTTTCTTACACTCACCTATTGTCATTTCATCTAGCGTTCTAATAAGATGAATGATGGTTTTTAAAAAGCTAGTACAATTTCCTACTTCTCCTCAAAATTTCAACTCATTCTAATACTCTGTCCAACTTCTATAGCTATTCAAAGTTTTGACTTTGAAAAAAGAAGGTAGCATACTTTTCTTCATTTCATCACTTACAATTCACTCATACAAACTTTAAATAAAATGAATGATAACTTTATAGAGAGTCAACACAATTTCTCACACTCTTTTTAAATTTCATTGCAAATAAAAAACATCTTTTATGATTGGTCAAAATCTCTATTTTTTAATATAAGAGGCAATAGAATTCCCTCCATTCAAACTAGTATAACTTTAAATTGACAACTTTAAATTAAGCAAGTGAGATAAATTTAAAAACACCACACCATGATACACAATATCTATAATTTTCAATCTAAATTTTTTCATATACAACACACTATGGCTCTTCAAACATTTGGGCCTTACAAGCAACAACAAGAGAGATGATGAATAGTGTCTTTTTTTTCCTCGATCTTATCTTCTACGTAAATCACACAAATCAAATAAACTTCGATTCATATTTTGACTATGTGGCCTTTCTAACACTCATTGGTTATGAATTTTGTCCATAAGACAAATTTCATATCCCCTGTTAGAAGATAAATTGTTTCAAAGTTACTAAAAGACAACTTGTTCAACTATTTTCCTTGTATAACTTTATGCACACAAAATTATTTTAGAAAATATTTCAAGTATAGAATAAAGAAATCAAAACTAACATATATCTAATAAAGTCAAAAAACAAAATTTGAAGAAAAAAATATCATTCCATCCACAAGAACTAAAAGATGCATTTGACATATTTGCATAGTCGTTGCAATGTATTTTGCATGATCTACCTTAGTTAGAAGATTCACCAACCCCTCTAATCAATGTTAGTGGCTATAACTCTCTTTTATACGTCTAACTATATGTGGGTGTTTTATTCCCACCCTTGAAATAAAGTGTATACAACCAAGTTCTAATTGACTTATCAAAGTAAAATATTATTGAATGTCTAACAATGTGTAATTCATTTTTGCCTTTCAAGCAATGAATCTTTGGTGTATGTCTATCTTAAACTTTCTTAATGTCGATGACTACCCAAATCAAACCAAATTAGTACCTAAGACTACAATTTAACTACAACGACCAAAATGCAAGGCCACTAGAATTAGTCAAGTGGAAAAGCAAAGTAGATTGAATTGTAAATTTTGTTTTGTCCTTTCCAAAATGATAAAGAAGTCTGATTTTGACCTAAATCCCTAATGGGTAATTGTGGATGAAGTTTGGGCCTAAATCTAACATTTGAAATTTTATCTGTTGATTTCTAAAATTTTAGCTATCAAAATTGAATGTGAATTTTTGGGTTGTTTTTTATTTTAAAATTTCTACCTAAATTGTGAATTTGACTTGGTTTGGTCAATTTTAGTTGACTTTCATCCAAATTGCTCCTACTTTTGTTGAAAACTTCATTCTACTCTAATTCATTCAATATTCTTCCAATTCTTGTAGTTATGCTAGTTTTGAATTCTTAAAAATATTTTCTTTGAAATTCTATCTTTAATTGATCATTGGGTTATTTTTTGACCTAATTGATAAATTCTTGATTGTTCAATAATTTGGATAATTTTGGATTTTACTTTTACTTTTAGTGTTAATTGATTTTAACTTTTAAAGTTCTACTTCTACTTTTCTCTAATAGATAAAACTTTTTATTTTTGACCTCTGTAATAAATTTTATTTACGGATGAATTTTGACCATTGGCTAATTCATCAAAATTCTTCTGTAATTATTTTTTATCATGAAATTTCAAAAGTACTTCTACTTTTATTTTTTGACTCCTATTTTAATTCTAGATTTTAAGATTTCAAAAAGATTTTCCTAAAAGATTCTTTTAGATGTTTCTCTTATTTTTCATCCATTTTTAATTACTTTTCATTCACAGATAAACTTCAGTAATTTTTTTATCTATTGTGGTAAAAATCCTATAAAAATACTTCAATAATTTTTCAACTATTTAAAATCCTACTAGTTAATTTTCCAATCTGCTATGAATTTATTCTAATTTTAATTTGAAACTCAAAAGTCAAACTATAATCTATCTTACGCTCGAGTCAAATTCGTTAAAAAATAAAATAAAAATAAATGAATATGGTCTATAATGAAATTTTTAGAAATTCTAACATGACATATTTGAAAAAGTGTAGAAAATATTGATGAAAATAATTTGAATCTTAAAAAAAGAACCCCATGAAGTAAAAATAAATAAATAATTTTTACTTATTTGTAATTAAAAAAAATGAAGGTAGGACTTTTAAAGACCACCCAACTAGGGGGCTCCTGAATACTACATGGAAGTAGCTGTAATTGTCAGTAAAGCCTCTTTAACTGCACTAAAGCTCAAGTCCCAAGATAAAATTGGAAGATTCAACTACCATATATGTTTATATGACCATAAAGTTGGAGATCCCTATCTGTAAAGTGAACGAAATATTCTTTTTGTTCCATAATGAATTTCTAAAAATTCTAAAAGCTATTAACAAAGGGAACTTTTGTGAAAAATAAATGATTTAGAATTGGCTATGACGAACTTGACCTTAAGGTATGATAATGTTTTTTGGTGAAAATGCAAGAATTTTGGTGAAAAGTTCAATTATTGACCTCAATGTTGATTTTGTCTTCATTAAATGTTGTCGCCATGTTGTCCATTGCATGCTCCAACTCCATCGTCCATGTTTTTTGTAGCATGATGTTAATATTGTAAACTCCCACCAAAATTGAAAATGTCCCAAAGCTTTGTTCTTCAATCGATTTTCCTTTTTTTTCCTTTATTTCTTTTAAATGTTCTTTTTTTTTCTTTTTTAGATATTTTTTGAGAATAAAATCCTATCAAATCTAATGTTAATTTTTGGTTAATTTTCTTGAACTCAAATAAGACATTAAGGCAAAACTTGTTTGACTTCTTTTAATTAATAACTAATTGTAGAATCTCTTCAAAGGTCAGCTATTCTTCCTTTTTGTTTTTTCTTTTTGTCTTACAAAAGAAATTCAAATTATCTAATATTTCCTAATGGACAATGCATGTGCAACTTGAAATTCCTTCATCTCTTCAAGTACTAATGGCAAACTTCTTCATGAGTATCTTATTTTACAACTTCAAGTTTGTGTATTTGCTTAAGAGCTTGAGATGGTATTTGAATTGAAGGAAATTGTTGTAGACAGTTGGAACAAAGCTCCAAAACTTGTAGTATGCTTGAACTACAAAGGATTTAATGAACTGGACCAAATCTGGATTAGGCTTAGATTATGAACTCCAATTGAACCTCCAATTCTTAAATTTCGTAGATAGGAAACTTAATAGCTTATTAACTTTAAATTAATGAGCTTGTACGTTGAATTTAATTGTTGAACACCCCTTTGTTGATTTGATTTCTTCTTGTTGAATTGACCTCTTTGTTGGATTGACCTCCTTGTTGATTTGATTTCTTTTTTGTAAATTTCAATCTTTCAATAAAATTCCAAAGGAGATTCTTGGCTGTCCTTTACAATTTGAGATTTTGAATGTATAATTTTCAATTCTAGAATTGAATTCCCCATTTTCTTTCTGATTGAAGTTTGGTTTATATGAGTTGACGTATAATCTGACAACGGTTTGCTAATTGCTGTCTTTGGCCCTTACTTTTAGTTTTTCAAACTGGTCCAAACTTGAACCTATTTTTAGCTTTTGCTCGCTATAATTTTAGCTCTTTAAATCTCAAACTTGGGATTTAAAATTAAACCTTTAGCTCTTCTTTGAGGACCCTTTGAGGGAAATAAAATGTAGAAATTTTGACTATGAATGAAGCTTTGCTATTTAGAAGTTTAACCTCAAAATTCTCACACCAGAGATTAGTACTAAGTGAATAGCTTTGTTATATGGGGATTTTGGGATTTAAAACAAAACACAAAGAGAAACAACAATACTTTGGGGAATTTGTTTTAAGGCGATAGCTTCACTATTTAATGGCATAATATCACTTTTTTAGACAAAACACAAGGGGTTAGTACAAACTTAGAGTTTCTAATTAGAAAAGAACAAAAAACACTTAAATAATATAATTTTTGGGACTTTGGAGGATTGCAACAAACATCACCTCCCAAATGACTTCATGACTCATAATAAACTACAAATTCTAACTTCAAAGCTTCAAGGGAAAATTTGCATCAAGTGTGAAATTTCTCTTTGACAAAGTTGTATTAAAATTGGTTAGTAGACAAGACACATAGCGCAATAAATTCAAGAAAATAATGTTTTTGAGGGACCAAACCATTCAAAATAGTAAAGTAGAGATACCAATATTAAAAGGAACTTCAATGTCCTTTAAAGTAGGTGCAAGACACACAAAAAAGCTTGATAACCACGAGCAAAATGCTCAAAATGCAAAAAAAAACAAGAGGTCATTAACAAATGCCAAAAATTCTAACAACGTGGCTACAAATTGGCCAAACAAAAACAAAAACAAAAGGGTGTTTTAGAGAGAGAATGAAGATCCTTATATACTTTTTCAAAGACCCTCATCATTTTTTCTTTAACATTGGTAATCTTATCATTTTACAATTTTCATCCTAGAACCTTCATATTTTCACTTTCTATGTTGAACTTGTACTAATTTTTGAAAAAATGCTCCTAATCATAAACGGATTGCGCCAATGGCTTCAAAAAGTTCTTTTTAATATTAAAAATCCTTATCTCCTTTCCCTACCTTAAGAACTTAAAGAATTCTAGCCACGACTTAAGATTCAAAACGAAATAAAACTCTAAGATTTGGAGTTTATCTTTTCAACCAAAAGTAATTAGTTTAGATTTATAAGTAGGTTCAATGCAGTAAGAAAAAATTCTAATTTTTTTAATTCCAATGTTGTGTGCTCTCGACATGTCGATCTACTTCACAATTGATCTTCAAATTTGCTGATTTTAAAAGATGTTGCTAATTTTGGCACCTCCCACTATCAAAATGTCACAAAACTTATTGAGGGTCTTTAAGAACATAAAAGAACTATAATAATTTTTAGTGAGATTTCAACGCATTTAGGATTTTTTCTATGAATTTATTAAACTGAATTTCAATAGTTGACTATTCTGAAAAAGATCTTCGGATGATCAGAAAAAACTAAGACTTTTGAGGAAATCTCTTATGGAATTACTCAAAAGATGTGCAAGTTTATATTTTTATTTTGTATATGTAGAAAAGGAATACAAATCCTACTATCTCTTTTAACTTCTGGTGAACAAAAAAATTTCCATTAAAAGACAAATGTTGACAAAACAAATGCGCTATTGAACTTCAGACATGAATTTTACTTCAAATTATTATATTTATATTGTAGTTGTTCTTTATTGCTTCATTTTGAGTTTCTCCACTTGTAGGATAATAAATGGGATTTCTATTGTTTTATCGATAAAATAAAAAAACTGAAATTTATTTAGAAAAATCTATTTTAAAAATTTTACAAAATTTTCTTGGATTAATTTAGCCAATTTGTATTTCATTGCATAAATAGATATAGATAATTGGATAATTTCTACCAACACAATTATTATTTATAATATGTGAGTTTTTACCCTATTTACATGTATATGGATTTGGGATGTACTTAGAAAAAAATAGGTGTAATTTAACCAAAAGTTGTATTGATATATATAACATTAAGTTTGGTTTAATACACTCTTTAGGTCTTTTAACACCTAAAACTATATTTAAAATATATAAAAAATTCAAAAAAAAATCATGAGGCTCAAATAATAAAATCAAGATTCACACTATACAATAGTATTGATTGTTGTTTAGAAATTCAAAACACTTTTCAAATGTCACTTCTCAGCTATTAAACTTAACACATTTGATTTGCAACAAGACCACTAACATTCAAGATAGCTTTAAAGGTTCAAATGCTATTATTGTTTATATGAGGTTACTTTTGCAAACGAGAAAGTTCAACTTTATTTTAAAAACATTTATGTAGCGGTACAAGACTCAGCAACAAAAGAGGCTGATTCAAGAGTTCTGATAGTAAAAACTCAAATTCCAATTTTAGTCAAAACTCATCATCTTAAAATTTAGATAAAACCCTCCAATTTCATATATTAAAATTTAAAAAAACTATACTAAAATAATAAAACTCTAAGGTGATTGTGTTTTTTTAATAGATGGACTATATTACAATGAAAAGACGTCATTTTGAAGTTACTTAAATAATGTTATCATTTTTTTTACATTATAATAATCAAATATATCAAAATAATAAATTAATATATGTTTTTACATCATGTACACATTTACAATATAACATTGATGTGTTAGCCTTTTTAGTATCTATCATCAAAACGAAAAATGTATATGTTAATTTTTTTCATCATCTTTATTATTGAACAAAGTGAGTAGGGTTTTTTTGCATTTAAATTGTTGTTATGTATTTCACTTTTAGATTTGAAAATGAAGTATTAGTGCTCAAAATAGAAGGTGTATTATAAATGTATAAAGCTTCAAATGTATTATTTGAATCTACCTCTTTTGAAAAGGTTGCTTGTATGACAATGACTAATTTTGACAATATATTGTTATTAGCCTTAGTGGCTTCGGCGCCTTATTATGAACTTATGTGACACTACAGTTGTTTTTTTTGCATTTTATAAAGTATTTTGTGCATTATTTTTACAGATCATAAAGTTATTGCTAGGGAATGAACCACACTTGTTTCTTGAATTTAATAGGAACTATGAGGCAATTACAAAGAAAGTTGAAGCAATGAACCTCCATTTCCCTTTTTTTGCCATCATGGATCATGGATGTGTTGTGGGTGATATATCTCTAATATTGTTTTTAAAATGAAGTTGAAGAGTGTTTTTCAAAAAATTTAGATACTTTAATGTCATAATTTACAAACCTAAGGTAATAGAAATAAATAAGATCAAATATTTAATCCCCCTTATTTTAAATCATTATCGACTAGAGACAAAGTAGAGTCCATTTAAGTTTGCAATGTTGAACAATTCAAAAAAGAAAATAGAAACTTCATTTGACTTAAACCTATTATTTTAGCTATAACATTATCTTCATTCTTGCACTATTTTTAAAGTAAATATTTTATTTGAATTTTACAAGTTAGCTAAAATAACTATAGTGAAGGTCTTGAAATTTATAGAAGACACGAGATGCTTCAATTCCATATATTTTTTGAAGAATAAGCTGCAAAATTCTTTAAACATGCATCTTGAATGTACTTTAAAAAAATCTTCATGTTAAAGATTTTCTTGAACAATGCAACTTACAACAATTAAGCAACTAAAGTGAATTAATATTATGAGCTTTGAAACTAGTATGGAGGCTTTTAATATTTTAATATTCGTATAGACTTACATACACACTTGTTGTAAGTCTTACATTACATAGGTTCTTGCTGGGCCTTAATTTCTCTTCTACTTAAATTTTATTTTTTTAATCACTTATTAAATCTATTAGTATACTTTTGAAATACAATTTTTAGTAGATAGTGTCCAATTTTATCCACTCAACATTATCAAGAGGTCGTAAATTACTTATTATAAATCTTCCAAGTGTAAAAAAGCACATGTGTTGTTTTGTAAATTTGCCTTTCTTGCATTTACAAAATTCTCCTTTTGAGCAAATTTTGCCCAAATTTTCTACCACTTTTGAGCAAACAATACCAAATTGATAATCTAGGCAAGTGATTGTTATCAAAACATTTCAAGTATAAAATTTTAGGCCTCATTATGTGGATAATACAAGAAATTGCATCTGTTATTAATTTGACTTTGTGCTAAAAACAAAAAATGATTGGTTCATCTTTCATTTTTATAAATGTCAATGAAGAAATCTTAAATTTCACTATTTCTCACCCCTTTAGATTGCGATTATTTATGATTCTTGCTCCGAAGGGCTTGCATTGGTTGCATTTATTATATACTAACTAACATCCACGTGCTATTTTCTATACCTAATAAAAGGTCCACTTATTAAATTCTATTGTTTCTATTGTAATGTATTAAAGTTAATGCTTACAACCATGTCTATGATGTATGTAGTTGGCCATGATGTAGTACCTTATATCAAATACCCTATCTGTTGCGGCATCCATGCCTTTATGTTTTGTAGTAGTGTTTGTATTTTAGCTCAATATTTTGTGGCAATGTTAAGATTTAGGGTGGTTTAAAGTTTTAGTAGTTAAGGTTTTTGACAGGTGAAGGTTTCAATGGTATTGCTTGAATATCGTTTTTCACCCTCTTTAATTGTTGAATGTTAAAGATAAGATGTTACAATTGAAACCTACTTTAGATATTTGTTCCTCAAAAGAAAAAGATAAGAAAAGTAAACATTTTTTAAAAGGTAAAAAAAGATGACAAAAATCTAAACAAAAATAAAATAAAATAAATATAAAAGCCTACAAATATAATGAAAAAAAATGAAAGATTTAAGTTAAAAAAAGATTAAAAAATAAGAAAGATGAAATACGATTAAAAAAAAAGAATGATAAAGAACATTTTAAAATAGAAATTTAAAAAATAATAATAATAATAATAATTAAAAAAACATTTTAAGAATAAAAAATAATAAGAAAATAGAAAAAATAAGAAAAATAATAATATTAAAAAAAATTGTTCTTGCAAATCCCTACGAGAAGGTACTAGTTAATTTATTTTCAAATATATAGTTTTATGAATTATAATTAATCGTTTCAAGTCATGACTATTGAATAATATAGATTAAGTTTGTTGTAAACATCTCTAATATTCTTATAAGTCTTTAGAGAAAGCTCAAAGAGTATTTAGGCTTTTATAATCTCATATTATATTATTTCCAAGATCTCTTTTAGATCATTAAGGCATGAAAAATAGAGATTAAACTTTTAACAATTCACATTATTTTTTTTCTAGACATTTACAATATTAAGGTATAAAAAATAGAGATTAAACTTGTATCTATTCACATTATTTTTTTTCTTTCAAGACATTTGAGAATACCAAGCTAAGAAATAGAGCTTAAGTTTTTGACAATTCATATTATATTTTTTTCCAAAGTATCTTAGAATATCAAGGCATGATAAAATTAGAAAACAAGCTTTTGTCCATTCACATTATTTTTTTCCAAGACATTTTAGAAAATCAAGGCAAACAAAATAGGAATTAAGCTATTGTCAATTTCTATACATTTTTTTCCAAAACCTTTTAGAACATGAATGCAAACAAAGTTATGTTGTGAGTTTTGATCATTCCATAATATTTTTTTCAAAATGTTTTTAAAACATCAAAGCAAGCAAAATAGAAATTTAAGGTTTAATTGACCCCCATGATTTTTTCAAAAACATTTTAGAACATCAAGGCAAGCAAATTACAAAGTAAGGTTTTATTAATCCTCATTACTTTTTCCAAAACATTACAAAATATTAAGGCATAGGAATTGGAGACTAACTCGTAAAGGACCAGCCTACTTATTTAATTATTTAAGCAACATAGCAATTTTAGGCATGTTGTTGTCATTGTTGATCATCAAATCTTTCGTTCAAAATTTGATAGAACGTGTGTAGAATGTTTATTTATCATGTGAGCAAAATTTTATGACATTTGAATGCAATAATCAAAAGTTATGGCTTGAAATATTTTTTTTTTTCATAAATGGACAACCAAGCGGATAAGAAAAATCACTTTCTTTAAAAACAAAAATTTGAAATTGGTTTTTTAAAGTTATATATACATGGAAAGCTTTGAATCATCCCATTTTGATTAATGAATCAAAAGTTATGAGGATTTTTTTTGCTAGCAGTTATGGATTCCCTACTCTAAAATAAATTTGAAGTCCTTTATCTTACTCAATTTTCAATATTTTTGGACTAAAAATAAAGCATGGGATGAAGATTGTTTATTACAACATTTCAACCATTGGCATTTTTCAATTCAATAATTAAATTCTTAATAATTAAATATTTTGAATCATTTTCTACTACTATCTACTTTTCTTTTTTTCCTATATGTTGTACAGTTTTAAATGATTTAAAGTTTTTCAAGAAACTATACAACTTATTTAAGAAAAAATATCCAAAAAAGTACTACTATTTTGAATATTTTTTCATAAAAAAGTAAGCTTGTGAAGTGATGCTACCTTGTTTTTTGTAGGGTCAAAAAAAGGATTTCTATGAATTAAAATGCTAATATTTGGTATTATTTGCCAATCCTTACAATGGAATTTTCTAAAAAAATTTCCACATATTTTCTAACCAATCTTATATAAGGTCCTATAATTATGTTTGTCAAAAAAAAAGTTTTAAAATTTGATACTTGTCTTAGAAATAGTAGCTTAGAGGCATTTTTAGTGAAAAGAATAGTCAAAAAGCTTAAGGGGTTAAGCTTATGCTAACATACATTATTTTTTTTCAAGTCATTTTTAGGATATTAAGGTATGAACAATATATATTAGGACTTTGTAAACTCATATTTGGTTGTTTTTTTTAACACATTTTTAGATCATCAATGCATGAACCATATAGATTTGAGCAATTGCAAAACTCAAATATCACAAGAATATTATGGTATGCAAGAATTTAAAGGAAGTTTTCAACTCTTGAAAGTAAAGAATTTTATCATAGAATATTTCAAAAGTGGAAGTTTTGATTTGCAAAAAAGTATTGAATAACTTCAAGAGGTAATGGGCCTCACTCATACTCATCTCAAAAATAACACAACAAATTTTATATTAGTGAGGTACATTAGGTGTCTACATCCCATAACGTGTATTATAGACTTCACATAGAATAAAATAAGGCTCAAAAGCACATTTAAGCAAAGATACTATACACCTTAAATATATTTGCAAAACTTGATTGTTAACATTATGCTATGAAGATGCCATTTAACTCAAGTGAGAGATGAATGCAATTCTACAATATATAGCAAAATTATACTTAATTTATAGTAATTTTCGTAGTAGTTCATTAGTAGTTCAATAGTAGCTATTCATTAAACAAAAACTATAAGTAATCTCAACTACAATGTAAGAAGAAAGAGAAAAAGATGACTATTTTTGCTCAAAAAAATTAAGTGTCATGAGCTCACAAGTGGTTCTTCCATAGCTTTTGTTCCACTCAACGTAATTTGAACTGATTATTATAAGCTATTCTTACTTCAAAGACCAATACCTTTTGAATTTCATGCATTAAATGCAAGGGCTTTTTTAATGTTTTTTTTACTATTATATAATAATCCATGGTGGTTTGGCTAGTGACCTTGTCATTATTTAATAAACAATAGAGTTTATTTCTAATTTTATTCTCAATTGTATTTCAAGATATTGGCTCTAGTTTCAATATGCATTACGTGATTCTATAATTTGAAAAAGGAGCGTATGTGCATATATATTAATTAGCTATTAAAAATATCTATAAGTGTCTATTTGCAAGTCTTTTAAACATAACTATAAGTGTCTATTTCCAAGAACAAATTCTAGAATTTAAATAAAAAATAAAAAATAAAAAATAAAATCTTAAAAATTAAAAATCATAAAAAAAGATTACAAAAAAGAAAAAAGAAAAAAAAACATCAACAAAGACAATGATACAAATTTTTTTAAATTAAATTTAATTAAATTTTTTAATTAAATTAAATTTAAAATTTTAATTTAATTTAAAAAAGCTTCAAGATTTTCAAATGTATGAAATGCTATGTATTTGTATGAAAATTGAAGCCAAATTTTTCTTTTACAACTAGCTCCACTATATTTTGTTATTAAAAATGTTTTTAAATAAAATTATTTGCATTCTTTAATTTTTAATTTTAATTTTCCATATTGAACAATTGAATTCAATGTACATATAAGAAAATTGAAGGAAAATTTTTCTAATTTTTAAGAATTCAAAAATTATTAATTCATAAAATCTAAAGGCCTTATTTCCATCAAAAACCATTTAAAATTGTCATTTGAATTGCACAACACAAAAACCTATTCATTTTTTTCCTTGTAACTACAACCATATGATATTGCATCACATGATATTGCTCATAACTTTCATCTAACAAATCCAAATGGAATGAATAAAAGCTTTTTATATATATAAAATTACATTCTACAAGAAACAAAAAAATTCCAATTGCTAACTAGAATTTTTTTTGGTTTGTATATGCACTATTCAATATATCTTAAAAAAGGGTTAATTGTACTATAATTTTTACACTAAGTCAATATTTGAAATAATAATAATTTCTTGCAAAAGAAATATGTTTTCTTATGTTTATTAAAACTTTGCAAAAATTACAATGAAAATTGAGACTAGAGGAACATGTCCAAGATCCATTTTTTCTTCTAAGAAGATAATGAGATTTTAGGCCTAAAGTAAAAATAAGATGAAGACAAAAAAAGATGTAAACAATTGCTACTTCAAATTTCAATAGACTTATTCTATCAATGGGACAATGACATTCTTGAAGTTAGAGACTTTGATACTATTACACTTTTTATTTTTATAATGTTGAAATTAACTTCAAAAAGAAATTTTACAACTATTTTTTTTCAAAAATGTGTTGTAATTGTCTAAGAAAAAAAAGTGCCCTAAGTTTCAAATCAACAATTCTTGATGACTAAATGAACATATAGAATGTATTCAAAAAGATAATGTATGGGAAACAAATTTCAAATATTTTTGTAGCTCCCTTGATAGTATATAATTGAGGTGTTTTGTTTCATAAATATATTTTCTTCTACTTTTTGTACTGAGGATCAAATTTGAGAGATGTAAAAAATCCTTTCTAGCTGTCACGGACGTGCCATACCGGGCCTTATCCAATAGTTTCGTCTCTAATAGAGTCTTCACCGCCTTTGCAACAAGGATGCCTCTTAAGAACCTTCTCAAAAACGGTGGCCTAGTGTACAAGTTGTTTCCAATGATTCTAGTAGATTCCAATAGTCTTCATTAGTTTCTATTTGTTTCCGGAAGCTTCCATAAGCTTCCAGAAGGTTCTACTTAGTTCTACTAGTTTTCGGAAGCTTCCACAAGCTTCCGGAAGGTTCCATTTGGTTCCACTAGTTTCCGGAAGCTTCTACAAGCTTCCAGAAGGTTCCACTATATCCTTCTAGTTTCTAGAAGCTTCCACAAGCTTCCGGAAAGACCTACGGATAATTCCAAAGGTTTCCAAGGCCTTATTCTGGAAGGTTCCTTAGTTTAGTATAAATAGAGAGTCGAGGGCCATTGTCCCTCATTCTCTTCAACACTAGTTGTACCCAGTCATTTTTTGACTTCATGTTATCAATACATCTTCTAGTTTTTTCATTTTGAAGCACATTCTGAGTCATGTGTGAGGAATCCCCTCACTTCTAGCTTGTTCTTGTCTCTGTTTGAGGTATCCCCTCAAATCTGATCTTGGTTCCATCCAAGAGTTGCCGTCCGCAACACTAGCCTAAGTTTTATGTGAGCACAAGATTGAACCATCACAATTACACTCAATTTCTTTTGTCTCCATACAAAGTTTGAAGGAAGATTTGAAGGTAGCAATACTTTACTGTATTTGGGTGTTAAATTGTGGATTTAGTGAGAAGTTCCCAAGACCAATTTCTTATTAGCATACCACAATATTAATTAGTACATATATACTCTCCTATTTTACAAGGCTAAAGTTTTCTTCCAAAATTTCAAAACAACTGCACCATGTCATTTTTATCAATTCAAACTAAACCACATTTATAAAAATAAATGCTCTAATGAATTTCTCTATTGCAAATTTATTTTATTTTATTCCCAATTTAATTCAACAACATTCAATAGAATCAATTACTATAATTCTTTGAAGTCAACACCAAAAACTATTACACAAATTGAAACTTCAAAGATTGCAACTAGACAATGAGCTGAAAAGAGAAAAACAAAATTAGGAAATTAATTAATCAACCCCCATCAATCCCAAAAAACAAGAGCCATTCATTTTTTTTAATAAAATTTACAACCCTCCCCCCCTAATCATTGATCTTCCAAAATATGGATATATGAATATATAAATATATATATACACACACATATACGGATATGTATACATATTGAGATATGTACTAATATATATATTGGAATACATATTGGGATATTGGGATATATATCCCATATTCATTGTCAAGTTTTCTTAACTTGTCAAATTATAAGGAGGGGGGGGGGGTGGGATTAAATAAAAGTTTATTTAAATTATTTTTGATTGGAAGAAGGGGGGTGAATAAAATTTAATTTATATTTATCTCTAATTGGAGGAGGTAAAATATGGAAACAAAATTAAAAAAAAGAAATCAAATCATTGAGCTCATTGTGATAGTTTGTCACAATGAATTCAAAAGAAACACTTGTGTCTTAACTCATAAGGATTTTTTTATAATTTATTTTAAAGAGGTGAAAACATATTCTTCAAATTGATTTCTTTCATTGAAAAAAAATGATGATGAAATTATAATGATGTAATGATGAAGACGTTTACAAATACAACATGTATGTTGTATTCTCTTTATGTAGTTGGGAGAACATTTTGTACTAAATCACCTTTTTTGCAAGTACTTTTAGTAGTACAAAAAGTAATTTAACCATTAGCTAGCTTTGTATGTAACTTCAAATATTTATACATTACTAAAAAAATTCAATTTTAAGAAAGGCTTTTTGATTTGAATATATATATATATATATATATATATATATATAATGAAAAATTTAACAAGACACAAAATTTGACTTTCATTGAAATTTTTGCAATGTGACATATTTGGCCGATATTTTCTATATTTGCACAATTACAACAATCAGACATTTTTGTTGAGATTTGAAAAAAATTTGTATTGTGAAAACACCTATGAACATTGCTATTTTTTTATATAAGGCTATGTACATACTCTTTTTAAAGTTCATGATCATTAAAAAAAATTTTGAAGCTTCAAGAAATTGCGAATTATCAATCCCCAAGAACGTTGTGAACACAACCAACAATGCAATTAGACATGACCAAGAGAGTGCCACATCATTTTTTTTTCAATTAAATGTTTTTTCAATTATTTTTTGCATTTTTAGAATTAAATTATTTTTTTATTTTTATTTTGGGAGGAATAGCCAATTGTACCCTTTATTGCGAGGGAACAACAATGAAAATAGGCTCCAAACAAGTTATTATTGCCTTCAAATTTCCCCTAATGGTACTTTTTGAAAACAATATTTAAATTTTAAGTACGTGTAGTCAAATTGAAGTAGTTTATGCAGTATTCTTCATTGTCATGAGACTTCATACGTGCTTTGTCTCTATTTTATCTTTAATTGAAAGCACATTTTTTTTAGTTGAGAAGATGGATTAAGAAGTTAATGTAGGACACAATATTATAGTAAAGAATATACAACTTGTATGTGATGCTGTGAGAACAAAAAAAACTACATTCTAAACAAAATCATATAATGGATAGAAATACTACTAGATAATGGTAATCGAATCAACTAAAAATTAACAATTTTTTGTTGATTTGATACAAGTTAACAAGATGGTCACTAAATTTTTGTTGATTCAAATAATACAATGTTCAAATCAACAAAAAAAATTAACATTTTTTTGTTTATTTTGAATTTCAAAAGTTTCAAATAAATTTTCATTATTTAGGCAATATTTCAATCACTGTGGATACAATTTTATGTCAAAAAAAATTTAATTAGAAGAAAGTAGACAAACTTTTTATGACTTGATGACAGAAAAGAAGTGGTTTTGGTGATAAATGAGAAGAAAAAACAAGTTGTTTATGCAAATGAGGTGGTAAAAGATAGAACAAACTATATGAAATATATAAATCACTCATAGTTTTTATTCACATTTCCCACATGTTTGTTCTACCTTCTATCACCTCATTTGTACAAAGAACTTGTCTTTTCGTCTTTTCTACCATCAAAATCATCTCTCTTTAATCACCAAATTAAAAATAGTTTGTCTTTTTCTTAATTAAAATTTTAAAATTAATTTAATACTCCTATCTATGTAGTACTTTTTGCCTATGTGGTATTCTTTATAAGGCCTATTTTTGGTTTATCATATGATGGTCATTTATTGAGAAAACTTATAAATGAATTATTATTTTATTTTTTTGACTTCACTACCATAACAAAATGAACAACAAACTTTTTGTTAAATACTATTCAAAACAACAAGACCAAGGATACAAATGGCATTAACATTTTTTTTGTTGATTTTTTTATTATCATGGTCATTATTTTTTTACTAAAAAAATCGTTCATATGAATGCTTTGTAAAACCTTACACTGTACTATTACACTATGTTTTATATTTATAGGACAAGTATGATGCACGAATACTAAAAAGAATTAGGCAAATTTTTTGGCCAAGTGTCTTAAAATGTGAAAAGACATTGATATTGATTGGATAGTAGACGAGATTGCATCAAAGTAAATTATAAGGATGAAGAAAACATGATGAAAAATTACAAAACTAATATACAAAACTTGATATTGTATTTGAGGACGATTATAAAGTAATTTTAGCAATGTTCCTAAAAAATCCTATGATGTTCAAGAAAACACAATAAGAAAATGTATCCTAAAAAAGGTCGTTGAACAAGTCACCTCAAATGACAATATTGCTCTTGTTTAAGATTCAAGTACATAAGAATAGAAATATGAAACAATTTGAATAAAAATTTTGAAAAATTTCATTAAAAAAATTTGGAAAGAATTTCAGAAAAAATAGAAATTTAAAATTAAAAGATATTAAATAAGTAAGATTTGGTAAACTAACCAAATTAAGCTAATAATAAAATGATGACAATATTAAAAGAAAACTTAATACATCTTTTGTTAAAGCGCCAACCTAATGTCCTGATTTATTTCTATCTATTACATATCTGTTTCACACTTAATTTTAAATCCTTAAAAGACAAACAAAGTCATTTTGCATCACATATCATCAACTTTTCATAAAACTTACACTATGAGATAAATATATATTTAAATACATGAGAAACTTCAAGTTTTCATCATATTAGTTCTATATTTCAAAGCTAAAAAAAATTGTACTATATTGTCATATGAAAGTAAAACTAGTTTTTTATTTCCTATCCAATTTTTATGCTATTGGGTTTGTAAATGTAAAAGAAAGAATCCATAGTTGTTAAGATTCTTTTAAAAGATGTGAACCTGACATGTTTCAATTCCAAAAACATACCATCAAAAAGTGAATTAGTGAAGATGCACGAGGTGTTTTTAGCTTACAATTCCTTACTATTGATATCATTAAAAAAAATCATTAGCTAAAATTTACGAACAATTCAAATTCAATATTAAAAAAAAAATGAAATAAAATGAAATAAACTTGACTATTTGATGAAAAAAGAAGATTTGCCATATTTGACAAGTTTTTAGTCCCAATAAGCTTTTTCTTGTACCTATTTGATTGCTACAAATAGAAATTACAAAAAAATATAGTATAATAAAAACAAGTTCTATTTATAGTGCAAACGTAATGAGCTTAACTAGCTATTACTTATATCTAAGTGATTGCTATTTGGTAACAATCATGAAAAAAATGTATTGTAGAAAAATTAACTCTATGGAGAGAATAATAATTCTACCTAACTATAAAGAGAATGTAGCAAATTTGGCTAAGTGTAGAGAAACATTATAATTGCAATCAATATATTTGAATTAAAATATTGAGAGCCTTGATCATCATTAATTCCAAGGCTAGTAGGTTGATAGCTATGAAGTAAATATTATCTTATAAAGATGATTGAAATATTTATCTTACCAAATTTGATTCTATGTCATTTAATGTATATGGAATGGTTGTCATTTCTAGTTTCTTCTTGAACATATAAAAAGTAAAGGCCCATTTCCACTTGGCATTTGATAACAATGATTCTTTAAAAATAAAACCTCTTTTAAAAAACAAGAAGGCCTAATTTTTATAAAAATGCACTTATTGTGTTGATTCAATAAAAATTTAATTATTAGAAATTATTCAACGTTCACATATGTAAAACTACTCCTTGTTCTATGCAATTTTTTTTCTTTAAAAACTTCTTGTGTAAATTTCTTGTGTAGATTTACATTCAACTTTATCTTTGTTTGTAGAAATTGCCATGGAAAAGGTAATTGTTTATACAAAAACAACTATGAAGATTTGCATTCACTTATATCGGATCCGAAACTCCAAATCTTAAACAAGTAATTTGTCAATAATGTGCATTGCTTCTATGATATCTAAGAATAAAAAAGAATTATTGATCACTCATGTAAGTTCTAGATGCAAAACTTAGGACAAAAAAAAACTTGTTTCAAACTAATAAGCCATTAAAATAAATATGACTATTAAACATCTTTTGATGTAACAAAGCATATATTTTCACAACTTCAAATTCAGTTCTTTTCATTGAATATTGCATTATACAAATCATCTTCATCGCTTTTTAACATTTAAGTACTTAACATCTTGTTGATGGAATTAAAGGAATCTATCCATGAGTATAATAAGTGTCATGTTTTGGTTCATTAGATACATCTTGAATTCACCACTTGCAATTTGGTGTTGCTCAACATGCATGTCGGTATTGTATTCAATTAAGAGCTTACATTCAATCATCTTTTCAAGTCACAAATCTAGGATATTTTTTTTTTGCTACAATATTATTGAACAATCTTTTGAAGCTAGTTATGTACCTAAATATTAGAACTGCTTAAATTTTAAGCCAAAGAGAAATTGAACTTGAAATAGAAGCTATTGAGGTCATTAGAATCTTTAACGAGGTTTGCAGTGTAGAGAAGAAAAAATGTAACAAGATTATAAAGCATTTAAAGAACAATTTTAGGTTGGTTTTTAAGCCATTGGGTTGCAAGGGGTGAATTGTGTTGCAAATAGCAAATATGGCTTGTGAGACATACAAACCAAAGCTATCAACTTCTAAATGTATCACTAAGAAATTTAAGAAGATTGGAGATAATTCTATCACAATTGAAGAATTATAAAACCTTCTCCACTAAACTTTGAAGTTCACACACCTAAAGAGTCGATAATAAAACGTTAAAATGTCTTTCACTCAACTAATCTCATAAAATATAATTCAAATTGAAATACACTTGAAACCCTCAAATTATGTTTCTCATTTAATAAATTGTGTTCTATAAATACTTCATGTTTTAATTTCTTACTCTCAACAGGATCTTCGTGTTCTTCTTTTTTAATGGTTTTAATCCCTAAAGAACCAAACTATATTTATTGGCAATATAAAAATTTTGAGTAGGTGTGTAGATAGCCTATTAGATAGGAAATTTTGATTTCTTGAAATATTTTTTAATGCATCTTGCATTTGTTTTACATGTTTGAATGGGATTTTTTGGTGTTTTGTTGTGTGTGTTTGTCTAATCGGATGTGTAATTAAGTGTTAGAAAATGAATTAGTTGGGTAGTACAATTTTAAATTGAAATGAGAGAAACCAAATCGGAATAAATGTATGTGCATGAGTTCAAGTCAGTATGAATGGAAGAGAGTTGTGTTAAGTCAAGTATTGAGGGAATTAGCAAGTGTTGAGTTGCTAATTGGGATGTGAATGCTGTGTCAAGTTGGGTTGCGGTTAAACAAGTTGGTGCGGTTCTAATTAGGTGGTTAGGTTGGTTGTCTTCTTAGTTTTAGTAATCGCCTTGTTGGATTCTTATTAGGTCTTGGATGTGAGTCATTTTGCTTTACTTATTGTGAAATTGAGTCTAGTACAAGTCCCAGCCAAAGAGCTATATATAATTTTTTTGTTTCTTGTGTCTATGAATGTTTATGGTGAATGTTTGTATGTCACATTTAGAGATGAGTGTGCTAATTGAAAATCTATTGTTCAGTAATTAGAGAGAAAGATTGTTTATAGTCTAATTGGAGCTGGAATTGGAATTGTCTGAGTCCAAGTTAGAGAAGTATGATTGTACTGTGGGTGACAAGTTGTGTAGGAAGTTGAAGAAATTACCCAAATAGGTGAGAAGTCGATGAGATGTGAGTGAGTGGTACAAATATAGTGTGCAAGTTGAAAAAATTAGAAATTAATGCATAATTCAAAAGTAGATGACGGAAGTGATTACAGAACTAAAGTCCTTGTTGAAAATCTGAAGATGGGACTTAGGAGTGTTAAAAGTGTTGAGGAAATGGGAACATTCAAAATTTAAGCTGTGAGTTTAATTGTATGTAATCGGTGAATTTATTCACCAACTGAATAATATATGCGAAAATGAATGTTAAGTGAGTTCAATGTGTATGAATTACTGTGTGTGTCGATGGTTGGTATGTAGCTTGTATGGAGTATAAGTGAGCCAAATTGGAGTTAATACAAATGCATAAAAATGGATGGTTAGATTGAGTGATAATTAAATTTCAAATTGGAAATAAAGCTATGATGTGTGCGTAATCAAATGGTGTTTGTGTCAAGTTGCATGTGTGGTCTATCTAAAAAATGAATTGAGTTGATATATGCATTCAGAGTCCTAATCAGAGTAAACTTGCAGTATATGTGTATGTTAATGTGAGAAATATAGAAGGTATTAAAATGTCAAAGCCTAGTACCGTGAGAGAGAAAATTAAGTGTAAATTTTGCAAATAACAAGATTATAGCAAGTTTAATTGTATAAAGGAGACCAATGAGAAAAAGTGGGTGAAGAAAGAGGTGATGGTCTATAAAAAAATGAAGACAATATTGAAGGAAGATCTATGAAGATTGAGTAGAAGATTAAAAAAATTAACAAGTGCTCAGCAACCCAAGTTGGAGACAAGAAGTTGGGTTGGTGGTTATATTCAAGTACATCCAAGTGGGTGGTTGGAGAGCAGTTAAGACTAAGTTGGAATTCAAAAGCTAAAGATAGATGAAGTATAAGAGAATTTAAGAACAATTGGGAGTTACTTACCCTTGTGGCTTTAAGAGTGGAGAGTCTAAATTGGTAATTGAAACTTTTATGTGAGGATTACATAAAGATAGAAGATTAAAGAATTTTATTTCTTTTATCTTATGTTGCAAGGTCCTATTAGGATTAGCTTTGATTAAATTAGGAATATCCCTATTAAAAAGTCCTTCCTTGAAACGAACATAAACTATTAGTTGGATAAATCTAGATAGGTACCAACAGAATCTACAAGGTGCATGTGACTATAGATTTCTATATTTTTGGCTCTAATTTTAATAGTAGGTGTAAACAAGTAATATCTCTTATATGCACTAGATTTCAGGACATTTGAAAATATGAGTCAAAAGTTATGGCCAAATATATATAGTTTATTTTTCAATTCCGGCAATTTGGACATATTTGAAAAAATCATTTTTTTCAAAAATCTAAATTTGAAATTGTTTTTTTTAATTTATATACATAGAAAACTTTGAATCATTCCATTTTGATCAATGAGTCAAAACTTATGAGGTGTTTTAGTTTACAAGCAATTATGGATTCTCTACTCCAAAATAAACTTTGAAGTCTTTTATTGAAATCAATTTTTAATATTTAAAAAATAAAATAAAAAATAAGATAAATATTTTCTATTACAACATTACAACCATTGGATTGGCATTTTTAAATTCCATAAATAACTTGTTAACAATTTAATATTTTGAATCATTCTCTAGATCTTTCTACTTAATATTTTTTTCCTATATGTTGTATAATTTCAAATGATCTAAAAAATTTCAAGCATAAAGACAACATGCTTTAAAGAATGAATCTATAGAAGCACCACTATTTTGAACATTTTTTCATACAAGTGTGACCTTGTGAAGTATAGTTGCATGGTTTTTCACGAGGAAAAAAAATGATTTTGTCACGTTTAATACTAATATCTTGCAATCTACACAATGGAAATTTCTGAAATTTTTACTACATCTTTTCAAACTAGTTTACTAGAAGATCCTACAATTATATGTGTTTAAAAATGTTTCTTTTCTAAAATTTAAAACTTGTACAAAAAATAGTAATTTTGGAGCGTTTTTGGCAAAAATATAGTCAAGGAACTTTAGAGGTTAAGCAAGTAGTCCTATATAATGGGGCATCCACAACATGAATAGATAAAAGCATACAATTTTTTGAAAATCCACATTTTTAGAAGACGTAGAAACAATAATTACCAATGACTTTGGTAGTGGTGGGCCAAAGCTTGCAAATTATTTAATAGTCATACACTACTAGAAAATTCATAACCATAACAACAGAATTTCAACTCAAATTTGTTGAATTTTTAAAAAAAAATTGAATTTATGGACAATGCCAGTTTAAAATAATTCTTTTTCTATCCAGGTAGCCACCTAGGCAGCCCGCCACGCAGGTAAGGCCACTAGACAACCTACCATGCGAGCAAAAGCCACCTAGGCCACTCGCCACACGAGCGGGTGCCTTCAAGGGGGTTTGAACTTTGGACCTCATGTTTGGAGGTCCAAGGTCCCAACCACTAAACCACCTAAATATTTAAGTAACCACACAAGAACTAGAATTTTATATATTTTGTTTTTTCATAGTTTTTTCATGTGTTTTGTATTTTTAGCGGAATTCAAAGGTCATTTAGTCATAGTATAACATATTTTTCTTAAAACTTGGAACTAAGGAAAGTTTTCAATTCAAACTAAATTTCACCTCCAAAAATCTGTTTGTGATTTTGAGTCTCCAATCAAAAGTTATAGACAAAAATCAAAGAGGATGTTTGAAAATGTCAAAACAAATGCTCCTAACTACCCCTCTCTAATTTTTGTCTATAATTTTTGATTGGAGGATTGAAATCACAAACGTATTTTTGGAGGTGAAATTTAACTTGAATTTACAATTTTTCTCAATTCTAAGTTTTTTGAAATTTTTTATTCTACTATGCGAGAATAGACTCCAAAGTCTGCTGAATTGAAAAAAGACCGAATTTTACATGATTAATTTTTTTTTAAATCATTATACTTAGATTCTCAAATATTTCGAAAAAAATCCTAAAAAATTCCAAAAATTCCAAAAATATTCTTAAAAAATTTCAAATTCAACAAATACTTGTTGATCTGGTCATTGCACCATGCAAATCAATAGAAAGAATTTGTCATTCTGTTGATTTTCACAAAAAGTTACAAAATGGTCATTCTATTGTCCCAAATAACATAAATCAGTTGAATTTCTGTTGTTTTGGTCGTGCATTTTTAGTAGTGATAATATTACTCTTATCTCCATGCCACATCATGCATCACATAGGTTTAGTGGATACCAAACAATGCAAGTGAGAATGCACTATAAATTTGACATCTACAAGCGCATTTTAAAAAACCTACTATAATCAAATAGAAACATACTTTAAGCTAATTACTATCAGAGATAGTTAGGTCTAGTACAGTGTATCTATCTTTTAGGTGAATAGTGAAATTTTAAATTTTGTTTTTCATTTTACCACCTCCCTTTGTCCCCAGAGTTGACGAATCTCTACGTCCGCCCCAAAATAGCATCCGTAACCCGGACGCAGCATCCCTCCCGTCGTCAAAAGGCGGGGTGGGGCGGACGGCGTCCGCAAATGTCAGCGGACATAGCATCCGCGTCCGGACGTCCTGTCAACCCTGCTTGTCCCCCCCCCCATTTCATTTTTTTTTCATTTTGCCCTTCCACCCCTCCCACCACTTTATAATTTCTAGGTGGGAGTGGGATTGGCAATTGATATGGGATATATCTCGTATCCCGTATCCCGTATATTTGTATTTTGTATCCATATCCGTATACTATATTCCATACTTATATCCATATCACGTATCTATATCTATATTATATATGCATATATGTACCATATCCATACACCACATTCCATATTTATATCGATATCATGTATCTATATCTATACTATGTATGCATATGTGTATCATATCCATATACCAAATCAACTACATTAAGGACAAAATTTAAAAAAAAATCAACAACTGTCAAAAATCAACAATCGAGGGGAGGGAAGAAATGGAAGAGTATAACGTGTAGCGGCCTCTTTTCACTAGATAGTTAAGATGTATCTTTATCACCCATTCAAATATAAGGTATGTATGCTTAGCAAATCTTAGAGGGATATATATTGCATTGATTTTCAATGTCAAATAGGTTCTTTTATTTGTGAATCAACATATGCACAAGGATATATGATGCTATTTTGAAAAAATTCAAAAAATAGATTCAAGGATTTTTATTTTGAATTTGAAATCTGAAAAAAAAAAATCTTCCAGTAGAAAATGAAACTAAAATCAAATTGCAAACCAAAAATATATAAAATACAAAAATTACCAAAAAAAACTTAAAAGACTAAAAGTAGGAAATGAAACTCAAAGTAAATTGAAAGCCACAAAAAATAATTTAATAATTTAATAAAATTATATATATATTAAAAAAAATACAAAAGAAGTTAGTGAAACTAAAACTATTACTACACAAAATAGTGAAATTAGGTTGCTCCTTACTAATTTCTTGACAATCCACACAATATAAATATTCACTATTAATATACAATGATGCATTCAATCTAGAGCCATGTGTATGGCATAGATTAGTGCACCAAGTTCAAAGCTCTGTTGACATAGTTGCATATACCTCCATGTGTACAAGCATTGATTCATGAGGTAATTTAGGTGAAGGAAGGCAATCTAATTGGGAAGGCAATCTAATTGGGAAGGCAACCTAATTTCACTATTTTGTATAGAATACTAGTATAGAGAGCAAAACACTAAAATAGTAGTTTTTTCAGTAATATAGAGTGTTTTTTAGTAATTAAGGGATTTTTGTACTAAATAGCACAGTCTTTGGTAATCTAGCAAAGTGACATTAGGTTTGGGATTTCATTGATTATCTTATGTGATTTACATATTACAATAGAATCTTTTGATGTACACAAATCTTTTCCCCAAAATTGAAGCAATTGACTTTAAAAAAATATTTTTATCTTTCATGTAGTACAATTTAGAGAAAAAATGAACCAATTTGAGATCATATTAGAAATCCGTTTTAGAAAGAGCTTTTTATATCTTTAGTTATTTGAAATGTTAATAACTTGTTGTGCTATCATACTAAGTTTTTAAAAAAATGTTCTAGATTGATTTTTGGATTTGTTTTATTGCTTATTTAAATTATTATTGATGAATAATATAGAATATTTACATTTTTGGATCTTATTAGTTGTAGCCAATGCACACATGTTGAATTGAAGTAATCTTTTTTAGTACGGAGTACAATTAAGTATATATTTCAATTATCGCCTCTATTTAAAATACAATGAGAGTTTTTTTGAAATTTGGATCAACATTTATCTTGTTATTTCATAATCAATCAAATTTTTCTACCGATTCACAATTGTTGGTTTTATTGGGCCATGACAGATAATCTTAAACAAGGTAATTATGTTTGTATGAATCTACAATTTCTCTTTAAAAATGAAATGACCAAGCAATTTTTTCTATACACAATGATGGAAAAATTGATAATAGATTTTTAAATTTTAATTAGATGAAAATCTTGATATCATTACATTTTATTATTTCATCCATTAGAAGATTTTGGAGGGCTCCGGAAGCCTGTTTTGGGCTTGTTCCCTCGCAGTTGTTCCCCACAATGGAGGGAATGAACTACTGTCAAAAAAATAAATAAAAAATAAAAAATTTTAATTCTTCAAATGCGAAAAAAGTTGAAAATTGGGGGCAATGACGTAGTAGGGTCTCAGCCACGTCATTTCACTGCATCGAACCTATTCCTTGCGTTCATAGGCTATAATAACTGGTAGGCTTCTGGAGGCCCCAAAAATCTTCTAATGTATCTTAGTTCTATTTTTATTTATATAATCACCTTTCATATAGTTTCAAATATGAAACAAATATTGAAAATTTTGTTAGCATCAATGCCCGCACACATTATTTGTAAAAGGAGACTAGTTCATAAAAAATTCCTTTAGAGAAAGAACTTACCCTATATGAAGACTTCTTAATCAATAGGATTTATACTTGGTAAATCTCCGTCCTAGACATTTGCAAAACAAGTTACTCTCAACATTTGAGTTAACTTGTCAACTTTAACACACCTTACATTTGCAAAAGCCTTCATAAAGTTGTCTAATTATATACCTTGATAAGAACAAGTAAATGAGGATAGCAAGCTTTGGGGAGGAGCATTCGTAGTAAATTGCTTAGGGATAAAAATAAGCATTTGGATCCTTTTGTGGTACATAATTTACTTTTGTCAACTTCTTCCAATTCATTTTTCCACATAAGGCCTATAAAAAGTTTGATGCCTACATTCTTTTGTGCTTTATATAGATCACCACTATTGCTATAAGGTAATACATGCATCTATAATTATCACTTATAAAAAAAGGAACACCTACATTTGGAGCAATAAGCAATACTAAAATTAGATGTTAATTTTGTAAGGTATGCAAAATTAAAGCATAAGAGTAACTCCACTACTTGCAAGTAATAGCAACCGTGATAAGGTTTTTGAAGACTTTAGTTGCATATCTAATTGAGGAAGTTCCTCACTTCTCATGGCACCTTTCCAATACATGCACACTTCATGCCTCTTCAAAACCTTATCTAATTTTTGTTTCCATCATTGATGATGTCACCACAGATGGATCAAATAAATGGTGGATCAAATCAAATCAAAATACACTCATCAAAACTTTTGCACATAAGAACTATCATATACTTCACACACCACACCTAGCAACCAAAGAAGAAAATACCGCTCTTCTGACCTTCAAATTCCCTTATTCAAAATTGAATAAAGAAAAAATAATTCTTAAAATGCTATGAACAATAGGAACAAACCCTTAGTAACAAAATTGTCACTTCCGAAGCTACATTTATAATTGCCAAATTGAGTTTTTTGCCAATCTTTCCTTCCAAATCAAGAGAGATGAAGTGAGCTATTTGAGGAGCTGAAGCTCTAACAAAATCTTTAACCGTGTAGGAGGACTAGAAGAAAGACAAGCACTAGCAATTGGAAAATAAATGGATTCTTGCGGTAGGAAAGAGAATGATTCTTCCAAAGTTAAAAGATTTGAATTGTTGCGGGAAGTCTTGCATGCTTTCAAAAGAACTTCAAAATAATGTGAATAGAGCCTTGTAGCATTGCCTAAGAAAAGCCGGAAACCTTTTAGCAACAACGAGGTGGAGACCTAAAGTGCCATATGCACACCTAAAGTATTGGTTAAATGACAATTTGAGTGGGTGGTGGAGAAGCTCTAAGAACCTATGAAATCCTTGGTTTGTTTTTTAGTATAGTAGGAGACAATGCTTTGAAATTTCCTTAATTATTTATATTGCCTCCAAACATTGCATGTTTAAGCACAATAGAAAACATGTTTTCTTGTCAATAACATTCAATTAAAAATATTTATGTTTGATAGTAGAAATCCTATCTATGTGATATTATTAGTGATGGCAACTTATTCCAAAATTTAGTTTCACCTATGAACTATGAAGGCTAGGTCATCCAAATACTTATGTTGAAAATAGTTGAAGGTTTATTTCACTTATAGAATATCTATACCTTAAATGAGGTTGTTTATTTGTTTTATTTCTTTGTGTTGTGATCTTTGATAGATGAAAGAATTCAAGATGGTTGTTTTATAATCATTGATGGATGAACTAATTCATGATGAAATGTGTACTAATGAAAAAACAAAGATTGCTTTGGAGATAGATATCTCTAGATGGTGGATTTATGCACTAGAATTAGACAACTCCATTTGCATGATTAGTACATTGGAGTTAGACAACCCCTAAATAAAAACAAGTGTGTTGAAACTTGGAGTTAAACAACTTCAAGTAGAAGATCAAGATTTGAACAAGATATGATTTGAAGAAGTATAACTAAGACTTTTACTTTAGTAGATGATTGTAGATAGAACCAAGGATAGAAAGCTAAAGGTAGAATAATAGAAGTCCTAATCTATCTTAAGGACCAATAGTCTTTATTAATAGTTTTTATAGTATAAGATTGAGCATGGGGGTGAAGAGAATTAATGTAGTTTAACTTAGGCTCTAATTGGAAATTATCACCCAAGTAATAATTTAAAGTTTGTTCCTAGGTAGGCTAGTATAATAGGATTAATTCTATTTTTAATTCATATAAGATCATTGCAATTATAGAAATTATAGGAAATATTGTTCCTTCACCACATATACAAATTTTTCCTCATGCAATAAGTCTAATTGCCAAATTAAATCTCTCCACTCTTAAAGGCCATAAGGGTTGAGTTTTGTTTCCCAATTGGTTTTTTTGTATTCTCTTAATTTTCTTCTTCTTCCTTTCTTTTATTATCTTTTATCTTTTCCGATTTGGATCTTCGGTCTTTATCAACTGAATCACAATCTTTCACCCACTCAATCCAGCCTCTACACATACAACTTGGAATGGGTCACTTTTCTACCAAATTGGTCTTGTCTTAATATTTGGGAACCAACACATTCTTCTCTACCAACTTTGGCTTTACAACTTCCACATTACAACTCAACTTAATGAAACTACTATGTTGATAGAACTTACATTTTCTAATCACCGATTTAGAATTCATTTTTATATGCTTTATATCATCCATACTAAAGCAATTCTTTCCAATTTAGTCATTCATTACACAATCTCATTTACAAATCAGAAACTAAATTGGAATACACAGAAAACAATATTTAGGCTTTATATAAACTCCGACTTGGGCTGTTACCAATTCAAACATCCCAACTTGGATTTAAACATACATCTAATTTTATCTAGTAAGTACGCATTCAAGCACAACATAATTTACTCGACTAATTTACAACTTGGACACTCTAAAATTATACTATAATGACATTCACAAATACAATTTGGATCAATCTAAACACACAAGTGCAAATAATTTCCAAATGGGCACATCACTAACTTACAACATCCTAATTTCACAACATTCATACAATTAGGATTCAACATTAAGCACTCCATATACACTTACAATCATCGCTCATAACACAAATCACACTACACTAATTTGCATGAACATATATTCATATTAACTTCTAAACTAGTGTACAAATCACCATTACAAATTTAACAATTTTTATTCACATTCAACTTAAAGATCTATCTATCAAGCTCTAATCATCTTCAACTAATACATTTTATTGTCATCACTCTAGAAATTCCAACTAGGACTTTGCTAATCTTCTCAGCTTCAACTACCCTCTTGGATAATTTCTGCATCACCACATCTTCACAATTTTGTACATAATACCGCCATGCACTAGTACATACACATCCCCAATTAAGACACAGACTCACTTAAACACACGAATCTGACCGTGGATCAATACAGATACACTTCCCAACTGGGAAATTTCACATAGATATACACACAAGGAATACAAAACATACACAACCTTGACCGACTGGGATATACACTAGATATTTGCTCAATAGTAGATAAAACAAAATGAGACCAATTGGGACATGCACTGAATATTCGCTCAACAATAGGTAAAACAAAATGAGACTAATTTGGAACCTAATAGGATTCTCCATGATGGTTACCAATTTGGAGAAATAACCAACTGACATTGACAACCAATTGGGATTTCACAAGACACAAGCATCGACCATAAATCCAACTCAACCTATCAACCATTCATCCAATTTGATTGAACACAATTTAACATACAATTTACCACTCATCCAATTGAAATTCACTAACAACCCACCAACTAAGCACTCACTGGACTACCAATTTGGGATCCTAACAAAACATGAACTGACTAGGCAACAAGATGACTCCCATTTGGGACAAAATTAATGACCAAAACAACTCAATAGGACAACAAAAAAGACAATTCAATACAAAAAAGCCTTCAAAATACCCTCTAATTAGCTTCAAAATTTACAAAATTAAATCCTATTCGGTTATCTACAATTATCTTTGGAGATCGATCTCTCTTTAGAATTGCTTGAGTGGTTGAGTTCCTTGGAAAAACATTCTTGTTAATAAATATATTTCATGTTTTTAGTTAGAATTCATCATTAAAAGTCTGTAACAGTTTGTTATGGTGAAATAATCATATGTCTTCTAGCCATGTATAATACCATTGAAAAGCTTTCTATAAGGAGAAATGCATAAGCTTTGTTTCTTGACTTTTGGACCTATGGTATAAAAATTATTGAATTTTGAAGTTTTTATGAACTATAAAATTACTTTTATTTTAATTTTATTATATTTTAGAAACAATACAAGGTACACTTATAGAAGTGAAATTTAAAATACAAATAGGATTTTAAAATGAAAATAAAGTAAAGGCAAGGAAACCACCTTGCTAATTATGTAAAAAAATTAGATTTAAAATTAAATTAAAATTAAATATATTTTAAAAATAAAAAATTCATATTTAGTATTTAATTACTATATAAATTCTAGTCCTTTTACAAAGCAATTCCATACTTAATGACTACTCACAAGCAAGTTCAATGAGAAGACCATGTTTGGTTTAGAATGACCAAGGCTAGACCACATCTTGTCTTATTTGACTTAGACTTTTAGAATGAAGAAAATTCTATTTTTTCAAGAGAATTAATAAATATAAAAATTGACTTAATATTGAAGAGTGGTTAATTTAGTATTTTGTAGTTCATTTAAGCCAATTTGAAGTCTTTGATTCAAAAAATGAATTAAATCTTCCAAATTTTGTATTTTGCAACCTATCCAAGCTAATTTGGGGTCTATAATTCTAAATATGAATTCAAATTTTCAAATTTTATGATAGATGGTAGACAATAGAATTCATTGCAAAGTAATCCTTTAGTTTTGCACCTTCTGTTTTCAATAGCACTTATTTGTGAATGTGAGAGATATGTAAGTGAAAAAATCCAAGATGAAATAGAGCTTAAATCTATTTTCATCTTCCAAACTTCAATATGGTATTTCTTAATGTATGTATAAGTACTTTAAGGTAGACTTATCTAATACCAACTGCTAACCTAATACCATCCAAATGTACAATTGTCATTGATTTTAAAGTGAGAATCTATAATGGTACTACATGCCTTAACTTCTTAATAAGTGAAGTTAAGCATGTTCTTGTGTTATGAATTTTCATTTTAGAATCAACAAGTGTCCTATATTTGGGTGGTATTAGATTAGCAAATGGTATTGTGTACGTCTACCTTAATGATTGATTTGATTAAAGATTGAAGTTGATAGAAGTCCAAATATTTTGCAAAAGCATAAACATTTTAGTCAATAAATTATAAAATATATATATCTTTGTTGGATTTCATCATACTATTGGTTTTATGTAAGTAGGAAGAAATTGCACTTTAGAAGTAGCTTGCTTTAATAATAGTCTATAAGCAACTAAAGAGCTCAAGACTTCTGTCAAAAAATGAGTTTTCTAAGTCAAAAAGTTACCTCCTCCACTTTTCACAAGCCTCTACTAAAAATTTGCCAAAGTAAAATTCTAAATCTCATCTCGCAACTATTGTACACTTTTTATATAGAATTATGGGTGTTTTGAGGGTCTTTTGCACAAGGTTTGGTCAATTCAATGTGCATAGAATTCCTTCCATATTAGAATTAATTGTATAATCATTGGAGGTGACCTTGTGTTTCACTTAAATCATTTCTAAAATGATTTTAACTCTAGGAAATTTAGAATTTCATTTATGATTTGATACACTTTCCATCTTCTCTTTGAATTCATTTGGTTTCCTTTTGGAAAAAATCTCTCAAGCTAGATGTAGTTTAAAGTGAAGATGGCCCAGAGCACCAAGTGCCTTAAAGCACTAATTAATCAAACATATACTCACACTATGTACATTGATGTACCTATTCTTGAATATACAATTTTAGAATGTCTACCCAAAAAACTTTGATCTTACATATATTTTTGCATACCAAATGCAAATGATATATTTTGAGGGGCAATAAAATTTCCTACCATTTGCCAACCAAGAAAATATTGAAATTTCTAAATAGAATTTTTTGAAGTACCCCTACCTTAGATTGGACTTCTATATGGCTAGAATAAAAAAATTCTCAAGTAAGACAAACCACTTTTTGATTTGGGTGTATAAAATTGAACAATATTTGCAAGAGGGAATCGGAAAAATTTATTGAGAAGATTATAAGTACTTGAAAAGTGAAGAGATTTCTAACTTCTGGAAACCAATTTTAACATTAGACTCAAACTTTTGGATTGCTTTAAATTCAACAACACGATAAAGCTACACCTAAAATGTAATTTTTTCCCACTTACAACACAAAGCTATTCTTAAATTGTAGTTTCTCCCTACTCATATAGAAGTATAAACATCATGGAAATCAACCAATGCCATTCCAATTCTCAAAATTTTAAAATTCATTTTCCAATTCCAGTTCCACTTAGAAGTCCACTTCTTATCAATCCTAGTTGTTTGGAATCATGGTAGAGATAAGGTTGTTGAAGCTCACAATAGACTACTTGAAATGTCCACCAAAGATTTTCAAGACACCTTTGTTTTGTCTAATAGTGTGAATTAGGGCAACCTTTTTTTATAATTTTTGAAAAAGTGTTAGGATGGTAATCACTTAAAATTAGGTGAAGCATTGTATTTCTACATTCTTTCATCTTTTATTTTCAATTATATTCATGCATTTTTTTGTCCAAATTTGACAACTTCATCTACATTGTAAATAGAAATGAAAATTTAAGACAAAAGCAAGACTTTTATTCAACAAAAAATAGAGATTTATTTTGAAATGTTATGAATGGTAGAGATTTATGTTAAAGTAGAGATTTAAGTTGAGATTTATATTGAAATGTTATGAATGGTAGAGATTTATGTTAAAATAGAAATTTAAGTTGAGATTTATTTTGAAATGTTACAACCCTATGGTGCAAAAAAAATGACCCCCCACCATGAAACTTCACCCCATCGACGGAAACCAGAGCCATTGTCGGCACCCCACCGGGCCCTCCCCAACCGCGTCCCCGCTCCTTTCCTTGTCTCTTCCAGACACCTTCCCTTCAAGCCCTCCTCCCCGTGTGTGTTGTTGTTGTGTTTCCCGGCCCTTCGCAGCAGCATCACGGCACATCTTCCACACTCTGGCGCCATCCCTCCGTCGCCGCTGTCACCATCCGCGACACTGCGAACGCATTTTCAACCCGCCGAACCCGAAAGACGAACTCGCCGGTCCCAAGGTGGGTCACGCAATCGCACTTGACCTTTTCACACTTAGTCGCAATGGATTACTTGTACAGTAGAGGATGCGAATCTCCGCAATTACTCGGAGGCTTTCCCGGCTTTCTTCCGTCGCTGAGATCATCGTGGACTTGCGTCTGAGGCGCTGTGAACAGTAGTGCTTGGGAATCGTTTCGTGGATGCCTTCGTGGGGGTGCACTTTGCAGGAATTTTGTGGGGGGCGGTCGTCTCGGCAGTCGGGCAGTGTGGGTTGGGTATAAACGGGGCTTGGGAGGCCTGCATTTCGTGAATTGGAGAATTGGGGGTGAACGAAGTACGGAACGCGTGAAACAGAGCAGGTGCTGAGGGCAGAAGGTGATTGATTAGTGAATGGATTTTGCGACGCTCTTTCTGTTGGAAGCTTGACTTGCGCGTCCACGTCTAGAACCTTCTGTGGGATGCACCTTGGGGGTGGGGGGGAGGGTGTGCGAGGTGCTTCTAGACGTATTCGAGGTTTTGGTATAACAGGGTTGGTAGGGTCGTAGGGCGACGCTTTGCATTCATCTGACGTTTCATTTGTGTGCGTGTGTGTGTGTGTTGCGATTGTAGGGCAGTACGATTTTGGGTGAGAGAAGGGGAAAAACAGAGCAATCAGTCGAGATGGAGCAGCGGGAGGTGTTAGTAACCCTGATCTCCGCGAGCGATTTGAAGAAGGTGTCCGCGTTCGGGAAGATGTCGGTATACTGCGTGGCTTGGATTTACCCCAACATGAAAGTCTCCTCTCCGATGGACAAGAAGGGCAACTTGAACCCGACGTGGAACTCCACCCTGAAGCTCATGGCCGACGAGCGCCTCGTGGAAGACGGGAATGCGGTACTTGTGATCGACCTGTACGACCATGGCACGTTTGGCAACAAGAACGTGGGCTCGTGTACCATCCCGTTGTCGGGGCTCAAGGCGACGACCAAGGCGACGACGGAGAAAGAGGGCAAAGAAGACAAAGGCGCGGACAAGATGCCAGCGGCGACGTCCTCGGAGGGTGGAAGCTCCTCGTCTAGCTCCACTTTCATGACTGTGCCGGTACGTGAACATCCTATTCCTTGCATTGTTGAGAGTTCTTGTTATTGTGGCGTTTTGGTGTTGTGGATCTTTGCTTTTTCCTAAATTCGGTAATTGTAACAATTGGTCTCTGATCATCTGTCACCGCTGTAATTCTTTTTATGAATTTGCTGTTCGTATGATAGCTATTTTCTTATATAACAACAGGTCGTAACATTTTTATGCTTTTTTCTGGGCTTAGTTAGCCCGTACAGGACCCTTGTAATGTAGTTCTTTGCATTGTACGTGGTATTTGATTATCGAGATGATTCCTAACATATGAAAAGATTGTAAGTGCATAATACTCGTATTTCAATCTCCATCTTGTTTAGTTATACAAAGAATCTCGCGTGAACACAAGAATTTTATACACACACTTTATCAGTGGATGTGCTTTACCCGGATGTATATATATACATCCGGTAAAGCACATCCACTGATAAAGTGCTCCTCGGTTCTTTAGGGGTAATTTAATGTTTTGTCATCTTCTTCATGAAGCACGTGCACAAAGGTTTTTTCAGAGAATGATTCCTGAAAGCGAAATTCAACCTTTTTCTCAGGTCGGATTATCTCCTTGTTGATTGATTGTTTTGAATTATCACTCTTTCTGTTTCGCAACCAATAACCTAATTCCCATCCACAACGTGCTCTTCCTTTTACAGGTCTTGAGGAAATCAGGCAAGGCCAAGGGGACCTTGAACTTATCGATCAAACTGGGGGAGCTTCTGAAGCACCCTCCTCCCCAAATGGTAGCGCCACAACCATCGTTTCCGCAGCAGGTCGCGCCAGGTTATGAAAACAAAGACGCAGAAGGAGCTCCAGTCTATGCCTACCCTGCCGCCGGGTACCCTCCAGCCTACGGGCAACCAGGGTATGGCCCCCCGGGTGCAGCAGCCCAGCCGTATCCCATGTACCAGCAAGCCCCTTACCCGGGTCAAATGCCGCCTCCCTACTATCCCCCTGGTGGGTATGCACCCCCTCCTCCGCAGCAGAAAAGAAGCGGCGGATTCTTGGGCGGTGGACTGGGAGCTGGTCTGGCGGGCGGTGCTCTGGGAGGATTGTTGATTGGATCCATGCTCGGAGACGGTGGTGGAGACGGTGGTGGAGGCTGCGGTGGTGGCTGCGGTGGTGGATGTGGAGGCTAAACTCTGCGGTGAATTAGCTCTGTATTCCTTATTTTGGTTGTTTGTGAAGTACCGTTTTTTTCCTTCTGCAGTATCACCGTAACAGCAGTTTTAGTTTGGCAGTGAAAGTGAACAGACGAAGAAGTTCAATAGCGTATCTGGAATTTTGCAATAAGGGATTGTAGGTAAAAAAAAAGACCCTTTGTATACCATCACAGTAAGCTGTCCATCAGAAATTAATATGCAATATGCATGATTTGTTGTGGAGAGAACGATGTAACGCAACTGCTGCATTTGACTTTTTCGGGATGCAATAAAATGTTAGTGTGACCACTCTATTATCAGTCGATATTTATCCTGAATTGCGGCTTGTGAATATGGTTGTGAAATGATCCTCGTCTTGCTGTTGAGGGAAGTGTCGTGGATTGGCTTCCTAGTTCACTAGATGTTGAGAAAGTGACTGATTACATCTGAAGGGTTAAACGATATGCACCTTCTGCACAATTTGAAATTATGTGTATCCTCTTATACTGAAGTCACTGTTTACTGTATGATGCGTCCTTCCGCTGCATTGGTAAGCCTATCTAGGTTGAACTCAACCCCATAACCGATTTTTTTTTTATTAAATGCTAACGTCATAACCAGTTGTTTTTTAAATGCTAACATGGCACCGTCCTATTGGCAACCCATCAGCATTGCCATTACAAGTTGCAACTCATAACCGGTTGTATGAAAGGAATCATCAGTTATCGGCTCATTGGTTATCTAATGCAAAAAGGACAATTTATAATCTCAGGCCTAAAATGACGTTCAATCAAACAATTGTGAAGGTAGTATTTTCTGGAATAATCTTAATTTTGTTGTGAACATGTACTGGCCTGGGCCTATGGCCATTAGTTTCACATGACATTATTTTCACTTAGTTTGTTGCCACTTTGTATGTGAATGTGTATGAAATTTTTATTTTTTATTTTTGAGAGATGAAGCTACATATTTTCTATATTTCATGAAATTTTTTCTTTTTATGCAAATTCTTGAAGAAAAAGTGAAAAAAAAAATCATATCAAATAAAAAATTATCTCAAAAAATATGAAAATTTCACCATATGTGTACATTACAGTGAAAAACATCATGGTGTAAATTCAGTTTCCTTGTCATTATATAATTCTCATTTAATTCTCATTAAAAATACAGTTGAAATTCAAATTACAATAAAATATTCAATTTTACGAATTTTTCCAAAATTTGAATTGGCGTAGAAACTAGAGTAGAAGACCTTCATTTCATTAGTTGGACTCAAACTCAAAAAAAGTCATTTTCAAGGAGAAATTTCTGATTTACTCAATTTCCCAAAATACACTGAAACGGCAAATTTTGTCATCCGTTTTTTTCATTACTTCTCAATTATATGGAAATAAACATCAAATAGACCAAAAAATTCATTACACTCTTTGTAACTCAACATACAAGGTCATTAAAAAAAAGAATGGATAAAAAATCTACTGTTGAGATCTTATGACCACCTGAAATCATCCAGAAGCCACAAAATGGCTCCCTGGGCGACCCAGGGTTAAGTTGGTTGTTATGTTGTATAATCCATGCTTATGGGGGATACTATCCATTGTTATTAGTGTTTATGATAAGAACATCATTTGAGGCCTAAAATAAAGGCATCAGAGTTTAGCCAGATTTTATCATGTACCCACTTCCATTGAAGGCTTTTCAAAGAATGAAGAATATCAAGTCCGACTGGCATAGTCGTTTCAAAATTATGTAGTCACTCCGGATCACAACTCTTCGAGTTTTTAAGGAAAGACAATCACTGTACACCTCTTTTCAACGGTATATGATCGCAGACCTGACTAGTGGTGAGGAACTAGAACTACAAGGTAATTACAACAGGCGACAGAAACATCATAGGATCGTGAGAAATACTGGATCATCTTAAAAGTGAATCAAAATAACAAACATTAGAAGAGTTTATGCACCCATTAAAATGGAACATTTTTCTAGAGGTTGTTACATCAAAGGGATTCCTAGTAGCCAACAACGCTACATTAATGATAGAAAGTCTATCCTGGTAATCAAGAGCTATCAGTGATCTCAGAAATGGAGGGCTTTCTCCTGAGTTCCATGCTCTGTTCACTGCTGGGAACTAAATTCAATAGAAGCGAACAGACACAGGGGACGTGGGGTCTATCCTATCCCACAAGAATTTTAAACCATTCAAGAGACTGGCCAAGTTCGTAGTAACAAGGCTGCTTCTCTTGCCGACGTTTCACTGGCCCGTACTAGTAACAAGAATTGGCGACAATGGTTATCTAAAGCTCAAGGTATGATACATGTCTGATTTAATTTGCTATGTGCTTGCACCTGTTACATTCAGATCCGATCCTACCCAGTAGGTTTTCACCCCAACGAGGATCTTCTCACGCGTTAAAGGCCCATCCTCATGGTCAGCCATACGGGTCTCCCAGCGCATACCTTGCGATACCGTCATTACCTTGTTCAAAACATCTACTTCGTCACGGATTATCATTGCTCCTTCTGGCCGCAAGATCCGGTCCATCTCCAGCAAGATATCCGCAATATCGCACCTGACACAACATAAAATAGGACTAAGCTTAGCTTGAGCATCAAAATAGAGGGGACCCGTGAAAACCCTGTGATCAAATTCAAGATTGAAAGACTGAATGATGAAGAAAAATCTGGTGCTTATACTTCAGTGGAGTCTAGCCAAGTATTTTCAGCTTCCACCTTGATGTTGAGTTCTTCATTTTTAAGACAGGCAACAATGCTAGAAATACATTAAAAAATATCTTTGAAACAACAATGAAATGCAGAAATTACTCGATAGCGTAGTTCCTTCTCGAACGGAAGATTCATTCGTACCTGTCTTGGTACATGCTGAAGACTCCACTTGCGTGAATCAGGTCGTACGTTCTCGGATATGTTGAGAATGCTTCACACCTGAGCGAAGGGGAGATTCCAACGTACATAAAGTATTAGTAAAACTAGCATCATAGATTTCGAACATTTGCGACTGTTGCTGAAGTTCGAGACAGGACTGCGCTCGATGTGGACGACCTCCGATCCAATCTCACAGCAAGTGCGATTGATCATTTAATCCTAATACCATCACATGGACCCTGCCTACTGAACTCCATTTCCAGGAGTGGTGTTACAGTAACTTGCACAATTTAATTCATCTAGAATATAGGACACGTCCTATAATTATTGCTCCCCCAGGATAAATTGATGGGCATTACTTAAAAATAATTTCTTCGATTTGTTTGCACTTTCTACTAAAGTATTTGTGTTGAAATCATTTGTCCTGTCTTCTGAGGCTGGACCTAATCCTCAGAAAACCTTCGAGAAACTAGGAATCTGCACAGAATTCATCACTGATCAAATCAGGTTGTGAGCTCACCAATTTTGATACGTGCCGATCAGTCCACGCTCATAGATTACACCAAGTGTATTGTCCTTTGCATCAGAAGGCATGACGTTCATCACCCACACGGGATCGTTCACCAAAGCGGCGGCAAAGCCTCCAAGTCCAGCGTTCATATCCATAATATTCCGGTATCTGCCTGTTGCCAACGGGGTAATAAGACGTGCCTTGTAATAATTCACACGTTTGGTCCATAGAAGAGTGTCATCCATGAAACTCTCAGCAGTCATTCCTGGAATCGAACCGCTTGCAATTCGAGGGGGCACAGCAGTTAGCCTTGCAGGCCACTTGGCAAGAGCCTCACCAGCATCGTCTTTGGTATCTATTGCCTCCGGAAGGGGAGTAATACACGTTTCCATCTTCCGATACCTGTGATGAATCAATACGATGTAAATTTCACCACTAGAGCGATCTTACTTGCAACTTATACCAGTATCCTAGATCGTCAATTCCATTACATGGACGTAAATCTGACCGGCAATAAATGTGGTATTCATCTCCAGAGGGATCTAAAAACAAGGGCTGGCTTAGATTTTGTAAGTTGCCCTGAAAGACGCGAAAACCGTGAAACTCCGCCAATTTTAAACAAAATTGACGTTCTAGTTTAGATTTCTCTCAGAAACATTTTAAGCAATTGAGATTTGCTAATCACTTCGCCTCTAACGAGCCTGAACCAATCGAGCGGGGCAGGAGACTCTCACCAAGCCGTGTCAGGATTTTCAGCACGACTGCATATGTGCGGGCGCAAGTTCTGGTCGCGCAGACGCTCCTGCTCACATTCAACGTGGTTCAAAGGCTTTTGCCAGATGGCAAGATTATCCTTCTCGGCATATTTCTTCCAACAAAGATTCCGAGCTGCGTCCTCGATACTGTCTTGCTCGGCTTTTAAATCCTCTTGGGTCCTTTGCCAACCCTTGTAGTGGGTTTTCCAGTTAATGGGTGGCCCAGAAAGTATCCAAAAACCACCAGGCCTCAACACACGATCGACCTCAATCAGGTACAAACTCTCTGCAGATTCACGAAACGAACATCGTTAAATACTGTTTCATCTCCGACCCAATGTACATAGCGCACCCATGGCAAATGAACGCAGGCACATGAGATCCAGCCGACAAATCCATAATTAGATCATGTTTCAAAAACATGAATGATGTGAAATTACCAAATTTGGCCCATGGGATAAGGCAACGAGAGCAGTGTGCCATATCAAAAGATCGTGCTGGGTATGGCATGCGATTCTCAGCCATGATTCCCAATATTGCTGGAACACCTCTCTCCAAAGCAAATTGAATCTGGGAGACGTGTGTATCCCGTGGAGCAAAAGACATGGTTAACACTTTCTTTCGCAGTAAGTAGGCGCCCCAGCTTGCAACCTGAAAATCAGCAATGTGCACACGACATTGAGAAGCTAGCCGCCACAATAAAAGTGATTTCAAAAGACATTAAAGGCAGGCTAAAGAAAAACTCAGGCAGGCATGTCTGTGTCAGGGAAATGGTCGCCATAACTACGATGAAACGACAGCCTACTTATTTGAAGTGGTCTCCAAATCTGTTCTATTGCATAACTCATGAAGAATCAGACCAGTAACAGCTTATGAATCTACAATAATTCAGATTTTGCTGAGTTATTTTTCTCCTTACCCCACATCCAGTGTCGATCGCTGTTCGAATGGACCCATCATTGAGAGGAATTAGAGCAGCAATGTCATCGATGTACTTATCAGCACCACCAGCTGAGAATGTTCCTCCCCCTGGAAAGTACAGCTTCTCACCTTGGAACTGCACCCACTTTTGAATCGCCTTCTCAACAGTGAGTTCCTTGTGAGGCGTATTGGCAAACCACGTGTAGTCTCGGCTCTGAGGCCATGGGAGTGGGTTTTTGTAACCAGCAGGAGCGGGAATCAAACACTTTAGCAGTTCATCCTTTCCAGGGCAATGCCGTTCTCTGTATACCAATCTGTCCCGTGGATATTTCAACGAGCGCTCAACGTCTTCACATGGAGTATACTCGCTGAATTTCATGTCACACGGTTCGAAAGTAGTATAGTTTGAACCAGTATCAGTGCTCAGTGAGGTATGGTGAGCTTCAAAATCAAGTCCCTCCTCTAATTTGCAAGGCGGACGTACAAGCTTCAGGTCCCCAAAGGAATTTGGTTGCAGGTCAGTAGGAGTGTTCTGCCATGAACCTAAGATATAGAAGAAACAGCATAAGCCAGAAACACTGACAATCCATGTGATTTTCTTGCGCTTAGCCAGTTCGGCAGTATGAATCTTGGGAGATACCGGTCCGTTCCCCAGAATTCCTGCTCAAATCAAAAGCACGTGATAGTCAGCGACCAGAAATGAGATTCCTCGCTATTTAAAAAGGAGGGCAGTCAGCATATCTGAAATAAGGACCACAGTAAAGGCTGTCGATGGAAATCAACAGCGGTCGAGTGACTGCTTCTTCCTCGGTCGTCATGTTTCTGGCTCAATTCTACAACTTCTGACAAAACGCTTTGCATTCAATGATGCTGGATTGCTGGATTATGAAACATTAGATTCAAGAATGTTGCATATCGTAGATGTAAATTTCCCTTCACCATTCAATGGACTGATCTGAAAGTTGTCATGGAGAGACACTCCAACCAAATTCGAGTTATATATCCTCCTGAGATGGACAGTCTCACGTAGGTGTCATACTCGAGTAAGGCAGAGCACCAACACTGGCTTATATTGTAGGCCTGCGTTGTCTCTTTTGCAGTTAAATATTAACTCCCGATCCTATTGCAACTACATAGAAAGCTTTCTTGGTGTTTCATGAGAAACACCAAAGGACTGAGATATATACTCACTGAACAGTCGCCGTTAGGAGGCAGATGCTAGAGTTAATAAAAATTTCTGCGTGCTTGTACATAACCCCTACACCGAACGAGTTCTCTCTAAAAGAAGGCATTAGACATGGTCGTGATATCATGCATTTCATTGGCGAAAGGAATCATGACTCTCAAGTCTGGTGTATAAATGTTTGGTCTCTTGAGGCTGTCATAAGTACAGCATGGACAACGCAAGTTAGCAGCCAGTCCTGTGGGAGATTACATAATGTCAACCGAGATTAACTAAAAAATGTCAGCAGGATGACTTGCATAATAATTGGTACGGATAATTTACCCATGAAGGTCTTGGACGCCATGGCGAGGATTGCAACTGCTGTAAAGATTGTCAAACCATCCGCTATGTGCGGACTCGGATATTTTTACTTTTACTCCGGCGAATTCAAAACGGATTACACTGGCCTCCGTTGTCCAACAGCGAACTCCGCTTCTCGCGAGATGAACACGAGTAGCAAATAGCCTGAATTACAAGGACATGCAGAGTAGTCAGCATAACTAAAGATGTACTATGCGCACGACGATCGCTGACAACTAAACTCTACACGAAGATCGAGTTAAGTAATGAGAACAATAGCATCTATCTAAAGTGCAGAGTCTTTCCAACACTGATTCGAATCCTCCCCTCCTCTTTCTCTCAGATGAACTATATCTGCGATCCACATACAGAACGAAAGGGATACAACGCAGGAAGAGTAATAGTTACACACGCCGATTATCAAAGCATCACAACGAAATCGGTGGATTAGTACATAGAATGCCTAAAAAGCTTTGAGAAAGTTAATTGGAGCCTCTTTTCCAAGTGAGCAGGGTCATTTAAAAAAAAAACATAGACTCTTCTCACAAAGAAAGAAGGTGTGCTCTCACCTTCAGCCGCGTACTTGGCTAATGCATCAGCAAGCATCCCTGAAACCAGATACTAAATGAGAATCACCAAATCCCGCCATCAATAAACAGTCGTGTCACGCGCCTTACGTCCAAACACTGCACACATCAACGCACATAAGTTCAGCCTCGATAACTTTTAGAAATATACACACAAGAAAAGACACCTTCACACCACTGCACTCACACAGTTAAACCCCTACGCAACGTCCACCTCGCTCTATTTCCCCCCTGGCAACCGCTCCATGACTACAGCACATGCCTGACTCACCCTGACAATCCAACACCGTCTGCAAGATGAAATCAAACGAAAAAGCTTGCAAAAACTCATCCGAGAAAACAAAAATCACAGCAATAGCCTCGCGCACCAGAAAGAAAACACCAAATAACGCAACGTTAATATGATCCAATACCAAACCAAAAAGAGACCCAAAAAATACAGCAGGTGTGCAAACTCACCTGGAAAGTAACGGTGAGAGACTGCAACGATTGTGCGCGAGGACGGAGCTACAGAACGGATAAAAAAAAGGGAGCGAGCATTCATGAGAAAAGCTGAGAGAGGCGTCGTCGTCTCCTATGGTGCAGAGCGAACACGGCCTGCTCCTGGCTGCCATGTCCCTGCCAGCCATGGTCCAGCCCGGCCCGGCCTGGTCCGGTCCGACCCGACCGGGGCGGGGCGGGTGACAGTAAGTATCAGGGCTTTTTTTTTCATTTATTATGGGGGGTTGCCAAAGTGGCGATATGAAATAGTTTATAACTTAGGGGCGCTTCACACACGGGCCAACCAAGTCAACAGGTCCTGGGAGTTCACGGACGGACTTAGGGTGAGAGTCCAAAGAAATGGGCAATAAATGATAATAAAAGAATCAGAAATAGAGCCTTTGGCCGGCCATAGTGTGAAGCCTTCAAAGGCCAAGCCAAAAGTTCAAAGCCTAAGCAATGAATTCCCACGGCCTCTCAACTTGAATGGCCCAAGTGTGAAGCCTCCAAAGGCCAAGCCGAAAGTTCAAACCATACCATTTGTTTGGCTTGTATCCATCTCTCTTTGCATGAATAGTCCATGTAATTTCTGAAATTTTCCTTTCACCTTCTTTAACCATGGATTCTAGGAAGGAACGCATTCTTGTTCTATTTTCAATTTTCATGGTCATGAAACATGTCATTGTGGGCATTTTGGCATTGCATAAACTTGCAATTTTTGAACAAAATGCCTAAATGATGATGATGGCAGTTTTTATTGTCCAAGAATGGAAGATGAATTCTCAAAAAAAATGTTGGCAATTTCAGAGATATGGAGGTTTCCCTCAAGATACATTGATGGGGTCATATTCAAATTGTGAGTTTCAAAAGCCAATGAGGATGAGTACATCTACATTTCAATATTTATATACTCTTTTGGGACCTGTTTTGAAGAAGAAGGATACAAATTTTAGAGAAAGTATAAGTGTGGAGAAAAGGATTGCAATGACTCTTTCTCGATTAGCAACAGGTAATTCATTGCAAATGGTTGGTGATTTATTTGGTTTAGGGTTGGATACAACTTCCATCATTGTAAGGCAATGTTGTGAAGCAATTAGGATTCACTTGAGACCATTAGTTTTCCCTAAACCCACTCTTGCTTTGATGAAGAAAATAGCAAAACGGTTTTGAAGCACTACATGGGATTTTACTTATTCTAGGAGCAATTGATGGTAGACACATTCCTATTTTAGCACCATCCTATGATCCCGTAGCATATTATTGTCAAAAGGGATATTATTCGTATTTACTACAAGCAATAGTAGATGCTGATTGCAAATTTTGGAATTATGATTTTGGATGGGCCACCCAGATTCATTATTGGGCTTTATTTCAGAAATCAAAAATTGGAAAAAGGACTATGAGAGGAGCATTTTTACCTTACAAATTTATTGCCCATGCTACATATCCTATGAGGCCTTGGTTTTACTCACCATTCAAGGATAAAAAGGAAGGATTGCCAAGAAAAAAAGCACATTGGAATTTTATCCAATCAAGCACTCATATGGCTGTGGAAAAAGCATTTGGCATTCTAAAAGGATGATAGCGCATACTATTGAAAAGGATTGACATGCCACTCTGAAATGTGCCGGACATAGTTACAACTTGTTTGTGTTTCCACAATCTGTGTATTCTAGAGAATGATGATTTTTGTATAGAATGAGCAAAAGAAGCAAAAAAAAAGAACTACAAGTTGAAGCAAATACGGCACTAGGAAAATTGCAGGAGAAAGTCATCATTTGGGAAAATCAAGGAATTACAAAAAAAAGATCCACAAGGTGAAGAGACTCCATTCATAGAACAAGAACAAGAAGATGGAATAGAGTATGAAGAAAATCCTAGAAGTGAAGAAGCAAAGGCAAAGTGACAAAAGAAAACGAAGAAAACGTTAGCTGACTCAACTTGAGTTCATCTATTACTAGCCAAAACATTTTATAGAGGTCATTTGGCCAAAAAATTAAATCTGTAGTGGAAAAATTGTAGCTACAATGATGACGACTATAGCTTAGATGAAGAGTAGCACATAATTCCCTATAGCTTATTGATCAAATGATCAAATTGTTGGTCTACTCTTTTCAATAGCTCATTGGTTATCTCAAAGTTTTTCATCAAACCGGTACTAGTTTTTGCCATTTTCTCAAAAATTTGAATGGCTCTATCATGAAAATTTTGTTTACCTTTTGATGTTGGTGTAGAAAGAATTGTTGTTGCCGTTGGTGTAGAATTTGTTGTTGATGTTGGTGCACTCTCTCCATCTTCATCTCCATCCGGAGCTAAATTGCTGTGGATCTGTCCATAATCTGTTGTTGTAGGGGAGACATGTTTCATGACTTGCCTGGCTTGGTGATACCATTCATCTAAAGCATCATAGAATTTGCTCTCCTATCGATTATTGCTCAAAATATCATTGGCCATTATGTCCTCCTTGTAAGCATTGAAAATGGTCTTGAATTTCTTATAGCAATGCAGTTGAATTTTGGTAGCATCATGACCATTCTAGCATGATGCCTCATCCAAGTGTCAATTCCTACAAGCAAAACAATAAAAAAAAAAAAACATGGCAAAGGTGTCAAAAATGGCATAGAAATAACAATGACACCACATGCTTTCACTGTGAAAGAAGACTATGTAATGAATGTAAGGGCCACTCCACACATGGGCCCAAGGTTGAGAGTTTGTCGGCCTCCACCAATCAAATTTTAGAAAAACCCGACTTTGGCCTCTCGACCCTTCACACAAGGTGGCACAATCCAAAGTCCGTCACCCTCCAAAGTGCCTACATGGAAGCCCAAGCTCCTACATGGCAATGGCCTCATGATGAACTCTCAACCAAAGTTTGGGTCGCCACAAAGTGGCGATCCAAACTTTGGTCGAGAGTCTGTCGAATTGTCCATTTATTGCCCATTTCTTTGGACTCTCACCCATAGTTTGGCCATGAACTCCCATGGCCTCTTGACTTAGTTGGCCCATATGTGAAGCGCCCCTAAAGTACAAATGAGAAAGTTTGTTGGCATTGGACATCAAAGAAAGTAGGTGGAGGGAATAGTCCATGTAATGGAACGTCTCTCCATTGGGGTGGTGGAGAGTCGGACTCAAACCCCACTGGCGACATCCCATTTTGATGTCCAATGGGGGAAAGGGGGCACAAGCACATGACCAAGGCCAAGGGGAAGGCCAAGGCCTTTAGGCCCCAATCCTCAACTTTTTGCAAGAAATTATAAATTAGGGTAAAAAATTCAGACATACCTTGTTTTTTGCCGCTTTGAACAAATTCAGGCTCCATCTCTCCCTTCAATGCAATCAATTGAAGCACCTCTGAGTCCTCCCACATTTAGTTTGCTTCTTTTCCTTCGACTTCTCCTTCAATTTTCATTGTTGCCTTTCTTTTCAAAGCTATTTTTTTTTCAGAGCAGCCTTTCATTTAGGAGCACCTCTCTTTTTAGAAGACCCTACTATCTCACAAACCGCTTCCTCAACAACCTTCTCTTCTACTCTTTCCACAATTGTCTCTTGATTCTCTTCTATACTTTTCTCTCCAACTTGAGCTAAAAAAGGTTGAAATGCTCCATAAAAACTTAGAGTCAAAAAAATTTTGACCCCATAAAAGGCATTTGCCTACAAAAAAAGGGGTTTCAAACAAATGGTCCATCTTCTCTACTTGCGATTAAATTTGATAGACAACACACAACAAAGAATTGTAAAAAAAAGACTCCTACTAAGACATTTGGGAGAGAGAGAAAGAGGAAGAAGAAGGCGCATCCTCCTTTTTGCCTTGGGAAAAACAATCCTTCCGATCTAATGGCTAAGATTTTGTCAATTCTTTTGTTTTTGTTTTTTTGTTTTTTTTAAATTCGACGGACTCTCAACTAGAATTTGGGTCACCAAAAAGTGGCGACCTAAACTCTAGTCGACAGTCCATCACGAGGCCATCGCCATGTAGGAGCTAAGCTACCATGTAAGCAGTTTGGAAGGCGATGGACTTTGGATTGTGCCGCCTTGTATGAAGGATTGAGAAGTCAAAGTTGAGGTATTCTTGAAATTTGATTGGTGGAGGCTAACGGACTCTCGACCTTTGGCCCATGTGTAAAGTGCCCCTTTGTGGTGCTCATTCAGATATTGGATAGAAAATATCACAATAGAGTACATATCACATGTTCATAATTCTATTTTCATCCACAATCTAGCAATTTCATCTATGATTTTTTTGACTTGAAGTTTTTTGATGAAAAATTTATCGTTTGGTTATCATTTTTTAACCAAACTTTTTTTTTCTTGCTACAATCTAATATCAAAAATAAAATAAAATATTCCTAGTAATTATACCAATGACCAAGCAAATTTCATTTTGTGCACCAAGCATAGTTTACTTCACTTGAAATTCTTGCAACAAAATAGGTAGTAAATAGTGAAGGGATTGGTGAATGGGATGGTTACACTAAACCTCAAGCCCTTTTTTACTTCAAACTTCTAATAAGTATACTAAGCAATTGAAGAGGAAAAAAAAATAATATTCTTTAAGTTGTAGTTAATGTTGTGGTAATTGCACCTACTACTATTCTAAATAATTCTAAAAATAGATATCATTTTTTTGGAAAAATGCATTTTTTTAAATTATATTGGAAAATAAGTGTAGAATGATCCTATTTTTGAGTATTTGTTGAACCTTGTTTTGGGTGGAAATTAAATATTTTACATGGGAGTGTCAATCATATCCTACACTTATTGTGTGTATGGAATATTGTAGCAAAGAATCCACTTTCAAAATGTACCAATATATCCAATTCGTGTAAGAAATTAATTTATGAAAGTCACATATATATTACAATGAGTGATGGAAAAATATGATTATGTTCTATTTATATTCACTATTGTACTTATTGATACAAAAATCAACAATATATCATTCATGATGCCTTTAGTATTAAACAAATGAACTCATGGTTCAACTTTGAAAAAACTTTAGAGTTATTTTCTTAAAGTCTTATAAGGATTATTGAAAAAATAGGTGATGACAATACAATATCAAAGGCATTGTAAAGACATAATCTACAAAAGATAAATCATTCTATACCTTACTCTATCAATAATGTCTTCACCACAATGTTAACAACAAGAACATGGGCTTAATTTTTATCATTGAAGGCCATAAGTATAAATAATTTCAAATAAAATAGCAAAAAAAGACACAAGATTGGGGTGATGCTTGAAGCTTGCTACAATAAACCCTATCAAAATTAGAAGACAACTCATCATTATTTCACAAGCTCTTGAGGCTCTTGCACATGCTCCTACAATTGTTGAATTGATGAAAGTATTGTAGTTGAATGGTAAGAATTCAGATAAATTCTTGTACATTAAAATCACCATCCACTATTGGTGCATAATGCAATGCAAAAACTCAACCATTTGAACCTTTTTTTTATCAAGACATTTCTATATGAAATATTTTTCATCCATGTGCAATGTAATGATGTACTCACATCAACTTTGAAAAATAACTATGATTTAATTAGGATTGCCTATAGAGAAAACAATAGATATTATAAGATGGTTTTAATGTAGTATGGTGAAGAATGATAGGAATATGCATTGCTCACTATAAAAGAAGAGGACAAATTAGGAGGAGAAGGTGGTCCCTTCAAAACACCACTTTTTGCTATCTTGCCTACTTATTATTATTATTAAATTCATCAAATTTTTTTATTTCTTTTATTGGTAAGTAAAAGGAGTCTCCAATGCACAAAAGAATGCAACATTTGGATATATTATGCAAAAATTATAAAGGGTCAAAGTTTTTTGGGTAGATGTTTTAAAATTGTTTTTTCAACATAGACACATATTGATTTTGGAGATGTACACAAAGTGTTGATGGCAATTCTAGGCAAGTTGCAATTTTGAGTATACCTACAATAGCTCAATGCAACATGGAGACCTAGTGGGATTGTCTGAAAGCCGCTTGTATTTAGCATGAGTAATATTGGATCATCATAGTCATATGGTAAAAATAAATATATATTAGCAAAAAAGAATCTATCATTGTTGAGATTTATTTTATAGAAAAAAAATATTTTGGACAGAAAGGCATTAACCGTACCCTACACTTACAATAGTTGTACATTTGCAACCATTGGAACAAGACTCTTCAGTTGTACATTTACAAGACAATACATTCCCAAAGTAGCAATGATTTGATGAAAAGTGACATAAACCAATTTAAAAAATACATTGGGAGGTAGATTTAATCCCACCATTTCTAACTAGTGCATAAAATCACGGTCTGTTTTAGTTTATAATTCCATTTAAAAGTTCCTCTTCAACTCATTTTTATTATGTGTCAATTTTGTTTTCTATATTGCATTTAAATTCTTATTCCACTATGTGCTTTTAGGGACTTAAAAAAAAATCATAGTTGTATACAATATAATTAATTCCTTGACCTCTAAATGTCCAAGGTACGAAAATCTAGTGTTTGCAAAATTTTGAAGTTAAATAAAACCTAACCAATTTTCTATTTTAGTATTTTTATTTTTGGAAAATTCTTCTTGAAGTCTAGTTTTAGCATCAAAATCTGATTTTGAAAATAAATGGTACTTATTTTTCTATTCAAGATCTTATGCAAGAGTACCCATTGCAATCTTAACTTCCTATAATGTTGAGAGCTCAACTTAGAAATGAGCTTCAAATACATTAGAATTTGGAGAAAAAATCACATTCAAAATTCATTTAAAAAATTATAGAATATATTTTAAGAAGGCAAAAATTGTTGGAGTTATAGTTACATGTTAAGCCCTTTAACCTCATATTTTCTTGGTCACCAACTTTTTAGATTTGACTTGTGAAAAGAAGATCAAAAGACTTCACATTACTTTTGCAATTTTAACACCCTCATAGTCAAACATTATAATCTTTCACTCCATAAGTGATATTGTTGTGTTTTCTTTTCCAAAGAAATCTCTAACACGTCTAGTTCAAATTTGTACAGTTACAATTCCAAAAAAAATTGATACAACTTATCAAAATGTTGGCATTTTGTTCAATGTAGACCAAAATCCAAGAAGCTCAAAACAAGCCTTGGGCATTTAGGGGTTAATTAAAATGGTTAATGGATCCCACCCTAGCAATTCTACAACTAAGAAAAGGATCAAAGTTTTTTGCATCTCAAGGATGCTAAAGTGAGGTTTAATCCTTTGTTTTTTTACTATTGTTTTTTTCTTGTGTTCAAAGGATGACAATCTTATTGGTTGCACGGAGTTTCTTAGACTAAATTAAATCACACACCACCATCAAACACACCAAAACATTCAAATACATCTATTGCATGGCATAATAATTCAATCAAAGTTTTTTGAACATTCAAATACCTCTATTGTAAGGCATAATAATTCGATCAAAGTTATTTCAACATTCAAGTCACTCTTCACATGCAAACCAAGACTAGCTCTATTAAAGAGAAATAACTAACTCCAACATTAAAAAGGTTGGTAGTGTGAATTATGAGCTTGAATGTTCCCTTATGATCTCATGAATGTCCTTTTGGAATATTTAAATGACACACAAATCATATACTTGTGTCTCTACTATTTGTCACATTAGTAGGTGTGATCTAGGCATTGTTGAAACTACTAGATACAAAATATTACTGTAGTTACAAATGGGAATAGTGTGAAGGTGAAGTACATATGATTATGAGGACATTGCAAACCCCATTTAATTGTATCATTCAGCCACAACAAATGTGAGTTTTGATCGAGGTAAGGTAAGGTAAGGTATCTACAATAGCTCAGTTCAATTGACTTGAAGCCAATGATGATCATCCGAGTTGATTGTACTAGAAAGAAATCATCCATCCAAGTACGTATGCCCAGAGTACCTGGCTAAACCTAAGCTTAGGGTTTTCCGGACGGTAACTCTGTAACTAACTGGAGTTTGACAGAGACCCTGGTTGGGTTACAAGAAATGCAGGACCGGAGTTTTGGGCAGCACACCATCCTGGCAATGAGCAGGGTGGTGTCCTGATGGGCAGATGGGCCGCAGGGTTTCAGTCTAGGGATTTGGAATCCAACAAAGAAGAGACAGCACTGCCCCTGGAGAATAATAATAACTTAGAGCATCCCCACCAAGGGCTTCTGTATCCGTAAACCTAAAGTCTGAAAGTGGTCAACCTTGACTTTATAGGGATGAGACCTCGCTAGTTCTCCATACAAGTCTCTGGATACAGAACTCGGTGAGCGTTTTACAGATTTCTGTATATTTTAGGGATGTAGAACTCGGGATGAGATTGGTGCGATAAATTTCCTGCATCTGTATCTGCATTTGAGGTCCTCTCTCTAAATCTTTAGGAATACGGAACTAGTTGGTGGGGATGCTCTTAGAGTCCAACAATTCAGATATCGGTAAACTACTGATGCAAAATGTCCCATTCATTTGGGGGGTGAATTATGCAAATTATTAGGGTTTAGTTGTATGAAAATTGAAATTACAGTGCATTTCGGGAGGCAAAAGAACTCTTGACCCACAAGCAATGTCTAGAGTCTTCCAATTCCCATCATTCAAGAGAGTACTTTCCTACTCAATACTTTAGACAATGTGCCATAATCTTATTAGTCCCAACTTTGAAAAGGACCAAAAAAAACAAATTTTAAGCTTGAGATTTAACCTAAGGTTGGAAATAGCACACACTCCACATTGAGTACTCAGTGTGGTTGGTTATTGGTGCCTCCAACTTAATCAAGCATTAACTTTATGTGTTCTTTGTGTCCAAACATTTTGTTGTTCATCCTAATGGAGGATCCATGTGGCTTACGTTAAGCAATGTTACTTGTCATCAAGGATTTTGCAAGGAAAAAAAAAGCCTTCTCATTGAGCTCTACCCTCCTTGTTGACACCTTTTTTTTTTGTGAAATCCCCTCTTCCTTGGGCACTGTCCCTTCCACAGTTCCATGTTATTAATTGGCCCTTGTTTCAACGATGTCATTTTTTCCTTTCATGCATTTGATTTTTGTCCCAAAATGTTTCTCAACCATTTCCTTCTCGTTTGAGAATTTGAATAGAAATATTTTATTGATATTGAGCCAACTCATCTCTTCCAATACCAATGGTATTCCATATAACACCTCCTATTGAAAGACACTATGAGCGCCAACCATTAGAAAAATTTTCAGCCCTCGAAAGGGCTGCGAGTTCTGACCCCCCGGTGCAATTAGAGAGGAATTTCAGTTTTTTTTTTAAATTTTTAATTAATACTGCTGACGTGGCACTAATTGTGCCATGTCATCACCACATCAGACTTTTTATTATTTATTATTTTCTAGAATTGCATTGTAGGGTACTGAAAAAGGAATTCTTAATGGCCCTTTGCAGGGTTCAAAATTTTTGTAATGCCATTCTTGATTTCCCTCCCCTTGGCAATGTAGGGAGGTTTATTTTTATACATGTATAAGATGAGTAAGTAATCATGAATGGTGCATCATGATTGGGCTATCAAGACTACTCTTGATTTTGCAACTAGCCTTTAGTCAGAAATAGGATGACTTATTTGATCAATATAGGACAAACAAAATCATCACCTATAAAATTCATGTTTATTTTATTTAAAAAAATAAAATTGTAAGAAATTATGAAATTCCCTTGAATTATAATCTTGCCCGTGGGGAAAGTTTTGCACTCAACATGCACATGCTCTAGATTTGCTCAATTGCTCAAGTAGTTGGAAATGAGTTGACTCCCTTCAAGTGATCAATTTGTGTAAGTTATCATGAACATCAATTCATTGTGTGTATACAATAGTTTGCTCTAAAAGCAATCATAACATAGAGGTATATTTTGCCATATTCAATGTACCAACAATGTACATTTGAAGATTTGATCCCTTTTAGTCACCATCACGTTTCAACTTCAAAAATTCATAACTAACTCCATGTAGGTCCAAACGATTTGAAACGACTTGGGTTAGATTCCAATTCCATTATTTTCTTCCTAAAAAAATAGAATGAAAATTGTCTCTAGGGATTTTTAGCTTCCCCCCCCAAGGCAATCACCTCTTAAAATGGTCACTTTGAAGAGTAGACTACCTCAAGTAACTGTATACAAGCTAACTTAGTGTTTGTTTTTTTGTTTTTTTTAAATCAGCCTGCCATGGCCACGAAGGATTGACCCCTCTATTGCCCCACCAGAGGATAAATGTCAAAATTGGCCCCTATTTTGAGCTACTTAAATTTTGTACATCATCAGGTCCCCTATCTAATAAGACGGAAGTCTTTGATTGCAAATATGAATGTGCAAATTTGCAAATTTGATCATGCGTGGCAAATCAAAAATTCCAAGGGTGAAACACGAGGCAACAGAGGGGTCCATCCTCCCTGTCCGCCTGCCATCGTATAGGGAATCTCAATTAATAGGCTTTGGATGCCTGGTGCTTAGCTTAGCATAGCATAGCATGGGATGTGGGAGTGACAGATGATTTAACTTATTATATTAAGAACCCAGCTTCAATGACTGCCTGATTGGAAAGGTACAGTAAAGATTGGCAGAAGCTAACACAAGCTACCTTAAAGGGAGCCCAGGCCTTCATCTGAGGTGGAGTAATAAGCTTCCTGTAGAAGTCCGTCAGCTAATGCCACGCCAGGCTTCTCACATGCGAGCTTTCATTGGGAGGATGCGGGGAAGACAAATCGCTGGCCACAGGACGCTCACTGGCTCACTGGCTCACTGCAGTGCAGTCGCTAGTAGCCCAGCTTACTTAAGCTTAGCTGCAGTCCTAACGAAGCTTTCCTTGCTTGCAGAGACACTCTGACCGAGCATTGAAGCTTAACCCTAAAAACGAAACGAAACGACATTTGGAGGTCCGGGGTTGCTGCCCTGCCCAAACTTGGAGTTCAGAATCTTTCTTCTTAAATGGGGGCATTGTGGAGCTGTTTGGTTCAAAAGGACCAAATATGAATGAATGAAATGAATGATGAACATCCGCCTTGGCTTGGGGCTCATCATGAACTGAAGGTCGTCGGTCGTCGGTCGTCGGTCATGGGCTTGCAACCTCGAAACTCACTAAGAGCATCTCCACCGGGGCATGCCAAATGGGTTTGGGGTGCCGGGGAGTTTGAAGTGTCCCACCTGTTGCAGCTTGTGACATTATTCAACGCCGGTCACTTCAAAAAACTATTGCAACACTTCAGGCTATTAATAGTGTTGAATAGTGGACTTTACCCTGAAAGGACCAAACTGCATTTTTTTTGACAACATAGCAATTTTGGGCAGCTCCATATGAATGGGAAATTTATTTTTTTTGAAATTTTCACACAACATGTGCCCAAGGAGTAGTTTTGAGGCACAACATTGTTTATAATTTTTTGACTATGTGGTTAAAATGTTATTGTATAATATGTCATTTTCAATACTTGGTGGGCAACTCGATTTCTTTTTTTAAATCACTTTTTTCAAAAATAAAAATTTGAATTTTCTTTTTTAGAGTTATATAAGTATGGAAAGCTTTGGATCGTTCCATTTTGGTTTATGAGATGATAGTTATGAGGTACTCTAGTTTGTGGGTAGTTATGAATTCCCTACTTTTAAATTAACTTTGGAATCCTTTATTTAATTTAATTTTTAACATTTTATGAAAAATAAACTAAAAAGATATGATGTAGATTGTTTATTAGTACATTACAATCATTGGGATTAGCATTTCTTGATTCCATGAATAAATTCTTAACAATTTAATATTCTAAATCATTTTCTATTTCTTTCTACTTACTATTTTTTTTCCTATATGGTCTACTATTCCAAATGATCTAATTTTTTTCAAAAATGTAGCCAACTTCACTTGAAGAATGAATCCAAAGAAGCACCACCATTTTGGACATTTTTTCATTCAAATGTGACCTTGTAAAGAGCAGCTCTCCAATTATTTGCAAGGACAAAAAGAGTGATTTTTGTCACTTCAAATGCTAATATCTTGCAATCTACATGGTGGACATTTATGAAATCTTTTCAAACTAGTGTACTACAAGATCCTATGGTTACATGCGCCCAAAAATGTTTCTTTTCTAAAATTTGAAACTTATATGAAAAAAATGGTAGTTTGGGAGCGTTTTTGGTGAAACGTAGTCAAGGAACTTAACATGTTAAATTGTGAAGGTTCTAAATTTTTTATACCACAAGAATCAATAAAGAACATTACCTATGTTCATTGCAATTTAAATAAAAATAAACACAAAAATCTCTATAAAGTCTAAAGTAGAGATTTATTTGTGGATTGAGGAAATACTCCTTTAATTTCAATTTCCTCCCACAAACAAAATTGGACATAGGAGGGATCATGGTGACTGTATTTAGTGTGTAGATTTTGACACAAACAATTTAGAATATTGTCCCTTGTATATGTGACATTGAGCAAACCACCTTGTACAACATTATTTTTTCCTTAACTCAAAAGGCATCAAATTATAGCAAAATTTGACAAATATTCACCCAATTTTACTTACTTTAATATTTTCAAACATTTTCAAATCACGGAGGTACTTGTTGTAGGTGGTAGTAGTCATTTTGAATCACCAAAATAAAATGATACTATGGACAAATTCCAGAAACGTCCAAAAAAAATAAATTGCCAAATCTCAAAATAAAAACAATTTTTTTCCTCATAGAAAATACTTTTGTCTACATAGAAAGATTTTATTCATTCCATTTAGACTAGCAATGTGAAAGTTATAGAGAAATGTTTTGGGGGCAATTTAAGCATCTTCTTCAAAAAATAACATAGGATTCGTTTTTTAATTGAATTTTCACAATTTTTCAAAATAAGAAGTTCTACATGGTTTAGTTTCTTTGCTAGAAAAATCTTATCGGTGCAATTAGTGTGTTTCAATTCCATCTTAGAACAATTAATGATTTAGGTTTTCTTTCTATCTCATATCTACTTTTATGCAAGAATTTTTTAAAGAATGAAAATTAAGTTCTAATTTTCTAATTTTTTTTCCCTAAACTCTCAATTCAATTCTTCAACGTAATTTTTTTAAATTCAAAATATGTAGTGCAAAAAATTTTCAATAAAAAAGATTCAAAGTAAAAAATCTAGTTATAGAATATACAAAAGAAAATGCTTTATCTACTTTAAACATATATATCTTGCAAGATCCTATAGTTAAACATGCAAATAAATAAATAAATTTTGCACCTTGCAATAGAAACGGCAATGTTGAGCATTTTTTTGACAAAAAGGCTATGGTCCTTTACAAATTACCCCCTAAAATGCCCAAGATCTTTTTTTAGCTTTTGGCAATTTGCTCTAAATTGAACAAAAAGACAACATTTTGATAAGTTGTATCAATTCTTTTAAAATTGTAACCTTACAAATTCAAACTAGACATGTTCAAGATTATGTAGGAAAAGAAAAATGAACAATATTACTTATGGATTAGAAGATTATAATGTTTAATCATGAGGGTGTTAAAATTGCAATAATGATTTGAAGTCTTTTAATCCTCTTTTCACATGTCAAATCAAGAAATTTGGTCACCTAAAAAATATGAGGTTTAAAATCCTAACATGCACAACCCTGATCAATTTATGACTTCTCAAAATGTAATATATAATTTTTTTAAATGAAATTTTAATGTGATTTCCCCCCCAAGATTCAATGTATTTGAGGCTCATTTCTAAAAGCTCTCAACACTATGTAAAGCCAAGATTGCAATGGACACCCTTGCACAAACTCTTGAATAAAAAAATTGTCATCATTCATTTTCATAATCAGATTTTTGATGCTAAAATTAGACTTCAAGCAAAATTTTCCAAAAGTATAAAATACTAAAAATAGTAACTTGATAAGGTTTTTATTAAACTTCAAAGTGTTGTTGACACCAAAATTTGGTGTCTCAGGCATCTAGGGGTTAATACTAAGACTTGTTTGAAATTATCCTTGCCTCCATTCTCAAATTCATGTACTCCATTAATTTTCAACCTCATAACTGAATCATTGTAAATTGTTTTATTTATTTAAAAGAAAAAGAAAAAAGAAAAAAATTCCATAGGTCAACTTGTTCCTTATGTTCACCCACTGTTGTACGGAAACAAGAAAACTTACTATTAAAGAAAACCCCAAATTTTTAGTCCTTTGTATTCACTCTCTAAGGTAGGAGGTCCATAAATTGACCATTTAAGAGTTGGAATTGATTTTTGGAGAGATGAAAGTTCTTCAAATATTTTCCAATAAATTTTCCTTGAAAGACAAGTAGAATTGGCATCTAAGGTAGAAGCACCAATGACCAATCAAATAAGCAATTTGGGCTAAAATTCTATGTAGTATGAGTCGGTGGATATTTTTCCCATGTAAGAAGATAGGAAATATGAGGATTGCTAAATTTTCAGATTTTTATTCCAAAAATTGAAGTTACAATGCATTTTGGGAGGCAAAAGAACTCTTGATCCATAAGCAATGTCTTAAGTCTTCTAATTGCAATAATTCTAGACAAAACTTTCTTGCTCATTACTACAGGTAATGTGTCATAACCTTATTGGTTGCAAAATTAAAAAGGACAAAAAAAATAAATTTCAAGTTTTAGAACGAGTAGATTGAACCTAAGGTTGGAATTACCACCCCTTCCATGTTGGGTACTAGGCGTGGTTGGTAATTGGTGCCTTCACCTTAACCCAAGTTGTTTCATATTTTTTGGAGCTTTGTGGAATTAGTTATGAAATTTTGAAGCTAAAGTGGTATAGGGCTCTAATAGAGTCCACCTCCTAAAATGTACATTGTTTGTATATGGCTGAAGGCTAAAAAAAGCAACATGTACATGAAATGTACATTTAAGAAGGTTCCTACCTTATTGCACAACCCAAAGAGAACTTTGATTTTGCACAACCGTATAAGAAAACCTTGACGACTCAAAACAGCCTTCAGTATGGCCCAAACTCTAAATCTTGGCAAGAGTAAGAGCAGGACTCCATGACACATGGATAATCAACTACAAATACATTATGGGTACTTGAAAACCAAATGGAACTCGAGGATCAGATGTACAAATTTTCTTCCAATGGAAAGTTAAAGAAGTATTTTGGGAAAGAGTGAAATCATTATTTGCACAGGCTACAGATCAACCGTTCAAGGCGACAGAGAAGGACAGCAAATTGTCTATGGGATTTGCGTTATAAAAGGCAACCCCATTGACGTTTATCAAAGTAACTTTTGAGTAAAAGTAAGGAAATTATTGATTCAATTCAACTTGAAATTCTATGATTTCGAAGTGCAGTGCAAGTACATGTGTATAAGTCATGAACCTCCAATGCCCACGAGAAAGTTACAAATTTTAAAGAAAAAGTAATCCGCATCCTTAGAAATTGAAATTTACAACCTCATCACTACGCATACCTGCTTACATTTTTAAAGAGCAAAGTTTCAGCACCCAAACCTGCAAAGTCAACGTAGCTGCTTAGATACAATAAAACTTACTGTAGATAAACTGGTCAATTACAACGTCAATAAAAAAATTGATTTGAATTAAAAAAAACTCCAATAGGACGTACTCTACATGGAACCATAAACCTGAAAGACAATTGTATTTGGCATGGGCTCAAGCTCTTAAACTTGAAAATATAAGAATTCTTACCACGTCTAGTGGGTTGCAGTGAGATTCAAAAGTAGATTTGATTGTTGACGCTCTATTTCACGTGGAAACAGTCAAAAGAAACATGTGGAGTGTAAACATTATTTCAAATGTCTCCAGTTTCTGCAGATGAATACAATCCACTTAATCTGCAAAGGCAATACCGGACATAGCTTACCTCTCCGGAGTAATGAAATGATTGTTCCAACTGCAATTAGATCGGAGACCCAAAGATTGCTGTGCAAATTAAAACTCAATACTTTCGTACTATTAGGTAACCTACATTAGATAGAGGCATGAAATAGTTAGACTCTAACACAAAAGAGGTCACCTTCGAGGCGGAAATTGTGTTTGCCCAGACACGGTGAGATCAAGGCACTTAGGGATTAATGACGGGACACATGGAGTGGAACTAAGAATAAGTCAGCGAGCAGCCTGGCAAAAGGGATTACTTACAAACATTCTTCAAGAACACCACGGGTTTTGAACTTTCGTGTATCAGAATAAGGAAAAGGGATTGTTATGAATTACTCCTCAGCCGCTCGTAGAACAACAAGCTCGCATTCGCCAGCTGCACTTCCCACTCCTCCACTCGTCTCACATTTGTGTCAGACACCTTAAACCAAACCACAGACTCCCTGCCACCTGCGTTGTCTCTCTCCATGGCTTCCCTGCAATCCACCTGCAATTCCTTGGGGAATTCTGAATTAATCGTTTCCGTCTCCTTGGAATGTTCCCTCACTTCCGTGTTGGAAAGCAGATTAGCCTCGTCTTCATCTGCAGTCCTCACTTCAGGATCGGCGTCTTTCGGTAACCTCACCTTCCGATAAACAGTGTAATGCCCACTCTGTGGACCCCCGTGGTGTACCACAATAGAAAGAAGTTCATACAACAACTTCCGTGAGGTCAAAGTTCTTTCAGCTGCTGGTTGAACGCTCTGTACGCCATGTGGATCCGCAAGAGTACCTGAAGTAACCACAAGAATAAACATTAATGCTAGTTCTCAATGACTAGATACACAAGATAGGGGACTCTGAATGTACATGCTTAGGATATTCACTATGACCACTCCCTCATTTTTGAAACACCTGTCCTAGTCTGCGGCAGACTTAACCCAGAATCAACCTAAGACTTCAGAAGCAAATCTTCAATTCATATTCTTGATTTTCTCAAATCATGTACGATGCACGAGAACTCTAACTAAAACGCTGAGCATAGCATAGCGCAACAAGCCAAAACAACAGTAAAACTGGTTGAGCAGAAATAAACCTAGATCAGTGCAACCAGGAGCTGACGGGGTAAGAACTCCCAGCTTAGATGGCTCAGCTAGATTTGAGGTTTCGACATCAGTAAGATCACCGGTCTCTCTGATCTCAATTGAGGCCACGTTATTCAGAGCTTCTGGATCAGCGCGGGAGTCCTCAGGCATCAAACCTTCTTCGCTAGCAGGATCTGAAATAACATCTTCTACTGCAGCTGACTCATGTGCCGATTCCAAAGCTCGTACCAAATCATCTGTTTGCTTACTTAGCTCTGAACCTCCTTTAATTCCCGGTTCTAAGGAAAATAGTGAGGCTGCAAAATCTGAGCCTTGTAATTTCCTGATGTGAGATAGCATCACTCGACGTTGCCCTAACATTCTAATCAAGGGATTACCTAGGTCTTCAGTCCTAGAATCGGTACTTCTGACTTTAATATCTTGAGCAGCAACTGTATACGGAAACAAGTCCAAAATTGATGGGAATTTAACATGTCCCTGTACATTTCACATAATTCGCAAAAGACGAGGTCAGGTAGACAGAAGAAAACAAGCATACAACAGCAATATTTTTAAAGACTATGTAAGTTGTCAGATAAAACTGAGGAATGTAGAAACAAGCACAATACCACAGCAGGATCAAGATGGATACAATGCTAAGTTCTATGCAAAAATTTTTAGTAAACTACAAAAGCTAAACTGAGGACATGTGCTTTCTACAAGGTTCCCCAGCTCTTAAATCAGAGGGACACTACTGGAAACTAACCGTAAGCTTTCTTAGTTCTCCCAGCTCGTTTACCACTGCACGTTGCACTTGGAGACATAAAACCTGTAAATCGATCAACCATCAAGAACTGTAAACTTACTCGAGTGAGAGCAATAGACACCCAATCAGTTTAAGGAAGTAAAACACAAGGATATGAAAAAGGAAAGTTTAAATTACTTTGGTGCACAACGCATCTCACGGCACTACGCACTGATTGAAGAATTGAGCTCATTTGAACCACTCATTCAAAAGATGTTGTACCTCGGGAGAACGACCAATCCTAAGGCGTTTAGAGGCATTCGTGAGCACAGGGTTCCAGACTCCACCGTGTTTAAGGAATAGAGCTTCACATGAACAATCATCATCACAGCTACACTTCTGGATGATTTCAATCGTCTCCTGCAAGTTAGATGTGAATTGTTACTTGTGGACGGTTTCAATCGTCAGCCAAATCTTGTCAGATGTGGAAAAACAGTCCTGTAAAATAAAATCCAGTCATTTCTTTGCAGTTTTAAAACGTGTGATAGTATTACCTGAATACTGTGTTTGTCTAACTGCTCCGGACTAGTAATCACCTTGCTGGTATTCAGTTTGGTATGCAGCACTTGGCTTGCGTCCATGTGAGCACAATGGCTGCATTTAACACTAGCTACCCACTCAGGGGCTGTGAACTGGTCCAAGCAATCCTCCAATGAGCAATTGTCAATCTGTCAAGTTGCTCATCTCACTATTAATACTCGATATAGTGAGGAAGACAGAGACAATTTCTTGGAACTTAGTTTAAGTGAACTATGCCTCTGTGCAATATTGTGAGCCCCATTAAATGAAGCAGAAATCCTCTTAAAACATGCTTGAATCATGACCTTCAAAGACTTAAGAGATTCATAACTATCGCAGCGCAACATCTCCAATCAACCAAATAATAAGTGTCCAGTCGTTCGAACAGGGTAGATCCTCACTAATAACAGATTATCACCTAGGCCTTGGAAGGACAAATCGTATAGGATTGTAAAGGGCAACATTCTGAATCAAGGAGAGCTTACCATATTGCCATCGCCCTGCCGGGCTAGTGGTAGTGAAATGTCATTAAAATACTGAAACACTGTGGAAAACTGCAAACATTAATAAACGTTAAAAGAGTGTAAAAATGAAGGTTACGATGCTTACAGAATCAAGTCCCAGTTCGAAAATGCGGAAAAAACAATTCAGAGGCATCTCAACACGAGTGCATAAAGCTGCACCTGACATAACAGAAAATGAAACGCACGAGACATCAACAGTCGATCTATCCATCGGGAGCAATGAATCGGATGAAATACACACCAGAGTCAGACATCCACAATCTACAGTAGATCAGTCCGTGAACTCTATATTTCTTAACTGCTCACCTGGAATTCACACCGCTGGCAGGCCATCAAGCTTCCAAGAGTACCCTCCAATGGCCAGTGTAGCCAAGATTGATCGAGTCGAGGGATGGCTGAGACCTTGTCTAATACAGTTCCAAATGACTGCCTAACAGGTCTACGCAAGTGCAAGTACTTATCCCGCTCTTCCTGTAAACCTGCTGCAAGATGCGCCAGTGCCTCTGCCGCGTCCTGCCAAAAGGTTAAAATACTGGTAAGCGATTAAAGAAAATGTTTTCACTTCTATGTTTAAAAAGAGTCGACAAAGATCTTATTTAATCTGGATTCTACTGTCTCAACCCGCATTGTCAAGAAGAAAAGAAACTAATCACACCATTGACACATCAAAAGAAGCGAAAACTAAGTTTGAGGTAACAGGAACATTTTGTCCACAAACCCACGTCGCCTACCTGTTGCATCGAAAGATCGAACTGCCGAGTGTATAGGTTGAGGGCAAGCATTACTCGACGAGGGCTTAAAATTCGGTGTGCAATTTGACAATGTGCCAATTCTGCACATTTTCTACTGGATCAGTCTTTCCACATATACATGACAATCTCGACATCTGTCAGCAGTAACTAAAATCCTGCTCCAATGGGATAACCTCCGGTCGTCTGTGCAGCAAATACTAATAGAACCCTATAAGAAATCTTCATTGATTCTTAAGTCTACTCGATCCTATTATTTATAACAAAGGGGACATCTCAGCAACACGTAAATAATCAGTCAAGAAATTATTTCGGATATTTCACGTCATTGTGAGCGTGATCCCTAGCCAGAAAATGGGCATCTCAGACTTAAAAGTTTCAATCGTTCATCATGGCATGTCTGCATGTTCGCTTTTCCTTTCCACAATAGATCTCGCGAATAAGATGTGCCTGAAAGATCTCGGCAGATTGCCTCATCATACAAAACCAGTGACAAGCTCAACAAAAGAGACAATCTTTGGTCTCGAGAAACTTTCAAAAGTCCCTACAGAGTGAAAAAGCAAACGGGATTTCCTTTTCTGATTTCTCAACATTAAGGAAAACACCAAGTTCATTCCATATGCAAACGTAGAAATAAGAGCAAAAGTAGAAAAAAGCAAGGAGCTCTATTCCTACACAGTCGTGTTTGTGCAGTGTACTACGGATCTTTTCCAAGAAATGAGAGAATCTGTTGAAAAAGACCTCACTGCTAGGACAAGAGCCTGCCAAACAATGTTCAGCCAGGACCAGTGCGGAGTAGATAATCATCATGTCAAAGAAGTCTGATGTACACACGGGACATAACGCAGAGTTCTGATCGTTGACATGGCAAGAATCACAGCGCATACTACCAAAATCATAGTTCTCGAGTACGACAGAATGTCATGAAATAATCTCGAATGCAAGTTCATGAGCACTTAATTTGAAACAAGTAATAAATATGACCCCCCAAAACAGCGAGTTACAAAATCAGGAGGCAGAGAGAAGTAGATAGCTGCAAAAGTATCAGCTCCAGCAAACCATGTAAGAGATGAAATATATCGCACCTTTCAGGAGTCCAGCAACAGCAGCTGCAAGGGGCATCGTGGCTCGCTCAGCTTGCACTCCTTGGGTGTCGATCACACTTGCACACTCTTCCATGAAGGAAACTAAGATCTCCGAGCTCGCCAGAGCCTGCTCAAGTTATACCACAATATCAGCGAAATACGAATTCCAAACTCTCCTGATACTTGGAATGCATAACAGATAAGGTAAGCACACGATACCTTAAGTGAACTCTTTTTTAATCCTTGCCCTACTCTATACCCTCAACAAGGATGTACATCACTAACCTGAAGTACAACATTTAAGAAACAATTGTTGCCCATGTTTTGTAACCCAGCTACAGTGAGATCCAAAACAGTCTTATTCTTCACGTCGTTTGATGGCTTCGGATTATCATCCGCAGTCCAAGAAAATTTCAGTGCCACAGGAATCCCAGGTGCATATCGCATTGCTATTAATGCTCCCATGCTGCCGGCTCCAATGACTGTCAACAGCATCGCAAAGTTTTTTCCCTTGTGATGTCTGAGAAGTGTATTCCATGACAGCGGCAGTGAGACGTGCCGACGACTTGAACGTGAGACAAGGCCAAAGGAACGCAGAACATCGATATGCTGCGCTCCCACCATCTCGCCTCCTAAATACCCGTCCGGATAACCATGGACGGAATCTTACTCCGAGTTTCTAAGAGTTCCACATCCGCACACAATTAATACTTGCCATAAGAAAATAAGGTAAACTCTCAATGCCACGTAATTCATGACGAAACATTGCCCCAATTTGCCCCAATTCCTATCACTTTCTATTCGGTCGTCTGCAAATATGTACTCTCCAGGAAGAAATTAACGGAAGGCATTTAGCGCCAATTAGACTGCTCAAAACCACAAGTCCTAATAATCCATCTCAAAGAAGAAACTAAGTCTCTGCAGACAACAATTTCAAAGCGTCCAAAACAGGATATGAAATTCGCAGTATAAATTTCCACCAGTCCTGACGAGTAGGCCAGAAAACTAGACCTCCGAAGCTCGATCGTCTCTAGGTTCGCATATTCAAATTCGCGCTTCCAAATCTCTCTATTGAAGACCAATTCCTTCGATCACAAGAGGTGACTAACAACTGACCAATTCCGACCAATTCAGGATCATAAAACGCTTTGCAGCAGTGATCCTCAACTCAAATTACCAAATAATCGTAACAGTTAATAGATTTTATTATTAAAGTTGCTTAAAATTTTCTGCGTTTCTCCCTCATACAACAGAGCTCAAATCGCAAATTTGCAAAAGAGAACAAATGAGGACAACTCACACGCTAGCACACTCCAATACATGCGACAGTCCAATTCAAACGTTCCGAGAGAAAACCATGCACTCAGACGCTCAATATTCGTAGATGTAAAATCCAGTTTGCCTTTCCTTCCAAAGCGCAAAATCTTACTTGCTTAGGGACATAACATTAGGGTTTCAATATTCTTGTGCTCATCCAGCTCAATACGTAGAGGTTATCACATCTTCTCTCCGAGATTAACTTCTATGATGAATGAGAATGAGAAGGTATGGAGTGAAAAAAGGAGCCGATAGGAATGAAAACAGCAATGAATCTCACTCTCCGCTCTCTTCACAAAACCTCTACACAGCAAGGAGAAAATGGCAATGACCGCCAAAGCCTCAGATCGCAAAACTGACGCACCCTTGCATTGCAAAGAACGCGACGATTGTTGCAACTGCGACGAAAGCATCGACGCCTCCGGATCTTGATCAATCCGCCATCAATTTCGCCATCGCCATGCTTTCCTGGCCCCCTTGATAATTCAGGGAATGATTTGAAAGCAACGATGATGGCAATCCGAAACCCCCAAAAACCACTGCGATCCGCGAAAGATACGGGCTACGCAGGGTGAAAGCGAGAAGCGATAGGGTGAAAACTTCGCACGCGAAAACTTGTCCACGCCCATTTAACCCCGAAAGGACCCCGAAAGGACCAAGGTGCATTTTTTGGCAACATAACGTTTTTGGGCAGTGCATGTGAGCGGAGATTTCCATATTTTTGGCCCAATTTTTAGTAGAAGGTGTGGACCAAGAATATCTTTCATATGCACAAATTTCAAGACATTTGAAAATATGAGTCAAAAGTTATAGCCTAATATGTAGTTTGTTTCTCAATTCAAGTAGTCCAAGCAGTTCAAGCTAATCTTTTTTTTCAAAAATAAAAATTTGAAATTAATTTTCCAAAGTTATATTTACATAGAAAGCTTTGAATCATTTCATTTTGATCAATGAGTCAAAAGTTATGAGGTATTTTAGTTTGCAAGCAGTCATGGATTTGTCTGCTCCAAAATAAACTTTGAAGTCCTTTATTGAACTCAATTTTGAATATTTTTGGAAAATAAATAAAAAATTTAGGTGAAATTACAACTATTGGGATTGGCATTTTTCAATTCTAAAACTATATTATTAACAATTTAGTATTTTGATTCATTTACTACTTCTTTCTACTTACTATTTTTTTTCCTATATGTTGTACAATTTCAAATCAACTGAAAATTTTCAAGCATTTAGCTAACTTGCCTTGAAGAATGAATCCAAAGAGTTGCAACCATTTTGGAAATTTTTTCATACAAATGTGACCTTGTGAAGTGCAAGTTGCCCATTTTTTCGGAGGGCCATAAAAAGGCTTTTGTCAATTGAAACACTAATATCTTGCCATCTACGTGGTGGAAATTTCTGAAATTTTTTCCACATTTTTTCAAATGATCATACTCTAAGATCCTACAGTTGAATGTGTCCAAAAAAAAATTAAATTTTTTTTGGTACATGTCTTAAAAATGGCAGTTTTTGAGTGTTTTTGTTGAAAACATAGTCAAAGAACTTTAGGAGTTAACTTACATTTATATTAGGAGAAGTATAAAACTTCTCAATCTTCAAAGTCATTGGGTTCTCCTCAAGTCAAGAAGAAACTGCCACGTCCCCATTTTCAATCCCCATTTCTTAGTCTTCATTTCTCTGAAGATTGAGAATGGAGAGAAGGTATAACAACCCCTAGTATTCCCTAAATGATTTCTAATTGTTTCTACAAATTTTCACCTTGAAATTCCAAAAATAAGACTTACCAAAAAAGTGGATTGTACGAAGAAGAGTGAAAGTACATTAGGGCAAGCAATAGTAATAATGTTGATTGGAAAAGTATTCAATCATTAATAGTGAATAACTTATGGAATGTTCACCCACGTTGGTATTGATGGCACTAAGCATAGTTACTATTAAGCATGCTAATTTTTATTTTTATTGGATCATATTTATGAATTGAAAGAGGATTTGAACACATTTTTAGCATGATTTATTTGGATATTGTATGAATAATTTTTTAATCGACTTTTAAAATATAGATGTCTAAATGTGCCTACTTGGCTCTTGCAAGCTCTTACAAGTTCTGTCAAGTTCTCATATTCTAATTGTATACATTGTTTGTAGTAAATATCTAGGTTTTAGTATTTCTTTTTGGTTTAAATGTAGGTGTCTCGTTTTGATTTGTAAATGTATGTTCATTAGGAGCTACTTCCATGATATTCTTGAGCTTTAGAGTAGCCTAAGAGAATTTTATTCCTCATTGTTCATTTTTAACTTTAGAAAAAATGCCACTTATTATTATTTATCATATATAATCAAATTTCAAATTTCAAATTCATATTTGGAAGCATAAATATTAAATTAATTGTAAGAGTTGAAAATTACAAAATTTATTAATCACAAAATAAAGGGCAAATTCTTACATTTATCCCTAGCTAAAAGGTCCTTGTGAAGCCAAAGAGTGGATGAAGACCTTTTGAGTTGAAGCTTCTTTTTTCATTGAAAGTTTTAGATTATTCCAAATACACTAACATTGTAGAGGGATCCTTGAGCCCTTCATATTCAAGGATATTATGACCATCCATGTTGAAATGAATCATTTAAAAAGGTTCACAATAGACAATAAAATTGCACCAATAAAGTGAAAAAATCAAGTCATTCATTTTTGAAAATAGGTTTCAACTTTTAAGTGCTTGAACTATAAAAAAAATTAAAAAAATATTAGAAGTTTACAACCAATTATGGTAACCTTCAATATATATTTTTGTAATTAAAAAATGCAAGTCACAATTCATATTTTATTGATATACTTTCTTGGGTTATTTTAAAGCTTCCTAATTATTTTATTTCAAGTCATCTTGATATGGAAATAGAAGCTTTTGCCATTTCAATACTTTGAATAAATAGTAACTTAGTAAGTTATTATAATGGATTCTTAGCTTTTCACAACATACATATAACTACATATATTTAAGGATATATTTCTAAATTTTCAAATGTCAAAAAGTATTGTATCCAATGGTTACAATCAACATCTTGTTTAATTAAAGTTGATATAAATGGTTTGGTAGGAAAGATTTTTTTTAATTCAAATTTTAATTAAAAAAAATTGGATGCCTTGATTGCTTCTCTAGTTGAAGAGTTTGTGATGGGGTTTTAAAGGCTAATTTGAGAGTATGCTAGAGTCTTCCATCCATTTCTTCCTTTTTAGAATTTGTTAATTTATTGTAAGATTTTGTTTTATTTGAAGACTTTTATTGTCATTGACAACAATACTAAAAGTATTATTTGATGGGATCAAAATGGACTTTGCTCCTCTCCTTATTGTCTTGCATTGTATTTATTTTCCAACCCTTTTTCAAAATAATTTCCATATTTTTTTATTTTGGACTAAATTTTTTTCAACTTGGATAGATGAATACAATAGTCACTTTTGTATTTATAGGATTGAATGAACCATTTAGAAAACTTCAAGTAAAGGAAGATATCATACCTTTAATTATTAAATATGTTGAAAACTGAAGTGCCAATACACAATGGTAGCTCAAGGATTTCAAAGAATATTCAATTGTGCATTTGTGACAATTGAACACTATCATACAAAGTTTTTATTTTTCATCTTCATGTACAAAATTTTGTACAATTTGTGTAATATCTAAATACAAAATTTTAGCAATTGACCTCCTAATAATGAACTTTCTTTAGATTAAATTAATGATAATTAATGACATTTTTTAATATGGAAGAGTTTTATTTAGATGTTTCCTACATACCTATCCAATTGAGTTTGAAAATTCATCATACTCAATTGATGTATTTTAGCAAATTCTAATGTAAAACCATGCAGATTAATTATAAAATTATAAGATATGGAATTTTGATTTAGGGATGAAATTTGGAATGCTTGATTGAAATTGTGTAAGAATACAATGTTTATTATGGTGGACCCCAAATGACAATTGTATTCTACATTATGCAAAATTCTTTGAATAGTACCATTGACAATTTATATCTTTATTGAACCCTACTATACCATGTTCTTCCCTCTAAAATTGCCACCTCCATCCTATTTCCTATATAAGGAAAAAATAGGTTATAAGATAATAGTTATAATATTATTAACCAATGTTAGAAGTGTCCCATTAATTACTTTGCTCCTTCAAAAAGCATGAGCCCCGAATGTTGCAACTTCCCAACCAACCAATGACTCTTTTGTAGATTAAACTAAAGGTTGCTTTACACTATGGTGGAGAAGTGTACTAGTCAAAAATTATAGGGAAATCGAGCAATATTATTGGAGAAAATTTCATTCTTTACCAAATTTGATTTATACTATGGCCAAGACTTGTCAAGTGGAGAACTTCAAGCATGGATAAAAATGACATGATTTGTCTATTGTATGGCAATATTTTTTGCAAGGGGAGTTCTCTAGAGATTAAGTTTCTAAATTATGAGGCCTCACCCCCCAGAAAAGAAACTTGGCTTCTACATAATTCCAACTTCATTTTTGTCTTTTTCATATTGGTATATCTACCTATGCAATTGAGCTTTTAAAAAAATTTCAAATAGCACTAGCTAGCCCTTTGCCATTTCTTCTTCTTTCACATAGCAAAACTCTCCTCTATGGTAAAATTGTCAAGTGGACTTCAATTTGTGAAGTTGTTTAGAAGACATCTCCACTTGGTCTTTATACTACAACTAGTCAAGACTTTTGTGACATTATTTTATATGTCTTTCTTATCTTTTTTGACAACCTACTAGTTGTCTTAAATAGCCATGTTTTGATCTTAACTTCTTGACCAACTAGTGCACTTCTCCACCATAGTGTAAAGTGGTTCTAAATTCACTCCTATGCACGGATTCAAGGAGGGATTATCATAGTTTCCATAGGGGAATGGTTTAGATTATGGTCCCTTTAGGAGGTCACTAAGTTTTACATGATTTGCAGTTTCAAGAGGTTGTCAAATATTTATTTTTAATTTGAAACTTTCATTTCTATAAAATAAAATATTCAATCAAATCCTACTCTTTTTATTGAAAAAATTTCCAAAATTCCACACTTTCAAATAATGTATAATTTACATCTAAAACCTGGGTGCTAAATTAAGATACAATGGTAGAAATTGAAATTATTGCCACACAAGTGAAGAGAGTTGATCTAAAAGTTAAGTTAATACCAAGGATTTTTCTTATCAGATTGCACTAGAAAAAATAATTTGGCTTATAAATGGCAACAACTCATTAGAAGAAATCTAGGGGCTTTGAGAGCCCGTTTCAAGCTTGTTCCCCCATAGTTGTTCTCCGCAGTGAAGGGAACGGCTAGTTGCTAGAACAAAAAAAAAAAAAATTTAATTTAATTTAATTCTTGAAATGCAAAACAAAGTTGAAAAAATAAATTTTAATGACATGGCAGGGGCTTGGCCATGTCTAATTGTTGCACAATCACTGCAACAATTGCATTCCCACAATTCATAGGGCTTGATAACTTGTGGGCTCTTAAAGCCCTCAAATTTCTTCTAATACTTTAAGTTCTTTGCTAGAAAACTACGAATTATACAAAAATCTTGGATATAATTTACTCAATTGTAGATGAAAATATAATTACCAACATGTAACATGTATGAATGTGATTTTTATTATCTAATCTCCGAATGAATGTTGAAATTTGGAGCACCACTATAACATTTTATATCACCACTTTGGCACTTCATGAGAAATGAAAAAAAAAAACCTTGGTTAATATTGAGAATCAAGGACTAGGTTGAAGGCTATTGGTAGTGGTAGTTGGGTTCAATTGGACTTTGACCTTCTACTAGACAGTGGAGCAGTCCAATTGTGGACAGTAGATTGGATCCAATCAGCCCAAAGGTAATCTTGGTCATCCGCTACAGTTGTCTTGGACCCTTTTTGTCAACACTAGTGTGCCCTATGCCATTGCCATAGCCAAAATAAAAATAAAAGTAATTTTTAATTTTTTAATTCATAAAAGCTTTTAAATTTAATATTTTTACATTGCATTAGATGTTTTTTTAGGGGTTGGGAGGGCTGTCTGGGCTTGTTTCCGGCGTTGTTCCCCGAGCAGTCCGAGAATGGCTGTTGTTAGAATTTTTTTTTGGAAATTTTAAAATGCAAAACAAAGTTCAAATATTTTTTTTAATTTAAAAAAAAAGTGATGTAGCAATCGCTATGCCATGTCACGTAGCTGTTGTGGGGCAATGCACTGCAATGGGGAATGCAGATTCAGACACGGGAACTCACAACCCTCCCGAGGGATTGAATCTCATCTAATGGTAGGTTCAAAAATTAGGAAACAAAACTTGTGCACCCTTTTTCACTAAAGGCTTTGTGATGCTATCAAGAATGTGACCAAGGATGCACAATCTAGGGGATTTCACTATAACAAACAAAACAAAATAAATAGGCTAATTTAAGGTGTAGATGGTCTATTGTCGATTTGCACTTCATTGCCTTCCATGGGCGTCTTACAAATGTCTCAAAATAGCATAATATTTTGGATTTTATAAATTTTATATGTAGCAATCAAGTGCAAAGATGCAAATGCCTCACTATTTATGTTATTTATAACTTACTTATATTGATTTCTTTTGTTACATGGTTTATTGTAATAAAAAAAAGATTTGGAAGAATTTGTAGCTTTGGCTAGGACGTATTGTAGCATGACCTAAACTTTGCTTTTTTATTAATTAATTACTGTCTAAATCAAAATTTTGTAAAAGGTTGAGAAACAAATAGTGAAATTTGTGAAAAATGAGTAAGAGTTGTGTCAAAAACTTCACTAATAAAGGGCCAATGTTAGAAAGGTATATTCAAATAGTTTGGCTAAGTCATCAAAGCAAATAAATAAACTAGTACCTTAAAACATATGTACATAGAGCTTGCTTCCATTCATGCATATGAAACAATATATAATAATTAAATTGCTTCCACTTCCATGATCTTTTTTAATTTGGGAAGGAAATGATATTTTGTTCCTTGTGAAATAATGACAGTTTGTAAAATAATCACATAATTACAAAACTAAAACCATCTTTAATCCATATAAATGTAAACAAACAACTTTTAATAGAAAAAAAATTTGTCGTTGCTAAGATGAAGGTGAAGTCACACTACGATAGTTGGCAAAATGCAACCCTAAAAACCTTCAAAATTCCTTGGACACCCTTCACAATGTTGTGTGGATCAAGTCAATTTTCAACAATCTAAAAATATTTATGCTATCTCACAACCTCTTAAAATCAAGCAGCACTTAGTAGCAAGTGTATATACATGTGGATAGCAAGTTCCTTGTGGAGTTCATAGGAGAAAAAAACTTCCCTAAGAAAAAACATGGGAATGTATTGTTTACACAAATAATTGGTTTTAGAAAATTTAAATTTATGTATGAAATCAAAGACTCCAAATTATCTTATTGTAGGAATGAGATACAAGATTAGCCACTCTACAATAGGAAGAAAATATATATGTCTTTTCCTACTTGGTGGTTGGAAAACTTTACCTATTTGTGAAAGACTTCCCACCCACATTTAGATAGACCCCTTGCTACTAATATCCTTTTAGCATAGTATCTTGAACTACCTCCAACATGTACCTCATTCACATTGGACTACATAATCAAAAGTTATTTGTTTTTGTTTTGTTTCTTTATGTTGATCAAAACTTCCTCAAAAGTTTCCAAATAAAATAGAATAATAATTTTTTTACGAGTTTTTCAAGGTACCATATAGATCTTAAATCTTCATTAAAATAATGAAGCTATTTTCATAAAAAAGACATAGATTATTGATGAACCATCATTTATTCATCTAAATATATGAATGTTCATCCAAATATGGCACTGTCATCATAATTTGAAATTTTCTTGGTGAATCATAGCAATATCATCCATTCAAATAATAGACTATTTTAAGAAATATTTTGATATTTTTAATAAAAAATTGTTGTTGAGTAGATATTGTCAAAATAAAATCCTTGAGGTGGAGGGGTTATATTTCATTTATGAACCATCTTATCTAGTTTATGAGTCATATTATTCCTTGAATATTGCACCTAATGAATCAAACCTTGAATTCTTTATAGGCTGTCTTCATTGCCATATGATCAAATGTAATATCTTAGCTCAATTTAACCTTTTAACCCCTACAGGACAATAATTGCTATTATGTGAGCCTAGGAGCATGAGCACATGAGCCTAAAAGACTATACACCTATATTATAGGTGTTTAAATTATGGAAACCTTTCATAATTATAGTGTAACCATAATATAAGTACCTATATTATAGGTGTTTATATAATAAGCACCTTCAATGTTTGTAGTATACCTACTTATATACATGCTAATAGCTCACATGCTTACATTTTCATGTTCTCACACTAGCACCGTTTGTTGAAGGACCAAGGCCATTTTTCATTCAAAATCCACTCAAGACACTCATTTTTGCTATGTTTATTAAAAAAAAATGTAGAATCTAACCGTAGGATCTTATACCTTACTTTTTTGAGATCATGTGGTAAGAATTTCATGAATTTTTTACTGTACAAATTGGAAGATTTAGCATTCAAAGTTGAAAAAACAAAACTTCAACATTGGCTAGCAATTTCAAATGACTTCTAATCATTTATAGAAATTTTTTGCACTATAAAATTTGAATTTAAAAAAAATTGTATTGAAAGATTTTATTTCAATATTAAAATTTTTTTTAAAAACTTGATTTTCACTCTTCAAAAAATTGTTAAGTAGAAGAAGGTCAAAGATTTAAAGAAAAATTAAATCATTAATACCTCTAAGATGGGATTGAAACATTATAATTCCAAAGGTGAGATTATTCTAGTAAGCAATTTTAACCTAGTCAAACAATTTTTTTTGAAAAATTGTGAAAATTGCATTCAAATATGAATCTTTTAAGTTATTTTTGAAGAAGATGCTTAAATTGCCCCCAAAACCAGATTGTTCATAGCTTTCACATCACTAATCCAAATGGAATGATACAATGCTTGACATGTAACAAAAACATAATTTATAAAAAATTTAAATTTTTTTGTAAATTTTTTTTTCTATCCTTGAAGATGTGAGAACTATGTTTAGAATGGCGTAACTTTTGCTTATGGGCACCAATTGAAATAAAAATTATAGTCCTACAAAGCTAAGAAGTTTTTCTATCTCATGGAGAATTTTCAAGAAATTTTACAAAAAATTGTGGTTATAGGAACTTGTCCAAAAATCCATTTTGTTTCTGAAGGGGATAATGGTCATTTAGGCATAAAATATATTCAAGTTTCAATCTTATATTTTTATTCCATGATCTACAATCGAGTTATTGTAAAGTTTTTTTTAATTTGTAATCGGGTATCAGAGGAAGGTTTAATTAATAATAAGTTTTAATGCTCTAAGGAATTTTGTCTTGTATTTTTTCCAAACTCAGGCTTCTAGTCCCACATTACATACACTTTACAATTAATTCTAATGTATTTTCTATCTACATGTAAAATGTCGATAATTTTCTTAAAAACATATCATCTTTATGATTCTTATAAGAAAAATTGAAAAATATATATTAAATATAATTTTTAATATTTTTTTTCTCAAGGTGGAAGTAGAAATAAAGATTGATAGAGGAAAATTTTCTTACATTATTATTTTACATTTAAACCTAATTATAAAACCCTTTAGCTATTATCTTTATAGTCAAATTACCACAAATAAGCTATACTTAGCCTTTACAATACTAATCAATAAATTATTTATTTTTCATGGATAGAAAAGTATTTTTTCTAGAGATATTTAATATTTCAATTATATTGATGAAAAGATAAAATAATAGTATTTTTTCAATGTAAAATGTGCAAAGAATGTTTTATGATTTGTGGTATATATTATAATTGTAATTAACATTTATATAAAAATATAAAAATTAATAATGTATATTATCATTCAATATTTTATCAGAAATAAAGGCTATATTAATATAAAATAATATATATTTTTAGTCATATTCTTCTATAATTAATTTTAAAATTTTAAATCCCAAAAAATATTATTCAATTTAGCTTCTAATACATAGAGCTTGCAATTACAACAATTCATTAAACTTTTGTATATATTATTTGGTGAGACATAACAGATACTATGCTTGTCGTGCTTTAGTTTTGAATTTAATTCATATGCAAAATATGGGTGACTTTAAAGCTAAAATTGAACATGACCAGGGTTCAACCAATTGGAATGCCAAGAAATTAAGGTGTGAAGATTGTAAATTTAGATGCACTAATCAAAATGTGTTCTTCATTATAAGTCATGTTTAGGAATTTTGAAGGTTCAATTATAGGATTGAATTCAAGTTTGTCATTTGGATTTTTTTTTAAATAGATATAATAATATTTTAATAATTTGTTTTGTAAAAATTATTCCAAACTTCTTAATTCATCTAATTTTTTCAGAAATTTTGTTACATCAATTTTTGTGGTAATGATTGTTCAAATTTTCGACATCATGATGATCAATATTTTTATTCTAGACAAGAATCTACACATAACAATTTTTTTAATAATGATCATTTTCACTAATAGAATAAGTCCAAGTTGCAAATAAAACCTTAAGCCCCTGACACCTAATCTAATTCATCATAATATAACAAATTAGACAAAGTATGAGTCTTAAAATTAAGCTTAGTCTATGTAGGCATGCCAATCTTTACTAGTGATTTTGGATGTATGTACCTTATAAGTACAAGTAGAAAGTTTTGTGCTAATGTAAATCTCAATATGGGGACTATTGCTAAGGTTGATTTTAGAACCCTAAGGCCATAGTGACCCTTCCAAAATCCTTTATTTATTTTTTATTATTTCAATATAATATTGGAGGTTATTAGAGATAATTTAAGTCCAAAAGTAAGAATTTCAAATAGACTTATTAGAAAAATATTTTATTTCAAAATTTCTACTATTTATATATTTTTAAATCTAAAAACAGTCAATTTTGGTAATTTTCATAAAAATAATTTTGTGGATAACTTTTGGAGGTAAAACTCCTCATTCTAAAGTTTTGGAGAAAAATTATTTTTGAGAGCTTTACTAAATTTCAAGTTCTTTAATTCCTACAAGATTGGAAGCATTTTTCTTTTTTAAATTGTCAAAAATTGTATTTTTTATAGCACATTGCCTAAATTCAAACAAAATTTTTTTTGAACTTCAATTATATCAAAGTATGATAGATTATTTTAGCAATGTGCAAAAGAAACTTTAGTCTATTTTGATTAAGTGGATTGAAAGATTATAATGTTTGAAGTTAGAAAAAAAAACTTCTTTTTCATTCTTGCGAGACAATATGAATACACTTCAAATCCTCTTCATGTAAAAATCTTGCTCTACATAAAATTGAATCTCTACATTGTTGAGTTTTACAATTTGCTAGGTAAGCTTCCATGCATGCAAAATTTCAAAAGTATATAAGAGGTTCGTCTTTCTCCAAATCACCATACAATACAAGTAAATTGACAATATAATAGTCTTTAACTCGATATCCAAACTAAGAGACATATATTTTGAATATGTGGAAAAAACTTAAAGAACCTTAAAGGCTCAAATTTCAAGATAATAGTGTTTGTAGTTAGTAGGATTTTTTTTTCAAATATGCCCAAATCATTAGAAGAGTTTGGACTCCTCTTGGAATTAATGAGAATTTTGCAATAAAAGTAGCAGCTTACAATTAGTTACTATCCTATGTTTGGGTCAAATTTGTTAAAAAATAATTAAATATGGCATGTAATGAAATTTTCATGAATTATAATGTGGTATATTTGAATAGTGTAGAAAATATTAATGAAAATAATTTGAATTCTCTAAAAAAACTCTGAAAAATGAAATATAAAAAACAATGTATATACAAAGATGATTGCTTTATAGATGTAAAAACTCTATAGAATACATAAGCTGTAGGACTTTTTTTTGGCTTTATAGTACCAAATTGCACTAGGAAAAAACAATTTGGCTAAAAAATGACGACCAACCATGATGAAACAAAAAACATCAAACTAAAAAAATCTTGGATGACATTGTATCCATTATGTGGATGAAATTTGAAATTTGGAACACCACTATAACATTTTACATTGCCATTTTGGCACTTCATAAACAGTTTAAAAAAAGCCTTGATAAGCTTATTAAGCTTAGTCATTTTTCAAGTTTCTCCTTCTTTAAAGAGAGAAGGGAAGTAATCATCAAAAGGGATTAAATCATAACTAATCCTTTTGATAACTTACTAAGTTGTGAGAACCTCGTTCCTAAAGGTCATGTGAGGATTGTGATGCCAAAGATCATAGAATATTCTAAATTTTATTAGTTGAAATTTCAAAAATCCTAAATCCAATTAATTAAAAAAATTCCATCCTAAAAGAAATGATTTTGTATAGGATTTGATCCCAATGTACGGTATATTATATTAGTTATTGCAAATATACTAATATCAACAATAGATGAGGAATTTAGCAAAAGATGCCAAAACTTCCCAAATTTGCTTGGATTATTTTGGGCAATATAATTTTTGATGTTGTCATCTAATCAAATTTTTTCCTTAATTCTCAAAGAGGGGGAATGTCCTCATTTTGTATCCAATTATTTTAATTGCCCCTTAAACAAACACTTGGTTCTTCAGGGATTTTCCTTCCATATATATTTTTCCAATAGTTCATAGGATCCTAGTGGTGATCCTTGTTTGACCATAAATAATAATAAAATATGAATATTGAAAATATGTAAAATCTTGAAACCTTTAGGTTGAACTTTTGGAAAATCAAAACTATGACCTTAAGACAACAAACTATAAACATCACCATGATATATTTTTATACTTTTATAATAAATTGCTTTGAAAACTCTTTCCAACCAACAATATTTTTTTTAGAAATGATCATGTTAGCCTGATAAATAATTTTCATGCCAATAAATAAATATTCTATCTTTACATTATTCAATGGCAATCAAATTTTAGAATATTTTAAATACTTACTCCCATTTGGCCCAAAATTTTCCTAATATATCATATATTCTTTTATAAATAGGAGCCAAAGACCAATTGCATACATAAACTTTGTAGTTTTTTTTACATGCAGAGTCTTCGATAAAAGTATAACTATAATACACATCAATTTAAAAAAAAATAGAATTGATTCTAGAATAAAGATTTTAAATATAAAAAAATACCATGTATTCAATCATCTCCCCATTTTTCTTATTGGCACTATATTTCAATTTTTGTACATTAATAATTCTATTAATTATAAATATTTAATAAATACCAATTTTTTTCAATCTAATATATTGATGTTATTTAATATTAACATCAAACCTATTTAAGTAAGTATAATCATTTTTTACATTCAACATTATTAATAAACACATACACACTTGGAATAAGATGAATCTATAATATCATAGACAAGGTAGTAATTCTCAAAGAAAATAAAATTTAAAGCCAAAGTAGGCATCAAGATCAAAAAGATTGCAATCGTGATACTCTTTAAATAATTTTAAAATGAATTCTTCCACAAGATATACACGTCTATTGTATGAAGAGATACAAAGATAAACTTAGCTACAAAGCTTTGAGACTTGACTTGAATTGGTTTAATTGAGGTTTCCCTCACCTTACTTTCAATATATACTAATAACATATTATTGAAGCCTTTTAATATATGCTATAATTTTTTTTAAAGTTATTAAGACAATTTAGGTCTAACTCACATGTTTAGAAAAGCTACAAAGAAAGTTTAGAAAAGGTTTAAAAAATTGAATATTTCAAAATACTTAAGGTAAGTTTCTACCGAATTTAGAGGTGAAGGGGCCGAAGTATTGAAATTTTTGATTGGTTGAAATTGAAAAGTCCTTGGAAAATGGTTTTCACCACAAAATGAGAGGTTTCGTGTCTCCAAAAAAGTCCAATGACGTGGAATGCATTTATTTCCATATGGTAGTAAAAAGTCTTCAAATTTTGAGTGTTCCCAAATTATATTGAGAATCATCTAAAAGAATAAGGTTTGATTGAAATTCTAAGGTTTCTCATTCTAAAATTATATTTATAGATAATTAATTTTTTTAAATATTAAAATATTTTCTTACCATTTTTTGCCTCTTGGCAATTTATACCAGTCTAAAGATCTCTAAAGGAAGACTTCTCAATGGTAGTAGAAGGGGCTTAGAAAGAAAGACATTTCAATTTCTTAGCCCCCTCATATTTGGTGTAATAGTGTTGGCTAAGGGTGTTTCCAAAAAGGTTTTAAATTATCATTGTGTTTTTTTTTAAAACTATTATTAAGGTTTTCTATTATTTGCAAAAATATTGTTGTTAGAATACTTAAACTATCTTCTTCCATGAATGTGGATGAATCATCCAAATAATGGATTATTTTAAAAAATTCACCTGCAAGTATTTTATTAGTGGTTACTTTAAAAACAATATGAGACCTACTACAGGGTATACTTTAAATGTTAGAGCTAATAATTTAAAAAATATTCAAATTACTAAAGCATCACTTTTTTGAAATGTACCATATTACAACTACTATATAGTATATAGTTGTAAATTTACACAAGGGGTAGTCTAAAAGACATGGGAAGAACTTGCTTGAGGAGCTTTATTTTCCATTTGCAAATAGACAAAATAATGAACAACATCTCATTTTGGATTATTATCTATTTGTTTACTCCAACTCAAATATGTGGTGGTTGGAGTTTCCAACTTTGTTTGCAATGGCTTAAACTTATATAATTAGAGCAAAGTCTTTTACTATGTATCATTGCCTAAACTTATATGAAATATGTTGTAAAGTTTTGGAAAGATGAAATAGAATTCTAGTTTAATTTTATATCTAATTTATTCCTATGCTATGATGTACCTTTGCATAAAATAATAATAAAAATATAGGCAAGAATAAGACAAGAGTCCCTTAGATGGTAAAATGAAATTTGAAGCCATGATCTAATTTCACATATTTTTTAATGTAATAATTAGAGGAATAAATATAGGATTATTGAAGGTCATTTTATAAGATCTTATATGTCAAAGATTTGTTGCTTTAGAGCGACAACATCCTTGTAGAGTAATAATTTTGAATAGTGGCCATATAAGAGAAATTCAATCTTTGAAAGATTGGAGATTTTTGACATTTTCTTCATTTGATATTACAATTGATTAACTTTAGTAATATTATGTTATCTTCATGTGATATAACAATAAACTTTCAAATAATTCATTTTGTTATAATTGTTTTTTCTATTGGGTGTCTAAATGTGTTGTCCAAACAATAGAATTTTTTTGTTTCTAGTCTTATTTTTTCTAATTGCACTGCTAACTCAAATCAATTCAAAATTAGTAGAATAGCCAGTCTTGGCTACAACAATCAAAACTGAAGATTGTGAGGCATTAATCAAGCACAAAAGCTAAAGATTTTAAATTTTAGGGCTTATTTTTTTCTTTTCAAAATAATAAAGATATCCAAATTTGGAATAATCCTAAAAGATATTTGCAAATGAAGTTTAGCCTTAAATTTAACCTCTAAAATTTCATCTATCATTTTTTTTCTTTTTTAACTATTAAATTCAATTTGGATTTTTGGATGATTTTTAGTTTTAAATCTACTATATTAGTTTTGAATTTGTCTAAAATTGGTCAAAGTTTATCGACTTTCATCCAAAATTATTCCAAATTAAGTCAAAACTTCATCATATTCTAACTTGTTTGTTATAAGTCTATTATCTAAATTTAAAATAGTTTGGAGACCTAAAAGTATTCTTTATGCAATTGTAAATCTAACTTGTTCCTTGATTATCTTTTAATTTTGATGAGAAATCACTAATTGTCCTTATTACTTTTGTAGACTTCTAATTCTATTTGCTATTTTTAGGATTAAATAATTTTTTATCTTAGAGGTATAAATTTTATCTTTTTAGAAAGATTATAGCACATACTTTTACCTTCTTAGTAAAAGTTATTGGCAAATGAATTTTGATAGTCAATCAATGCTTCAAACTTCATCCACCAATTTTTCTTACTTTTTTATTTTCTTAATTATTTTTAACTTTTATCTTTTGCTTCTACTTCTATTAAAGATTCTAGTACTATTTAAAGGATTTTTTTGGATGACTTCTTAATTTTTCATCCACTTTTATTACTATTTTTCATCTAAACACAAATTTTGGAGTTTTTATCTATTTTCTATGTGAGATATTTTATTGAAAAGCTATTGAAATTTTTTAACTACTTCTAAATTCAAGGTTTGGTTTTACTAACTTCCTAATGTTCTATCTCTAAATTCTAACTCCTAAGTCTATTATTGTCTTTAATTTTAATTCAAATTTTAGCAAAAATGAATCATATGGGAAAAATGAATTCAAAAACGTACCTCAAATTCAATGGATTTAGTAATACCATTTTTGTTCACCAAGATCATGATGTCATTGTAAACACCTTTGAACTCCATCCCGTATTTTTTTTTGTCTTTTGAAATGATATTTTCCATGTTGTTCAATTGACAAGGGATTAAAAATTCCATCTTCCTTGTCCCAAACTTCCCTTTTTTAATTTTTTAAAATTTTTCTTAATTTTCTCTTTTTTTTTCAGATATTTTTTCAAATCAAATCAAATCAAAAACTAAATGCTTTGGTAAATTATTTAGGAATCAAACAAACTTCAAAGACAAGCTTGTTTGGTTTCTACTAATTATTAACTAATTCCTAAAATCTAAGGTAGTCAAATATTCCCTTTCTTGTTGTATTTCCTTTTATCCCAAATAAAGTTAAACCTTATTTGAAGTATTCAAAGTATTTTCTAAAGAATGGTCCTTATTCATTCTTGGAACTCTTTTCATCTCTCCAACTACCTAAATATTAAACTTCCACTATTCCAAACTTATTTTGCAATCAAATTTTAGTTCAATACCTGATAATGCTAGCTTTAGAGCTTGGATTGTTAAATTTGTCCAACTCAATATGAGCTAAATGTATTTGGAACCAGTTGTGTAGCTAGTTGACTTTGAATGTGATGATGAGCCCTGATTGTGAGGTTATTGAATTGATTGACTGTCTTTAGCATTTTCATTACCTTCTTGTCTAACTCTCTCACTACCTCCTTTAGCTTTTAAGTTGTTAAATGAGCCCTTGGTATGTAACTTTGACTTCTCACCTTCTTAGACTTTTGGTTTTGAAAACCATACTTTGTTTGATAGTTTTTTGGACTCACTCTCACTCTCTTACTTTGAAATTTAAAAGCTAGACTTCGGTTAAGCCATTTTTGGATTTCCTAACCCACTCTAGCTTTCAAAACTTTAACTTCAATTTGATTTTTGGGTATTGCCACAAGTCCTCACTTTTCTTCCAAAAAAATATATTTTGGCCTCAATTCCAGGACCTTTGGTTTTTCAAATTCTAATTTTTGGAGCTTGTAATTTGTCTAGTACTAGAACACGGAGTTCAATCTTCAAAAATTGAATTTAAAGGTTAAAGAACCAAAGTTGGGATCCAAACTCTTCCAAAGTGACAACAAATCAGCACTAGGACCATGTTTTCAAACATCTAGGGTATGTTCTACACCATATAGTTGTGATATTCCACTTATAAAATCAATTTGAAAGGGTTAGTACAAGACTCAAAGAAACTTTCAAAATGCAATTTTTTTAGAAAACCAAATATTAGCAAATGCTTCAAATATTATCAAACAAGAAAGCAAATCCAAAGGGACCCCAAAGTCATTTAGAATGAGCTCTAAACTTCAACAAAAGAACTTCAAAAAACAACCAAACAATGAGCAAAACTTTAAAATGCAATTCAAACAAGTTTTTTTTTGGCTAAATGGCCAAAATTTGAACAACATATCCATGTCTTGACCAAACTTAATGAAAAAAAGGGGTGCAAAGTGATAGAAAAGGAGGCCTTTTATAAATTTTTCAAGGCCCTTCCCTCTCTCAAATTACCTAAACTACCAAAAAAAATCCAAGTTAACTTTAAACTAAGTCAAATTCTAATCTATTGTTGTAACCACTCTAACTTTTAGTAAAATACTCGAATTTGCCAAAAAATCACACCAATATATTTAATAGATCCAAATTACGCTAGAAGACATCCTACCTCCTATTTCCTAAGCCAACTATTTTGTAAAAGTCCACAAATTCCAAGTCAAAGAATAGGTGAAAAATTCAAATGTTGGAGTTTATTTTTCTCAGATTTTGACTAGCCAAGGGTGTTTGGAAGATTTGAAAAAAGTATGAAAAGAGACCATTAGGCAAGTTAACTTCATTTGAACATTGCAAGCTCTCAATTTGTTGGTCAACCTATTGAATGTTTTTAAATTCCATTAAAATTTGTTGTCACCGTCAGTATTGGTACTTGTCAGTGTTGGAATGTCTTGAAACTTGTTTGGGAGCCTATTTATAATAAAGTACAATATCCTAGTTTTTAGTGGGACTTTACTATTATATAGTGAATTTCTAAGAATTTTTCAATGTCAATAAATATGATTGACATTACATGGAGTCATCTTTGTAGCCCAAATTTTTTTATGAAACTTTTTGGATAACTTCTATGAAGTCTTCAAATGCTCTAAATGCAAGTTTAAATGTTATTTTTTCCTATTTGTGGGAGGGCCTTAATTAATTACCTCCCATTTTAATTCATCTAGGGAGGAATCATTTTCATATTAGAGAATTTGAGTAGGCTAATTTTGTCGTTGAACTCCTAGCATATTTTTGTTTTACAAACACTTCTCTCTAATCTTTGGTTGCTTATTTCTTGAATCAATGAAAATTTACTTGTAAGGTGTAAAATGATTTTTTCTAGACCTCACAAATTGAATAGTGATCTATATAAGGATCATCCATATAGATTTCTAGAACTTAGTAGGATTCTTCCTACACTATACTTTCAATTCTTGTAACCTATATTCTATTACATGCACTCAAAGGATAAATCCAATCATACTTTATTTTAGATGTCTTATATTATTTTGGCTAATAGAAGCCAATTCTCTCTCAAATTCCTAATTGACTCTTAAAACACCTTAAATAGATACTGGAACTAGAAAATAGAAGTATTTAAGGCAATTCCAAACTCTTAGGACTAAAGCACTATATTTATAGGGACTTCTATCAAGTAAGATGCAAACACACTTTTTAGGTCTTTTGGACTACAAATTCTAATAAAAATGAACAAAAGCAAAATAAAAATATATTTATCACTCCTATAAGAAAATTGGATTTGATTTATGAAAAGTTTATTTCTACTGCCATTCAATATCCACTACATGATGCCATCATGGAAAAAAAATTCATGAGCACTTGAACAAAATGTCCTTTTAAGCTCTGCATCCCACTAAACCTTACCTCTTAATTAAAATCTACAATTTCCTAAAACTTATATCTAAATACACCTTCTTTGCAAATACCTTGTATAAATAATCATTAATTAATGTAAAACTCAAACTAAATGAAGCCTTTTTAAATTTCATGCTTTGTTTTGTTCAATCTTTTTCTTTCTATCACTAAATGAATTCCAAATGGCTCTAATGCCTTAAAAAACCCTTTCAAAGTGAATGTTCACTTGAATTTGTAAGATGGCAACTAATTTAATAGAATATATATATATATATATATGTAAACACATACACAAACATATATAAACCACTTTTTTCATACAACTTTCAAAGTTGTAGAATTTACTATTAACTTCTAAACTTAATAACTCTTATTCTATACTTTGAATATTTGAATTGTTTAAAATATTGAGTTTGTAGGATTGAATTTTTTTTAGAATGCTAAAATGTCCTCCGTTGATTATTAATTACACTTACAAAGTACTATTTAACTTATGAAAAAGGTACAATTGGACACTTGACTTGCATCTATTCCTTTTAGTAAATCTCTACTTGGAAGGGAGAGATGTAAGTGCCATAATTTATTTCTAAAGTATAGACACATGACTTGCATCTATCCCTTCCTTTCTTGTAAATCCCCAATAGGAAAGGACATATATAAATATTGTAATTTATTACTAAGATAAAAATCCTTGTGTGGGCGCTTTATTCCCACCTTTGGAATAAAGTGTATACAACTAGGTTCTAGTGGCTTTGTTGTAGTAAAATCCTAATGGGTGTCTAACAATGTGTAATCCAATTAGGCCTTCCAAGCAATGGATCTTTTGTTGTTTGTTCTACCTACACTTTCCTTAAGTAATTGCTAACCAAATTCAAAGAGTTAATAATAGAGGCCAATTTTGGCTACGACAACCAAAATCGAGAGCCAATGGAGGTTAGTCAAATGGAAAGATTAAATAGCCTAGGTCTTAGGACTGAATTTGACCTTTCCAAAATGATAAAGAAATTTCAATTTGACCTAATTTCCTAGGAGATATTTGCAGATGAAGTTTAATACTAAAACTACCTCCTAAAACTTCATCTGTCGATTTCTAAAGATCTAACTATAGATATTCACTCTTGATTTTTTGATTATTTTTTATATTTTATTTCCTACCTAAGTTCTAAATTTGGATTGAATTGGTCAATTCTAGTTGACTTTCATCTAATTCTACTCTAATTCAGTTTGAAACTTCATTCTACTCTAGCATTTCTGTTTTTTGACCAATTTTTGAAGTTAAGGTGGTTTTGGAATTTTACAAATATTACCTTTGAGATTCTACCTTTAAATTGTTCTTTAAGTATCTTTTAACTTAGGTGGTAAAAATCTCTAACAATTTTTACTATTACTTGAAATTTTGTTTTTTTATTCAACTTTTAGGACTAAGTAATTTATCTTTGAGGGCCTAATTTTATCTTTCTATCAAAGTAAAAAACTGTCTTATCTTTCTATCCTCACAATAAAAATGATTCAATGGTAAATTTTGACCATCAATTGGTTAATCAAAATTTACCCTTCAACTTTTACCCCTGAAATTGTAAATTCCCTTATTTTTTTATTTTTTTGACTTTTATTCTTATTCTAGATGCTAAATTCTTTTCAAAATTACTTTTAATGAATGTTTAGCTTTTCATCCAATTTTACTACCACTCTTCATCTATGATAATTTTTGGATAAATTCTAACTACTTTGGGAGGTGAATGATTTTTAATGACTATGGTAATTTTCTAACTAATCCTAAATTTATCTTAGTTTTTTTTAGCTTTTTTGTTTTCCTTCTACTTTTAAATTTTGATCCAAGTGTCAATTCCTATTCCAATGTTTTTAGTGAAATTTTAAGAGAATTGGGATGAAAGTTTAATGACTAACCTTGCATTCCATAGTGTTGGTGATTTCATCCATTTTGAAGAAAATTCACCTTTTGTTGTGCGCTCCATCAACCTCTATGTTGAATTTTTAGTCTTATGATGTTGTACGGTGTGCTATTATGACAATTGGAATAGGTCCTAACCTTTGTTCTTCAATTGATTCTCCCTTCTTTTTCTTTCCAATGTTCTCTTTTCCTTTTCTAGATATTTTTTGGAAATAAAATCCTATCAAATGTAACGCTAATTGTTGGCTAAATTGCTTGGAATCAAACAAGATCCCAAGACAAAGCTTGTTGGACTTTCTCTATCTAATAACTAATTTGTAGAATATCCCTAAGGCCAATATTCCATGTTTTTGTCTTTTCTTTTTGTCTTCTAATCAGATACTAACTAGGGTCACCAAAATCAAACCATTCCTAATGTATGGTGTACCTTTTTTGTGAAAGCAAACTTGACCTTAATCCTATAGCTAATCTTCTTCCCCAAACTTTTAATTCACTTGTTTTGTTTGTAAGATGTTGGAACCAGTTTGCACAAGTTAGAAGTCAAATTTTTTAGAACCAGATGGTGAGCCAGCAAAGGCTAGAGTATAGAGCAAAGAACAAAGTGTTAATTAGCTTGTCAAACATGATGAATCAAGTTGAAGGGGGTTTGACTTTTGGTTGGTTGATTTGAGACTTCAATTGGCTTCTTAGTCACTAGTACCTCTCTTGCTAGTCGGTGGCCCTCCCTTCCTTCAAATTCTGAATTTTGGAGTTGTCCATCAACCTTGAGTGTGGTGATTTTGGTCTCCTCACCTTCTTACGTCTTGAAAATTAGCAAAAAAGGCCCTTTGTAGTGGATTTTGACATACTACCTTTCTAGTGGATTTTTTAGAACCAAGTAGTGAGCCAATAAAGGCTAGAATTGTAGAGCAAAGAACAAAGTGTTAATTGGCTTGTCAACATTTTGAATCAAGTTGAGGGAGAGGGGTTGACTTTTGGTTGGTTGATTTGAAACTTCAGTTGGCTTCTTATTGACTATTATCTCTCTTGCTAGTCAGTGGCCTTCCCTTCCTTTAAATTCCAATTTTTGGAGTTGTCTACCAACCTTGAGTGTGGTAATTAAGGCTTTTTTTGGACTATTGTCCCTCTTGCTGGCTTCACTCCAGAGGCCAGTTTTTAGAAGGATGAAGCCAGATAGGTTAGATTTCTAACAATCTAGTGAAATTTCGCCAAAAATAATAGCCTTGGTGGTGATTTTGGTCTCCTCACCTTCTTGCTTCTTGAAAATTAGCAAAAAAGGCCCCTTGCAGTGGATTTTGACATACTAATTTTTTTGTTTGCTTTAGATGAAATTAAATCAATCATAGGATTGATTCTGGCTCTTTTTCTCTCCTAAATTAATTTCGACATAAGATAGTGTAAAATGGAAAATAATTGGCTCCTCCAGATGCTACTTTTAAACTTAATACAAATATGGAAATTCCAAGGGGGAGTGAAGCTTCGCTGTCCCTAGGTTGTCACCCATTTTTTGGAAGGTGACACAAACTTTAAAGAATAATGCTAAGGGCAAAAGCTTCGCTGTATTAAAGGGGTTAACCTCAAATTCTAGAATACTTTTGTAAGAATTTTGTTATATGGGGATGTTTGAGAATTGTGGATCCAATCCAAGATCTCCCCAATTGACTTCAAACAATACTTTTTGAGACCACTTATTACAAATTAAAGGCTTTAGGGGGATATTCACACACCAATGGTTGAAAATTTCGTACAAGAGCTCAAATAGGAACAAAGTTAGTAAATAAAGACACTTGAAATTTGATAAGACAAGCTCCAAGGTATTCAAACTAACAACATTGCCAAAATTTGGCTCAAATATCTTTGGTATTACTACAAAGGACACCCAAAACAATCAAATAACTTCAAAAACGACTCCAAGCACAATGGTTAGCAAGCTCTCCAAAGGGGCTCCAACGTCCTTTGAAATGGGCTCAAACACAAAAGATGGTATAGAAATCAAGGAGAAAAATGGCTCCAAATCGCAATTCAAACAAGATTTTTGCCAAAATTCCAACAACATGACCGCGTTTTGGCCAAACAAAAAACAATGAGGTTTGGTCTTGAATGACCAAGAAAACAAACGAAAAAGGAGTGCAAAGAGAGAGGAGGTAAGGGCCTTTTAATTTTTTTTCAAGGCCCCCAACCCCTCTCCAATTACCTACATCTACCCCTACGTAAATCCAAATTAACTTCATTCAAAATTTTACACTACTGCTGTGATTGTTCTAACTTTTGGAGAAATGCTTTAAACACAAAATTAATTGTGCCATGGTCTTCAAAAGGCCCAGATTAGCCTTCAAGACTTTCTATCCCCTGCTTTCTAAACTATTTTGCAAGTAAAAGCCAACGAATTGCAAGTTAATGAAAAGGTAGAAAATTCAAATATTGGAGTTTGCCTTTTCTCAAGGTTTTGACTAGCCTAGGTTGTTTGGAAGGTTCAAGATGGTAAGAAAAGAGTTCAAGTTTACTTTGTTTGGACACCATATGCGCTTGATACATTGGTCAACTTGTCGAATGTTTCTGAAAATCGTTAAAATCTGGTGTTGTTGCCAAGTCTTGCACTTGTTGTTGGAATGTCTTGAAATTTTTCTGGGTGCTTATTTACCCCCTAAAGTTCCTTGACTATATTTTGCCAAAAAAACTCTAAAACTGTCATATCTTATACAAGTTTCAAATTTTAGGAAAAAAAATTGTTTAGGACATATGTGTCCATAGGATCTTATAGTACACTAGCTTGAAAAGATGTGCTGAAAATTTCAGAAATTTCCACCATGTAGATTGCAAGATATTAGCATTTGAAGTGACAAAAATCATTTTTTGGTCCGGGTGAAAAAATAGGCAACTGAACTTCACAAGGTTACATTTGTATGAAAAAATGTTCAAAATGATTGCCATTCTTTGGATTCATTCTTCAAGGCATGTTGGCTACATATCTGAAAATTTTTAGATCATTTGAAATTGTACAACATATACAAAAAAAAATAATAAGTAGAAAAATATAGAGAATGGTTCAAAATACTAAATTATTAACAATTTATTTATGGAATTGCAAAATTCCAATCCCATCGGTTGGAATTTTGTAATAAAAAATCTTCACCTAATGTTTTTATTTTTTTCCAAAAATATTGAAAATTGAGTTCAATAAAGGACTTCAAAGTTTATTTTGGGGTAGAAAATCCATAACTACCCCAAACTAAAACACCTCATAACTTTTTATTCATTGATCAAAATGGAATGATTCAAAGCTTTTAAAGCATATATAAATCTAGAAAGCCAATTTCAAATTTGGAGTTTTGAAAAAAATGATTTTTTCATATCTGCCCAGACTACTTGAGTTGATAAACAAACTACATATTAGGCTATAACTTTTGACTCATATTTCCAAATGTCTTGAAATTTAGTGCACATGAAAGATATTCCTCATCCACACTTATAAAAATTTGGACCCAAAACATGGAAATCTCTAGTCACATGCACTTGCCCAAAATTTCTATGCTATCGAAAAATGCAGTTTGGTCCTTTAGGGGTTAAGCTAAAATACAATATTCTAATTTTTAGTGGGATTTTATTGCTACTTGGATAATTTTTATGAATTTCCAATTGCCGATAAACGTTGTTGACTTCCCATAGAGTCATCTTCTACAATCCGTAAAATTACAAGACTTTTTAGGAAACCTTTAGAAAGCTTCCAAATAGTAATTGCAAGTAAATATGTTTACTTGCATCAAATGTGGAGAGGTCTAAATTCTTTACTTCTTGTATTTAATTCCTCCAAAGAGGAATCATTTCTATACAAGGAAATTTTTATGAGCCAACTTTGCCATTGAACGCTTAGTATATTTTTATGCTTAAAATACCTTTCTCTAATCTTTGATGCGCATCCTCATGAATTGGTGGATTTGTGTAAATCTAGTAATCATCTAAAATAAGTATCTTTTATAATTTTGTCTACAAGGATCAAGTCTATCTCAAACTTGTAATCGACGTACTAAACATCTATTTAGACACTGGAAATGATAAATAGAAGTGTATAGAGCACTTCTAGACTTCTGATAAATAAGACACTACAATATAGGGACTTCTACCAATATGATGTTAACATGTTTTTTAGGACTTTTGAACCTCAAAAGGCTATAAAGAATGAGCTAAAGTAAAAAAAAAGAAATTTCCAAGGCCCAAGTGACAATTACTGGGCTCACACCTTGCTTGCATCTATCTCTTCTAATCTCCCCTACTTGGAAAGGGTAGATTTAACTACTTTAACTTTTTACTAAAGTAAGGACATCTAACTTGCACCTATTTCTTTCACTACCCCCTCTTCCCATTTAGAAAGGACAAATATAGGTGCCATAATTTATTCAATTAAAGTAAGGACACTTGACTTGCATCTATCTCTTCTACTAACCCCCTACTCAAAAGGATCAAATGTAAGTACTATAACTTATTTAACTAAGGTAAAGATACTTGACTTGTATTTTTCCCTCCTAGTAACCTTCTACTCAGAGGAGACAAATGTAAGTGTCATAACCTATTACTAAAGTAACTTCATCTAACTATGAACCCTCCTTAAAATCAATTTGGGCTCCATATTTTTGCCTAAATTGTAAAGTCTCTATTCACGAAAGTAGAAGGTCAAATTTAAATATATCTCTTTTTGGTAATTTAAAATTTCATAGTTTATTGATTTGTTGTCTGAAAACTTCATAAGAAGAGAATCTAAAATCATTTTTGACTTCCAACAAGATCCCCCCAAAGCATTAGGCGACATATTCAATAATAAAACAATATTCTTGGTGACATTCAAGAGTAGCACGGGACCTTGGTAGCATAATTGTTGTAATATTTGCACCAACATCCTTATTATATGAAAACATATTTTTATTTTTATTTTGCCTTAATTAGATTTAGAAAACAAGAATACCTCCAAATTTTGGATAAATGTGTATAGAAGGTTGGGGTCATCTAAATGGGTGAAATCATGACATAGGGTCATCACACATTGCACTTAATATAATAGACATTGGACCCCCCCTTGAATGACTAGTACTCATGAATTAGCAACAAATTTGTTATTAAAGTATGCTTACACTTAGTGCTAATTAACAAAGTTATGGTACATGAATTTATGGCTCAAAATATAAATGAAAGTTAACTCCTAAAGGCCCAAACACTATTTTGGCATTATAGATATTTTGAGCACCTCACTACAAATAGAGTCTTCATTTTTTTTTGAAATATTCACAGAACATGTAGTCAAGAAGTAGCTTGAAGGCCCAAAAAATTTCATAATTTTTGACTATATGGTTAAAAAGTAATTGCATGATATGTAGTTTTCATGCCATAGTGAGCAACTCAAAAATATTCTTAAAAATTACTTTTTTAGGAAATAAAAATTTGAAATTGATTTTATAGACTTATATATGGATGTAAAATTTTGAATCATTCCATTTAGATTAATGAGGTGAAAGTTATGAGGAGTTTTAGTTTGTGGGCAATTATAGATTTTCCACTTTAAAATAAACTTTGAAGTCCTTTATTTAACTCAATTTTCAATATTTTTTGAAAAATAAATAAATCCTAGGATGGATATTTTTTATTAAAACATTACAGTTGTTGGAATTGGCATTTTTCAATTCCCTAATAAAATTCTTACAATTTAGTATTTTGAATCAATTTCTACTTCTTTCTATTTACTATACTTTTTCTACATGTTGTACAATTCCAAATGATTTGAAAATTTTCAAGCATATAGCTGACTTGCCTTTAAGAATGAATCCAAAGAATCACACCTACTTTGGATATTTTTTCATATAAATGTGACCTTGTGAAGTGCAGCTGCCTATATTTTTGTAGGGCTAAAAAAAGGATTTTTGTCTATTCAAATGCTAATTTCTTGTAATTAAACCAATGGAAATTTTTGAAATTTTTTTGAAATTTTTTCAAAATAGTGTACTATAAGATCCTATGGTTACATGTGTCCAATTTTTTTTTTCTAAAATTTGGTACTTGCACTAGAAATCACAGTTTTGAAGCATTTTTGGTGAAAACATGTAGGGGTTAAACCGATTCAATATTTCACCAACTAAATTCATATTTGTCTTGCTTGTAAGACAAGTCAAGGTAGAATAAGATTTTAAAACAGTCTATTATCAATTGACATTCTATATTAACTTCTTAGCAAACATTTTTTCATATGCACTTGACCAAAGATTTCCTGCTAAATCTAAAATTCCATCAAACTTCACCATTCTTTAAAAATCTATAGTTATCTACAATCTTAGACATTTATTATTTTTTTAGTACAATCTTTTTGCAAGTACTCAATGTAAAGTGAACAACCTATAATTAATGAGGAAACTCCAATTTGACACTAATAGCTCTCCATTTATTCCAAAATTGACAACAACCTATTCATGAATTGCATTGAATTGATCTCACTATGCTATGTACCCAATATACCCAAAATGCAAACATGATGCTTAGTTGCTTACATTTCAATTCTTCCCTTCTTCTCCCTTGGAAAAATCAAGAACCATTGATCTAAATTCAAGAAAAATTTCCATCCCCCTAAATGTTGTTGATCTTCTTAAAAAACCAAAGCCATTGATCCTTGTGGAATAAACAATCTAGGCCATGCAAATTTGGATAAAGAATATAGATACAAAATATAGATATGGATACATGATACATATGTAGTTTTAGACTACGGAATCTATGATATAGATACAAATATGGATATATGCTCATAGAATACAAACACTAAATACAAAATAAGAATACATACATATGAATTCACAAGTGCAAACCACAGATGTATCCTATATGGTTTGAAAATTCCACAAGTTTTCCATGTATACAAATATAGATGGTTAGAACAGGCTTCTGTTGTTGAAATTTTGTAAAAGCTTAACAACCAATGGGATAATGCCATGTGCACCCCATTGGTAATTGATATTTGACAAAAAAAAAGTCTTTTGAAATTGACTCTTTGTCACTATGTACTTAAAAGATTGTCTCACTTATTATAGCTTTTTGAAGGAAATTAGTTGCCTTAGATTTCCCAAAACCAACTATAGTTTTTAAATGTGGTTTCCAATGTGGTTTCTATTAATTGTAATGTCTTAAAGACATTCAAGACTAAAAATGTCCATTAAATGATATTTAGAGGATGTACCTATTCATCCAAGAATTTGGGTTGGTCATAGCATTGTATACATGGACCTTTTTAGAATTAACCCGTAAAAGACCAAGTTGTGTTTTTTGGCTATATAGAAATTTTGGGCAAGTGTATGTGATTAGATATTTCTATATTTTTGGTTCAAATTTTAATAGAATGTGGGAAAAAATAATATCTTTTATATGCACTAAATTTCATGACATTTGGAAATATGAGTAAAAAGTAATAGCCTAATATATATCTTTTTTTTGTTAGTGGGCAATTTGGGCAGATCATAAAATATTACTTTTTCAAGAAAAAAAATTGAAATTTGTTTTCTAGAGTCATATATGCATGAAAAGCTTCGAATCATTCCATTTTAATCAATGAGTTAAAAGTTATGAGGATTTTTTATTTGTGAACAATTTTGGATTCCTTATTCTAAAATAAACTTTGAAATCCTTTATTTTACCTAATTTTCAATATTTTTGGAAATAAAATAAAATCATAGGATGCAAATTTTTATCATAACATTTCAACTAGTAAGATTGGCATTTCTCAATTCCATATTTAAATTCTTAACAATTTAGTATTTTGAATCATCTCTACTACTACCAAGGTTGACGAATCTCAACGTCCGCCCCAAAATAGCGTCCGTTTTCCGGACGTCCGGACGCTAGCGGACGCAGCGTCCCTCTCGCCATCGGAAGGCGGACGCACTGGGCGGGGCGGTCGGGCGTACAGACCAGACGGGGCGGACAGACAGGGCGAACGGGGCGGACTTCGCATTGCCATTAGTCATTGAAAAATTTTATATTGTTATGTAATTTGAATGTTACACAATAAAAAATGAATGCATTCACGTAAAATAAGATGTACATATAAAAATATTTTTATGTGCAAATGAAAATATAGCATCTTTATATATAAATATATATGTATAAACAAAATACATGAAAACATAGTTCCAATATTACTATTGAATCCTATACGATCTTTTTAAGATCTAAATCTTTCACATTCTTTTTTGTTTTTAAACAATGAAAGGACCATTGTTCTTAAAAAACAAAATTCTCCTCAAATCTTACTTTCTACCGGATGGACCACTACCTTCTCCCAAAACAAAAGGAAAATCTACTATACCGAGGAGTTTAGCAGATGATTGACGAGTTGACCGTTGTTGACTTGCACGGACTATTCGCCCTCCAGATTGAACTTTGATGTCCACCTTATGAAATTGTTTCTTGGTTTCCAGAGAGAAATCATCGTCCTCTTCACGCTTCCTTTTTTGTTTTCTTTTCAGTGATAAATCGACTTCGTCTGCTTTCAAGGTTCTCAAGTTGCTCTCCACACGATCTACCATTGCTTGAACAACTTCATCATCTCCTTTCCCTTGCCATATTGTGAGGCAGTCTCCATCCAATAGAAAAGCCTTCCAATGCCCTATAATATCGCCAATGCGCCTATCAAATGCTGCTGCCACATCTACAGATGAATGTCCTGTGCTTGTTTGTCCATTTGTATCGTAGACAGCACAAACTTTTGCAGCCTCTTCCAACTTCGACAATAGAAGGGCCCTACCTACGAGGGTGTAGTCGTATGCCTTATACTGCTCATCGAACTCTTTTCCATGGTTCACCTCCACCCAACTGTCTTCTGGTCCTCTCTCCACTTTTTTATCTGGAAAATGAAAGAACTTTTCGTATTGCCAGCTCCAATGTTCCCCCATGTTGCGACAAAACATTTCACGGGCCGCGTCATCTACGATTCCTCGAGCCTGCAATTCCACCTCTCTATTGTGAGTCATCCACACATCCAAATCCAATAGTTGCTGAGATTCCTCGTACAAATCATGCCTCTATTCATTTGCATTCCACCGGATTGGCTTCCCCCAATGTTGATAATTTTGAAATTTGTAAGGCGCTTGATCAAGAGGAAGATTCCAACAATTGTACTCGTGGCCTGGAGGCATAGCTTCCAAGATACCAAACATTTCGTAGAACCTAGCACTCAATGGACTACGACACTCGGCACACACCGAACGAATGAGTGATGCTTTCACAATGCAAGTGACATGGAAAGTGTGGCGACATTGGCCCATGGTTACCGCACCTTCCGGTCCGAAGAGGTCTTGGCAAAGGCTACAACAACCATCCAAGATTGGAGAGGCTGGATCACAAGCATGCACCACTCGCTTGTCTTTCACATTGATGTGTGCTGAAAGTGTGTTGTAAGGGACCCATCCTTCCTCTACTTCCAAGGCCCAATTGATGGGTGGAGCTTGGTCCTTCTTTATGTGGTTTAACCGCTCAAACATGGCATCCATGTCTCCCCAACATGTGATCTCCATATATCCCTTAGAAGAATGTTGGTCAAACATAGTCTTGAACCAACTCAAAGAGCTTTGAATGGCATCGCAATTTTCTTTCGATTCCATTGCCAATGTTTGAAGACCTGCCATTGCTCGAGATACTACAAAGGGTCTATCTTGGAGTCTTTGTACCCATGCTAACCATCGAGACTCCAAGCCGCTAGATGGCATAAACTTCTTCAAATCCAAGCACAATTGCAATCGATTCAACTCGGATTCAACGATTCCTTTTGCTTCAGTTGCCTCCTCCAATTTATGCTTCAACTTTTCAAAGTCACAATTCTCCGTTTGCATCTCCGCATTCACGTAAACGGATGAAAGCTTTTCCATTGATGGTTGTTGTGTCGCTTTTAACATGCTCATGTCGTGACTTTCTTGTACATTCAGAATGGCAGGATTGTCGCTTGCTTCGGCCTTATCAAAAAGAAGAGAGAGCTTATCTTCACTCTCTTGAGTCTCTTGACTGTCTCCGAGTACAATCACTGTTGAGATTGCAACCTCACTCGGATTCTTGGAGGTCCCTTGTAATTCTGTAATCCATTTACACATCTTCATCAACTCCTCCATTTGCCTCGATGATTGTTGATTTAAATGTTCAACCTCACTCTTTGAAGTCTTTAATTTCAACTCTAACACTTTGCACCTTGCTTCCACTCCTCCAAGGTCAACAATTTTCTTCTCATATTCCATCAATTGTAGTATGTGAACATCTCTTTCTTCGAAAAGTGGTCCGAAAGTCTTTGTGAGATTCTGAAATGCTATAGCACCTTTCAACATCTCTGGTGCCATTAAAGAAAACTCCTTGGCCAAATTCATAAAAGTCGGAGCAATTTCTGATAAAAATTCAGCTGACATCGTCATCTTGAAAGCTGTATCAAGTATATGTGCAACATTCTTTGGATCTGCAAGTGGACTCATTGGAACAGCAATAGCACCATCATCGGGATTAGACGATCTGCCTATTTCTTCATGAAGGTTAGCAAACTGAACCGAGAGCTTCAAAAGATTTTCCAATTGTTTTGGATTGGACATGTCTTGCAAGGTTCGATGTAAAGGACTCGGCAATGACGCTGTAAACGAAAACTCCTCCGCCCGCCTTTTACGCTCGGAACTCCATAATGAGGATATATTATCAAACGTTACGCCTTGTCCACGAGGCGTACGTACTTTGTCTTCTAAACTTAACGCTGGACTAGATTCAACGCCTTGATGCATAGGCGGAGATTTGTAGACCAAACTATCAAAACAATTGTTGGCTATCAGACTATCAATTGTAGCATTAGCCTTTGTCACTTTCTCCGCCAAGACTTCGTCTACTTTACTTTTTGAAGTTTCCCCGCGTTCTGTGCAAACATTGCCTTCGTTTACAAACTCCGTTTGCATTTGTGCCGCAACATTTGGTGTAAAGGTCAAACGCGTTGGAGCTATGGAAAAGACTTCACCCTCCTGCGCCTCTACATCTTTCTTCACATCTTTCCCCACATTTTTCGAAGAGCTTTCATTGATTGCTTTTGTTGGAGATTGTACAGACCGTAATTCTTCAACATTTGAGGCTTTCTCCACACCATCCGTTTTCACCTCAATAGTATTTTTTAATACTTTTTCTGTTTCTCCCTCTGAATTGTACAAGTCGGGAATGTCCTTTTGATTGGCTTCAAGTAGAAGTGGGCAAGCTGTTGTTGTTGGAAACGTGCTCCAATCGATCTTGCACTCTAATATAAGTTCAGCATAAACCATATACGCCACACTATAATTAATATAGCCTTTGCTTCTGCGCTTGTTTCCGAATAGAACACGCCACACCTCCTCAGATCGATGGACAAAATGTTTGTTGTTGCAAGTCCATGGTTTACAACAAAAATCCCGTGTATGACTTTTGTGCGACTCTTGAGGCCACAACTTGTCAATGTGGTACATTTTAACATAGGTCCTGCACATTTTTGATGTCCAATACTCCGCATCTTCATCTTCCCACCCGCTCTTTGCTTTAATTGTAGGGTCATTTAAAATGTCAAGCCGAAGGTCATGTGTAGCCCCCTTCACTTTGCTCTTTTTCTTGGCTTCGCTTCCCGGAGTCACCCCATCCATATTTCGATCACCTTCGCCGTTCATGATTGTCAATTGGATTCAATAACCAATTGAAGTGAATAAAAAAATCTCACGTGATAGTCAAAAGTGATGGCATCAACCGCAACACAGTAACAAAAGATAGAGGACCCCAACTCTCCACCCCGTAGGAGCAACTAGCGCATAAAGCAATAGTAGCACACCCAACTTGGCACCGAAGGAGAATTGAAGTGAGAAGAAATGAAAGTCACTCCACCCTTATAGCCGTCCGCCGCCAGACCTACCCCAGACCGCGCGAAGCGGCCCCGAACCTCGTGTCCGCCGCGCGGACCGACGACGTCCGCTTTGGCAGCGGATGCACCGTCCGCCCGTTACCCCGTCCGACCGCCGCGTCCGCCCGGACTGTCCGCACTGTCCGCCTTCCGATGCCATCCGCGCTTTGAACACGCCGACCGCCCCACTTAAACACTGACCGCCGACGGCGTCCGCCCAGCTGTCTATTGGTGCATTCTATGAGGCCATTATTATTCAAAAAGAGCGGTAACATTTCAAAAATAAAACAGCCTAATAATCACTGCTAAATGAGGATCAATGTAATTGATTTATCATTTAAAAAAAAAAATGTAAACCCTAAACCCTATACCCTAATTACCCTAAACCTTTTCTTTTCTCCCCTAAATTGTTTTACGAATGAGGGGAATGTGGTTAAGTTGAATATGTTTGGATTATTTACTGATATTATCCCTCTAAATAGGTTTTGAGAAGATCTGAAGATGGTGGGGATTTTTTTAAAGTTCATTAGAAAATCAAATGTTTTGCAGAAATAATCAATTCCTTTTTCATCATAAGCAAATGAAATTTTTTAAAAAGGCCCCAATACATAATTAGAATAACAGTTTAATGGATTTCAACCTCATGATATTTAATGAAAGGTTGTGATTTCTCATTAAAAGTGCATCACGATCTTCAAATGAACATCGAGTCTTTCATATTTTTTAATGAAATTTTGATTAGATTTGAAAACAAAGAAAAAGAATCAATGTTTTAACTTTCAAATCATATATGGCTATATTTTTCCTTAAAAACATAGAAAAATTCGTTACTTGAGTTGGTTGAGTAGAATACATTATACACTTATACATGTGCTATATTTATTTTGAAGGGTAATTCCAATATTCTTATTTCAGATGTTTTTAAATATTAATTTAAAAAAAAAGAGGGTTCATTGTTTAAAGATTTAAAAAATTGACAAATATAATTTCTATTATAAATAGGAATTGAATTCGGAATTCGATTTTTGAAATGATTCAAATGAACAAGATATTGATTATAAAATATTTCTTTGTTTGAGTTTTCAAAATGAATTCACGAAACAATTGCAAACTTTTGAACTTAGGTATATGGTATTGTTTTTGGTTTGTACTTTGTAGAGTATAATACTTCAATTTTAATCCTAAATAAATGAAAAAACTCCACATGAATGAAATGTTTCTATGTATTGCACAAAGATTTCTACCAATTACTATGATAATTAAATACATTGTTACATTTCATAAAATATTCTACATAGAAAGAAAAAATCATTTCAGTTTTCAATCATGATAAACAATGTCTTCTACTCTTTCTGTTATATGTTCGTTTTGTATAACGTGTACATTGTACAATCTTTGAGAGCAGGGGAGTTCATTTTTGACTCTCATTGAAATAGAAAATATATTTGTGTTAATGTGTTTTGGAAACATTATGTATTCTACGGTCTTGCAAGAATGCATCTTGCTCCTTCCTTTGAATCCTTTTGATATTTTTTTTTTCCTTTGCTTTCTCGTAGGGCTCTTGTTCTCTTCATTTGACCAGCCTATTTGGCTTGGGTCTTAGTTTTTTTTTTTTTAATACAATGGTTTATGCATATGTTATAAAAAATATATATTATTTATTTAAAATTAATATATTGATGAAAAAACGCATAAAGGCATTGAATCCTTTCACATTTAAAGTTATAAATCTATCATAAATCACTCTTGCAAATTTGAATGATTGAATCAAAAATTTGAAAATGTAATTACAAGAGCTTTCAATTCAATCAATTGCATAAATCATAAATGTTGAAATGCAACTCGTATGAGTTTAGCATCTATGAAGATTAATTCATGCCATCCACATGCAATTTTCCAATTTAATAAAATACAATTGAGTACTTCAATTTCTTTCCCTTCAATTCTCCAAGTAACATTCACTTCATATCTTTTTCTATTTGTTTATTTAATTTTTGGGAACAAATGGAGAAACCATCTTTGTCTATATTTGAACATGCACTCTTATTTGATTGATGAAGAATAGATCTATGAAATATATAATCATTGATTTGTTCATGTTGATTTATCTAATATATTTTATATATGTATATATATTTATATATATATATCATTAAAGGAGTATGGAAGACAAGATTGACAGATTGTGTTCAAATGTTGTTGATTTTGAAATGATTTAGTACTATATCATTTATAAGAATATTATAATAGTGTTATGTTATAATATTCCTAAAACAATTGCAACAAATATTAAAATATATGCTAAGTTAGGTTTGTTAGCCTACCAATTGTTCATTAATAGACATAATTGAGTAGCCCCCTTAAATGAAACATTCAATATCTAATATCTTACAATCCAAATGGTGGATTTGTCTAAAACTTTTTTCACATCTTTTCCAACTAATTTACTACAAGATCCTACGGTTACATATGCCTAAAAGTATTTTTCTTCTAAGACTTGGTATTTGCACTACTAATGGCAGTTTTGAAGTATTTTTAGTGAAAAGAACTTTAGGGGTTAAACATCTATACCGTGAGATTTTGAAAAAAGAACAATTTGCTTTATTGGGGATAACTATAAGTCCATGCTCTTTTTCAATAGCCAAAATACACTTGCAAGGACTTGGACATTTAGCGGTTTACTAAGTGATTAGACGTCAACTAATTCAATTTAATAGTAGAATTTTTATTCAACTACCTTTTTACAATTGCTTTATACACAATGCAACGTGAATATTTGGGTACATATATTAAACGTCGCAATCCTTTCGTGAATTTTTGCACATTTTAGCTCATATCTTTGTACAAAAATATCATTTATCAAGAATTCATAAATTTGGTCATAAAGGAAGGCTACCTTTTTTAATTTCAAATTTTACATTGAATGAATGAAAAGTTAGTTGAACTATACAGTGCCATGAAGACCTCTGTTTATCGTGCAAAATATGGGTTTAGGGTCGCTTTAGGGTCAAACTGCCTCGTCCGCCCTCGTACCCGTCCGCCCCATCCGTCCAGACCCCCGTCCGCCCAGACCTCGTCCACCCCGATATCTGTCCGCCGTCTGCCCCGTCCGCCCAGACCCCGTCCGCCCCGATACCTGTCCGCCCCGATACCCGTCCGCCCTGTCCGTCGGATCCGCCGTCCGCCTTGTTTGCCCCGTCCGCCCTGTTACGGCGATGCGTCCGCCCCCTCGGACTGTCCGATCGGGCGGACGCCAGATTTGTCCGCCCGTGGCCGTCCGATCGGGCGGACGGGGCTCTAGGGTTTCGGGGAGGCGGACGGCCGATCCGTCCGCCACCCCCGGCCCATCCGATCGGGCGGACGGTTTAGGGCCGTCCGATGGGGCGGACGGGCCGTCCGCGCTTATAAGAGGGGCGTATGGGCCGTCTGCATTGTCACTTTTGCTTTGCCCCTTATGAATGCAAGGTGGAGCGGAGAGCTTGGTGGTTCATCCTCCATTGGCTCCTTTCCGAGGCAAGGCAAGAGTGGTTTATTGGGGCCTCCTTGTTGCCAATTTTTTGGACACTTGCGCGTGAATTTAATTTCAAATTAAAAAATTTGATCTATATCAATTTCATTTGTCACGATGACGAAGGGGAAGAAGAAGGTTGCGAAGCTTAAACATGAAGAGGGACCATCAAACTTGGAGGTAGCTCGCCAAAGTCCTTCGGAAGAATGCAAGAAATTCATGATCGAGCGCATCATTCAATTTTATTAATCGGAAACATCATTGTCTTTAAACAATAAGTACATCAGATATCAAGAGGAGTGCGTGTCTAAATTCAAGGTAGACATGACACAGATGTTGTTGGATGCATTGAATGTGGCGAAGTGGCATGACGAAATGCATAAAACGTACTTCACCAAATGTTTGGAGAACAAGGTTCATGACACTTTGTGAAATTCCAAAGTCATTTTGGTTAAGTATGACAAGGAATATCGACCCAATGACGCCCAGTTTGAAGAAGTGATTTTGAAAGCGGACTTATTTAGGGGGCGATGTGCTCCATTCGCCAAAACGCACAATCAAGTTGGTTCAATTGGTTGGTGGAAAAGCAATGATGGAGTTGTTGAAGCGGAAAGGACCAGACGGCACCTCATAGCACTTCCAGATACAGCACGCGTGATTGCTGTTGATGATAGAACGATGAGAGGTGGATATGCAACGATTCGAAAGGTATATATTGAAGGATGTCCAGGAATACTTCCTCATTGGGAGTTTGCGGCAAAGAAATCCATTCACCACCAAACTCGATCCGATCTTGCAAAGCTAGAACATCAAAACGAATCAATGGCTATTCGAATTCCACACGTGGGTGTGATACGGTTTGCTGTGGTGCACGGAACGACGTGTGAAGGTTACGCGTATTGGTGGAATGGTGGAACTCTTCGACAAATGTTGAATATGGACAGGGTTGACAAAACGTCCGGACATCTGAGACGTCTGAACGCGGACGCTGTGTCCGCAACGTCCACTGACATTCGCGGTCCGGTGGACGCAGCGTCCGCCTGTCCGCCCGATTACGACTGTCCAATCGAAGCGCGGACTGATCTGGTCTGCACGATCTGGGCGTCCGCCTCGGGCCATCTGCCCCGCCCCGCCCGTCCGCTTTCCGACGACGGTCGAGACGCTGCGTCCGCTAGCGTCCGTGCGTCAAGACGTCCGAAAAACAAACGCTATTTTGGGGCGGACGTTGAGATTCGTCAACCTTGAATATGGATAAGGACTATCCAGACAACATTCAAATCCGTTTGATGTATACAAATCCAACCGAAGAGGAGGTTGTAAAAGCTCACCGTTTAGGGCGATATCGGAAGAAGCGCACGGAGTTGACATGGGTGTTTATGCATATAATGTATGCAATGCATCTTGCTGGACATTTGCACAATGATCTTTCTTCGGACAACATCTTGTTGTATTTTCCAGAGGATGAGTCACGTGTGTACATTGGAGTTTGTGATTGGGGCATGACCACCTTAGCTTCTCAGCCAATGAAGTCTTTGTACACATTCACATCAACAGATGAGATGAAACAAACTTTGCAGAGGAGATGGTAGGTAGATCCACGTATTGCATATTTGCATAAAGCAGATGCAGATGTGGAAGTCATTCCGATGTATTCACGTAAGTCGGAAGAATATGCCATTCGAAAAATTGCTCGGCGGATGAATGGAAACAACATGTTAAAGGCGTATTTCAACTTGCTACAAAAAACACCTAATGCGACACAATTTGCCTTTCATGACTTTGCAAAAGTGTTTTATGCTTACTTGAAGTGCATTTCTTCGAAGACTGACGATGAAAATACTAGTTTGGCCCATGTGATTACGCGATTTTCTAATACATATTGTTGGCCGATGCCAGATGAACATTTCCGCCATTTATATTAGATTGGTAGTGCAGAAGTAGTAGTTGAATAGGTTATATAGGCATTAAAAATTAGTTTAGAAATATAGAGTTGGAATGAAAAAAATTATATGTGCAATTAGCCAAATGTGCACAATGTATGGTATTCTATATTAAATTCAATACATTTTGCCCATATTGATTATGTTTGTATTTGTGTTGATCTTGATTTTTTAAATAGTATATATATATATATTTGAAGTCACAAACTTTTTTAGTTTGCCTTCTGAAAATGAATTGGAATTTTTTCATAGTTTCAAGACTATCATGGACTCATGGTCAAACTTTGTAATCTTTCAACTTATAAGAGACATTGTTTTAATAACAAATTGCGAACCATTGCATTTCATTTAACATTTAATTGTTTAAAGATTAAAGGAGTGACCGTGGGGCAATTTGGGTAGGGCGGTCGGGGGAAATAGGGCTGTCAAAGCGAACGGGGCGGACGGGTGGGGCGGACGGGGTGACAGACGGACGTTGCATCCGCCGGGACCGCAAATGTCAGCGTCCGCGTCCGGACGTCGTGTCAACCTTGACTACTACCTACTTACATTTTTTTCCTATATGTTGTACAATTCCAAATGATTAGAAATTTTTCAAGCATGTGGCCAACTTATTTAAGAATTATCATCCAAAGAAGCACCACCATTATTGTTATTTTGTCATAGAAAATTGAGCTTGTGAAGTGCAGTTCCCTACTTTTCGTAGTACAAATAAAAATGATTTTAGTGAATTTGAATGCTTATATCTTGCAATCTATGCGGTATAAATGTCTAAAATTCTTCCTACATGTTTTTAATATTACATACTATAAGATCTTACAATTATATACATCAAAAAAAGTTTTTAAAAAAAAATTTGGTACTTGTACTAAAAATGGCAATTTTTTTAGCATTTTTGGTGAAAACATAGTCATGGAACTTTAGGAGTTAAGGGCCGCTTTACACCTAGAAGCCAAACCAATTTTCTTTGAGGTGGATTGCACCAAATTTCAGCCCCTTTTGGGCTAGAGGCTAGCCTCAACTACTCACTATAATAAGATTATAATGAGGATTGATTCTCTTAAGTGTAAAGGCCTTGAAGCCAAGATGGCGGGCCAATTTTTAAAAAACTAAAAAGGAGAGAGAGGAAGGTTGAAATTTTCAAGGCCAATTTATACCTAGAGGTCAATTGCCTCAAATCCAATGGATCTAATTTGTTGAAAAAAATGATATTGGAAAAAAAAAAATTTTAATTGAAATTTGACATTGGCTCCTAGGCCAAGAATTGGCCTCCCATTTTGGGTGCACCCAATTCAACAAGCTTGGCTGTGTCATATCATGTCTTTTTTGAATAAAAAATTATTTGCACCAAATTAGCCTAGCCTTTAGGTATAAAGAAATTGGGACTAATTTCAACATTTTGTCCAATCACAAGTGAGGATTCTTGACCTCTAATACAATAAATTGGTCCAACCTCCAAGTGTAAAGCAACCCTAAGATACACATACTCATTATTGTCTATTTTCCAATTAATTAGGTCCTCAATCTATACCTTCCAATATTACAATTCACAAATCTTAGCCAAATGTAGACTTAAGAGATGCAATTGAAAAAAGTAACAATAGTGGGTATGCATACTTTAGTTTTGGTTTAATTTTATCTTGTTGGCAATTGTACTAGTATTTCAAAAGTTTTTAGCATGAACTTTGAAATAATTTTTAGACTATATAGTATATAAATCAATCCTATATTGTGTTTCTTATAGTTTCATAGATCAAATTGTGTTGCATTCTTTGTTTGTACATATGGTTCATAGCTCACTTTTTATTTCAATGGAGCGACATAGTGAGCCACCACTCTAGTTTCATTTTAGGTGCAAGTGTCTAAAAATTCTATTTTGGTTGATGTAGCTTATATGGTAAGTAAGAGACAGTGCATATGTTTGATCCTTTATATTGGAGATATCCAAATACTAGTACACATCCAAATATTTTTTTTACATATGAAATGCTAGACATCCCAATTTTAGTGAACAATCAGTCAACCTCTAAGGTTGCAAATGATGAGACCATCCAACCTTGTATCAAATTTTCATATTGTCATCATTGACACTTGGCACACAAGACACCTGTCTCTAACCCCAGATTTCTCTCCATGTCAGCCCTAATTTTTTTTAGCCATGTATGACAATTTTTGTACTTAAAAAATTGCTGTTTTTTTTATTTTTTATTTTTTATTTTATTTTATTTTATTTTTTCAAATTATGCAACCTTCTATGCTTTCAAAATGCATCACTTTTGATAGAATGTTGATTTCTTGGTATAAATTTTTGATGGTTTGGGTTGCTGCTCCATCTTGCTGCTGATTCAGACCCTCCAGTGCCAGTGGTAGCAACAGTTTTTGTATTAATGATTTATATTCTTTGCATGCCAACCTGAACTTCAAGGATTCAAAAATTCAATTCCATTTGAATATAATTTTAGTTACGTTATCTCAGCAGTGGAAGAAGGCAGCAGCTTCCCATTCCCTTACTTAGAGCAGCTGTGTAAACTTATAATCAAGTGAACATAAATACAATGTCTTGTCAAAACACCTCATGGTCTTTCCAGTGAGAAATATACATGTGGTTGGACAGATTGTGGCTGATTTGCAATGATGCAGCTTTAATTAAATCACATTTCAAAACTACTCATGAAACTCGATGAGACTAATCTCAAATTTGTACCCATCCTAAATTTCTAGATTTTAGAGCTCTAAACTTTCAGTTTGATCAGCATCTCAAATCCCATATGAGCACTTGAACATCACATTCTTTTGGCATACCAAACTTTGTGTCAAAATAATGAATACTAAGATTCATCATAATACCTCCTTGATCATGATCATATTGGTAGAATGACATGTGTAGAGTGTCAAAGTTGTAGCATTCCAGTTCACTACCATCCCCTCAGAAGGGACACCCCATACTATTAAGAAAATTAAGAAAATTAAGAAAATTAGTGAAAACTAAACTAGGACCTGTGGCACATTTCTGTCATAAACTAGATATGAGAGGTTCCAGACAATTTCCAATTTGCTATTTTAACGAATAGGGCAATCATCCAACCTACAGCAACCACAAATATTCCCATTGATGTCCATAGACCAACACAAACCAAAAAGCTTGTGGCAGTAGCAGCCAACTCACTCTTAATCAATTACACCAACTCTTGAGTACAACGAAGGAATTTGAACTGAGCTTCTGGTTTTACGTGTCCATGTCCGGAAATAAATTAAAGGGATCCACCAGAGTGAACAAAAATGGAAGCTCATTTGATCTGCATTGCCAATATTAGTTGAGCATTGATCGCAGCCGTCAAAGACTCAAAGGGGAGTCAGCCACTTCCAGAGTGGCAAGAGAGACAGAGTTAGAGAAGGAGGGAGGGAGGGAGAGAGTATATATATTGGCCATGGCACTACTTGAGGTTGCCCATTTCTGGAGTTTGTGCAGCTCTTGACCGAAACTGCAGCTGCATGCTGCTCTCTATCGCCATCTCTGCCAGGAGACTAAGTTTCTAGCTATTACCTGCAGCAGCCATCGCCGGGTTCCAAGCTTCAGCTCTGCCACTTGCTCGCAGCCTGCCACGGACCATCGCTTCATCCTGCTGCAACGAAACTCCACTCAAGTGAAGCTCCAATCCCATCGTCATGTTGAATCGGTCATGTTGCAGCTATTTTATGATATTCACCCCTACCCAAGTTTCCCCTCGCAGCTTTAGTCTGCGACTCCTATAGTTGATTGCTTGCTCAGTGTTCTATTAGTTGTACGTGTCGGCGCTTAGGTTGATCATCTTTTTCCTAATGTGTGTGTAAGCGAATATTTGTTAGTTGTCATCCTAATTTCAAACTTGACGGGTGTGCCCTGAAGATTACCGGTAGTTAACTAACTAGTGGAGTTGGAATAGCATTATTGTTTGGTGTTGTGGCCTCAAGTACTTGAGGTATGGACACTGCATGAGCAACTAATGTTCAGCATCAACGAGACTTGGAGAATTACGCTTTCACCGAAAACACTATAAGTCTGAAGTGCTTCGTTTCAATCATATGCAACAGTATTTGTGGTGAGACAATACTTCATTTGGAGTCTTCGTTGCCTGGGATAATAAGCTTGATTGAAAAAACTGTCACATTCTGAACAGACAGATTGCGAACATCATCATGGCCGGTACACAGCGAGGGTTTCTGGAAATGCTGCCGCCAAGGGACAACGATCACCGGTACATGGAGGCCGATTCCATGAGAGATTTCTGGCGAAGCACTTCTGACCGGGAGTCCCTCCAAGGTACGTGGCTCCAGCCGCATTTATCAGGTTGGTAAAGATCAAAACAAGTCTTGAGAAGCCAGTCGTAACCAAGGCAACAATCGATCGCGATTGATGTAACCTCTTAATATAGACAGTTGGAAAATTTCAGTGCTCAGAGCTCTAAAATCTCAGAGTTCCTTAGATTTGAGTTCTCACAACCTGCTCCAGTTCCAAGCCGATGTCGCAAACCGCTTCGGTTCCTAGTTTTTTAGAAGTTTTCCCAAATGCCCCTATATTCTAAGACTACTCCGGTCCAAAGTAACAAACATGACTATCGCTTAAACATATACATCGTTTCAATATCCCAGATTTGAGTGTTTGGGTCCGCGTTTTTGCAAACAAGTTTTACTTTGAATCGCCTGTTGCTTATCAACATTCTGTGTGCGAACTTTAATTTAAGTTGTAACCTCTCCGATGTAATTGAACGGTCGAATATTCCGGGTTTGAGTTTGCTGGACTGCATGCTTACTGACCAGTCTACGTATTAAGTGCGTCTGTTCTGTTTCCACATCCTGTACTGCTAGAATTTGGTGGGCGTAGGAACGTTTTCCATTCCAGCAACGCTTTGGAACGCTTGATCAACGGTTTGGGAACAATCATGCTTTTCAGCAAAATACTCCAAATCGTTTATGAAGCATGAACGTTCCAAAGCGTTGCTGGAAAACGTTTGCTGGACTGCGTGTTGCTAGCCAGTCTAGAGTTAAGTGTGTCTGTTCTGTTTCACCATCCTGTGACGACGTCTCAGGTGCAAATGGAAACGTCGGAAAGAACTTCAATTGCAACGCAATCTTCGTGCCGATATCACAAGGAAATTTCCAGAGTATACCAAGTAGGAACACAAACGTAGTTTACCGTCTCAAGTGAACCATTCCCATCTCTCAAGTGGTAACCTTTCTCCCATTACCATGATTTCAAACTCTCAAAACTCCCTTGTGGATGGTTGTAACCATTGATTGTTGCGCTAACTGTTTGTAGAGATGCAAGACTCGGGCGGTCGCGGTGATCACAGCACCATGCCCAGTATGCAACACGAGCATTCCCTTCGTCCCTACGGCTACTCCGAGCCCCTTCACGCGGAGTCCGTGGTAACAATGGAGGTTCGCCCTCACCACGTACACGATGGGAGCTTCTTCACGGAGTATCACCCTTACCCCCTGCAAGACTCAAACCACACTTCCAGCACCCTCCTGCCCACCTACACCAACTTCTTCCAAGCTTCCTGCGTCGCGGACACCGACTGCAATAGCCACGAGCTCAAGCACGAGCCTTCGGAGGGGTCACGCTACATGACTAGTCCGGAGAATCACTACAGCCACGGGGAGGAGCACCAGTATCCCGACCAGTACAATGAGCGGTACCAGACTTCTCCGTTGCTGCCCCCCGTGGCTATTCCCATGAACCACGATGTGACTTTCTCCACTACTACGGCGTCGGAGTGCATCCACCGCGACCAGGACATGGAGACGCTGCGAAGGGAGTTGGCGTATAAGTGTTCGCGTAGCGGAGCTCTCTTGATGGCCATCACCAGTACTGCGAACGCTGCGGTGAGAGAACATGGTTCGGCGACTTCGGGGGTCTCCAGTGACGATGACGACGCTCCGGATGAACTGGCAAGTGAATATTTTCACACTAGCTCCATGTCTTCCATTCTGAAATCAAGTAATTGTTTTTCTACCTGGCTAGAATTATTATGCTTAAGGACCATTTTGGAACAGGCTTGAGAAACATGCAAATTTTGGACCATGCTTCAGCAAATATGCAGTGTTTTTCAACAAAATGCGATCAAGTTTTTTTAGCAAACTTGTTCCAAAATGTTGTTCACTCTGGACAACGTTTAGCAGCAATGTTGAATGTCAACTTTGCGTGTTATCAGCATTTATTTACCGTTCAAACGTTGCTACAAACGTTGCTGTGGAGGACTGTACTCTAAAATGTTTGCTTGACTGTTGAATTTTCTCGCCGTTGCGTCAGATTGATTATTCGATCGTTCTGACACATAGGTGCGCACGTGCCAAGCTGTTATAGTTACTTCATATTCTTGAAGGGAATCCCAGTGCCATGTTCAGTTAAAATGGCAAAGTTTGGTACAACTGAACTGAACGTAAATCGAAACCTGTACTAGTTTGTGAAGAACGGAAACTGCTGGTGCATCTCGTTTTGAGCAATTTGGAATTTGCTTATTTGATTGAAATTTTTTGCCTTCTTGAGTGACAAGTTTTTTGGTGGTTCAGGAGCAGAAACCTGGTTTGGCTGAGAACGATCAGGACCTGCGAGCTCTCATTGTTGACCATCCTTACTATCCGGAGATGGTGGTAGCTCATGTCAGAATCTTCAAGGTTTGTATAAATATCCAGCTCCGCATTTCACATTTGGAGTTACAAATTATTTGGATCCCAAATTCGATTAGCTTGAAGTGAACTGTTTCATTGTAGAGCATTTGATACCGTGGCCAAATGAAAGCACGGTATGAACGGACCGTACCAATTATTGAATAGAAAGTTCTTTGTAAAAAGCTCTCCTTTGTAATTGGTTCAGTGAGTGGTATAATTTTACAACTTTTTGAATTTCAATCGATTGTAGCTGGGCTCGTATATATATTCAGTCATGACGACTGATACATTCGAATCTCTGGTGTGAAGATTGGTGCGCCAAGAGAGCTTCGCAACAAGCTGGACGACTTGACGAAGAAGTTTCAACGGTTCCAGGAGGGTAGGACGATGAGGATTGGTGACGATCCTTCACTAGATTTCCTCATGGTAAGCACTTGGTATAAACGTACCAGTTGCATTGATCTGTTCTGCAGTTTCACATGCACTTGTCAATTCCTCAATGACTCTTGTACAAATTAATTAAACACTGCTGGTTGCAGAGATCGTACGTGGACTTGCTGGCCAAGTTGGGGGAGGATTTAGAGGAGCCTTTCAACAAGTTTATGCAGTTCAAGGACGTCACTACCAAGGCGCTGGAAAACATCTGCGGCCATTACATTGAAAGTACGTGAGTCTAGCCCCTGCTGCTTGAGACTCTCTGATCAAAGAGTTGATTTTTTAATAGTTCCTTTCATAAAAATTAATTCTTTTTTCAATTCAAGGTTGGACTTGCTCTTCAATCTGTAGGCATAGAATTGTGCCAGTCTAAGACTGAGTGTACTAGAATGCCATGATCACTATATGGAATGGAGGCCATCGTATTCAGTGTCCCGTGAAGGCCTGGGACGTATCATGGCGAAATCTAAACACCTGCTGGACCAGACGGGTATAGCGACAGCCGGATCTAGCATCCCCATCAGTCCTCTATTCCCGTTCAACCCCCCAGTTTGATTTTATTTAGTTTACTTTAAAAACATTTAACCCCACTTTAATATCAAAAATCTGAACCTTGCTTTGCATTTGCTTTTCCACTTTTTCTATGTCCTTATTTTTATTGTAGAAATCATGTTCAAGTGCAGTTTGCAGTTGACAGAGGGTAACCTGGATGAACCAGTGTTTGTGCCAGTGCGAATTGTGAACTAAGTTTTTGAGCATGTGGACATTGTAGGACAGGCAGTCCTTAGGCTTCAGCAAATGTAACAGTTAATTAAAGTAGTCTCCAAACGTACTAATCAGATATGACGGGCACTTGAGTTTTTTCAGCTAAGAGAATTAACTTGGTAGGCACAGTAGTTGGGAGTGATCAACTCAAAACTTCACCATTTCTGCTTTCTCGCATCACATCACCTTGACGTGAAGGACGGGTGTCAGACTGGACGTAGGTCACAAATATCAACTGGCATATATCAACTCCACCACCTGGGTCGTACTGGACGAGACCCAAATAACCAATTTAAAATTGAAATTTCCATCAAGTAAATTGTTTTCCAGTACATTGTACTTCATGAGATTACTTACCAGGAGGTTGAAGTCACCAGTTCTAGCTTTGAATAACAGTCGGGGTGAAAATTATGTTGACTGAGCAGCTGGACCAGACGAGTCGGACAACTATGGATTCGACATTGGTCCCATAGATGGAGCGCAGGACAGCGATGAATTGGACATGGCGGGAGATGAAGGCTTAACGTACTCCTACGGAGATATAGACGAAAGCATCGTTGTTGACCCTTCAGCACCGGACGAGGAGCTCCGAAAAATGCTGATGATGAAGTACGGTCGTCACATTGGAGGGCTCAAGGCAGAGTTCAACCGTGTCCGCAAAAAAGGGAAGCTGCCTTCTAATGCTCGCTCCATCTTGAAGGACTGGTTCAACCGACATTCTTACTGGCCGTACCCTTCAGTACGCACATCCACACCCCTTTGACCGCTGACCAATTTGATTTACTAACCACTGCTATGCCAATAGTACTTGAGGTCGTTTTGAAGATATTGAACCAGAAATCATGTTGTACTTCCTATCTAACAGTTGTGTTCAGGAGGGAGAGAAGCAATACCTGCAGCGAATTTGTAACTTGAATCTGAAACAAATCAACAACTGGTTCATCAACGAGAGAAAGCGGCACTGGAGCTGCGAAGGCAAATGCATGCACCCCAACGCCAAGTTTTACAACAACTCCAACGGTGAAGGGAAGGGTCATCTGGAATGAATAACAACAAGGGAGGCTGGAGGCACCCCTAATGAAGAATCTGAAGCATAAGTAAAAGTAACAGTTGAGGCACCATCTGATAGACTGAAGTGCAAGTGCAGTCCCACTGGACACTCTTTTTTGAGGTTAATTATGTACAGACAGATAGACGGCCCCTAAGGTCTGCTAAAACTGAAAGACATTCAAGTACTAAATACCTTGCGGCAACTGAAATCAGAACAACGAGAGCTAGGAGCATCACTTGCAGATCTTTGTAAATGGAACTCTTTCTGCATTCAAATCGATGTCATTTGTATGTGGATGATTCAAATCTGACTTTCAGGAAAAAAAATGAAACGAAAGACAAACATGAACTGCCTTACATTACGTCTGAGTGTCCAGAAATGGCCTTTTGTGAGCCATGCCACCAGTGTGCACAAACTCTGCCTAAACCTGCAGTTGCATCCTTGCGATGGCCAAATTCAAACCTTTATGGCATAAACTAGGTAGTTATGGTTGTAGCATCTGCATCCACCTATCAACGTGAAGACTGAACGGCACGTCAGGACAGACTGCTATCTGGAACCGGTGCTTGTATCTCCAACTAGACATTTATAGCATTGAATGCACGTAGTGAGAATACTTCGGCGATCGTATGTCTACATTTTTAAATTAATAAACTCACCATGTGACTGTTAAGTCCTCACGGGAAAGAGCCTGTAACAACCAGGACTGATTGGAGTGTTTTGGCTAGCCTGGCTTTTTCTAACTATGAAACCTTCTAGCAATCGCAACCTTCCAACACCTGCTATGGTAACCTCCGAAGCTCAAATTTTACACTGCAAAATTCCATCCTAGCATTTTCACTATCCCAGACTACCGACGACTTTCCTCGAGAATTTAAGCAACAGGAACTTTCGCGGCTGTAGTCCTTTTCTCCTTTTTGTCCTTCTTTTCTTTCCTCTTCAAAGAATCCATGTGAGCCTTCAAAACAGTTGCATATGAAGTTTGGAATCTTTGGTGATCCTTGGCCGTGAGCTGCAATCATCGAACCGACGTCAGTCAAGCCTTGTTTACATAGCCTTTACAGCCTCAACAGTTCAACCTTCAGCTCCTGCCAAAATTATTGGCAGATTCTCTGAAGCCCTTGTAACAGACCGAGAGAGAATACAAAAGCACCGAATCGATGAGCATGTGAACACAGTCGAGAAGAAGAGGATTCCAAGGTTCAATATGAGAGATCTCACAGAGCAGCTTATCTTCTTCTTGCCATCCGTAGCACGAACTAGACATCGAAATTCTGAAGGTTCAGGCACCGGAGCGGATGTTTCTGCATTGGTTTTTCTTTTCTTCTGCCGCTGAAGAGTTGCTGCAACAACCAGAAAACAGCAGCAAATATAAGATGAAAACAGCAGCATCACAAACCCTTTTTCCTAAAAACTTTACATAAGACCCTAATTTGGGACTGCTTCCATCGCCTCGCAGCACTTCCAGCTTTTATCACAAAAACTTTATCCGTCACTTCCTAGGGGTTTTGATTATAAGAGTCTTTTAAAAAGCCCCTTGAAGCCAAGACCAGGGTCTTCAATTGTGAACCCTTCAAAGTATCGGACATGGAGAAAGAACCCTATTCCCCTATAGTACAAACCAACCATCACAAAATGAAAATATTCTTTGAAGCCCAATCATTGTGCACACAAAATAATGACCTACATTCATCATTTTTCTCAAACGAATTCACGGCAAGACCATGACATCATTGACTCTTGGATTAAGGAAAGAGTATGCGTACATCGTTTCAAAGTGACCCATACCGTTCCCGACTTTTTCGTCTGCTCGTACAGCTTCGTCAACTCATTCAAGAACGGATCCAATTCTAAAAGAACCTGCCAGTCATAAATAAACAATAATTAGGGTTTCCAACGAATATCTGCAGCCGTCCATACCAATTCGACAGACACTGATCGGGAGCAATCACACGCTAATTATCATCTTTCCTAGTGAAATAGGTCCCCTCCAAGACAATTCTCTGCACAATTTTCAACCATGATCCCCAAGCACAAAGTTTCACCAAAACCCTAACACTCATTCTGCCGACAACTACTCGTTCCACCAACTAGAGCATTGGAGCTAATCAAATTATTTTACGCATCAAATTGAGGGACAGATCCGATGATTTTCTGCTATTGCACAAGATTACAAGATTACAAGGTTACAAAACATTATTAAAATCAGAAGAGTATGATCTAGAGAAGGCCGCACTAACTTATATATCAACCAGAAACTGAAATCAGAAGAGCTGCCCATCAGAGCTCAGAAGAGGAGCAGTGCGAGTAGGCTTAGTACCATGGCTGGAGTCGGGAAGTGAAGCTGTTGAGAACGCAAGCTCTTGCAGTTGGGCCGCTGGCGATGGCGAAGTCGGCAACCTTCTTGCTGCCCAGACTCCGTGAGGAAGACGACGACACTTAGTTTCGTTCAATACTAATACGGAGGGACACTCAAGTAAAATACGATTGATATCCGCTAAGAACGGTGCATCAATACTCTATCATTAGGAAAAATCTGAGCCCTTGGAGGGCCATTAAGAAATCTGTTTTCCTCGCCCCGCAGTGCAATTACAGGAAAATAAAAATAAATAAATAATTTTTTTAAAAAAATTGGAAATTTATTATTATTATTATTATTATTTTAAAGTATGAAAACCTGACGTGGTACAAGTAGTGCCACATTAGCAGGTTTCATTAAAAAATGAAAAACTGAGGAATTTCCTCTCTAATTGCACTAGGGTAGTTGCGAGTAGTTCCAAACTGGCAGACCTTCCAGGGCTTGAAATTTTTTGTAATGCTTAGTGCTTTTGGATTGCTCTTCTATAAGTAAAAAAATTTCAATTTTTTGGGAAGAAGTACTTGAAATTATTAATGAGAAAGTGGCAAATTTTCATTCAAACACAAAATAAGTGGAATTTTTGGAATTTTTGGATTGAATTATATATTAAATTACAGATAATTATAACATAAACCAAAATCCTAAATGATTCTATATTTTGAAATGTAGTAAAATAAACTCTCAGCTTTGGAATTCAATGAGTTACTTATTTTTAGAAAAATTACAAACATTCAATTGGAGTAGAAATGTAATTTAGAAAGCTTCATTCTGTTAGTTTTTCTTGAAAGAAAGGGGGAATGATTTTCAATGTCAATATGAAATTTAAAGAATAGAAAGTCAAAAATAATAAAATAGTAAAATAAAATATGCAAATATAATTTGGGGGAGATAAATAGCTCATATAAAACTAAAAATAGCTATTATAACAACAATTGAAGTAATCAAACAATGTGGATATACCATTAACAAAGTTGTACACAAATATTTAATGAAAATGAATCATTTTTAAAAATTTAAATAAAACTTGAGATTTTCAATTAAGATTTATGTATTTTTTGAATATTGACTCTTCAAAATTCTAATTATGCTAGTTATTTGCACTTTCAATTATGACTCTTTCCAAAGTGCAATTTTTTTTCATCTTGATTTTAATTCGGTTTATTGGTTGTACTAATAGTTGCATATTATATAGTTCTAGACTTCCTAAATAGACAAGAGTTTGGCAAGAAGGTGCTTGGGGTCATGACTTTGATTTGGATACTTAATTATAAAATTATTTCCTCACAAGGAGATCATTATCACACCTTGTTTTAAAATTTTGAAAAGATTTAATAAAATTGATTTCTTAGAAAGCTACTCAAATTTCCAAAAAAACTATTGAAAGAACAATTGTTTATTAGGGACTAAAAAAGTTTGCAAGAATTTTTGGATTTCTATAAAAGTTACTTACTCTAAAGTAAATGTGTTCTTCAAAGAGAGTTTTTCCATCAACCCCAACTAAAGTTCCAAAGTCACTTTGAGGGATTCTTGGAATTTGAGTAGACTTGTGTGACCTCAATTTTTGACATAATTTTTTGAATTATTTTTGAAAATTGGAAATCACATTAGCTTCGTGAAAATAGAATATTTATTTCAATTGGTGCCTAAAAGCAAAAATTATGCTACCTTTAGTCTCAAAAGTAGTTTGTTGGGCAACTCCAAAAAAATCATAAAAAATTAATATAATTTTTTTTCTCAAAGATTCAATTTTTATCTACACTTCAAACTTTGATTTTATTCGTTCAGATTAGTGATGTGAAAATTAAGGAACTTTTTGTTTTATAGGCAAGCATTATATCATCTTGTGAAAATAACCAAGAGTTCTACAAGATTGAGTTTTTTTGCTAGAACAATCTCACCATTAGAATTATTGTGTTTCAATTCCATCTTAATGCTATTAAAAATGTAGCCTTCTATTTAATCTCAAACCTACTTCTACTTAACAATTATTTTAAAAATAAATACCATTTAAAAAAAATTGGGCCACTTTCAACTTAATTTTTAAGATAAAAAAAATTAGAAATTCAAAACTAATAGTGAAAATTTTTTTAAGTTATCAAAATTCAAAGCCAAAAAATCTAGTCAAGCAAGGTACAAGAAAACTTGCTTTCTTTACTTTAATTGCAAATATCTTGCAATCTACAAAGTCTAAGTTTTTGAAATTTCTTCTACACATTCTTGTAATAGTCTAGTGCAAGTTTCTATAATTAGTTATAGAAAAAAAATTTAACTTTTTGTTCTTTGCAATAGAAATGGCAATTTTGAATGTTTTTTGATGAAAAAAAGCCTTGGGACTTTAGTGATTAAGCAAAAAAGTTTATAAAGTGATAAGTCTCTAAGACTAATTTTTCACATATAGGTACATTTTTTCTTTCTTCAATGTACTAATGCATATGTCAATGTACTAGCAATGAACATATTAGGGGGGGATGCTTTTTATTAGTGACTTGTGTGATTCCAACTTCAAAATCCATAACTATTTTTGTAAAGGTTCAAAAAATATGAAATGACTTAGGTTAATTATATGTCAATTTCATTTGTCATTCAAGGAAAATTTATTGAAAAATATACAAAAATTCAATCCCACCCCAAATTGCAAATCAACTCTTAGATGGACACTTTATAGACCTACTATTACTTAATTTATTTTTACAATTGATGAACTAGATTCACCACATGCATGTAATTTTTTGAAGAGTTATTAATTTGGCAGCTATGCAAATGTGAAGGCAATTTTTATCTTAAACTTTTTGTATAGAGGTTGGACTACCTTTCAAAACATTAGGGCAGATTTGAGGCCTCTAAAGGGCTGTTTTAGTTCTATTCCCGACACTATTCTCGATATTGTTGGTTGCTATCAGGCCAGCAATTACCAAATTTTTTTTTAAAAGAAAGTTTAGTCCTGAAATGCAACATTAGAAGATTTTTGGGGCCTTCGGATGCCTGCTAGTTATTACAGCTTGCAAACACAGGAAACAAGTTCGGCGTAGCAGTCTGACGTGGCCGAGCCCCTGCCACGTCATTGACCAATTTTTTATTTTTTATTTTTTTATTTTTATTTTTTTGCATTTGGAGACTAATTTTTTTTTTATGAAAAAGAAAATTCTAACAGTGGGCTATTCCCCTCGTTGTAGGGAACAGCTGCGGGGGAACAGGCTCGAAACAGGCTTCTAGACCCTCGAAAACTCTTCTAATGAAAGAAGTCTATTTTTTTTAAATCGATAACGTGGCACTCTCTCGACCACGTCAGATTCGCATTCCCGTAGCAATTTCAACATTCATAGGGGCTGATAACTCACAATCTTCTAAAGGCCCCCAATCTCCTCTAATGTAATACATTGACGCAATATTATTTTCTACTTGAAGGCAAAAAAACTCCCCTTAATAAATACAAAATAATTCAATTATTAGGCCTTGTCACTAGGGGAATTATAAGTGGAATTTTCAATGAACATATGGAATGGGAATGAAAAAGAAAGGAATGATCATTGAATGTGAAATAAATCTATAAAATGAATAGATATTGGTACTTATACGGGAATTCTCTTCAATATATAATGATTTCAATTTGCATCATTTCCTCCATGTTAACGAGTAGAATATATATTTTTAATATAAAAACTAAAATGAATTCTATTACTATTGTTTATTAGTGTTATAAAGTATAGCTTCATGTTGCATCGAAAAAAGAACATTGAATTTTTTAACTTTAGCTTATAAGGGAAACTACTTTATATTAGGAAAAACTACGTGTGAAGAAGTTTGAATAGGAATGTAGGTCATCCTACTATAATGTTGAGTAAATCCTTAAAGGACATTGCACGTTTGAAGAGCATTTTGAAAGTCAAACCTCAATTTTCACATGGTTCTTGATTTTAAATGCTTTCAAACTTCATAAAAAATGTAGTTCTAATAATCTACTTTTTATTCCATCTTAAATTTTTTTCAAAATTGTTAAAATTGCAAATCTTGTAACACCATGAAGGTAGCATCTTAAACATTTAAATTACAAGTATACAACTTTTGAGCTTTTCTATTGAATTTTTCTTGGTGTGAGCTCAAGGAGACACTATGACATTTGTGACTATTATTTGCAAATTTCTCTTTAAATTTCATACTCCAGTATTGTATAACAAGGGTAAAACACTCAACAATATCAAGAAGAAACCTACCTCATAAGTGTCAATTGACAAGGACTACGCTTAGTATCAAATTAAAGTCATTTGTATTTGAGATTGGGATATATGAAGAAATTCAATAATGATCTTATTCAAAGATCAAGCTATGTTGTAAAGACACAAACTTTGATAGCTTAAAGCAAAGCTCTTTGTTAGCTACCTTATTCCAAAAGGTAGTCAATATTGCAAGGATAGAGGCATACTTATTAAGGTAGGATGCCCCATTGTCATCCCTTTAGTTTGTTACACATACTTAAGTTGATCAAATTTGAGATTTTATTTTTGCATTAGAACATTTTTTTTTCAAACATATTTTGGTCAACTCAATTTTCATTAAAAAATAAATAAATACACATCACAAGTGGTCAAAGCAAAACAAACAACTTTCCATTTTTGTCCTTAGAAGGTGACGACTCGTTGCAATAGTAATCTAAAAGCATCCCTTCAAAGTCTAGAATATAAAACAACCCTTTCATCATGTAGTTGAATTGCATGGTGATGTTCCTTGAAGTTATGAAACTGTGATTTTTCAACCCAATTCCAATCCTTTCAATCCCAATTCCAATCTTTTCAACCCCAATTCTACACCAAAAAAGTCACAATGCAACCGTTTACAGTTTTCACTGCATTAGAGTGCAGGAGGGCCCAACAGTGCCGTGGGCTGGGGGGCGATTTGGGGTATGTACGGTATACCTTTTACCCGCTTCGAAGAACTCCGGCTATATCACGTAAGCTGACTAGAAATGGGCTCCACTGCTATAATTTCGAACAGTGCTTCCCAAACACAGTGGGACCGCAGATGCCGGACAGGAAACTTACGCAGAAACTCAGACGGACCTCCACCGGCAGTTGCCGCAATCACCTCGATCACGGCGCACAGACGTCGATAGCATATATGGACGACTTGCAAGTGATCGAATTCAGGATTCCACATTCAAGTCCACATTCAAACTCGCACTAGACTAGCTTCACAGATTGCTGCATTTTGTTGAATCAGAGCAATAGAATCAGAGTTGTAGAATCAGAGTAGTGAAATCAGAGTTGTAGAATCAGAGTAGTGGAATCAGAGTAGTAGAATCAGAGAACTTGTAGAATCAGAGTAGAAGAATCAGAGCAGTAGAATCAGAGTTGTAGCTAGAATCCGAACGTCGAGCGCAAATTTTGTACCACAGACACAAAGCTTCCGATCCATCTCCTTGCTGGAACCATCAATTAAGCATTCCATGGCGCAGTCGGAGGGAATTTGTAGCCACCCGAAGCTCATTCTCGTCACGGGCGCAGGTGGCGCCATCGGCTCCGTAGGCGCGAAGCTCGTCTCAATGCTACGCTCTCAAAACCTCCCCGTGCGCGCTCAAGTCCGCCGACTGGACTCTCGCTCGGAAGCTCTCTCCAACTTAGGCGCCGAAGTCGTGGTCGCCGATTTCACCAACGTCGACGACGCAATGCGCGTAGTAGACGGTTGCGACCGCATCTTCTTCTGCTTGTCCGTATCCGACGCCTATCTCCAGGCCTCTCTCACCATAGCCGCCGCTGCGAAGTACCACAACGTCTCCCTTTTCGTCAACCTCTCCCAGATGACAGTTTCTCAGATGACCCACACGAATATCACGAACGAGACGACTAGTAAACAACAGCGGTACCACTGGCTGGTGGAGCAGGTGTTGTCGTGGTCGGGGTTACCAGTTGTGGAGGTTCGCGGGACGGTGTTCCTGGAGCATCCATTTTTTACCACCATGGCTGCGCAGAGCATTCGGCGATCGGGAGAGTTGCGGTTGCCGTTCAAAAAGCAAAAAATCTCGCCAGTTGCGGCGACGGACGTGGCGCGAGTGGCCTGTGAGGTGATTGTGAATCCTGAGAAGCACATTGGGAAGACGTATCACGTTGTCGGGCCAGAGAGCTTGGATGGGGACGCCATGGCCAAGGAATACACGAAAGCGCTTGGACGGGAGGTCGTGTACGTGGATGTCCCTATGGAGGAGTGGGTGAAGAACGAGCTTGCGGAAGCACAGTTGGGGCCGCATCTGCATGATCATTTTGTGACGTTGGCGAAGAAGACGGTGAAGGGGGAGAATGATCGGAAGAGTGATGACGCGGAGGTTATTACGGGGGTGAAGCCGCTTACTGTCGAAGCGTGGGTGCGGCAGAACAGCCAAATCTTCACGCAGACGTGAGCTGGAGCTTTGTGATGTTCGCAACATTCTGCACCGCGGCGCCCAAGAATCCCAAGTCACAATTCTGATTCTACCATTTGAATGTTAGCTCGTGTTTGTATATGTGATCACTTGCGTAAGATTATATTAGAGATTAGGAACTCAAATGTAGGGACGCAATTAGGAATACAGTCTCTCTAGGATTTTGAATCACGAGAGTTGCTGGAGAAACAGAAGGCAAATTTTACGTGGGGAAGGAGAGTAAGCTTAGTACTTTCTTCAAGAGTGTTGTGAGTTATTTTGTGATTAATAGCAGAACAGAGTCGATAGGAATTGTATGGGAGAAGAGTAATGCATAAGAAAATACATGGCAATCTTGAGCCGGTTGTGTAAAAATTAATGCGATGTTGGTTTCAATTCACAGAATAAAAAATGCAGACTTCTGTGGGCGAAAAAAACTGCTGTGCCGTTAATTCTGTGTTGTGTCCCAAGCCTTGGTTACTCAAAATCCGAGTAACAAGCGGGTTCAATGTCCTTCTCGCTTGAGTTTCATACATTAGTTTGAATGTTCTCACTTGCACTGTAACTGCAAGAAGATACCCACTTCATGGCAATCAATAAAATGCCCTCAGAAATTCTATGTCGACAAGGAGATTGAATAAAAAACCCGTTTCAGTCTGCAAATATTAATTTCCTCTTCGACTTCATCAGCCTGCAGTTATTATTTTCGTCCACCAAAAGGCTAAATGATTTCAAATGATTTGAAAAGAGGCTTCATCTCATAAATGTTCATTGTGGAAGCTTGCAGAAAAATGATACAATTGAATATATCCATGGTAGTGAAAATAAGTGTTTTACAGGATTATTAATAAAGATATTTTGGAGGATTTACAATTATTTAATTTTCAATTTTTTCAAAATGAATTAGTATATATAGTTTGATTGCTTTGTGTTCAAAGAAAACTACAGTAATTTGGCACCATTGGAGTGAGGTTAAAGGGCCTAACAGTTATAACCCCAATCAATTTATAACTTCTTAAAATCTACTCTATAACTTTATTAAATGAATTTTGAATGTGATTTTTTCTCCAAGATTTAGTGTATTTAAGGCTCATTTCCAAGAGCTCTCAACACTACATGAAGTCAAGATTGCAGTGGGTACCTTTGCACAAAATCTTGAATAGAAAAATTATTATCATTTATTTTCAAGATTGGATTTTTGATGGTAAAATTAGACTTCAAGAAGAACTTTCCAATAACATAAACTACTAAAAATAGTAACTTGATTAGTTTTTATTTAACTTCAAAGTTTTGCAAACACTAGATTTTGGTGCCTCGGGCATTTAGGGTTTAAGTCTTCACATAAGGTAGTATCCATGGTATCACATACACGTGGGTCCAAAAATTCAGAGCTTGCACATTCTTGGATTTTACTTTGTTTTATCAGTAGAATCCCCAGTCACATTGGATGAGCAAATGCACTATCTCTCGTCCATGGTCTTCACCATACTTCACCATACTATAATTTGCAGGTTTTGTAATTTGAAGGCAAAGTCATACTGGAAACTTGAGTTGAACTGCCAGTGGTGCTCAAAGTACTACAACAATTCGAATATGCATCCATGCATCTCCTTGCAAGAGAATGCAATCTAGAATATTTTGTAAAGTTTCGTAATGTCACTGCCGTATCAAGCAGTGCTCACACTATTTGCAAATGACAAGTTGGGTATAGAAAAAATTGCAGTAAGCTTGATCTTTCAACTGAGAACTGAAGCCTATCTTTCAACTTGACGCTAGGTTACCTTGAGAAGAGTCATAGACATATAAATTTGCACTTCCAAGCCATTATTATATGAAGTCTTCAAGTCAAATTTCGAAGCAACCCAGGACCCCAAACCCTGGCACTGAAACCGTAGCTCTCGAAATTTGGAGAGACAGGGAAGCATAAATTGACGTTTGGGTATGGCGTCCCTTCCATCTTCTTGTAAACTCGAGGGGTCAAAGAATTTAGAGGCATAAAACATCCCAAAGGGTTTATCGAATGTCATGGAGGTTGAGATTGAATTTCTCAATGTTCAGCAATTGCACACTTTAATATAGGGATGCTTGTAGAATACTATGATATCAAATTTTGATAAGTCATAACTCATCCAATATCTTCCTGATTGATACTACGTTGTTTTCTGCAACATTTGTCTTTCCAAAAAAACTCCCTCAAAAGCGCTAGCAGCAGAAAATCAGGCAGCATCCCTTGAAGGGACTTATATAGAGCATCTTACCTCTTGCAAGTATAGAGGTGGGGCAAGGATTTTGGCCTACCCTGCATGGTAAAAAGATTCCCTCCCAGTACTACCATAGTCAAGAATGTCACGCGCTACCTGGATCTTGCGCGAATTGGGTGATCTACATAAAATTTCCAAGGCAAACGTAAGCCTGGGATCACGATAAGACTGTAGTCTGGACACCCCATAGCCAACAACAGGTTTGAAGCTAAAAATTGAGGAACAGTAGCAGTGATGGCGTTGTGCAAGAGGCTACTTCTGCTACAATTCTTCACATTACCCATATCAGCGTCGACAACAGCAACAGCAGTAAGCAACGTCGCCGTGCAATGGAACTTCCTGGTGAGCCAATTCTTGTGCACACACAACATGCAACCCATGCAGTGCACTTTCTTTTACCTCCAAAGGGCCCTTTCGCAATGGCACGCCCACCTGGCGCTTCACGACACCGGAGCCTGCACAACGGAAGCAGCAGTCGCGGCATAAACGAGCAGAGAGGTCCTCGTAGCTTAACTCCCACTGGAGGAGGACAACAGCATCGATCCATTTCTCGACGCCCAGCTGCAAACACTGAAGTTCACACTCTCCCAGGAAAAGCTCGCTCTGCGTCTCGGCGAGGTCATGGCGCTTGATGTCGTGGAACGCCGGGCGAATGATCCACGGCGAGCGTTCATGTATGGCGCAGCCCGAGCAGCTGTGGACGCAAGAAAACACAACACGCCGGGATTGTTCAGATTCCTGGATTTCGAAGCCAATAAGTCGCTCATCGTCCTACGGGCAGCACTTGAACAAACATTCGTCCTTCCGAATGCGCTTGCTTACATCGAAGAGAAATTTGCGACATTATAAGTCTCCCAAAGTGCCGTCTGGTGAATGGGATGTGGGGTATGAGCAGCATGTGAACATTGGGAGGAATGATTGGAAGGGACGTACCAAAGAGATGAATCAGACCGCGGGAATCATCTTTGGGAACCAGCAGATAGGCTCCCTGTGTCGAAGTCCTGTTGATTTCTGGTTTGCCATTGCGAGGAAAGCTCACTCTACGAGACGATTATTCTATTTTCCAAGCTTGGAGTGTCGATTCACGATTCGAGAGTTGTGCTGGCGGCCTTGCAGTACGAGTTCTGATTTTGGAGATCCGTGACGGCGTTTCGTGCGGGGCATAATGGTACGTTCGCACTTGGTGTTAGGTAACTTGGTTATTACTACGTAAAAGATAATACCTGCGAACAAAGACGAGAAGGCCTGTATTTGAAGGAAACGCATTTATTGCGTTGGTTCGGTAAAAAGTGAGTCATCACAAGTTATCCAGCGTTCACATAAGGTAGAACTCCGTATTATCATACAGATTTGCAATCTAGGTACTTTGGAAAAGATATTTATAAGCTCTCATACTTTTCAAAGATTGAGGGGCGCTTCACACATGGACTGACCAAGTCGAGAGGCCATGGGAGTTCATGGGCAAACTTTGGTTGAGAGTCCAAAGAAATGGGCAATAAATGTAAAATTTGATGGACTCTCAACCAAAGTTCGGGTTGCCACAAAGTGGCGAACCAAACTCTTGGTCGAGAGTCCGTCGTAAGGCCATCACCACGTAGGAGTTGGGTTGCCATGTAGGTAGTTTGGAGGGCGATGGACTTTGGATTGTACCACCTCGTGTGAAGGGTCAAGAGGCCAAAGTTGAAGTTTTCTGAAATTTGATTTGAAGTGGCCCTGATTTGTTTGAGAGAAGTCAATTGCAAAAAGAATGAAGACATTTTGACAAGAATTGAATTTTTTGTGATTTTTTTAAGTTGAAATGTAAAACTATGAGTAGATCCTTGTTGAAGCAAGGGCTGATGTATTTGCTCCCTAGTGCATTGCCATTATGATAATAGATTAGTAAGATTGTGGTAATAGATGGACCAATGATGGAAATGGGAAGAATTTGTAGGTGACAGAATTGGATAAATGGTGGTATTGGGTAGTTGCATGTTATGCGTAAACCACTCCCAGAAAATTCCCCATTCATTTCTCGGGAGGCTTCTGTAGCATAATGCTCAATTGCACGGATTTTCTTGCATAATGAGGAATACAGATTACTCATCCAACTTCGATTTTTGGTCCTCAATTTCTCATCCTTCTGCTCATGATTTACGTCAAACAATGGCTCCTCATCATTGGGCGTTTTGGGAAATAACAGGCCTTCTCATCTTTGTTTTGGGAAATAATGCAGGTAAATAAATGCGTTTCTGACAATGGCTCCTCCTCGTCGGCCCGTTATTTCCCAAAACACCCTCCTCCTCGGGCATTGCTCTATACGAAACAACTCCCACTGTAAGGCTTCGCTTGTCGGCTTGTCGGCTGGTAAGACTCGGGGAACTTAACAAATTCAGACACATACCATATGCGATGCCCGAGGTGTCTGACTTGCTTCTGGAGAGAGAGACAACAGACACACTTTGAAACTGCGAAAGAAACTCATACTTGGTGAACAGCACGAAACAAAAAATTTAGGCTGATGCATTTCCCGTTCACAATCTCTCAAAACATAGTGTTCCTCACCAAAGTGCAAGTGAAATTAATATTGAAGACATCCACCAAAATACTACAGAATCTTACCAGAAATACCTTGGATATTGTTGGAAATGTGAATGTCGTGACTTGAGGCAAAAGCAGAATATCTCAATTGAGGGCAGCAGAAGTACAGTACAGTACAGTAAAATAGATCCTCGTTCCACACCACGAGAAAATTGAAGGTACGAATAGCCAAAAAGAGGTCAAATTTATTAAGAGCAAGAGGAGTCTACAACATACGAGCCATACGCTACATTCTGCAGATCTGGTTCTGAATCAGTACAGTACATTCAGGACTGGAACCAGTGGGTGCTGTGGAACACGCATCCTGAGTATCCCAGCGGCGCAGCCACCATTTCAGGCAGGGCTTCGTTTTCCGTATTCAAAAAGTTTTTTTAACATCGCTACTTCAGTTATGAGTGGCCACTATTCTAAGAAAATTCTTTGAAATTTTGACCTGTAACTTCTATTCGTGTAGTTTCAAATATCAAGCAGTGACTTTTTTTTCATTTTCATTGATCGTCAACTTCGTTAAACTGGACCGATTTCGCAGCCCAAAGTTGGGGATATAAATCTACACAAAACTAAGGCTAGTATAGATTAATGTTTCTGGATGCGCGTCCTGAAAGGTGCGTGCCAAAGTAATGAAATAGCGCCAATTTAACCAAATTGACCTCGTGGTGTAAACACACTAACCGTGGTTTCTCCCTTAGTGAACTTTGTTTTCAGAGTCTGCTGGAGCTGTGATGAAAGCGTTCTTTGGCAAAACGGATGTGGAGTTTGCAATTCGAGGGATGCACCCGGGACCAGCTTGTAGTAACTCCAGTAATGTGATTGGCTGCGGCACTATAAGTCATTTGCCGCAGCAGTGGAGGATACAAAGTTAGGACGTATGCACAGGAGCACAATATAATGTGTCAGTTAGACATGGTACTGAGATCTGAGCTAAAGCGGCTGACTACATTTCGAAGAATTGGGACAGGTCTACTCTCTCAGGAATTCTCCTGAAGTCGGAGTACTTGAACGTCGCTTGCATGCAGGCTCCCAAGGCTCGAGACTGGAGCCCCTTGACATTGGAATACTGAAAAGATGGAAATCAGTGATTCTACTACAGGAATTTACTAGTTATAGTCTAGCAAGACTTACTTACAAGGTTGTTGTCAAATTGGAGCACAGTGATGTGAGGGTGTAGTAATACTCAACAGCTTCTGAGGTTTGATGAGACACAATCTCACTAGTTTGTAAAGGAGACCGGAATATGGCAACCGTTTGGGGGAAGAAATAGGCTCGTAGCATACAAGCTCACGGTCTTCTCAAGGACATCACTAACAGAGTACATGGCAAGATAAATTTTCCAGAAAATTACCCCGTCTCAAGAACATTGCTTTTGTATGTTCAATTTCATACTATTTCTTGTGATTAAGATACAACTTCGACTCCTCTCTTTCTTGTAGGGGTCAATCAGAGGCGTAATAACATACCTGGGGCTTTGCAAATAGCCATAACTCTAAAGTAAAAAAGAGTGACAGGAGCCAAAAAAGAAAGCCCCCCCGTAAAATGAGGGATAAGCGTAAACTATAACTATGTGCCAGGTCCAGGTTAAGCACACTGGCATCCCTAAGCATCTCCTTCAATAAAAGATAGTTGTCGCTTCTGATAACTAGAGATAGCGGATGTCTAGAAAACTAGAAAGCTGTTTATGTACATTCAACAAAATATTAACCCACGATACACAAAGAGATTGAATGGATCTCAGTAACGGCGTGATATGCGAGGCATGTTGTGTTTGCTGCGCCGTTCATGAAAAATACGAAGAATCACCGCTGCTGTCTCCTCAATGGCCTTCCCCGTCACCTCTACAAACGTAACAAACAGTCAATCATCAAAACCTGAAATGGCTCTGCAAGCAAGGGACTATGAAATCAACTGGCTGGTAATCGCTTAGCTTACCTACGACAGGCCACCGAGGATTCTCGATAAAAAGCTGCCGGCTATACTCAAGCTCCTTGCGAATGTGCTCCATGTCTGAATACTTAGTCCTTCCGTCGCCATTCATACCCAGTGTCAGCGACCTAGCAATTCGTATGGACTTGAGATAATTTGGATTGATGGTCAAGCCGTAAACCTTGTCTGGGTCCACTTCGAAGAGCTCCTTGGGTGGATCAATGCCTAGTACAAGTGGCACATTGGCAACCTGGACAGAATTCAGGGTTGCAAGAACGCAAGAGGATGAAGTGAGTGGACACCAAGAGAATCAACAGATTCGTGAAGAAGAGTCTATGGACTCCAAGGTAGATGGAATACCATAAAACTGAGGTAACTGTAAGACCAAAGCAATAAACTGCCCCTAGGTACACGAAAGTAGGTGAAAGCCTAGTCACCTACTTAGAATATTAGTAGCTCGATGGGTGAAGAGAGACACACAGTTGCAAGCAACTGATAATCTCGTTTCCATGGTTGTAAGGCCAGTTACACTCTCAAGTAAATACACTTGTCTTAACATGGTATCAGAGTGAGATAGATTGCAGTTCACCTTGTAGCCTTTTTGAGCCATGTAGGTGGAGAGAGGCGTCTTGCTTGTCCTGGAGACACCAGTTAAGACGATGTCTGCGTTGATGATATTCCTGGGCAATGCGCCATCGTCCTGCCGGATAGTGAATTCCACAGCCTCGATACGTTTGAAATACTGTTTCGACAGGTTGGTCTTCCGCCCTGGGGCTCCTCTCGGGATGCCCGACGGTGACACTCCCAGGTGAGTTGTCAATGCGTCAGTTATTGGTGCCAGGATATTGACATGTGGCACATGTAGCATCTGCACACTCAATGGAATAGTCCTTCATCAGAACGAAGAATCAGAGCACAATTGCCAAAAGCTTTGACATCAGTCTTGGTTAGGGTTCACTACCTCACATGCTTTATTAGCAGCTTCTGTCATGTGCGGATCAGCCAGAGTGAAGAACACCAACGCCTGCTCTTGTGCTGCCTGCCGGATAATCTCCATTAGTCTACCCACCTCATTGATCTGCAAAGAAGATAGCCATTGTAAATTTCCCGAAAGAACCTAATTACAGTAGAAAGTCCACCCCCTAAATGCGTTCTAAAAAACTTAGCTGCATCACATTTGGCAGGGTTTATATAAGAATCTACCTTAAAAGGGATTGTAATTAGTGGGTATCGCAGCTATCCTCAACAGATTATCTGAACGGATTATCTGAGTTCTTGTTGACGTCGTCTCGTCATGTGACTGGAGCTCGTGAACAGTTTTCCTATTCCATTGTTGATCAGCAACGAGAATTTTTTCAATCAACAGTAGAATACAACCTTTCATTCACTCTAATTTCATTGTACACTCTGTAACCAATTTTCTCCTATTTCAAACTTGGAGATTTCAGCACACCCCTTATCACCATTATTTGTATAGTAGGCACCTGAGAGAAGAAATGGATAAACAGAAAACCCTACATTCGGAACCTGAGATTAGAGACGGTACCCTTCAGAAATGGATACACAGAACACCCTAATTTCGGTACCTGAGATAAGAGATAACTGAATAACCAGAAAACCCTAATTCCGGTACCTGCGAGAAGAGATGAGTGTCCACCGAGCACCGCTGATCCACAAAACAATTCTCGAATTGCCCCAACGCGGCTTGCACCGCATGGTCTGCTGTCCATCCAGTACCATCAGAAACCATGTACACTTCTCGTGCACTCTTCCCATGATCCCCTTCGTCATCGTCCTCATCACTGTCGTAATTATCTACCCCTACAGAGAAAGAAGCCTCCTTCACAGCCTCGTCGACCGGGGACTCCACTTTCCGAGCGTCCACCGTCCTCCCCGACCGAATCTTTCGTGCTCTCGCCCATCGCTGCAACTGCGCGCTCTTGCCCTTCACCTTCACCTCTTTCCCAACACGTGGGGCGTTCCCATCCTCTGCTGCCACTTCTGCAATTGCTGAAATCCGAAATCGAGCCACTCCTGATGTTGGCTCACTAACACACCTTCGCAACCGTCCCTCATTTGGAACGGACAATTGGGTAACCCCGCCATGACAGTATAGACATGGACCAGCTATGGCGCTCATCGAATCGGGGTCGGAAACTAAATTAATCAAGCTGCAAATGGCAGTTGGAAGAGAAATTCGAGTCTTTTTTTCAACTTGCAGAGTGGAGATGGATGTTCACGTGTGAGGAGAAATTGAGCAGAAAAAAAAATTGCAAAGCATGAGCTAGGACACTGACACGAGAACAGAGGATACTAGAAAAGCAAGCAATTGGAGCGCGCGGGCAATTCTGTCCAATTCCCAATGAATTCGAGTGCTGGATTGAGATTGAACTCCGAATTCTTCTCAGTAGTCATAGAAACTCAATTCACAACAAGCTTGTTACTCCCCCAGTTGAATTCTGAAACGTCTTCACCCAGGATCCTGCAGTGAGTCAGCTCCGCGGGCTGGCTGGAGCCATGTACCGAATTGGGATTGGGATATCGAAGGATCATGCAGGGAGGTCAGGGAAATCCCTTTGATTGGACTCTGGATGAAACCTGGCATGGAATTCAGACGGAGGGAAACGAACTGGGTGGCGAGTAACTAGGATGGAACTAGGCGTATAGCTTGGATGAAATTAGAGGATGAAATTACTAGGCATGAAATTACAGTACCAACTTGGTTTGAAACTCGGAAAAAATATAGTCGGTATGTAACTTGGACGAAACTGCTAAGGTAGGTACCCCCTAAACCGCCATTAATTCCTACTGTGCCTTATTACTATTATTAGAATATTCAAATGTTTACATTTTCTTATTGGGAAGTGAAAGGAGGTTCCAATGCACCAAAGAACACGACATTTGAATACTTTATGTAGAAGTTATGAAGAAACAAAATTTGGTACTAAAAGTGTTTCTTCTACATAGGCACATAATTGATTTGGGAGATGTATGTAGAGTGAAGGTGCAGTGGCACATTTTGGGGCACCCACCATAATTGGAACTCATATTTAGTACAACAGTATGGTACCTAAAGACTTTATTTGGTTTTCACTCTTTTGTATTGAGAATATGGGTAACACAAATGGATTGTAGTTAGGTTGGTATCATGATATTCATATGTATTCAATGTTTGAATACATATGGCTTATTCTAGAGACTTCAAGGGTTTTTTATTTAAAAATTTTAAATGTAGCTTCCAAATTATCATCTCTAAATCAGACTTTGGTTTGTGTGATTGCTAGGAAAATCAGAGACTTCTTAAAGTGGTTTGGTTTGGGTTTGGTTGGCAGTTTATACAATATTTGTATTTGTTTTTGTAAAATATTATGATATTTTACCCCTTCTTGAAAATATTTGTATTTGTTTTTGTAGATTTATATGCTTGTGTAAAGTTTTGAATTTACTTATTATTGCTAATATCATGAAAGTCATGAATATTTTCATATTACAAGCAATCATGGTAGTACTTGAAGTTCTTTTTTAATTCAATGTTTTATAGTTCAAATTTTTAAAAAGTACATAGTCCAATTATTATAGAACAATGAGGTTGAACAATTTGTAGTAGAAACTAATCTAATTGGCTAAACTTCCTAAAACTAATTGCAAAATTGGTTGTTTTGCAAAAAATACAAAATTATGACGAAAACAATATTTCATTTCAAATACCAATATTTCAAGACTCTAATAATATTAATTCCTAGATTAGATTAATAAAAAAATTTAATTTTCAATTAAACCATTTGAATTTATATAATACAAATTTGAATTTTTATAATTTGTAAGTTTTTATAGTTATAATTTAAAACTATAATTTTACAAATTTTGAATTTTGATGATAAAAAAATATCCATTTTTATAAATTCCATGATTTTGATATTCTAATTTTGATATTTTGATATTCTAATATTAAGAAAATTTCAACAAAGTCATAAATATTAGTAAAGAATTGAACCAAACCGTCCTAGAGAGACATTACTAATCTTTCTACTATACAAAACATATTTTGGTGTCCTTTAAATTCAAGATGATTCCTTATAGGAAGTATATTAAAAATATATATAATTGATAGAAAAATCCCTTGTAAAAATTGGCATATATGTTTTTAACTATTTATAACTACATTTGGTCTAAAAAGGCAAAATCTTCTTTTTTGAAAATAAGAGATATTAATGACTCTCAAAGTCATTCTCCATAAGAAGTGCTATATAAATTTTGCAATTTTGCCAATCATTTTTGCAAGTTTTTTAAAATTTGAACTTTGATTGCAAAATCCTTATGGTCAATATCTTTGAAAATTGGAAGATAAATTAACTTTATAGCGGTAAATAAGATCATGTGGTTGAATTGTTCAAGTTTAAAAAAAAATTATACTCTCATTTTAGAAATAGTGGTTTGGATGTAATTTTGGAGGGAGCAAATCCATAGTGCATTTAGGATTTAACCCTCAATAATGTCCCTAAACCTCTATTCCATCAAAAACCACTCAAAATCACCATTTCTATTGCAAAGAGGTTTGTTATCACTTATTGATTTTAGCAAAGTGAAATCCATTGTATATACAAATTCTCCTTCTTGGGATTTTTCTACAAGATTGAATCATATAAAAGATGTTTGGCATTAAAAAACAACAAATACTAAAATGTATTAGCCATTAAATGGTTCAAATCTATATAAAAAGGTTCCAATTTCCTTACATATGTGCAATTGAAAATTAAAATGTATATTTTCAATTATAATTTTTTCATTTAATATTCACTTATAGTATTTGATAAATGTCCATCATAAACTACAAGTATGGATGTAATTAGTCATCATTGACCTGTTTATTTATTTGTTGTTGACTAACACTGAAGTTATTTATTATAATATATAAGTGTGCTAAAGTGGTGCAATATTAGAAGGCCAAAAATAGTTGCACTATGAAATCAAATATTGATGAAATTTAATGACAAGTGTAAAAATGACTTATTAAACTTTTATAAAGTTTAAAAAGTAGATACATACTTACATCTTCACATTGAAGTGTCTTTTGACTACATCCATTGTTGGAAGCAACTTTGTATGTGATCTTCACAACTTTAATCTCTTATAAATAGACCATTTTCTTGTAGAACACCTAGGCTTTGAGGTTGGTGTACCCTTTAGTAACACTCACCTCTTTAGCACTTAACTCCTAGTGACACCAAGGATCACAATCTTTTAAGACTGCACACAACACGCACCTACAATGATAGGTTTTAATTCTAGTCATGAGTTCCCATTCCAAGACAACTTGCATATTATTTGATGATATGGGATTGATGGAACTTCCATTAATTATGTCCAAGCATTTATTGGTGGTAATAATCTCCTCAATGCTAGTCACTATTAAACAATACCCAACTCCCCACTAGGCCCAATCAATGTCATTTAGGGACTAACAAGTTAGAAATCATACCATCGCCTAATGTGAAGAGAGACACCATCCAATCAATATCAACAAGAAGTGCATAAGCACTACAAAGTAACATTGAAGTGATAATAAGGCTCTAAAATGAACTTCACTACATACGGCTACTATAACTCTCCTTGGCACCATTTAGAAGGGAAGAGGGAGACTATCCCTCCTCATAATATTTTGTAGGTAGAGCTCCCTTCCTAGAGATCTCTAGGACATCTAAGACACACACCCCTATTTAGAAAGACCACCCAATTCCATGTCTTAGACTCAAAACTAGGCCCCTAAGGCCTCATGACTTTCTTCTCAATATAACTTCTAGCTTTGGATTCTAACTCCATTCACGTGATTTAATCTTTTTGTAGATCACTATCAACTATTCACTTTTCTAAATGCAACAAGCGTCAATGAGAAAGTTACAACCCTTGAAAGATTCAAGTCTCCTAAGCCAAGTGTACTTTTTACAGATCCTATCTTCCTTCGTTGCCAATAACTTTTAGCTCGTAGCTAAGCTCTTTGTGAGCTTTAGCATTCTAGAAACCTTGTCTCATAATCTTTCTAATGATATGCAACATGTCCTACTTAGACTACAAGATTCTCTTGGAACCCCTACTCTCACATCCAAAACACTTAAATCCTTGTGTTCTTTAGACCCATAAATGCTTGTTCTCAAAGTATGTGTAGCATGCCATCAAATTTGTCTTAAACATAGTGTTACATTGTCCTATTTTCTCAAGACTCTTCATTTCTTTCTCCTTGTCTCTTACAATTAAGGCTTAGGGAATCTCCCTTGCTCACTTCTTAAGGTGGCATCAATATACCTAGGAGTAAGGGTTGTGACAAAGGTAGTCCAATTTCCAAGAATGTGAAGATACATTTTATGGACCATTGTATTTGAATATTTTAGTGACAATTTTCAATAGAAATTTATAAATAAATTATTTATATAACTATCTATACAATTGAATCTATTATAGATACAATTAAAAATTAGATATTACCCACTAAAGTCCCATTCATTATCTATGGGATACAAAATAGATTTTTATTAGATTCCTATAATTTCAATTTTGGTCATGATTTATTTTTAAAATATGAAGATAGAAAAATACATTATCTAAATAGAAATACAATTTTTATTTCAATTAGTGCTTATGAGCAACAATTATACCATCTTAGCCCCTAAATGACCAGCCTACATTTTTTGGTTGTGTAGAAATTTTGGCTAGGTACTTGTGACCAGAAATTTCCATATTTTCAGATGAAATTTTAACAAAAGGTGTGGACAAGGAATATCTTTCATGTGCAACAAATTTCATGACATTTGGAAATAGGAATCAAAAGTTATAGCCTAATATGTTACTTTTTTCGTAGCTGGACACTTTGGGGAGATTAGAAAAAATCACTTTTTTTATAAACTAGAATTTGAAATTAGTTTTCTACACTTATTTATACAACAAAAGCTTTGAATCATTCCATTTTTATCAATGAGTCAAAAGTTATGAGGATTTTTTGTTTGCGAGCAGTTACAGATTCCCTACTCTAAAAAAATATTTGAAATCCTTTATCTAACTCAATTTTCAATATTTTGGGAAAAAAAAATCCTAGGATGTAAATTATTTATTACAGCATTTCAACCATTGGGATGGGTATTTTTCAATTTCATATTTTAATTCTTAATAATTTAGTATTTTAAATCATTGTCTACTACTACCTGCTTACTATTTTTTTCCTATATGTTGTACAATTCTAAATGGTCTGAATTTTTTCAAGCATGTAGAAAATTGTCTAGGAAAAATAATCCAAAGAAGCACCATCATTTTGGTCATTTTTTCATAGAAAAGTGAGCTTGTGAAGTGCAACTACCTAGCTTTTTGCAAGGCAAAAAAAATGATTTTAGTGAATTTGAATGCTTATATCTTGCAATCCACGCAGTGGAAATGTCTGAAATTTTTATCACATGTTTTTGATACATAGTACAAGATCCTATAATTACATATGTCAATTTTTTTTTAATTTGCTACTTGTACTAAAAATGGCAATTTTTGAGCTTTTTCGGTGAAAACATGGTCCTAGAATTTTAGGGATTAAACACAAAATGGATATTTTGGGGCAGTAAAAAAATTCATTATAAATAGATATAATTAATTTTTTTTATACATTATATTTTTGTCTGCATAGAAAGATTTAATTCATTCCATTTGAATTATTGATGTGGAAGTTATGGAACTGTTTTCCAAAGTTAGTATTGTTGACTTATATGCTTTCAAAGCTCCAATATCCATGTAGAATCTATCATTACCAAAAATCTTTAGAGCTAGAAACAATTCCCAAATATGCAATGGCTTTGCCAGTTGTTAAAAAAAATTCCCAAACCTGAAATTAAGTGTCACAAGTAGCATTTGAAGAATAGCAGAGCCCTAATTGTATTGTACTAATTAGTCATAAAACAAATATAGTTCTTGAGTGATACTATTTTTTGCGGATGATACTAATATTGTGTCTTAGAATGAACAAACTCTACAGAGGGCAAGAGAATCTATATAAGAAGTCTTCTTTCTCTATAAAACCTATTCAGTTCTTGCTCATGTATGCAGTGGTACAGACTTCATATCTATTACAACAACTTCTTATTTTCCAATCTTTCCTTGATTGCAATTGCTAGTCATGTCCACTTGATTCAGCAATTAAGAGAAACACAATAAACATTCACTTTAAAGTCATTTGTTTGTAACATAGCTTACATTAAAAAAAAAAAAACATTTCCAAATCATGCATACTTTCAATACTACCAAAAAAAACTAATAATAAAATGGAGCGGAGGGAGCAGTACATTGCATTATGTCAACTGAATCATGCCACTCAAGCTACTTAGTTTTGAGTTTTTTTTAATTCCTGGTACACATGGAACCCGGAGACCCGGGGGGAGACTTTGTGATGAAGCTCAATCAGATCCTTCTGTCTCTCGGAAAATTGCGGCCCAAAGGAAGCCTTTGATACAAAAGAGTCAACCTACTTGCATGTGCAGTTGTGCACACAATTGATGGAAGCCACATGACTCTTTCAACAAAAAAAATTTAAAAATAAGATTCTTGAATAAAACTCTTCTATTCTGCAACACAAAACCTGACCATAGTTTTGCTTGCAAGGTAAGGTGTTTTGAGTTTTTTTTGGAATGGCACCGACCTCGCGCACCTGGAGGTACAACAACAAATCCCCAGACCATTATGCACATCAAATTTGTAGACTTTACTGTACATGCCTATCACCAATTCTGAATTATTTATGCTTGCAACAGCTTGGCACTTGGTGGTAAAGAATGTTGTTACCGAGGGTCTTAGGAATGAATTTAGGCCTATGTCTAAACTGGATTCACATTGCAAACATCACCCAGTAACACCAAGTGCAAACATACCCTTATTAGTCTACCCAAGTGAGGAAGGGCATCCTTTACTTAACCCATGAAGAACCAGGCATTCATTTTTTGGACATTGGATGAATGCAAATACATCTCAAGCACATAGAAATGTGATTTTTCATTCATCATTTTTTTGGGAAGGTTTATATGTTAGTTCTGTAACATTTGTATGTGATAGATTTTGAAGACTTATTTTTTATAAATATTTTATTAATCAAAAGATGTTTGTAGATTTAGGTTCAACAATACACCTTTTCAATTCAAAAATGACCTTAAAATATGACTTGAATAAATAAGATAAAAATAAAAAATTTCAAAAAATTTCTAGGACTATAATTCAATGTTTTAGATTTCAAGGGGAAAAAAATTATTATGAAAATCACAAATATTCAATCTAAAATTGATTTTAGAGAAAAGTTTTGGTTTGGGGCTTCAAGTTTTAATTTATTAGAAAATATTAGTTTGTGTACTTGTTGATTTAATTGTATAGATATTATCTATGAGTCATATTTTTCAACTATTGTTTGAGAGTTATCATTAAATTATCATTCTAAGTTACATGTAACAATACCTCTTTACAATTTTGCAAATCTAAATTGCCCCCTTGTCCTTAGAAGTTTATTTAGAGGGGCAATTTAGGAACTAAATTTTCATTGGTTTGTAATTAGATTTTCACAAATTTGGAGTGCAATGTGATTTGCACCTCTATCATTCTTCAATTGAATTTTAAAAAATTATGTTGAAGAATTGAGTTGAAAGTCTAAGAATTTTTTTAAAAAAACATTTGATTTTCATTCTTTCAAAATTTGTTAAGTAGAAATAGGTTTGAAATTGAATGACAAATTAAATCATCAATAGCTCTAAAATGGAATTGAAATACAATAATCCCAATTATAAGATTGTTTTAGCAAGTGACATTCAAAAATTAATTCTATAATTTGTTTTTTTCAAGAAAGTGCTTAAGTTGCTCCAAAACAAGATTGTCCATAAGTTTCTCATCACTAATCCAAATAGAATGAATCAAAACTTCACTTGTAGACAAAAATATTGTATTTAAGGAAAAAATTGAAATTTTTATTTTGACTTTTTGTGATATTTTTGGTACTGCCAAATGAACCATGTTTGGGGCTTAGGGTGGTAGAACTTTTGCTTTCACGCAGTGATTGAAATAAAAAACTATATTCCTAGAAGCAAATGTGTTTTCCTATCTTTAAAAATAAAAAAATAAAATCATGATGAAATGGAGTTTGTAAGAGCGTATCTGAAATTCATTTAACTTAGTCCTCCAAGGGGACAAGGGGACAAGGGGACTTTAAGGAGTTAATTTTTCAACTGATCAACTGAATTCAGTTTTTTCTTATCATCATATTTTTTCCATTTTCTGAATTTGGTTACTCTGGCTATACACCCGACCCAGCAACTACTGAATAACTTAATTAATGTTCGTGTTAAAAAATAAATAAAAAATAACTTAATTAATTCGCAACTTTTCTGATACCAGTGGCCCATACTGCATTGTATGATAGTTAACTGCAGAATTGGGCTAAATTACATTGGATTGTGAAGTGCAGAAAGTATAAAGAAATGTGTCAGGTATTAATTTTTCATATTTTTAATTGCAAAATGAGAAATGGTCTTGAGTGAGTGTGTAATCAGTGGAGCTACGTCATCCTAAGTTAACCCTTAAATGACAAAGGGGTGACCTTGGAAATCATCTCTTTTCATTAAGCTTATTATGTCAATCATTGGATTAAAATATTATAAAAGTATTCATTGGAAGTCAAGCCACTATGGAAGACCTTCTCTTTTCCCATAAAATTTGGAGGTCAAATAGTTGCACTTCTGTCCAACATAACAAGATTCTTTGCCATTTATCAACTAAAAAATGGACACCAGATTGTTTTGGGTTAAAAGTTGCTTTACACTTGAAGGTAGAGTTGATTCCCTTTTAGGGCAATTGCATAAAATCCAACGAATCTGATGTGTTGAAAAAGGAATTTTTTATTAAAAAAAATTGAATAAAAATTTGACATTGCACTCTAGACCAAGAATTCGGCTTCTTTTTTTAGTACACCCAATTCAACAAGCATGGGCCATATCAAATCATGTCTTTTTTTAATTAAAGAATTCATTCTACGAAATTGGCCCTGCTTCTATGTATAAAAGGGTTTGGACCAATTTTAGCCTTTTGTCCAATCACAAGTGGGTATTTGGGGACTCTTATACAACAAATTAATATGGTTTCTAGGTATAAAATGGATTGAATTGCAAATTAAAGATGTTATTATGTTAACCCCTAAAGGTTTTGACTATGTTTTCACCAAAAATACTCCTAAATTGTCATTTCTAATACAGTTACCAATTTTTTTTAAACATTTTTGGACATGTGTAATATAGGATTTTATTTCAAAAGATGTGGAAAAAAATTCAGAAATTTCCATTGTGTCAATTGCGAGATATTAGAGTTTGATTTGATAAAAATCCTTTTTTGGGTCTTACAAATGATCAAGTAGTTGCACCTTACAAGGTCACATTTGTATGAAAATATCTCCAAAAATGGTAGTTATTCTTTAGATTCATTTTTCAAGGCAAATTAGCTACATGCTTAAAATTTTTTAGATCATTTGGAATTATATAACATATAGGAAAAAAACAATGAGTAGGAAGAATTAGAAAATGATTGAAAATACTAAATTGTTCATAATTTAGTTATAGAATTTCAAAAAATGCCAATCCCAATGGTTGTAATCTTGAAATAAACAATCTACTTCCTACAATTTTTTTTTTCAAAAAACATTTAAAACTGAGTTAAATAAAGGACTTCAAAATTTGTCTTAGAGTATAGATTCTACAAATACCAGCAAATTACCCACAAACTAAAACTCCTCATAACTTTCATCTCCTTAATCAAAAAGGAATGATTTAAAGCTTTCTATGTATAAAGAAATCTTGGAAAACCAATTTCAAATTTATTTTTCTTAAAAAAGTGAATTTTAAAGAAGTCTTTTTAGTTGCACATGTTGCCCATTGAGTAACCTATGAAAATTACATATCATATGATAACTTTTTAAGCATGTAGGGGTGTTTGCAATAAATATTTGTCTTTTTTGGTTCAAAATGGTCTTATTTCTAAAGTTAGTGACCTTTGAAATAATTTTTTTTAAATACAATAAAATATGAATAAATTTTAAAGCATTCATAGTAGTATATGTGAGGAAATTCAGACCTAGAAAAATTTATCTCTAAAAGTTATGCACAATAAAAGAATCCTAGAAAAATGCAAGAAAATAGATGTTTTTGAATTTCATTTTTAGAAAATACTAAAAAAATTCAAAGAAAAAAATCCACTTTTCTAATCTTCTTTCTGGTCTCATGTGAACAAAAAAATCATCATAAAAATCTTTTCCCTCTTCATAGTGCTTGCACAAACAGTGTCCACTTTCAATCCATGTGCAGCCCTTACACCGGGTTCTTTGCCAAAAATTTCATCAAATGTCTTTAGAATGTTATCCTAACCACTACATGGCAAAACCTTGCCTTCAAAATCACATTTTGGGTCTCCAAATAGGACTAAGAACCCCCCAAAACAACCAAGGCAGACACCCAATTAGGGCCACCTTAAAAATAGAAAATTATTTTTTTTTTAAATTGAAAAAATCACTGAATGTCTAAATCAACAACACGCATCTTTTTTCAAAATTCCAGATAAAGAAGACTTAAACTGCAAAAGTTATGAGGAAAAACACCTCTAAGGAGATCGAGGGGACATACAATAAGGACAAGTGTTTCTTGCAATCACCCATAGTTAAAAATTATGAGAACTATTGGGCCTTAAAGCTACTCCTTGGTCACATGTGTGAAATTTTCAAAGAAAAAAAATAAAAATTCCATCATTAGAAGATGTTTGAGGGCATTGAAAGCATGCGGGTTCTCTAACCTTGAAAACATTGCAAACGTAGCTAGCAGTGCATTTATATGTAGCTAAGACCCTACCATGTCATTTCTCCAAAAAAATTAGTTTTTTTTGCATTTTTGATTTTTTTTTCCTAACAGTTGGCTGTTCCCTATGCTCTGGAGGGACAACAAGGAGAATAGAGCTAAAATAGGCTTCCATTGCCCTCAAAAATCTTCTAATATTGTAGTGAGTTGTCCCAAACCACTATGTTGCCAAAAAAATCTAATTTGGTCTTTTAAAGATTAATGAATTTTAAATCTACATCAATTGAAACAAAATCAAATTCATTTATCCCTTATAAACATGTATTGTCCATTGAATAAACAATTAAATGTTTGGATAGGTTCCCATGAAGTATTGAACAATCGTTTTTGAAACTTTGATGCAAGGTGAGAACATTGACCACCCATGTAGGAAGAAGAAGTAATTCCAATTTCATTGATGCCCAAATGAAAAATTTTATTGCCAAAAAAATGTTGGACAATTCTAGAATCTTATACTAACCCTCTCATCAACTTTTAAAATTGTGGTAGTAGAGTTGATGCCAAACTATTGCAATATGGCATAGAATTGTCAAAAGAACCTCAATATTAGTCCTAAAATCATAGTTCAAGAGCAACAAAACTTTTTTAATTATGCTTGGGCAATTTTGAAAAAAAATTCCTCTAACTTCAAACACTATAATATTACAAATTGTAGAGTCAAAGATTTTGAAAATTTTTACACATATTTTAAATTTTTGACTCTATATTTTCCTTGTTTGGATTTCAAAAAAATGAATTTTACAATCTACAAAAAATTAATTAAAAAAAGGCTAGGGTATTTCCAAATTACTTGACTTCTTTATACTGCAAGGTGATTTAGAGTAAGGTATATCCCTTATTTGCTTCCAAAATTTTGCATGAGTGTCTAATGAGACATACTATTAAATGGAGTAAATCTTCAATTCTACATAGAGAACAAATTTAATCCAAAAGTGCTCAAATTCTATTGTTCCTTTCTAGGACGGTCAAGAAATTGGTATTATTCAATACACACAGTCAAATGGCTTGAAAGATTTGTACACATCAATATAACAATCTATTACACTTTTGTATGGTTACAATTTATTTTAAATTTTTTACCCATACACTCAAAACTGATAGTTTCTAGCAATTTCTTTTAAAAGACACCCTTTGTATTTTAGGATTTCAAAAGATTCAAAAATTGAGGATTTAACATCTTAACTATATTGAGTTATCCAATTATGGCCAGAGACTCATTTATCAAAGTTGTACTATTTAAAACTAGTTTAAGATAAAATATTAATGTATTGTACTAGTTTTTAATTACAATTTGTTTATTTGAAAAACAATGGTATTTTTTGTTTCCTCAATAACAAAATAAATTAGTATAATGTGAACATGTAGCTATGCTACAAGAAGCTCTATCCATGTAGTTTTAGAAATGTTTAATCAAGAAATTAGAGTGGTGATGACTTCTTAAACAAAGTTTTCTGTTCATCTTTTAAACTTTAAAGTTTCTCTATTTATGAGTAAAGTTACCTACTCAAACTTCCTCACAATAGTGTCTAAGTACTGCTGTAAGCCCTCTTGTACTTAAATATAGAACCAAAAAGTTTGATCATTTACAAGTTTTTTTTAAAGTTTATAGTGCCATCCAACAACACTCTAAGTAGCAAAGAAACTATATTGAATATGCATTTTGGTCAATTCAATTATTTGTATTGTAGGTGATCAAAGAAAAGCATATATCTTAACCCCTTGAGTTCTTTAACTATGTTTTTGCCAAAAACACTCCAAAACTGCCATTTCTTGTACAAGTTTTAAATTTAAAAAAAAAAACAGTTTTGGACACATGTAACCATAGGATCTTGTAGTACATTAGTTTAAAAAGATGTGGAAAAAAATTCAGAAATTTCCATTGTGTAGATTGCAAGATATTAGCATTTGAAGTGACAAAAATCATTTTTTTGTCCATGTGAAAAAAATGGGCAGCTGCACTTCACAAGGTCACATTTGTAAGAAAAAATGTTCTAAATGGTGTTGCTTCTTTGAATTCATTCTTCAAGGCATGTTGGCTACATGCATGAAAGTTTTTAAATCATTTGAAATTGTACAACGTATAGAAAAAAAAATGTAAAGTAGAAAGATGTAGAGAATGATTCAAAATACTAAATTGTTAACAATTTATTTATGGAATAAAAAAATGCCAATCAATGATTGTAATGCTGAAATAAACAATCTATTTCCTATGATTTATTTTTTTTCAAAAATATTGAAAATTGGGTTCAATAAAAGACTTCATAGTTTATTTTGGAGTAGAGAATCCATAATTGTCCATACAAACTAAAACACTTCATCACTTTTTGACTCATTGGTCAAAATGTAATGATTCAAATCTTTCTATGCATATATAAATTTAAAAAAATCATTTTCAAATTTGGATTTTTGAAAAAAATGATTTTTTCAGATTTGCCTAGACTGCCCAGTTACGAAAAAAAAGCAACATACTAGGCTATAACTTTTGACTCGTATTTCCAAATGTCCTAAAATTTGATGTACATGAAAGATATTCTTTGTACCATCTTCTATTAATATTTGGGCCAAAAACATGGAAATTTCTAGTCACTTCCACTTTCCCAAAATTTCTATACTGCCAAAAAATGTAGCCTAGTCCTTTAGAGGTTAATCATGGGGAAGACTATTCTTGTCATTGTACATGCCAATGGGGCTTGGATTCATCTATTTTTTTTCCTACATTATTGCAATGATAATTTAGTAATGTCACTTAAGATTGTGAAAAAATAATGAGAAAATTTCGCCATATGTATTAAGCAATTGTAGGTATCCAATTGTAACCACTTCGTATAATTGTCCCATCTAGATTCATGCTTAAAATGTAAATCAAAGTACATGAAAGTCTAAGTCCAATTTGAGTACAATTACTTTTAGCTTCTTGAAAATTCACAAGTTTTTTATTATCTAAAAATACTTGTGAAGAGAATCACAAATTCTATAAGACTCTCAACAAGATTCAACAAAAATCAACACACTTTAGTATTAATAACTAAGATCAAGTGTTCAATTGGATGATTTTAGGTGCAATTATATAAAATGTTCATTCCTTATGTTCATTCCATTCATAATGGATTCATCATTTTTCAATTAAAATTTTGATTTCTTCTAGCTTCATGGAACATGTAGATTAAATTGAAATTAAGCATAGTTTTCACTACATTAAGATGAGAAAGAATGGAATTGGGTGTTATAGTATGGCTAACAATTGAATTCATAATGCTTTGGGGCTTTTCTAACTTACAAAATAATTTTTAACAAACTATTGGTTTTGAAGTGGCCATGTGGAAATGTTGATAGGTTCCTATGTAATCAACTTTCAATTTCCTAGTTCAAAGTTTTGACACAAGGTCCAGTTTTGTTTTGTGGAATTAAAAAATAATTCCTTCATCAAGTGCATGAATCAATGAAAAGTTATATTCTAAAATGACAACCAATGAAGAATGGTAGGTAGATTTTAGCACCATGTTCCATATGCTAAAGTTGTCATTTATCTATGGTATCTAAAAAGTATGTAATTAACATGATATAAAATACAATAGTTATAAAAAAAAACTATGTGTTGTGCAAAAATCTCACTCAAAGAACACTAGAAGTCTCTTAGCCTTGTTGGACATTCCACAAACAAAAAGATTTCTAACTTCAAAGTCCAAACAATACAATCTTGCAATTTATTTACAGAGACAATTATGGAACCTAGTACGAAGAAACTTTTTACATATGAAAACAAGAATGGTGTAATCATGAAGCTCAATTCTAGGTAAATGATAATATTGGTAGTGGATAGTGGAAAAATTAAACAATAAAACATTGAATCAATGATATGCAAACAAATTAAAATAAAATAAAAATCCCAAATCCAATTAGTCAAACATCCCTTGTCACCAAATTTCAAACATATTATACAATGTGAATGCGTTTGTAGGTAGGATTTGGAAGGTTTGACTAGTAGGACCTCCTTCCCAATCAAATCCTAATGTGTTGTGTAATATGAATGATGTTGTAGGTAGGATTTAGAAACTTGGATCCAAAACCAAAGTGGATGTGAGAGTGGATGCCATGGTGTGTATTCAAAAGATAGAGCCAATGGTTTGTTATATGGTTTCCTTTTTTGCAATGGAGATGGTCCATGTGTTTCAAAAAAGAAAAGAAAAAAGATAGAGCCAATAAATGGTTGGAGTTCTTTTCTCTTATTGCAGTATGAAATGAACATTTTGGTTTATATATAGTTATGAAGGGATTATCATTCTTTTTATTTTACTATTAACAAAAATTTGAATCTAATAATACCTTAAAACTTCTATAAGAAAATCGATCTCATAGATTAAGTTACATCAGAGAGGTTTATTCCATTAGGGAGAGTCATTTGCAGTCATGACATTGTTATGCAAGCTGGGTCAGTCAGGACTGGCAATCAATATCACTTTAGAGAGCCCTTTTATTAGAAGGTTCTACCATAAGAATCGTCTGTCTTGAGATGCAGACAATAAAGTGAAAAAACCACGATAAAAGATGAAAGAGGATAAAAAGACACTGAGTGCAACCCTGAGTCCTTAGTGGCGAAGCCTACCGACACCCAGCACCGGTAAACTGCCCTGAAAACCCATTTACCTGGACAGTCTCGCCCCCTCTCCACCCGATCCGACCCGACCCGTCCCATTCCACGCCATTCCATGACCCCCCCGGCCCACCCCGTCCTCAATGGCGCACGAGAAAGCCCGGGGAACAAAGGCAGGTAGGCAGGCTTTATAATTTGGCGTGGGCCGGTGTCGCTCATTGCAGCTGCACGAGATTGCGGGGGCTTTCACCTCGGGCTCCGTGCGACGACAACGACGGACGCCGCTGCAGCCAGGCAGAGAAGTGAAGAAGAAGAAGACGAGTGCACTCATGAGCCTGGCGATATAAAGATGAAATGCTCTGAGCCTAGCCTCGACTCAGCCCGAGTAGATTGCGCGAGGGAGCATTAGAACACAGTACAATGTCATGCAGCTAGCAGTAGGAACTGAACTTACTTAGCGATGAATACTCTTATCAGGGCTTCGTGCCGCCTCAGAGCTTTTGCGTCGTCGTTGTCTCCCTAGCTTGGCTGTGAAGTCGTGCTTTTCATTATTGTCGTTGAACTTTGGGTTTGTATAAGAGCCTGGGCGGGCAATTGGTCGCGAGAATTCGGCTGTGTTTTATGCAGCCTCCGTTTGGGGGCTTCCATTTGGAGGGGAGAGATTTGTTGCATCTTTAACTTTTGGGGTTGCGATGAGGGGGAGCGTGGTGGCATGGCGGTACCGGTGTGATTGTCGAAGTCGGGCGGCGATGTTGGTGTCGGTGTTGGTGATGTTGTTGATGATTTTGGCCGTCGAGGTGGAGTCGACGCGCGTGCGGGTGATGGTGGCCGCGATCGAGACGTCGCCGTCGGTGGTGGTGGTGAAGGACGGGTTCCAAGGATCTGTGGAGGTGAATGGCGCGCCGGGGACGACGTTGACGAGGGCGAGTAGTTGGAATGGGGGGGAGCGTATGCATCCCTTGTGGGACGTGGAGAACGAATCCCCGCCGGCACAGCGTCAGAGGGATCGCACTTTGTGGGGCATGTCGAAGCGATTGGTGCCTACCGGGCCGAATCCGCTGCACAACTAGATGCGCCGGGAGCAACATCCGAGGCGGGCAGCCAGGCAGGGACGTTGGAGGATGAATAGGATTCAAATTTGCGCAAGTTGATTTGGTGCTGCCCTGAGAAAAAGTTGACAGATTATGTTATTATTTAAACCTGGTGCTCCACTCTATCAACTGGCATGGAGTGTGAGTGAGAAACGTACACCGTGGTGATGAATTTCGGAGCAGTCCATTGGCGGTAGAATTTAAATACCGTGAGAAAGAATCGTAGAGAAACCTTCGTTGTGTGAAATTTTGAGAAGAGTTGAGTGAACTCCATTTACGAATACTGAGCCGCGTGGACCTGCTTGGCCAGTGACCAGTTTAGAAGCTTATTTGCAATTCTCGTAGAGCGTGAGCACGAGAGCATTCCTATTAATTCTTGGAGCAGCGAACCGAGTGGCATTTGGGAAACACTCACGTTTTGGTAACTACCAAACGCTGCTTTGGTAATGGTGGCCAACCTTGCAAGAAGCGCGCATTTGGGAACTGGGTGAGGATGGATGAGCCTGGCAATGATTTCACCCGGTATATGATCTTCACCAGATCGGTACTACTTAGGAGGTTGAAGCAATCAATGAAATTAGCGAAAGCCGACTCTCGGCGTGCTGGACAAGAATCAACCTCGTCATTTCAAAGCCGGGACATGCGCGCAGTACTACCGCTTGCATTGATGGAGCCGTTTAAGTTACAGTAGGTGTTTCTGCAATAGAGTTCAGCACAGAATTAGCTTACAGTAGTTAATATTCACCTTCTTTTGTTCATAGGCCAAAGTCCCCACCTCAACCCACTTCTATGATCAGCTTGGGTGAGTTGGGTATAAACTTAGAGGAAAGAGAAGAGAGACAGCTTCACTTTCCAGACCTGGAGTATAACTTCACCCAATTACTGTAGGACTCCTGCATGAGACTATTATTATAAATATTTCTCAATATGCAGCGAGTAAATGACAGGCGCTTGTGCTGGAGCAGGGCTGTCAAGTTGTATGAGTGTGTGCACTTTTACGAGGTCTATTGATGAATCCTATCGGACTGGCATGCACTGCAACAATTGAGGAATCAAACTGGGATTGGAAGCTCGATCAGTACCTGTAGATAGATTGCTTGGAGGATGCAGCAGCTGGGGAATCATTGGGATTCACAGCTAGCGGGGCGTCCATTAAATGTTGATACTATCACAGACAGTTGTCTTGGACATTGCAGCAGCAACGTTGAGTTATAGTAGGAGGGTTAGTGTCTGGGTGGTGGTGAATGACAGCCGTTACAGGCGATGGCGCCCTTGTGTAAAGAAGTCTGAGTCAATAATTGTGAAAGGCTGGTGTGTCATGCCTGAGTTTACCCTTAAGTCATCTCTCGTGATGTCATTTGGTTTTCTTTATGAACCTCCTGCTATAGTGCTGTACCTCGGCGACCATCGCCTTTATGGCTTCTTTCCATCATTGTGTCTGTCAGCCCTGCCTTGTAATCCACGTCCGTAGGCGGCTCCCTGTGGCGCCCATCTAACAATTTTTTAGTACTTCGATTCAGCCCCCAATACGGTTCCCTGCAAAGGGTCTCTATAGTAAATTTAATGTGGGTATGTACTACCATGATGGCATGTACTCCTATTTCTGAGTTAATACTTAGGGTTTCTAGAAGTTAATGAGGTCTCTCTGTTCGGGGGGTGAGATGGAATTCTCTGGTGGAGAAGGGTGGCCAAAAGGAACATCTGACTGTTATAATTAATGAGTGCTGCGACTCAGACCTGACTAGCAACTTAGTATCCGTGAGTAGATGATTCACAATTTCACACCAGGTTGTGCCGATGATGCCACGGACTGCAACAATAGCGAAGCAGCGTTTGCCTGTTGCGTTCTGGGAATTGATTGCAGTTGATGACTATGTGGCGTTACAAGTGACTTCCATTACTTCCAGCAGCGTCCTGTACATCAGCAAACATGTGATCACCTCTCGATTGAGTGTTGGGGTTTAGTTACTGCGAATGATGTTATGATCATCCTCACCAGTGCGATATTGACATTTGAAATTATTGGTCATAGAAGAAGAGGCCGTGATTCTGTGAAGTTAGCAGCGGCTATCATTATCAGACCTACATAGTTATAACTTAGAAGAAGGGGCGTTACGCCCGAGGTGGTTTCGAATCTCTTTTTCTTTTTTTTCGGGAAGGAAATGAAAGACGAATCATTGCCGGCAAATAAAAAGGTGGTTTCGAGTAGGCTCATTTAGCCTGAAGAAAAGCGCCAAGTGGCTGACCCCGCCAGCCCCTGAAAGAATAAGAAATGGTTTGTAAGCGTGATGATTCGGATACTGTATAATCTCGAATGCGTAACTTACGGCGGTGATGAATGGGTTTCTACAGCATACTTGGGGCTCAATAGTGCCATTCGTTTTAAACTTAACTGTTGCAACGTGGTGGCGAAATGTCTTCCCTTGTACAAGCACCCCCCACATCCTGACACAACAAAAGACAAATACTCTACGTTAGTAATAAAGTTTTCTAAGATTCAACTTACTGCTGTTGCGAGTGACACGACTGTCAGAACAAATTCGTAGTGGGTCCTTTCAATCTGAGAAATATTATATCAAAGTGACCTGTAGCAGAGACTTTGACTGCCAATTGAAAGTACAGCTTATATGGCCATGACCGACGCTAAAATGTGCCATGTCCTGTTCGACTCAGTCACGCCCAATCGTCCTAACAATATTCTAACTATCTGATTTATACCGGCCCATTCATACTGGCCCAAGTGTAGCAAGTCTACTTTGATCTGAACCAATCATGATTGTAAAGTCGACCACTGCAACAAAAGGACAGACATGTGTGGGGCCAGTAAGCAGTTTGGGTTCGTTCCCAGTCCTGTGTACTGTGAAAAGATTACAAGGCAATATGGGTTCCAGAAGAACCATCTTTATTGACCTGAATCAGGTGGATCTGCAGAAGGCCCCAGATGTAAGTATGGAGGGGTTGTCGTGCCTGGAGCAGAGGCATCTGTGACATCATGACCAAGGGATCCCCTAATTTTCAAGGTTTTAGTGACTCTCATCGCCTCAATACGCGTTTCTCACCAATGTTCCCACGAAACCGCGTGCGCAAGAAAATCAGTGAATCTGCAATACAATGAAAAAGACATTTCCTTTATGACGATCTAGCATCCACCAACTTCCAGGCAGGCAGAATGTTAAATAAATGCAACATCCTTTATGCAGCATAAAGGAGAAAGTAAATCTGCGCGCCAAATTGACCACTAATCCTGAATTCCTGATTGCTGATTAAAGGTGTCAATTGCTCAGGTTACAGCACGCTCACGCCGATGTTCAAGGATAAGTAGTAACAGGTAATGGCAAACCTCATGCGACTGATAATTAGACTTTGCGGAGGTGGCCCCTGCATCAGCGTCCATCCATCGTGCATGACTTCGTACAAGAACATCTGATTACAGAACTTCCCCAAGGGTTACCGATTTCAACTGGCATGCACATTCACAAACCGAAGACTCATCTACAACACTCTTCTTCTGACAGCAACCGCGTCTGAGCATCAAACTATCCTGCTTCACTACGCGGAGGACTGACAGGCGTGGACTCTCATCCAGTATGGTCACAGTACATGGAGGTACTTCCAAAGTGATCTCTTATTCGCTTTCCTCTGAAGAATATGTACACGGAGTAACACCATCAACAATCGTTAGGTACAGATACCCGAAGATGGTTAGAGCTTTGACGAAATTCTACTCTGGCAGGGATAGCCTCGAGTTTAAGGTTCCATCACTGTCCTCGATGCAGCCAACTAAGATTTACTTGCCACAAACTTCTTGGAATTGGGACTACATGCTGCTGGAGAGTCGGTCTTAATGAGATGAAACTTGCAGTTAGTCGTTGGCAGACTCCTCATTTTTCGCACAATCAATCGACTGTGATGGCCTACAGTTAAAAATCTAACGGTGAGAAAATACAATGGAAATATATTATTATCTGGAAAAATGGACAATGAAAAACATAATTGACCAGCGGGAATATACTAATGCACTGCAAAATTTGAGACCAACTAAGAAAAACTTTACTGAACCACATGGTACAAACTACCGAACGTATTGGAGCACAGCGTGCAGGTGCATACAGCTCGGAAGGCGGCGGTTGTCAAGAATGATGTGCAAAATTGATTGGACTACGAGCCAGAGGATTAGAAATGGGCATAAAGTTTAGCTGGTTGGAGAAGATGATTGGAAGGCTGCTATAAGAGCTTCAGCCCGTGTCTCTATCTCTCTGATGTACTCAGCCAAAACTCGTTGTTGATACGACCCATTCTCCTGCACAATTACAGTAGTTCATCAGTAGGAACTTCCTTCGAACAGACATAGCAGAACACAGGTCTCAAGAGTATGACTATTGGAAAACACGATATTGAACCCAAATCACAGCTGTGGACACCCTATTTCTCCATTGAGTAATTTTCTGTAGCACTGCAAATTGAATGGAGGACAACAGTTATACAAATAATCATCTGCCACCGACATAACAAACGTGGATCTGGCTTAAATATCCCGACAATCTACTTATGAGATACTTTACATAGCATGAGCTGGGGGTGTAGGTTGTTTCAAAGAATTAGAGATTACTCACAGTCCTCATAAGAGTTCGTTCTATTCTCCTATCTACCGCTTTGAAAAAATCTTCGGATAATACTGTGCCGCCCCCGTATGTGAGTCCATCCCTCAAGAGATCATTCCATTTATCCTCATCCGCTGAACGAAAAAAAATAACATGAGATTTCAGAAATCCAATGACAAAACATGCATGGTTAAGACGACAAACTCATATACAAGTAAAATTAACAGTTGTAGAGTGATCAACCATGAATTTCTCAGTCTACTATGAGAGTATTCATGAAGGCTGACTTGCTGAGCGATGTCTCTATGTACTAGTCAGCTTGCATCCAGTGCGAAAACATACCATCCAGGACTTTCTCAAGCAGATCTTCAGCTTTATCGACAACACCATCTGAAACCGGAAGAAAAATATGCCAAATAGTGTTAAAAATTGTGATTACATCGATAAGACAATCTCAGCAGAATTGATGATAGGGACGAATTCCATACCTTTAGTAGCATAGCTGCGTTTGGAAAGTAAACAAGCTGCATAGAGCTGCAAAACTTTCTGAAGTATAGCTACCAAACCAGGTTTATCCTGGTCTTCCTTGGCCTGGCACACAGCGCGATTATCAGATCTTTTCCGATTACATAGAAGATGCAAGTGACATCCAATTTAGGATGGGCAATCACGGCGGAATAAGACAAAGCAGGAGGCTGTAATGGACAGACATAAATACTTGACGAATATACTCTTGAAAGTACTTGGCAACAAAGGAAAAATCAGTTCTTACTTGTCGTAATTGCGCACTGACTTCAGACAAAAAACTTTCATCTAAAAAGTTCTCCAATTCCCTCTTTTCTACCTCCTGTTATACAGTAAGCGCAAGAATTATTACTGCAAGATAATGCTGTAAAGCACGTGAATCACGAGATCCCTTCCGGGATCCCTTAAAGATATGAAAAGGCTCAAAAGAATTTATTGAACATTATGTTTTAAGATTAATTTCTAGAGAAGTATCAAACACATATTTACACAAAAAAATTTGTGCTGGTGATTTCATTAGAAGTAAACGAAACGAGAAGCTCGGCGTAGGGATTTGGAACTAAACAAGAAACATTTCCGTACCTTTCGCATCTCTACAAGAGTAGCTTGATTTTTTGGTGGCCAAACGATTTCGTCGCCTTCTTCCGCCAAAGGTTTAATGATCGCCTTCAGTACATCTGTGGACGACTCAATTTTCTCCTATACAAAATCCAAATATAATGCCAAAAAATAAGGAGCAGTTGGACAAAACGGCTGAAAATTCTTACTCCACTCAGTATTCTGGGGTCACAAAACCTGTGATGACCGGACCGTACCTTTGTCTTACTTACAATACGCTCGACAATATTCATAATTTGAGAAGCCAGCTCTTCATACTCTTCCTGCACATAGCAATTCACAAGCAGCATTAAACCAATCCATCGATAGGAACCACTCGCAACCAGACATCCTATCTGAGAAAAATTAAGATCTTCCAGGGAGAATAAGTACCGTTGCTTCGAGGCAATGCGACCCACTATAAAGAGGTATTGCTCAATATTAGAAGATCACTACTGCTGATGATTCCAGTGTGGTGTGGCCATTCCCCGGGGGCAAAATAACTTATATTCTCTGTGTGCATCAAATTGGTACTGACTAAATTTCAGCATCTAGAAGATAAATATTTTAAACAAATTGTGACGTGGAAGCAGATTACAAACCACAGAATTTCTCCCAAGTCCACTCCACTAAGCCATGACGTTTATAGAATGCATTCGTTGCTTATATCTGATCGTACTATAATCACTTCATGACAATATAGCTTCGTCTCGATTATTGCGCATTAAAAATCTCATGATTATGACATGCAACAGCAGTGTCGAGCAGCTCTTGCTCATCGAACGCTAGATCCCAGTAAAGCATGATGACAAGCAAACTTACTCTGTCGTCATCTGTTGTGCAAAGGTCTGCGCGAGCAGCAAGACGTAGCCAGAACGGAGCATCAAATGCTAAGACATTCTCTGCCACTAACTGCGCCATCTGAATGACATTTCGGCGAATAATTAGTGACATGGAAGATGACGAAAATCATGCAATGTTTGGCAATTGAATTTAATCGTATCTGTGATTCTGCGAAAACTAAAAGCAAACTCCGCGTACGTAGTTGTTTCTCAGTAGACGCATTATTTAACAGAATTATAAATAGCGACTACTCTGCAGTTTTAAATTTCATATATGTACTCACATTGTGATACTCAGTACTCCTAAGATTGTCAATGAGACGATCGATTTCTACTGTCGTTTTAAATGCTTTCTCCGTCCCTGCACCAAAACCTGCTGCAGCAACTAGTGTCGTGTTCCTGGACACCCCAAACAACCACTCAAAATGCTTAATTCAAGACCGGATTGTTCAAACGATCATTAATTTCACAGGACGCGTTCAGAGAAGTGCGGTCGATTGAGAGAAAGCAAGCAAATAACAGACCCCGATGCAAAAGAGAACTACCTTGATACGGTCGAGACATGATGGGAAAGAGGCAATACTTGTCGCCGGAAGTCGCTAGTCCTCAATCCGCATTTAAATCTGCTCCATCCCTTCACCATTATCCATTCGTCAATGCCCTAAACCACTATTATTCATAGCAAAATTCAACTCACTGCGTTGTATGAAGATGTGTCCATAAAAGAGAATGCCAATTTAAGATAAAATGTCAAAGTCTCCTTACTAAATCTGAAAATATCCTTACGAAATAGATACAAAATCTTGTTGAAAAATCTGTAAATGCAGACCTTCGTACAACATCTGTTCGAATATTGTCTCACTAACCAGTATGCAGAATCAGATAAAATGCAAATTTGACTAGAGCTCTAAACCTCACTCTCCATCTGCAGATCAGATTAGAACATTCTCAAGGTTTCATACAATCCTAATAAAACCTAGTTTTTTTCAGTTCGCATTGCAAAGATTATGAAGGAGCTTCACATTGTCACCAATTTAACTCTGCAATCCAAGGAATTCTAATTTACACACTTCCTCCAAACATCCAGTATTGTTCCGACTCAATAGATTCACGCCGTACCTGACGACAGCGAAAAAACTCCAAACCCGCAGGCACAAGGGTAGTTCCAACTACCGAGACGCTGGCCATGGCGCATTGACCTGCCATTGCCGCTCCTTTTCAAATTCCAGCCTTCAAATAATCTCTGCAATCAATCGTAGAGAAAAGCCTCAAGAACTCCAATGCAACCGAAACCTTCCCATCTCAACATTCCACAAATTACAGTAAGGACTCCGCATTCAACCTCGCTGCAGATTCCGAATCAAACGATTCAAATGGAGCATCATGTGAACGAGTGGTGAAAAGTTGCTGCGGTTCCACCACAACCTCTATCGCGAGTCTTCCAAAAGGAGCGGGCCGGGTGGCTAAAGTCTCACCCGTTCCGGACCACGCCCGCTCGTCTATCCGGGCGACCTAGGGGGAGGAGGTTGAGTAGCTGGCGCCTCGCTGGACTCCTTTCATTTGTCACGGAACGGACCACTCCACGTGGATTATCTTACGTGGACAGCAAGATGCGTCTGACTTGGATATCACACCTGGAAGCCGGCCAGCACTGCAGTGTCGATTATTATATTATTTTATTCCCTCGGGTTGCTCTCACTGGTTGCCAAAGCCTGAATTCAGGCTTTGGCTTTGGCACCTGAGGGCCGTTCACACCATTGTACACTGTATTTTCTACCACTGTAGGCTAGATAGATAAACTCTGGTCTTCAAAGAAGGCTGGCGTGAATAAAGTGTATGTTCGTAATGATAATGAACCTATGTCCAACGGATGAAAGGCTATTGATGCAAAACTAATCTTCCCTTTCAAGAATAGGCACTCTAGTTTCAAGTTTACGAGTTTTAACCTTGAAAGGATTGTTGTCCCCTCGGGAGACAAATGGGATTTTGGGCAAGTACCTATAGGCTGAAATTTTTTCCTTATTTTTTGAAACTTTTTTTGAAGATAGAAAAATTGATTAGCTTCATGGGAATATAATTTTTTTTCAATTGGTGCCCCAAAACAAAAGTTATACCCAAATAAGCTCAAAATAGTGGATAGGGGGCAGCAAAAAAAAATTTAATTTTTAATTCATAGATTAAAACTTTTTTTTCCTCATATATTATATTTTTGTGTACATGTGAAGCTTTAATTCATTTCATTTGGATTTTTTATGAAAAAATTATAGACAATCTTGTTTTTTGGGCAATTAGAGCATCTTTTTCAAAAAATAACTTGTAGAATTCATTTTTGAATGCAATTTTTACAACTTTTAAAAAAAAAAGTTTCACAAGGTCAATCTTTCTTGCTAGAACAATATCACCATTGGAATTAGTGCATTTTAATCTCATTTTAGTAATATGAATATTTTAGATTTTCCTTCTATCTTATACTTACTTCTACTTAGCAATTTTTTAAAGAATAAAAATAAAGCTTTTTGAATATTTTGAATTTTTTCTAAACTCTCAATTCAATTTTATACCATAAAGATTTAAAGCTCAAAATGTTGTAGTGCCAAAAATTAAAGTTAAAAAATCTAGTCCCGCAATGTACTAAAAAATTTATTTTGTCCACTTTAAATGCAGATATCATACAATTTGAGAGGTCAAAAATTCTGAAATTTTTTCCACACATTCTCATAATAGTTAGGTTCAAGATCCTATGGTTAGATTTCACTACTAGAAATGCACGACCAAAACAACAGAAATTCAACTAATTTATGTTATTTGGGACAGTAGAATGACCATTTTGTAACATTCTATGAAAATCAACAAAATGGCAAATTCTTTCTATTGATTTGGATAGTGCAATTACCAAATCAACAAGTTTTTGTTGAATTTGAAATCTTTCAAATCTTTTTGGAATCTTTTTGGAATATTTGAGAATCTAAGTATAATGGTTTTAAAAAAAATTAATCATGTAAAATTCAGTCTTTTTTCAATTTAGCATACTTTGGAGTCCATTCTCACATAGTAAAATAAAAAATTTCAAAAAAATTTGAACAAAGAAAAGTTGTAAATTCAAGCAACCTTTCACCTCCAAATTTTTTTTTGATTTAGATCCTCCAATTAAAAGTTATAGACAAAAATCAGAGAGGGGTAGTTAGGAACATTTATTCTGACATTTTCAAACATCTTCTTTGATTTTTGTCCATAACTTTTTATTGGAGACTCAAAATTACAAACGGATTTTTGAAGGTGAAATTTGGTTTAAATTTACAACTTTTGTTAATTCCAAGTTTTTTGAAATTTTTTTTTCTACTATGACTAAATGACCTCTGAAGTCCACTAAAAATACAAAACATATGAAAAAACAATGAAAAAAATAAATATATAAAATTCTAGTTCATATGTCATCACTTAAGTATATAGGTGGTATAGTGGTTGAAACCTTCAACCTCCAAACATGAGGTTCAAGGTTCAAATCTCTTTGGAAGCGCTCGCCCGTGTGGTGGGTGGTTTACATGGCCTTGGTCCACGTGGCGGGTTGCCTAGGTAGAAAAAAAAAAAATTTATATAGGCACCATCCAAAAAAAGTTTCGTTTCAAAAAAATTTAAAAATTTCATTTCATTTCATTTTTTTGAATTGTCCAAAACAACAAAAAAAATCAACAAATTTCAGTTTAATTTTGTCTAAAACAACACCTCTAAAATGACTGAATCATTCAACACATTTGAATTGAAATTTTGTTGTTTTGGTCATGAATTTTCTAATAGTGTTTGAAGAAAACAATTAATTTTTTTTAACCTTTTGCCATAGAAATGATAGTTTTGAATGCTTTGGGGCAAAAAAAAAGGCCTTGGTCCTTTAGGGGTTCAAATTAGTCAAGTTTAAAAAAGAAAGTTGGGTATGTATTGTATGTGCAATGGTAAGTGATAATAAGACAAATATTATTCTATTGGAAATGGTTGATTGCTTTCTATTTTTCTTTTATGTAGATCCAACATATTGTATGGCAATTGTATTGATTGTTTTAAAAGTGTGTTTCAAAGTAGTTTTAGGTAGTTTGAGTTTAAGTCTAAGGATTCTAATTGACGGAGCATGAGTTGTTCTTCTAGCACATGTTGTAATGACAATGAGTGGGTCAACATTCCATCCTTGAGCCATTGTAGGCTAAATATAAGGGGTGCAACAAAACATGAAAATTTTTTTGGTAATTTGTGCCATACATTAAGGGTAGTTACAATTTTTTGAACCCATAATCAATTCTTGGAGGATAGAGGTATGGCGTTCTCTTATTCACCATCTGTGGCTCCATTCTTCAAGAATTGTAAATGTCCATTTTCCTCTAGAGTTGAAGAAGAGATGTGAACAAAATTTCTTGAAGAAACTTTGCATCTTAACAACATGCTACTTCACTCCATCCAAGATTTGCAAATAAATCATTCTCTAGTTTCTATTCTATATGTTTTACATACCACAAAGGGGGGTCACACCCTTCTTTGCGCAAAATGGCTTCCCATTGGCTCTTCTTTTCTCTTACCAACATCTCATTTTTCATAGAATCTTGCTCTTTAAGAAAGGTGTGACTAACCCTATTTGTAATGAAAGATTGTAGAATGCATTATCCTAGTATGTGGGAAAGTAAGCCATCTTCAGAAGAGGGAAAATGTTTTTCTTTTACATTGTAGGAAGATTAAAACACTCAGTGATATAGGTCATCATTTCTTGTCAAATAAATAATTAAAGTTGGCAATGCAATTTGGCAAATGCATAAAAATAGAATGATTTGTTACTTTTCTATACAATGTTTCTTTAAAAAAAATAATATCTTAACAATCCAACAACAATACTAGTATGTGAGCATGAAAATGTGAGCATGTAAACTTTGAGCATATATATATAAGTAGATATACTACAACCATTGAAGGTGCTTTTAATATAAACACCTATAATATAGGTACCTATATTATAATTATACTATAATTATAGAAGGTTTCTATAATATAGACACTTATAACATAGGCTTATAGTCTTATAGGTTCATTTGCTTCCATTCCTAAGCTAATATAATTTAGTAAGCCTCTAATTCTAACATCTATTTTGAAAAGTGTTTTCTTGGCTTACCTTGACTAGGCATGGTAATATAAAAAAGTGCCTCCTATAGTTGAGTAGATAATATTGTATTTCATAACTTGCATTTCATATGTTGCAAATATAAATTCAAATATTTCAAATTTTATACTCTATGGTAAATAGTATGTTTTGAATTTCACCAACAAGCTCTCCAAGGAGCTCACTACCCACAAATAAATAATGACTATATGTTTGTTGTACAATGTTCAATTCACAGACAATGAAATTAAAGCATAGTTTAACAAAATCTATCAATTGAGCTTTTGACCCCTTGAGTATTTTAACCTCTATTTAAATAATTATGGAAAAATTCACAAATTGTAAACACTCTCTATAGTTGAAAATATATTTGCTAGCAACCAATTATTGTCTTTTTATAATTTGTTTTAAAATTCATTTGATCTAAAATGATGATTTTGATTCATTTCAATTCAAAATTTGACATTTGGACTATATTTATCTCATCTTTTCACCATTCACTTGCAAATACGATGTTAATTTTGGACTTTAGATTTGTTCAAAATTAGTTAAACATAGAGGTTATTTTGCATATTATATTTGAATGTTGCTCTTTGACATCACCTGCATTTAGTTGCACTTTGACTTTAAATGATTTAAAAATCTCTCTAATATGAAATAATTATTTTTTAGATAAATTCGCTCAATTTTAGGTGAAACTATCTTAACTCCTAAAAGTTGAAGACTATGTTTCCACCAAAAACGCTCCAAAACTGCCATTTCTAATACAAGCACCAAATTTTAGATGAAAAACATTTTTGGACACAAGTAACCATCGGATCTTGTAGAAAACTATTTTGCAAAGATGTGGAAAAAACTTTTAGAATTTTCCACCACATAGATTGCAAGATATTAACGTTTGAAGTGACAAAAATCATTTTTTTGGCCTTGTGAAAATATGGGCAGCTGCACTTCACAAGGTCATATTTGTATAAAAAAAATGTCCCAAATGGTGGTGCTTTGTTGGATTCATTTTTGATGGCAAGTTGGATACCTTCTTGAAAACTTTTAGATCATTTGGAATTGCACAACATATAGGAAAAAAATAGTAAATAGAAAAAAGTACAAAGTGATTCACAACACTAAATTCTTAAGAATTTAATTATAAAATTGAAAATTTCCAATACCAACGGTGGTAATGTAGTAATAAAAAATCTATATTATATTTTTAAGTTTTTTCAAAAAATATTAAAAATTGAGTTAAATAAAGGACTCCAAAGTTTATTTTAGAATAGGAAATTTATAACTACCTACAAACTAGAACACTTCATAACTTTCATCTTGTAAGTCAAAATGGAATGATCAAAAGCTTTCCACATAAATATAAACCTAAAGAAACCAATTAAAAAATTTTATTTTTGAAAAAAGTGATTTTTTAAGAAATTTTTGGATTGCCTACCGAGCATTGAAAATTACATATCATGCAATAACTTTTGAACCACGTAGTCAAAAGTTATGAAAATTGTTGAGCCTTAGAGATACTCCTTGGGCACATTTTGTGTGAAATTTTTTTTTTTAAATAAAGAAAATTCCATTCATATTGAGCTATTCAAAATCGCTATATTGTCAGAAAAATGTAGTTTTGACCTTTAAGGGTTAAGCTAAAAAGTGGAGACCTGACATTTACAAAGAATCATCCCAATGAATGTAAAGAAGTTGAAGATTACATAAGGAAATTGAAGATCACATAAGGGAAAATATACTATACCAAAAAGCTTTTAAAATGTGGATTGAGAATCATTTGGCTTTTCATATATTACATTATAGATAGCATAATTTTCAAATTATAGATTTTCTTTCATATGCAATAATATCTTGTAGTTGAAATTATTAGAGCAATTGCTTTTTAGTTGGTTGTAAACAAAATAATTACAAACTTTGGTATAAAGTAACTACTTGTTTCAACTATTGTGCTAGGTTGAACTAAAAACTAGTACTTGCCCCTACTTTGAAATTAAATGAATCCACAAAGTACACTAAAAAAATATAAACCAATGTTTCAACAAGACTAATAAAATGAGTATCCAATTGTTTAAAATGTGTATGAGACTAAAATAAGCAGATTTTAGTACATTTTATATTTACAAAATTATCTTAATCAAAATCAATATAGAAATGAAGATCAATTATACTTTCAGTTGGTAATTGTATGGATTTGCAATGCTTACTACATTACAAAAGTACATATCTATCAATACTCAATAAACTAAAGGTTATTCAATAATTTAAATGGATTTAAGTTAACTTGCTAGTGGATATAGGCCTAAGTTGGTATGTCTAGACTAAGGGAATGACTTATGAGAAGACTTGCGTGGCAACTTAAATCACTTGTGAATTTTCGTGGGTTGTTTCTCTAATCTTCCACTATTGGATTTTCGCTAGTGATTGACAAATGTGTACAAAAATGTTATTCTATTAATGCCAAAATAACACTAAACTAACATCTTCATTACATCAATTTTATATACATTAATATTCAAAGATTATAGCATTGAAATACATTGGTTTCTAAAATGTTTCATAGACTTAAAAAAAATAGCTATGGCTAATTGAGGAATTAGAGATTTTAATTAGAATTTGGATATATTGTAGTACAAGTACCACACTTGCATAAAGTACAAAAAAAATTCAAAAAATTTAAAATATTTTTTGGTTTTCTATAAATTTAATCAAACTTATTAGTAAAGAGTTTTTTTTAGTACAAACTTATTTTTTAAAGATTTTTTAGTAAGTAGAATGAAAATTCTTTTTATAATTTTTTGGTAAGAATTTCACAAAATTGAAAATTTTAATGAGTGAAATAGAGTTGACAAAAATATGACTCCAAATTTTTTACATTTTCCTTATTCACTCCAAAAATATCCAAAAATTGTGAAATTTTAAAAAGTATATAAATTTATTATATATTATTTTATATGCTTCTTCTATATTTTTTCAGTTAATTATACAAAATTTTAAAAAAAATTAGAGACATATTCTTTTAGTAATATTTCACTCAATAAAATTTTAAAATTCATTAAATTGTCACCAAAAAATTCTAAAAAGAATTCTCTTTCTACTTATTAGAAAATCTTGCAAAAAAATATATTGGTAAAAAAAAAAAATTTTCATTAATAAATTTGACTAAATTATAAAAAATTCAAAAAATATTTTAATTATTTTAGATCAATTTATACAAGTGTGGTCCTTCAACGTGTCCAAAGTTGGTTGTAAAAATCTAATTTCTCAATTCGTTAGGGCAATTTTAAATACTTATGAGAACCACTATATATACTATTTTAGTACTATCATAGTGTTAAAAAGATTGCATGAACATAATAAAGTAATTGCACCTAATTTCAACTTCTTTTTATTATCAACCAACACATTTTTGCCTTGAAATGTATTAGCTCCCACTATTCATGAGACTCTATTAAATTGTTAGTTCTAGAAACATCTATAGTTTCAGCACTTTGAAAATTTATAATAAGTTCTTCATAGAAGGTCCAAAAAATGCATTTGAAAAGAACCCTAGAATCCCCTTTAGACTACCAATGAGGCCCTGCAAAATATTTAATTGCTTATTTGTTCAATTTTATGCATAGTTGCCTTATAAACAAATGTTAGCAACTATTAAACCTATGGAAGGTAAGTTGAGTTTACCCTTTTTCTCCCTCCGTTGTAGAAGACCTCCCCTTTTCACAATAAAATTATAAAGAGGAATAGTTGAACTTCTTGTCCTACCAGAAGAATTTTTTTGTCATCCATCAGGCACCCAACGTTCTTGTCAACATTGAAGGATTAACTCTTGAATACTAGGGCAAACATTTTATGTCCAATGGATGACAAGGAATCAAACTCTATAGGATAGAAGTGCAACTATTCATCTTCAAATTTTGTTGTAGAAATAGAAGATCTTCTTCAAATAGTTTGACTAGCAATGACTACTTTTGCAATTTTTGGAGGCTAGTGATTCACACAGTAATAGAAAAGGATGATTTTGAGGGTCACCCCTTCGGCGTTTAAGTATTAAGACCAGATGGGAACGTACCTTTTAAAAACAAAAGTCGATGTTGGGGCGACTAATAGAACTTACTGAAGGGCAATAGGCCTCCTGAAGGTCAGCTTAAGCTGAGTTTCCTTGTTCTGCAGCCCACGCCATGACTGCACACTCCTGCTGACTAGATGTTGGATTTGAAATATCTTTTTACTGGAGAGGCGAGAATGATGAATCCGTCGAAAAGGACTGACGGAGGACGCTGAGGAACGAACGCAACGGAAGCTTCTGCACAGTCAGCAATCGTCTAACGAGGGACTTTCAATCCTGCCCAGGAAATAAAGCCCAACAGGCTGAATTTATCCTGGGGAAAACACGCAGGAATTTTTTATTGTTCACATAAAATTCTTTTTTTGCAAATTTTGAATTCTTATTTGCAATCAGAGATTCCAAATTAGCCATGAGAGGAGGAGAACGTACCCTAAACACAGCTCAAAAAAAGGGGCTACTTTTTTTACTTTTATCCCTACAGAACTCCAAAGTTACCTTGCTTGACCCACTTTGTAGGGAAGATTTAGTGTCTTGCTTCATCTAGGCTGGGCCACTAATTTTCTTTCCATTTATTATAGGTAGTGAGGTTATTAGGCACTCAAGCTGTATAGTGACACTTTGTGTCACTATGCACTCCCCCCCTCAATTTTTATTTAAATTTTTTTATTTTACCACCCCCACTCACCCCCACCTATCATTTAGAATTTGATTTAAATTTTTTTATCTCACCCCACTTCACCCCCACCCCCTCTTGTAATCTTCAGAATCAAAGTTCTTGACAAACAATATGGGACAATTGATCCCGTATCCATTAATGTATCCATATTCAGTACCCGTATTCAATACGCATATCTAGTACATGTATTTAGTATCTATATTCAATACACATATTTAGTACTCATATCCAATACCCGTACCCATATTCGTATTCATATTCAGTATTTGTATTTTATATTTGAACAACTCAGATTAAATTTCACAAGATGAACATCTTGTGATTTTTTGAGAAATCAACGTCAATTTTGAGGATAAGCATTTTTTTTCAAAAAAATCAACAGCTCACAAATTTTTTGAGAGAAGAGGGGGGGAACTAATGGGAAACTGGGGTGGCAGGCGAGTTTCAGTGTATAGTGAGGAAGCTATTTACGTCCATGGATATGGATGAAACTTCTAATATATGGATGAAATTTTATTTAATCATCAAAAAGAGTGTGCATTCATCGGAAATATAGTGGTATTGTCCCAAGATTTGTTAGAATTTTGTGATTTTTTCCCCGAAAAAAATTTCATCCCTAAAATTTTAGCAAAAAATCGCTCAAAAATAAAACCCTGGTCAAGGCTATAGTGCTCATTTCTGATGGGTTTTTTTTTCTTTCTGGAAATGATCTTTCAGTATTGGGAAATGAACTGAACATCTTGACTTGGAAGAGCATAACTTATATGATCATATGGGCAGCATGTTTGGCAAATGTTCATCAAGTCAAAACCACCAGGATTGTTGTCTCTCATCTTTTAGCGCTTTAAAAATTCAAAAATGTCTTAAGAAAATGAAAATATTTGCGCTGATGACGTGTTCCTTTGGTTTTGTGTACTCTTTCGTTATCAAAGGAGTTTGTCCATGTGTTTCGAGAAGGAAATAATCAAACCCACCAGGATCACTTGTTCCGTCACCTTATCCAAGCAACTCACTATAGTAAGTAAATAAGTAACGCTGAAGTGTGGGTGTCAACTAAAATTAGGAGTTACATAAAATCATACCAAATCTTATTGTCTATCTTGGATATTTCTTTTAGTTGAATGTTCTTTAAAAGTTTACTATAAACATCAAAATCTGATTTTGAAAAACATTAAAAAAAATATTAATGATTTTTCAATTGGAAATTATATGCAAGGGTGTTGTGATTGCAAATCTTCATGTATAATGTAAATAGAGGATTGAAAGACTTCAAAAAAAATTTGTAGTTTGATCAAACTTTATAATCTTTCAATCTATAAGTGATATTAGAGTTAATTGCAAAGTACCTCAAACTAAGGACTAGAAACCGGAGTTCGTCAAAAACAAGGCGTGTTAGATGAACAATATTGAAAAATTGGCCAGTTGTCTTTGACTTAAAATAAACACAGCATGAAACTCCTCTAAGCATCGAAATTGGGCACCATTTGAGTTTAGTGTGGAGTTTCATTTTTGCATAGAATGGCTACCTCAATAGTCACAAGAGTCATCGGGCATCATTCACGGCAACGGAAAAAGATTGCCAATTTTTGCTATTCCAAGCCTAACAAACTATAACATCATGACTTTTCAAAAAGCATATTCCTTTACGATTAACTACTTAAACTCAGGATAGATGTTCACTCATCTTGTTTAATTGAGGATGACATTATGATTAACTCTATTGTTGTGTTTTTTCTTCCCTTGTAATCTATAACACTTCTAGTTTGAATTCTTACAATTATAATTTTTAAATAGCTAGTAAAATTTATCAAAACTTCAGGTTTTTGTTTAGTTTTGAATAAACTCCAAGAAAATCAATTAAGGCCTTAGGCATTTAGAGGGTTTGCTTTCAACCATTTGCAAGTCTTCTAGTGTGCCCCCTTTTCATATACTATGTTGTATGTATTATGTAACCAACCATGAAAATAAACAATTTTTTTATGGTAAAAAAAAACTTTTATTGGTTCAAGTATTAGTTACGCACTTCTCATCCATAAAATTCTAACATGTGTTTTTGAGGTATTATTCTAAAAGCACAATCAAATGACTCTAGTAAATCAGGCAACATCACCAAACGTACTCTAGGTCCAAAAAATGAAGGGTCACTATTACAAATGTCTTTATTGGCATCAACACCCCCAATCCAACCCAAATTTCAAGATTCAACTTTCAAAATTCTCTTCAAAATTCTCTTGAAGTGCTCCAAAGTAATGCTTGACTTTCCCAAATAAATCCTCCTTTTTCCAACCAATTTCACAAAATTTTGGATGAAATATTGACTTCATCCCCTAGATTAGAGAAACGACCTACAATAAGATCCATGTCACAAACTTGACTACCAATGAGTCTTCTTGTAATCATTTTCCTAGTCTACGTATCCCAAGTTTCTAGTAGTGCTTGGTGCACTTTGTTCATTGTCGAGAATATGGACTTGGGAGCCTTTAAGTATGAAAGGATAAATAAATCATCTAATAATCCTCCATGTTCTAAAGGAAGAAAAGAAGTTAAAAAAAACAACAATATAACATCTACTTGTTAAAAAATTCCTTCAATCTAATGATCTTCAACATATCTAAGATTTGTCATTATATGTTTTTTTAAGCCTCTAGGAACTATTTCAGGATGTTCCTAGAACTATTAACACCGGCAATGTTGGCTGAATTTTTTTTAAATAATCATTTTAAAATTTTAAAATTTTAAAATATGAATGAATGAATTAATATTATCTACCATGGCAGGGGCTTGGCTAAATCAAATTGATGATGTGCATGAGCTCCCAAGACGTTCCCAAGTTCCCAACAATCTAGGAATATGTGGTCTTCTTTTGCCTTGAAAAGAAGACTACAAGTTTCATAATGACAACTTTGCAGTGGCATCAAATATACCATTTTAATGAAAGTTATGCTTAATTGAAACCGAGGTGAAAAAAATAAAAATGCACTTGAATTGCTTGAATATGTTGGTATCTTATACTATTAACATCTAAATGCCAAAGATGTTTTTTTAAGCTTCTTGGAATTTGTTTTACATTGAACAAAAATCCAACATTTTTATAAGCTACATCGAATTTTGAAAATTGTTATTGTACAAATTCAAACTATACATGTAAGAGTTTACATGGAAAAAAGAAAACACAACAATACCACTTATAGATTGAAAGATTATAATGTTCAATCCTGAAGCACATCAATGTCCATAATCTAGACAATGAACAAAGTGCTTCCAAGAGTTGTGTAGTCCAACAAACTTTTCATTCATCCATTGTAATACTTGAATCTTGAAAAGACAATCTTTCTTAATGACCAAATTCATTAAATTGTAGTAAATGATATTTTGTAAAAAGATATAAGCCAAAATGTACAAAAAAATTGAAAAAAGATTGAGGCATTATGGGATTAATCATGAGGGTGTTAAAATTGCAAAAGTGATTTGAAGTCTTTTAATCTTTTTTTCACATGTTAAATTTAATATAGACATTCTCCTAAAAAATATGATGTTAAAGGACAAAAAATTTATAATCCCAATCAATTTATGGATTGTCAAAATCTACTTTACAATTTTCTTAAATGAATTTCTAATACAATTTTTTCTCCAAGATTTATTCTATTTGAGGCTCATTTCCAAGAGCCCTCAAAACTAGAAAATCAAGATTTGCAATGGACACCCTTACACAAAATCTTGAATAGAAAATTCATAATCATTTACTTTCTGAATCAAATTTTTTATGTCAAAAGTAGACTTCAAAGGAATTTTTCAAAAATTCAAAAATAGTAAAAATAATAATTTGGTAAGTTTTATTTAACTTCCAAATTTAGTGCCTCCGCCATTTATGAGTTAAAACATATTATTTGTTTGTTTTTGTTTTGTGATAGAGGTTGACATCTTGTAGAAAATTGGGTCCACATGGGCAGGCTTGGTGTCAATGAAAAACTCTCATAGAGGATGTGTGCACAAAGTAACTTAAGTTTTGTTGTGTCTCAAATAACAGAGCAAGAGATATGGAATTTTGAAGTTTTTATTGCACTCACTATAAAATTGGTTGCAATGAGCCATCATGCCAACCCATCATCAGTTCCATAGGTTGACAAACTATAGAGCACTTCAGTTGCGACAATATTGCACCAATACTTTTACTTACTTTCATTCTCACTTTCACTTCCGTTTTCCACTTTTATTTGTATTTACTCTTACATTTTTTTTTTACTTTTCTTTTCACCTTTTGACTTTATTTTTATTTTTATTCTTAAAATTTGTTGGGCATACTATTTTAGTATGCCAATTTTTTTGAACATATTGCAAAAATTAATATCACACATGATATTCAACATTAGTGTTGTAAATAATTTTAAGAATAATGAATGGGTATGAAACGATATTTGTGAAGGGATTGGCCATCACTTTTGTGGCAATTACAAATGACATACTAATGGTTCGGGCAACAACACAAGGCTATATTATTGAGATAGATAGTTAGTTGGTTGGTTTTATGACTTACATTGAGATCTTCTAAACCATTGAGGTTTCATAAACCGCGATGGAGGTGTGCTTGGTGTTGATGGAAAGCCCTTAGGAAGTGGTGGTGCATAAATCAAGTTTTATCAAGTTTTAACTCATGGGAGGAAAGATATTGAATTTTAAAGTCTTTATGAATAAAGTAAAAAATTAGAAAATGGGTTAGAAAGGAGATTAATCCTATATAGACCATGGGATAGTTCAAATTTCCAAATTGTGAAGATCTACTATAAAATATAACTTAGAATAATAAATTTATGATAACCCTCAAAAAATATTTGTAAAATATGATATATAGATCATATCTATATGGTCATATCAACTATTACATTAACTAATATTTTTCAACAAATTTTGAAGCCAAAAATTGAAAATTCCTCTAAAACTGATTGTAGATTGAATATTTGAGATTTTCACAAGACCTTTTTGCCTTCAAGTTAAAAACTATATATTTGTAGTTTTAGTGAATTTTAAAGGTTTTTATTTTACTTTTCTATTCAAGCCATTTTTGAATTGAAAAGTTACTTCCTAAAGCTCGACATGCCAATATCTATTGAATAATAGAATATTTGCAAAAAAAATCTTTAGAATCTATATCATGTAAATGTTTAAGAACAAATACAAGAATCTTCCAAAAAAAATTGATGGGTGAAGAAATGCATTTTTGTATGCTTGGGATGTGTATGTGTTCATCTATTGTTTAAAATTTGAATGAGTGTCCTTGACCTTAGAACACCAAGCTCATCACTATACAAATCATCCTTTTGGATACTATGTGAATCATTTGTTTAAAAAAAAGACCCCAAAAGCACTCATTGAAGGTCAAATTCCTATGCAAAACCTCCCCATTTTACACAAAATTTCGATGCTGAACATTTGTACTTTTGTCTTATATAGAGGGGTTCTTTGTCACCCATTAGACACTTAGTGTCTTTAACGTTGTAGGATTAAGAAGGGCTTAATTGTCACTTTTGTGGCAATTACAAATGACATGGTAATAGTTGTGGCAATAGCACATAGTATACTAGTTGCATAGCAGTTCTTGAACACACTCATAGCAATGTTTGTAGACATCACTAATGGTTGATTGAGGCTCCACATGCTTGAAAAAAACAAGATAGAACAATCCAATTCCATCAATCACCCAATTCCCACATCTCACTACCCCTTTTCATTAGCATCGTTCACCTACCCATTAAGATACCACAATCTTAGCAACCCTTTAGCATCATAACAATATACAAGAATAGGGGACACATCAACATGTGGTTTAGCATGGGTCTACCTAGTTATGCTAGAGTTCCAACAAACTTTGAAAAATCAATAGAAAATTAATTAATTTTCCAAATATCTTGATTGATTCTACTTGCAAATGACTCTCTCAAACTTCTCAATTTCTGAAAAATACGTAAGTTGACAAAAAGCTTTGCCAAGGTACCTATAGAATGATACCACTTGATAATAGCCGCATATTTACCTTACCTTACATTTTTGACATGCTTCACCACGCAAAACAATTGCACCCAAAGCAAAGCTTAGCCTAGCTAGTGGAGAAATGTAGACCACTCCAAACACAACAAAAGATCATCCCAAACATACCATTTCCAAGTACTTGACTACTACAGTGCCCATTTGACCATCTCTATGGGCAACTGTGATCTCTACAGGCAACTGTGATTGAGCGAGTTTTTGCACAAGACAATGAGCTCAAAAGAAACACTTTGTGTATGAATACCATGATTAGCATGATTAGCAGAAAACTATTGTCAATCTTCTAGATCCGCAGCCTTGCAAATCAATACCTTAAGTTAGGCTGTTTGGTTTGTTTGACTATTGGCTTTGGCCTTTGAACAGAGGCTGTGGTATTGAACTCTTTGGTTTTCGAATCTGAGTTTCCAAATCCAATCTACAACCACATTCACATTCTCCAACATGGTTAGGGTTTGTTTGGAGTGGACAAAGTCTCACGGTAAAACTGGTTCTTGTTTTGTTTGTTTGTTATGTGGAGATCTCTCAAACTGTGTGTCCTCTGGTTGTGTCTTTGGTACCATCAGAAACATTAGGAAAAATTTAAACCTTGGAAGGGCCATTAAGATTTTTTTTTGCGGCACCCCACAATGCAAGTACAAATTCTTTTAAAAAAATTAAGAAAATTAAACCCGACGTGGTGTTGATGTGGCACAAGTACTGTTACATTAAATGCTTCCATCAAAAAAATTAAAAAACAATTTTAATTCCTCTTTAAATGCACTGTGGGGGGAAGGGAGGTGTCAAAACTTGTAGACCTCCCGAGGGCTGAATTTTTTTGTAACTGCTCTTGATGAGGAGAGGATGCACGGGCTTTGTTTTTTGGCGTTTTGACCTATGACGTGAAAATTATCAAATTATTTTCCAAGTTTTTATGAATTAAAAAATTAAGAATCACTCTTACTTTTATTTTGACCATGGGAATGGCACAGGGAACATTAGTAGAAGTTAAGTTAAGAGCAGGAACATGCTGCCAAAGAGAACCAAGAAGAGTCAACTTCAGCCATCCATACAGCTGTACCATATGGACTTTGGCTCAATGGCGATTGTCATGTACTCGGTAACTTAACTTACACTCAGTTTTTGTTTTTGTTTTTCAATTATTTTAGGCAGTGCAGAAAGGGATCAGATTTTCATATTGTAGAGTGACACTGTAAGTTTGATATACTCCTATTAAGTTAGGTTGTTTGCTTTGTTTGTTTGTTACATTGAGATCTCCCAGACCGTGCGTCTCCCGATCACATGTTGGGTATTGTCAGAAAGCCCTTGGCAAGGAGGAGTGCACAGGCTTGGTTTTGTGGTGTTCTGACCTAAAGCATGAAAGTTATTGAATTTTGAAGTTTTTATGAATTAAAAAAATTAGAAAATTATTTTTTCTTTTGTTTTGACCGTGGCAATAGCACGGGGCATACTAGTCCTTCAATTAAATTTGTTTGTTTGTTTGTCATGTTGAGATCTCCTGGAATGTGCCTCTCTCGTTTGCATGTTTGGTATCGTTGGAAAGCCCTCGGCAAGGAGGGGTGCACGGGCTTAGTTTCATGGCATTCTGACATAAGGCATGAAAGTTACTGAATTTTGAAGTTTCTATGAATTAAAAAAATTAAAAAATTATTTTTTCTTTTGGTTTGACCATGGCAACGACACGGGGCACATTAGTATACCATGATGTTATGCACCATGACATACATCTATAATGAAAATCTCAGATTTCTTGAGTATGTTATGTATTTGTTGTGAAATTTTTTTTTAAATTTCTTTAGAAATTCACAATAATTTCAAATATTCTCCAAAAAATTTGAAAATTTTGTGACTTATACTAGACATATGACTTCATCTTCAAAAATTAAAAATAAATATTTTTCTTTCTTATCCAATTCCAAAATAAAAGCAAACTTAGTGATGGGTTGTGAAGTTTGAAATCAGTGGTTATAGAACTATGCTTCTTGGATTAATAATAAAGAATGAACAATTATTGAATAATGTTCAAGGAAGAAACATTGGTTATTTCATTATTAGTTGGTGCCTTTGGAAAAATAACTAGTTGGAGTGTGAAAGTGAAGGATCCAAAGCTATACAAAAAATTAGTAGGATTGGCAACCAATTAATGGGACAAAATAAAAGATGGATTTATGGTTGCCGCTTTCATGAAATTGTCAAATTTTAGCTACTTTCCATTTCAAATTCAAGGCTTATATCCAAGTTGTTGGACGAGGGTACATTAGTAGACAAGGGCTTCTTGTGATAGCTTTGTGTTTGTGTATCCAATGTAATGAAATTTAGAGTTTAGTTTCAAAATTGGCATGCCTTTGAAAGATTGTAGCCTTCACAAAATTGAAATCGAAGGAAAATAGCCAATGAAAATTTGATTTTAGAGGAATGAAATGGAAGATTTTGATAAGGAGACAATGCAACTAGTGCCCTTAGAAGCCCTCAACTTCTTCTACAAAGAGGAAGAAAATTACTAGGGCAATTATAAAAACTTCCCAAAAGCTAGTATGAAGTTTCTATTTTAATAAGGTATGCTAATGTAGTTTAGATGTTACCAATACATGTTCTTAGATGAAGGGACCCTAAGGTAAAAAGACTCAATTTATAGAACCCAATAAAAGTGGCTTGGATGGAAGTTCTTGCCCCTACTATCCAAAGAAATGCACATCCAAAATTATAATTTATTGCAACTTATTGAAAGAAATAGTGTAATGTAGATCAATGAATACAATGGGTTTTCTAGCAATTAGAAAAAAAATGTGTTAAATTGAAAAATAGGTGACTTTGGCCAAATAATAGAGAGATGTTCACATTAGAAGATTTTTAGGGGCTTCAAAAGTCTGTTTTGGGCCTGTTCCCCTACAGTTGTTTCCCATGGTGAAAGAAACAGCCCGCTCTCAGAAAAAAAAATTTAATTTAATTAAATTCTTGAAATGCCAAAAAAAGTTGAAAAAAAAATTGGGGGCAATGACATGGCAGGGGCTCAGCCACGTCATTCCGCTACACTAAATATGTTCCCTGCGTTCATAGGTTGCGATAACTCGCAAGCTCCCGGAGGCCTCAAAAATCTTCTAATGCTTATGATGTTTAAATCAATAGATGACCAATAATTGGTAATATAATTGAAAATATATTATGCATTTACAAATGTTGAAAAGAATGCAACATATCACCAAAACCAAAAATTTTATGATGACACATGTTTAATGACTTCTTTTACTTATAATTTATTCTTCCTTCCTTATTTATACAATATTTAGTTGTTGATATCTATTTAGAATTGACAATAGATTACATTTGATTTTATAATACAAGTTGACCACTGGAAGTCAAAACACTTATTTTCGAATTTTTGCATATTTTGCAAATGCCTTTGTTTAAGGAACATATTTTTTTTATCTCAATTTTTCAAAGTGGTTTTAAAAAGATTATCGTTTAAAAAAAACAAGTATAATTAAGAAGAATGAGAAGTTATTAGATGAACATGAAGATGTCTTTTTAAAATTCTAGTATGAATGTTGAAAATTTTTGGAATTTAGTATAAAGTAACTCCCTTGGTTTCTAACCCCAATTTTGTTCAACAAAAACTATTCCTAGGTTGTTCCTTCGAGATTGTTATCCAAATGGATTGACCAATTACATTCTTGTTTTGGGATGTACTTAAGGAACAAGTCGGCTTAAAAGATGAAATCTAGGTTCCAACTGAAGTTTGCCATTTGCATGTTTAAAAACAACAACAGATCATTGTGATAATCAATCATTCTTGTCTTTCTACAATGCTTAAGTTTGTCACCATCATGTAGTCATGAAGAACATTTCCTTGTCACATCTTGGCTCCCTTATACATCATATAGGATCCTATAACAATATCTTGTATTGCATGTACTATAAAGGCATGGAATTTGAGAGCTATTGTAGTGTGAATGTAGTTATTAGGCACTCAAGGTGTATAGTGACACTTTGTGTCACTATGCACTCCCCCCCTCAATTTTTATTTAAAATTTTTTATTTTACCACCCCCACCTATCATTTAGAATTTGATTAATTTTTTTTTATCTCCCCCCCCCCTCACCCCCACCCCCTCTTGTAATCTTCAGAATCAAAGTTCTTGACAAACAATATGGAACAATTGATCCCGTATCCAATACTGTATCTGTATTTAGTATCTATATTCAGTATCCGTATTCAATATCCATATTCAGTACACATATTTAGTATACATATCTAATACCTATATTCAGTACCTGTATTCAATATCCGTATTCAGTACACATATTTAATACTCATATCCAGTACCCATACCCATATTTGTATTTTATATTTGAACAGCTCAGATTAAATTTCACAAGATCAACATCTTGTGATTTTTTGAGAAATCAACATCAATTTTGAGGGTAAGCATTTAAAAAAAAAAATATCAACGGCTCACAAATTTTTTGAGAGAGGAGGGAGGGAACTAATGGGAAACTGGGGTGGCAGGCGAGTTTCAGTATGAAACAAACAGATTGATTTTTCTATTACAAGAATCAAGGCATTAGTCATCTTTGCTTCCTAAGGCCAAGGAAGACATTCATTACCTTATTGATAGAGTAGACAAATTTCATATTTATATTTCAGTTTTCTATTGTATCTTTGAGAACTTTCTTCAATTACTAGCTTTCTATCTACTATTATAGGAAATGAGTGAAGGAAAAAAAAGAGGTACAAATCACAATGTGAAACTCATAATTTTAAGTCGAAAAAAAAAAGAAAAAAGAAAATGAAGGGAGTATGCAAGAAACAACACTCCTTAATTAATTTTAATGTCACATATAATGTAATGGACTTGTGATCTACTATAATTTTTTAGCATGAATCCAATAAAGTTGAATTTTTTTAATAGAAATGAATGTTCTATTGTATCCATATCTCTTGTTTTCTATAAATTAAAAAAAACATTTTATATTTAGAAGTTTGTTTGCTAATTTGTTGCACTTTCAAGTTTAGTAGTTTGGAAGAATTTCAAGCATCCAAAATTCATGATCTAGAGCTGAAATTTTTGAAGTCTATTCCTACAATAGGCAAGCATGTTTTGTATTGTGAGCATTTAAAAATAGATTATATGTCCTTCATGTTTGTACAAAATAGGGCTTCTTTGTACACAAACTTTTATACACTTAAAAAGATTTTTTCCATAATATTTCTAAGAAAATCTTATTTTCATAAAAATCTTAAAAGTGACCAATTTTCATTTTCATGTTTTGAATTTTTTACTAATTTTTACTAATTTCAACATCAAAATGTCTATTTTCTTAAAGAATAAATCGTCAATCTATTTTGTGAATAACTTTTGACCTACATGTTTTTTACTTCTCAAATTTTGATGATATGTCATTTTTAGTGTTATATTTGTTATCTATATTTTATTTTATTTTAAAGTATTTTTCATCCAAAGCTCGTAGAATTGCAAGTACTACCCTAAATGCTACAAAATCAACTAATGTAGTTTTCTTACAATTACCTTGAACAACAACTTCTTTGATCAATGTAAAACATAAAAAAATAAAACAAAATACAAATATGACTAGGCTTACAATCATATCTAAATTTTTTGCGAGTCATTAATATAAACCAAGGCCCTAAACTAAGAGTTGGATTTTAATATTACATGATAGTACTAAGATAATATTTTTGAAAATAATATATTTTAAGACATTTGCATCAAAAAAAATAAGCACTAATTTTTTTTCTAGTGCAATAAATAAAAGCTTGCTTTGCGATTGGTTTCATATAATTTGTAGTAAATAAAACAAGAAGTTAAATTGTAATATTATTAGTGGATTTGTATTATTATATTTCAAATTATTCTTTGATTGGAATAATTGCGCTTCAAATTAGTCTATAAAATATTCCATGATTTGTTATAATAATAAATTTATCCTAAAAGCCATACTATAATTTCCACACTGTATTTTCACTTGAATGACTTAAGGAATAAGAATGATAGATGAAATGTAGGATAACTATTAATATAATGTGCAAAAAGAAGTTATCCCTATTTTAAAATGAAAATTAATTTTAATTTAAAAAAAAAATTGTTGTAAGGTTCATCTAAAGTAATGAAAGCATCCACTTAGAATTTGGTGTTATATTTCTACACAAATATAAATAGTGATTGATTGATTATTGATTGGTGTTAAAAACAAACATTTATTATGGGTATACTGGTTTGATTAAATTTTCATGTTAAATGATTTAGAAACAGACGATTTGCTATTATTATCTTTGATTTCAAAATTTAGGACTTTTCAAACTAAATTTGACTAAGGCTATTGTTATTTTAATAATTTGATTAAAATAAATTTAATTGTTAATTTAATTTTAATAAATTTGACTAAGGCTATTGATTTATAATATTTTAATAAAGTTTATCCTTTTAAAGATAGAAGAATGAATTAATTGTGTGTTGCAATTTCATTTCAAATAATATTGCAAATGTTGTCAATTTTCTTAAATTTAAGCTCTAATATTTTTACATCAATTTTTATATTTTCTATTAAATTTGAATTTTAAGATCATAGTTTTTTTAATTTAAAAATTGTCCATAAAACTTGCATATTTCTCTAATCCTTTTCAAGAGATTTGAAATCTTTGATTTGACTAACACCTTGATAAATTTATTTAATATGGTAAGAATTTCAAACTATTGAAGTTTTTTTTAAGTACAATACAATTATAATATTGCATTACACTTTGCAAAAGTGATTCAAATTCTACAATGTTTATACAAGAATAATTTTAAATAAAATCATTGGTTTAATATCTTAGCTTAAGTACATTTAAACTTCATAGAACCATTGATCTCATTCAAATATATGAGAATGTTATTGCATTTAATGAATTTGAAGAATCAAACATATAAAAAAATTTGGACAATATAAATTCCTAAATGTAGCAAAATGACCGAAAGCTACTACTTCTTTATCTATTAAAATTTTATTATTCAAAGACAAATTCAATGGTCATATAGGCAATTTTCATTTACAACTCAATTTTGAATAAATATAAGCTTATACTAGGAGCAAATGTGTGTGTAAGAAGTTTGTTTTTTCATGAATCCTTCATCATAACAATTTAAAAAATTGTGATTAAGATAGAATTTATGTTTTGTATTTTATATTTGAAGTTGTAATAGATATCATTATATCCTATGGAAAGAAAATTATTGAATAGTAGACACTACCAAAAAAACATTGTCCCAATGGACACGTTGGAATTTAGAGAAAATGTCTGAAATGCCAAAAAAGAAAATGTTTGAATTGACATGTCCAAATCAGCAGAAAATGTTAGAATTGATAGTGTTCACTTGTAGTGAGAAGAATGAATAATGATGTTGCCATTAATCATGCACATTTAGAATATAAATTTTGACATATAGAGTAAAAACATTGTTACATTTTTCATATCAAGTCATTATTGAAAATGCAATTATATATATATTTTTTCATTTCATGTACAATACGTATTCACACTAGGACATAAATTGTGTCAAGAAATTAGTGTCCAATTAACAATGTGACACTATTTTCAATAATATCTACCTATATAGAATATACTTTGACCTTTTACAATTTTTGCATTCATTATCCAAAATTGCAATCTTTAGTGCATTAGGATCCCTTTTCATTTGTTAAGAGGAATATTTTTTAAATTGTCAAAAAAACAAATACTAATCAAATAGATAATCTAAAATTTCTTCTTCAAAATCCCAACATTTATTCATTAAATTTTAAATTTTAGAAAGACTTTAAATTGACTTTAAACTAACTTTTTGAGGTTTATTCAAGTTTTCAACAATATCCTCACATATTTTGCTTTCAAAAAACCATCTAGTGCATAGATTAGAAAAAAAGAGTGGCTCACAAAAAGATCCAAGAGTTGTCTAAGTAGTTTATGTAGACCTTCTTCTTCTACTTTTGGTATGCCAAGGAAGTAGGCCACTACAATAATAACATTTCAAAGCAAAAATAGACTGCACTCCAGTATGAAATGATTGATTTGGTGACAATAATCAAAACACACACTCCTTTTAACCCCTACAGACCCAAGACCTCTTTTCCATCAAAAATCACTCAAAATTGCCATTTCTATGGCAAAGAGCAAAAACAAATTTTAATGCTTTTTGAGTATATCTAAATGTAGGATCTTATACTTGACTATTTAGATTGCAAGATTTGCGTTTAAAGTGAAGAAAATAATTTTGCACCTTGCCCAACTAATATTTTTGGATTTGAATCTTCATAACTTATAATTTTTGCTCTAATAGTTTTGAATTTCTAATTTTATATGATAAAAAATTGAGTTGAAACCTAAGAAAAATTAAGTAAAAAATACACACTCAATTTTTACTCATTAAGAAACTATAAAATAGAAGTAGGTTCAAGATTGAAAGAAAATCTAAATTATTAATGGTTCTAGTATAGAATTGAAATACACTAATATCAACAATGAGATTGTTCTAGCAAGAGATCTCAACCTTGCAAAACTTTTTGTTTGAAGAATTTTAAAAGTTGAGGTTAGAAATGAATCCTACAAGTTATGTTTTCAAGAAGATTCTCTAATTGCTTGAAAAACGAGACTGTCCATAACTTTCATATAACAAATCCAAACGGAATAAATCAAAGCTTCCCATATACATATAAATACAATCTATACAAAAATAAATAAAAATTTAAAGTTATTTTTTTGCTTGCTGAACTAAAAAAAGACTTTTTTTGCCCTAACTATTGCTCTTGGGCTATGATTGGAATAAAAATTATAATTTTGGAAAGTGAACGTGTTTTTCTATCTTTATAAAAAATTCAAAAAAACACAACAAATATTGAGATCATAGGAGCTTGCCAAAAATCCATTTTGTCCCTTTAGGGGACAATGGGACTTTAGGGGTTAAAAATTAAAAATCCTAATTGAAGGCAATGGAACCTCTACTAATAAAAAAGATACAAGAAAAGATCTTGATTTCTATATATAGAACAACCTACACTCATAATGAAATTTTGTATTAACCATGCTAGATGATTTCAAAATATTATGTTTTTACTTTTGATGAATATTTTTACCTTTTGGTGTATGTTTGATGAATGTTTGATGAATGCTCTTTTCATAAATTGTTTTGATATCTATACTCTTGGTAGAAATGTTCACCAAGAGTAAAAAATTGTACATTTTCAAATGAACTAGTGTGGTAACACTAAATTTTATTATTACTGTAATTCCTATATGAACCTATAAAATTAAATCCCTAAAGTTGCATTTATATTTAATTATTTATTTTTATCAAAAAAAAAACACAAAACTACCACATCTATTGCAAAGAGTATGAAAACGTGTAGAAGAAATTTTAGAAACTTTGACTACATAGATTGCAAGATATTTGTATTTAAAACGAAGGAAAGAATTTTTTTTGAATCCTTGTTCAATTAGTATTTTGCTTTGAATCTTTTCAATTAAACTTTTTTACACTACTCATTTGAATTTCTAGTATTCAAGTTGAAAAATTGAATTGAGAATAGGAAAAAAACAATTCAAAAAATGCACATTTGATTTTCATTCTTAACAAAATTGTTAATATGTAGAAGGTACAAGATAGAAGGAAAAACTAATCTTTAGTAATTCTGAGATGGAATTGAAATATAGGGCTAATCTCCACAATGAGATTGTTCTAGCAAACAAACTAAACTATGCAAAATTTTAACTTATTTTTTCATATTGTGAAAATAGAATTTAGAAATGAATCCAATAAGTTTTTTTTTTTTTTTTTTTTTTTAAGATTGTTATGAGTGATCAAAGAACAACACTCTCTATAGCTTTTTCATCACTTGTCCTAATGAAATGAATCAAAGCTTTCCATATAGGCAAAATTATTTTATGTAAGAAATAAAATTAAAAAAAAAATTTATTTTGAGTTTTTGTAACATTTTTTTGGAGTTGTTCAACAAATCTTAGGGTAGTATAAAAGTTTAATTTGCTCTTGGTGATCAATTAAAATAAAAGATTATATACCCCCTCGAAGCTAAATAAAAAAAAAATAACATGACAAATTGAGATCATAGAAACCTACCCAAACCTTCCTGTGACACTTTGAACTTTAGGGTTCATAATAGTTATAACCAAAAGCTCTCCTTCCCTTCCTTGATGCCCCCAAGAACTTTCTACCAGTGCTTTGACCCTAGCCACAGAAAAGGCCACAACACCTTCCACCTTGCAGCAATATAAAAAGCCTTTCAATTGGATTTTCCTTCAAATCAAAGTCCCGTCTCTAATTGGGTCATTTACTCAAGACAGGTCTGCCGTCGAAGTGACCTGCCACGAGAAACTACTGTAGCATCCACGGATACCCTAGGAATTATTATACAAGACCCAACATACAATACGAGTATTGTACGAACAATATACACATACAAATACATTCGAACTTCGCCCGCCAGCCAAACAATAGTCGCCACGTCAGCTCCGGCCCACTTCGGAAGAAAACGCGACTAGCTCCAGCGCGAGGCAGCAGTCGCGATCCAACGTCTTCAGAGAGGCGCGTGACGATCGGACGGCGGAGACTCATCGCGAGGCTAGGGTTCGGAGCCCTGGAATGCGGAGCGGGGGTTCGCCTTTCCACGGCAGCGCTTCCCCCTTGCCTTGTTGGACTCGTCGTCAGTTGATGTGGAGCCTGCAGCACTGCTGTTCTCCTCTGATCCCAGCCTCCGGCCCCCGGCCATCCGAGTTTGCCTGGCCGACGACGACGACGACGATCATCGAACGAATTGCCATATAATTTGGGCAACAGTTGCGACGACGCGAGGACGATTTCAACGGAAGAACGACCCAACGACGGACGCGCTTCCCGTTGTTCGAGGTGTGTCCCTCTTTCCGGTAGTTACTGGCGAGGGCAGGCAGGCGGAGTTCCTTCCATCGTCGTTAGAATGAGAGTTGGGTTTTCATGGTTGCAGGAGAAAGAACGAGGAGGTGCTACCATGGTTGTCGTTGCCAGCAGGTGAGGGTCGACGTGGAGGGTGGTGGTTTTTTTTAGGCCTTTTTTCGGTTTGGGTTGTGGGAGCCTGCCTTCCTGCTTCTGCGGGTTGGCCGCATGCTGCTGAGTGTCGTCCTGTTTGGCATGGCGCATGTGTTTTTCCACATCGTCTTGCTGCTGTGGCATGAGGGTTTGCCATTTCATCTGCCAACTCTGCTCCTCCCTCGCTCCTAGGTATGTGTGTGTGGAGGATGAGTGGTGGGGTTTTGTTTTACCCGCTTGCTCGCTCGCTCGCTCGCTCGCTCGCTTTTTTTTTTTGCAAGTCGCGGTCGTTGACAGATCTTGGTCTGAATGCTGTTGCTTCGCTTTTGCGGCTCGTTCAAGTTATGATTGTGGTGTGAGTAGGGTGGTGGGGGAAGCTTAGGACTTTTTGATTGTCAGGTTTGGATACTGTGTTCCAAAGCCGTTTTGGGGTTTCATATTGTCGCGTGGTAGGAACGGGTTTGGATGATGGTATTGCTATCAGGGTGCCGGCGAGGAAGTGCTCGTGTTCGCTTTGATCCCTGGCGGTAGCATTTAGCGGCGATTGTGGTTTGATTGGGGTGGACTTTCGGAGAGGGGACATGGTTTCGGAGGTTGGCTGGGGGGGTAATGTGGGAGGGGAGTGAAAAGTATTGGGGGCTTAGGAGCCATTGGGGAGGAAGGGTAGGGGATTGTCGGGCAGGATGAGGGAGCATCGCGTGGTTTTCAGGTTGAGTTTCTGCACATTGAGGGTGGTGCGTCGCAGTGGTTACGAGTTTCCGTCATGACCTATGTCTCGGGATTTATTGGTGAGTAGTTTTGCTACCGCAGGTCTTGATGTCGACGTCATGACCAGAGGAGCTCCCTGACGGTTTTGGAACGAAGGAAGGGAAGGAAAGGAAAGGGAAGGAAAGGAAGGGCTTACGTATATATCTGTCGGGTTTTTGAAGGCAACGTGAAGTTGTACACGATGGGTGCTTCGGGAGAGACAGCAACTCCGCCTGCGACGTCGAAGGTGCCGAAAACCTCCAGCTCTCCAGTTACTCCAGGAGCAGGCGCCGCCGCCACCGCCGCGGTGGCGACAACGACGTCGCCGAGTCCGGTGCAGGATCCGCAAGCAGGCGCGGCTGGTTACAATGAATGGTTGGCCGCCTTCCAGGCCTACTACCAGGCGGGCGCGCAGCCTCCCGCGGGAGGGTTCCCGCACCCTTACATGTGGGGGGGCCAGCCCATGATGCCTCCACCCTACGGTGGCCCGCACCCCTCTTACGGCGCCATGTACCCCCCCGGGGGAATGTATGGCCACCCCATGTACGGCCAGTACGGCGCGCCCGCGTCGGAAGCCATGACGGGCGTGGAGCAGGCCGACGGGGGGAAACCCAGCACGGAGGGCGCCAAGGCCGGCGAGGGCGCCAAACCAACCCCTTTGAAGCGATCCAAGGGGAGCAAAGGCAGCCTGCAGCTCCTCAAGGTGGGCGAGAAGGGGAACGGCGTCTCTCAGAGCAGCAATGGCGACGACAACGAAAACGACGGTGAGACGGGCAGTGACGGCTCCACGGACAACAGCCGAGAGGAGAATGCACAGAACCTCTTGGGTGGCAAGCGCAGCTTCGGGGAGATGGCCATCGAGGCTGGAGCGGCGCCTTACATGCCTCCCCCTGGCGCCGTACCTGGGCCGCCTCCGCCCGTGGGTCCGCCGGGGTCGGGCGGCAGTTTGGACATGAGCTTGGACTACTGGAGTGCCGGCTCGGTGCCACAACCTAAAGGCGGCAAGCGTGCATCAGGAAGCCCGTCCACGAGCGCTCCGCCTGCGGAGCTTTGGCTCACGGACGAGCGAGAGGTGAAGCGGCAGCGGAGGAAGCAGTCGAACCGGGAGTCGGCGCGGCGGTCCAGGCTGCGCAAGCAGGCGGAGTGCGAGGAGCTTGGCACGCGCGTGGACACCCTGACGGTGGAGAATATCGCCCTGCGCACGGAGCTCAACCGGGTGACGGATGAGTGCAAGAGATTGCAGGCCGAGAACAGCTCCCTGGTGCAGAAGATCCGCAGCACGCCCCCGCCGGACTTGACTGCGCCAGCGGCTGCGGATTCTGGAGCGGCGCCCATCGGGAATGAGATCGTGGTGTCGGGTAAGGAGACGGAGGAGGCGCAAGGCAACGCTAACGGGAACGTCAAGGTGAAAGAGGACAAGCCTGCAGGTGAGAGAATACGTCATTGATTCATCTGTGTTTCCTATTTCCTACTTGTGGTTGCAGTCCTTTTGGATGGTTTTTGATTATTTGAACTCGAGATTTTTTGTAGTGTTGAAGGTTTTGGAAATGTGGGCTTTAGTTTTATGCCGATGAGATATGCGTGCCGGGGAAATGAATGTATTTGAAGTTTGCTTATTTGTCAAGTTTAGCGTGCATGGAAACCTGTGCCTATAGGCTTCTTGTGGTTTTGATATGGACTCAAGAGGAGAGAAACTCATTGGGGTTGTTTTCTGGTGCAGTCAACGGCGATGCAGGTGTAAAAGCACAAGACGAGCAAGGTGCTGCGGCGTAGGTGTTGTGGTTTGGGAGTCGGAGCTGACGAATCTTCAGGGTTCCTGCAAAACGATTTTGCTTTTTTAGTGTATTCAACCCTGCACAAACATTACAATTCTTCCACAGATGCGTGTATCCTGTTCAAGGGATGGTTGGTGACTGGAAGAGGTTGAAGTGAACAGTATTTCACTGCTGCTCTGGTCCAGCATTCTTTGGAAGTAGCAGTGTACACTCGGATTGTTGTTTAGGACACTCGTAGTTGCTGCCATTTCTGCTGCCATGGTTCAGTTCTGCCAGTTGCATCTGTACATTTTTACTCTGGGCAATGGTGGTTTTTTTCATTTTATTATAACCATTTTGGATCGCAGCTAACATGTGAATATATGGGTGGGGTGGGGGTGGGGGTGTCCCGTACTGAGGTGTGAATCCGCATTGCTGGGTCTGCTCTGTCGTCGCTAATGTAACACTGCATATAGTGGCTTTATGGCGCCGGCTCGTTTTTTAATCTTTCTTGGGATTTACTTTGAGTTGTTTTCATCCTCAGGCAGCTTCTTCCAGACGAGTTTGACTTGAAGTACCAGTTGTCACTTTTCTGACTCTGCTCATGAAGATCTTTCGGAATGCTTAAAAATTAATTAAAAATTAATTGGTATGGGAAGGAGCAGTAGATGCGATTTGGCCTCCTCTGCTTGGTTGTAAGCTTAGTTGTTCTGCTTCCACGAGTTTTATTAGTGCTTTACGTTTGCAAAATGGTGTCCTCACTAGGGAGAACCGTGAGTTTTATGAGTGTGATTGCAGTTTTAAGTTTTAACCGATTTTTCATGTACAGTTGTGGGGTGTGTATTTATGGTTATGATGTTCGTGGTCTTTGACTCTTACCCCACTTGGTCTGGCATCACACAAATTTGAGCTACAGTTTCATAGTAAATATATATGGCAACTACCGGTATTTTTACTGCAGTTTTATCCTGCAGTTTATAAAGTGTTAATCGAATTTGACTTTTAACTTCGAAATGGGAATTGAAAAACATCATCATTAGAAGTGCATCAAAAACATCATATGAAATTCTAAGCCCTTTGGACATATGATGATGAAAGTACACCTCCCTTGTAAGCATTAATTCCATTTCTAGAATATTTAGTGTCTATTTCTAAAATATATGATTTTGGTGTAAAGTCTCTTAAGATTTTGGTATATAGTCTCTTAAGACATTTTATAACCTACCTAATAAATAAAATAAAAAGTGATCAACATTTAAAACATTGTTGAGATGATTCTATAAAATTGGTTAGAATAATTTCTTTGAAGGGAAGAGGTTAATATTGACAAATGTCTTATTTATATGCAATATATGTAATGAATCAATATATAATGTTTCTAAAATGTCCTCCCAACTTGCTTGTCAAAAATGCTAGTCAAACCATTTTGAAATGGGTTGTGAGAGTGGTTATAAAATACTAAAATAAATAAACAATTCAATGCCATGATGGGGGGTCCAATTGTGGTGACTATTGAATAAAAACCCAACAACATTAGTATCTCACTATTATGTTGAGTTTAGAAGTAAAAGCTTTACATTAAAGAAACATCATCTATGAATTATCTACAAAACCTATTTAGCCATTAATTCAATTGGTGCTACAATTGCCAAAAACAAACATGAATAAATATCAAGTACTTAATTGGGTAGTCATGTCACTTAATTAACACAAAGTTGTTTAATTAAGCATTAGAAAATTGAGTTATTTTTTGATCCATAGCTAGCACTAGCTACCTTTTATTACAAAATTTATAAGAAACTTAAGATTTATTTGAAGTATTATATTACATTGACTACATTTGGTTCAAAACTATAATATTAATACAAATTTATACAAACCATGTACAATAGAAGTGAACTAACATGATTTAGTGAGCAGTGTTAATGAAAAAATGTGGTGTGCCAACATCTCAACTGAAGAGGTGTCAAAGTTTGGTAATCCATTAGTTGGGCTAGGTTGGTTAATTTTTTTTCTCCAACTTCAAATGAGATGATGAAATCCAAAGATGTTCTCAGTGAAACCTTGCAACTCGATGAAGTCTTTTCGGATGTCCTGCATTGCAGGAAGCTCAATGCAGTGCTAGTATAACAACATAAAAATGATCACAAATTCACAAACAGCTCCAAAACAGTCTTATTATCCAATGACTACTGCATGAAACACAGGAACAGGCCAGTAGCCAAATTGGATGTGAAGTCATGAAACATGAGTAAAATCTAACTGAGCTCTTACTAGAAATGTCTTGAAAATTAGAGCTTCACTCGGAGCTTCTTCTGAGTGTCAATTGTCTGACTTTCGACAACTGCCTCTTGATTCTACACATGCACCAGCCTATCTGACAACGAAACAAGACTGGCACCATTTCATGGCTTCATCAAAACGAAGGAGCGAGATCGAGCAGAATTTCATGTATCCCTGCTCAGCTTGTTTCGAGGGAGCCGTTCCAGAGAAATTTACTCGTTGAGCAACCACGCAGATATCTCGTCGAGTCGCATTCTCAATTCATAATCCAAGCCTGCGGACTGCATGCAAGCACACAAAACGACGAGTGCTTAGAGAGCTGATTTCCAATCCAATCTGTTACAAAGTATGCAACAGTAAACAACATATTATTATGTACTTTGAAGATATAATTATGCTCTAGAGTAGTTCTCTGAACTGCTTGTAACTTAAATCTTCGGGAGATGAGATTCAATAAGTTAACAAAGGCAACACAGATAGAATGCTGTTCTTATATATTCGTCATTATGGCAAAATTTTAGTGCGGAAATAATGTGTTCAAGTGCAGAATGTTAAATAGAACAATCAAATTAGCTCAAATGGGTTCTCAGTTTCAGAGTTTCACATCTTAGATTGGTAAAGATTCATGATGAAGTTCTAAATTGGCGTCCTATTTAACCAATGTGACTTCTTCAATCTCATCGATGACAACCAATTTAGCGCATCAGAACTCCAAGCTCTGGCCATTCCAGCTTTGAGGGATCTGAACGCTCGCTTAGTTGTGTTCTCAACCACTCTCCCTTAGTTGTCACTCAATGTCGGAATGTTGTTACGCTTTAGTTTCTTGCAAATAGTGCCAAATAGTAGCTGGAAAACCAGGAAACTTACCATATCAATGTCCATGTCAAGAGAATCAGTCGGTAGAGCAGGAACAGCTGGAATACTGTAAGAGGATTCTGTGTTTCCTGGGTTGAAGAACTGTTGCTTGGGTTGGGGCGAAAGCGCCAGTGCCAGCGCCTGCGCTTGTAGGCCAAAAAATTCTTCAGGGTCCTCTATGAACCGATCATCGATCAGTGGAAGATCTGGCTCAAACTCGAAAGCTCTCTCCTGCGAAATCGTCAACCACTTTGCTTACATCGGTTTCCATCAATTAATTGATTCACTCAGATCTGCCATAAGGCAAGAAATCATGTGATCACGGGAGAAATTCAATATTGGAATTGGCCAAATGTCCTCTCGTGTCAGTGAATATTAGGCAAATATCATTTTGTGTCCAGATCCCATTCACAGTTTATCTTGACTGGACTTCGATTTGAAAAATTATGAAATTCTTCAAAAATTACATAGATGAACATTTTGGATTTCTCCTGTCAAGTTGACATTCGAAGGCAACGCTATTAGAACGGATAGTAATCACAGAATGATAGAAAACAAGAAAAGCTCACCAAATCCATGAGAGTATTGAACTCCTGATGAGGCTCCTGAGTAGGATCAACTTGATTTTCCCTGGGAATTTCATCTCTTCCGTCCATATAAATTCTGCGTACTTCTCTTCCTTCTGGTTCTGTGGATGGGGCAAAAGGAGCCGCCGCAGCTAGCTCATTCATGAAGGAGTCTATGTCCTGCAAAATCGACAACTATGTGCTTAGATCTGGTTCTCATCAAATGCATCAATTTCTACCAGATTGGTCCTTGTCAGTCATACTCAATAGGAGCTCTCTAAACTCTGTTATAATATAATCATTCAATAAACACTGGGGATAAGGCAACACTTTTAGATCGAACACGCAGCTTTGTTATGTTACGAGAGACTTTGTCCCTGCAGCTTTGCTCAGTTTCAAGGAAGATCCAACTCAAACTTCAATTCCTCACGTGTAGCTGTGTAGCTGTAATGCCACTGTAATGTCTACTCCGAGGGCCAATAAATATCTCAGTTGGAGATGGAACCAGGAGTCCATACCGTATGGATGAAATCAGCGTTCCAGAGGAACTGGTGAGTTATAGGCTCATTTTCAATATTGCTGTAATCTGGCGAGCTTGCGTTGGCTTTTAATTTTGATAAAAATAATTTTTTGCTGGTTTCTTGGGGTGCATTTGATGGAAATAAATTCAACAAATTCCCTGGTGCACCAAAAAATCCATGGGCCTCTTCAAGTCTAACTTTGCTCAACCGTGCAGCAATTGGCTCCTCGGTAAACACGGGGTCCTGCTGAATCACCATGTACTTAGATAATCCAGTTTCATCAATTAATTCCTTTAATAGATAAATCTTTTTACAGAATGGTAATCAGCCAAGAGAAGATATCTGACCACCACATAAACCTATATAATTCAGCCTGCTATGAAGGTACAAGAAGTCGACGAAGGCAACATATGTACAGTATCAAGAATAAGAATTAATCAGAGTTAACTTGAATTTCATTTTATTGGTTCTCTAGATTCCGAGCACCAAAATTGTTGCACAAAGCTTTAGGACTGGTATAGAGTTATGTCAATGCCAAATTGCCAATGTCCTGAATGTCCTTGAATATAACGAAATTGACGTAAATTCGATAAAAATTAAACCAGGAATGCGTACCATATGGTAGCGAGGAACGGACTCCTGAATGGGAGCAGCTTGAATATCGATGGGACCTTCTAAGCTTGGTAATTTGGTTCCTTCTGATTGCATCAACGGGATCCGAGGCGGCAAATTCTCTGGGGCCACAAATCCTTGAGGAGCCTCCTTACCGACTTCGGCCATCCCTGTAGCATTTTGCCTAGAGATGAAGACTTGGTCCTGCAAAACCGTCATGTAATTAGATCAAGTTCATCAAATGAATGGGGAATTTCGTCTCAATGGCGGTATTACATACGCGATTTTTCCATCCATTTCCTTCTTTAGCTTCAAAGTCTAGGACCTATATTGATTTCAGAACGCAACTGTCTAAACGTAGCCAAGTGCCAAGTTTATGGAATTCCGCCATTTAAACTAAATTTTGGTTTGATTACTAATAGAAAAATACGTGTTCACTATAATTTCTCTAGAGAGGGTCGATAGCTAAGCACCATATCAATCTGTATGTATAATTCAGCAAGCTGGGAGGTACATGAAGTTGTGTAACTGAGGCAACGACATAGTACGAACAAGACAGTATTACAAGTAACGTGAATTTCACTGTATTGGTTCTCAAGATTCAGAGCGCCAAAATTGTTGCACAAAGATCTAGCACTGATATAGCTTTAGTTCAGTGCCAATGTTGTGAATGTCCATGAAATTGACGTAAATTCGATGGAAATTAAACCAGGAATGAGTACCATCTTGAAGCGAGGAGTGGACTCCTGAATGGGTGCAGCTTGAATATCGATGGGACCTCTTAAGCTTGGTACTTTGGTTCCTTCTGGTTGCATCAACGGGATCCAAGGCGACAAATTCCCTGGGGCCACAAATCCTTCAGGAGCCTCCTTACCGACTTCGGCCATTTCTGCATCTGCCCATTTTAAAAACAGAATCATTTATGTCACATTTAATCTCTCAAGTTCACACAGCGTAGCACTGGATAAAATCTCAACTACAATATATGTTTGACAAAGATTCACTCCGCTTAAGTCCAACAGTTAGGGCTGTCTTCTTTATTTACTTGAATTTGGCCTGTAGTTGCCGGTCTCTCCGGGAGAATCTTCGGGTGAGAACTGCAATGCGTCTCTAAAATGACAATGCCCAAGAGTAGATAATGCGTTCTGTTCTGATGACTTGGATTGCACTGATAGTCTTAAATTCCCTACGGCCACAATTTCTTCAGCAGCCTTCTCACCGAATTCGGCCATTTCTGCAGCTGCTCAATTTTCAAACAGAATTGTGTCAGATGTTATCTCAAAAGAAATATAACGCTTATGGATAAAGAGTTAGGAAGGACTTGATAAAATCTCAAATACAATCTATGATTGGAGAAGATTCTGCTAAAGTTCAACTTGTAGTACGTAAGGTTTTCTTTACTCGAATTTGGCCAGTGCTCTCTAGGAAAATCTAGAGGTAGGCACTGGAAGGTGTTTCCATCCAAGTGCTAGAGAGGAGATAATGGGGTTTGTTCTGATACATCGGATGGCACCGATGGGTTTAATTAAATTCCATGGGTTAACAAATTCTTCATGAGACTCACCGAATTCGGCCATTTCTGTGCCACCTCAAGTTTTTAATTAGGTCAGATTTTCTAATGTTACCACATGCCTATGGGTGCATCATGTTCGTGTACAGTATGTAGGGGCGAGACTGCGAGAAAATATCGCAATTAAGTTTAACAACGATGTAGGTAAGGTTCAACTCTAAAATTCGTCTTCTTTACGTGTATTTGGAAGCATACCAAGGATTTCTCCTGGAAATTCTTGGGGCAGAACATTGTCATAATCCACAATTCCAGTGACGCTAAATTCCAGTTGCAAGCATGAGAGCGAAGGAAGAACACTCTCTATTGCAACAGAGTCTTCAGGAGCCTCCTCCTCAACTTCGTCCATTTCTGCAGCTGCTCATAAATTTTCAGTATCAGATAATCTCTAATCATATGCATGTATTTAAGTCCGTGCATAGTTAGTAGCGCAAGAGAATATATTTATATCGCAACTGGAATCTAAGTTTGGCGGCGTACGGTGTAGCTAAAACCCAACACTAAGGGTTGTATTCCTTACTTGGATTTGGAAGCGTTTTGAGAACGTCTCCTTCAAAATCTTGGGGCTGGACACTGGAATGTTCCCACAATTTCGGTTGCGAGTATGCAAGCGCAGTCAAAGCATTCTCTGGGGCAACAGAGTCTTCAAGTTCCTCCTCAACTTCGGCCATTTCTGCAGCTGCTCATATATTTCCTCAGTGTTAGATTTATTATCCTCAGGAGATATGCCCCGATGGTAGTAGAGAATTACTCAATTAGAATCTATGATTGACAAAGATTGTATATTGATCAGCTTACGTATAACGTCACAATCAGGTTTATCTTCTATACTTGAAATTTGGAGCGAAGGCAAAACATTCTCTGAGACAACAGAGTCTTTCGGAGCGTCCTCATCAGCATCGGCCATTTCTGCAGCTGATTAATTATACATTTTCTCAGTGACTGTCAGATTTATTATCTTGACGAGATGCCAAGCTCATGTACGATAACAGCACTAGTAAATTACTCAATTAGAATCTATCCGGCAAAGATTCAGCTAATGTCCAACAGGAAGGGTTGTCTTCTTTACTTGAATTTTGCTGGTGTTCGTCCGTCACTCCTTGAAAATCTTGGGGCTGGACACTGGAATGTCCCACAACTTTAATCTTTTGTATTTCCGGTTGCGGAGGCAAAACATTGTCTGGGGCTTCAAACTCTTCGTGATCGTCCTCGTCAACTTCGACCACTTCTGCAGCTGATCATATATTTTTTCTTAACGAGATGCAAATGCCAAGCTCATGCACTATAGCAATACGTGTAGTGCTAACTAGTAAATAACTCAATTAGATTCTATGTTGGACAAATATTTAGCTAAATGAATTTCAACGTCACACAGTCAGATGTGTCTTCTTCACTTGAATTTCGCTGGTGTTAGTCAGCCTCTCCTCGAAAATCTTAGGGCTGGGCTCTTGAATAATTCTCACCTTCACTGTCAAGCAATTCCGGTTGCGAGTATGGGAGTGAAGGCAAAGCATCCTCTGGTCGGGTAGAGTCTTCATGAGGCTCCTCACCATATTCTTCCATTGCTGCGGCTGCTCATAAATTTTTCTAGTGTCAGATGTATACTCTACCTGAAAGTCTCATTTTGTACAGATGTACAGTTGAAGCATTGCAACGATTTCTTTCGAGAGACACGGGTACCACATCAGAACTCTACAGCCTAGGTGCGTGTCCATAGTAACAGCAGTTTCCACATGCACTAGCAAATTTCATTGGATGGTCCTTCAAGACTCACGAAAATTAGAACTCAAAGACAGGTGTTCCACGATGTATAGAGTTACTCGAAATGGAAGTGCTGGAACAAGGATCCATACATATTTCGATCGAATTCAGAACCAGCTAGGAGCTTGCTCGCAGCAAACTCTATGCATGAATGAGGTTTCGCAGCCAGAGCATATCCCATATCCCAGTGTGAAAATTGTAGGCTTACCGTAAGTGAATGAACTGGCCGGGACCATGTGGGGGCCAGGAATCAATATGAACTGGCTGCTTATTAATACGATTGGATCGACAAGACTATCTGGATTGGAAACAGCTCGCTAGCGGTTGATAGATTTAAGGAGAGCAAGCACGTATCATGTTAAACCACACCTTTAGCAACTCAGCTAGTGGATGCAGCAGTGGAGGGTGAGAAGCTTACAATTATGATCATAATCGTCGACGTTTTCAGACCCGTCATCGGTTTCCTCGTTGACGTCTTCAGTCCCTTCATCGCATTCCTCGTCGGAGTCATCTGAAGAAGGCATTTCATCGCGTGTAGGATTCGTCTCCTCCATGGATTGTTTCCATAATTTTCCACTGGGATCTTCCCCATGGGCTACAACTTTAAGTGCAGCTAGATCTGACGAATCGCTGTCACTAATGGCGCCAGCAGTGCTGCGACTGCGGTTAGTGCTATGAATGCTGCGCCGTTTCTTCTTCTGATGAGCATGTTCAGTGTCGGAGGAACATCCAGCAGCATCGGCATTGCGAGGACGACGTCGTGATTCTCTTGGAATCTCATCCGGGGGCGTGGATGGCGTGGAAGGTCTGAGCTTTCCGAGTCTTGCCAAGCTTTTGCTTCTACGAAGACTGAAGGAGATTTTCAGTAAATCAACAAATTTTTCTTGTAATGACAGATTTGTACAAATGTACCCAACTTAAACCTATACCTAGCTGATAGAGTTGCCGTGATTCTCGCAGGAAATCCGCTTGCATGTGCACCATTCTCACATGTGAAAAATTTAGTTCGAATTCCAATTTAATTAAAATGTCTTACCTTGAACGACCTTCCGGCGAAAGCAGCTTGTGCAGGTTTTCGCTGCCGACGTTACTTGGTGTAGGGTCCACTTCTCGATTGTGGAGCTCGGTGCTCGTTTTGGCTGCAGTTTGAGACAATATCGATTTTCCTTTAAGAGTTTGAGTTATTCACAGCAAGTTGCAAGTCTGGCTGAACTAGGGGTTTCCATGCCATTGGTGAATTGAAGTTTTGTCCAACAGTTCTAAGCTTAAATCATTCTATACCTACTAGACCTGTCCCAAGTTATCACCTGAAAGGAAAAAGCACAAGATTGACCATCTCATTTTCGGTAATCTGAAACTAGCCAACTTTATTGAGTTGCCTTGAATTCAAGTGCGCATGCTAGCTTCACCAAATGCTCCAAGAGTACACTCGGCACATATGAAAACTGTAATGTAATCTTCGAATTGAAATGAAGGACGAGAAGTGTTACGCTTACAAGGCGGATCAAGAGAAATAGTTCTTCGAACCCGTCTTCGTGGTTTATAGTGAAGCGGCTTCCCAGCGTTCATCCAATCCTTTATTGTTTCTTCAGAAGGAAGTGCGAATTCTCCACCCTTATATTTAGGAGACATGTGATCTTTGACTCGATGTTTTCTCCAACACCTACTTCCCTGAAAAGATACGTCCAGCTCCTTGCAAGTATCAAGAAGACAGATGAACCGCAGCTGCTCACCGTCCTCCACTGTTCCCTTGACGTCAAACTCTGCGAAGACGTCTGTGACAACAACGAGGTCTCAGCTGTAATTAAGCGCGCTATTTGCCAACTTTATATTAACATCAATGTCACTCTCGTTTCATAACAAGCTTCCAGTTTCAAATGTCGATCGAATATACATCCACTGGTAGATTGTACATTATTAAATTCAAACTGAAGTCAACAAAACCAATAACCTCTATATGATCCAGGACAGGATCACTTCATCGATCACGTCGATTACAGACTTGCCATTAAACAAACTTAATGTGAGATTACAATATCGATTGAATTGAAAAAGGGCAAAATAGTCAGACTCTTAGTAATTAATAAATACTAATAAATTGAATTCCGTTAGTACGTACCTGGATCGACAGGACAGTTTTTCATCTTCTTAAATGCTTTGCGTCTCCTTGGAACCTCATACGGTCTAGGTTTGTTTAGGATCACCCATTCTCGAATCTGATAGACATCGGGAACCGTGACGCTCTGAACTTCCTCTGTTTCGTTGTGCACTTTCCTTCTATGTTTTATCCATTTTGTATAAGTGTTAAAGCATACCTTCTCCTCATGACATTGTGAAAGCAGGCAAATGTATCCCACGTAAGGCGATGCGCCTGCCTCACCGGGTTCGTGTCGGATGTTAAACTGCTCGAAAATGTTGCTCCCCAAGCTGGCAGGCTGCAATTCAGACTCCGTATCTGGACAGGACGATAACAACGTAGGGCATCGTTCAATAAATCAGTTTGTTTTCCCCCATCAGTTCCAAGTTTCAACTAATAGAGAATGAGAGAATGTAGAGTTTGCAATACTTTTTGCAATGGTTTTGCAATGGAACAATGTATAACGGAACTTAGTTGGATCTTGAAAAGAAATGCATTGCAAAACCATTGCTAAGTTGTGATTAATTCAATATAAAAGTATTTGACTTTGAATCCATGCGACTATATTTTTAAACTATTGCAAATTCTAAACCACTACAAACACACTGCAATACTTTATATTAGACCATAGCAAAGTCATTGAAACAAAACCATTGTAAACGCCTTGCTATTGTGTTGCAGTCATTGCTTTATGTCGTAGTGTTATATATTCATGCTCAACAACAGAAGGAAGTGACTGCAACACATGCTGTAGCAAGGTGTTTGCAATGGTTGACGCTTTTGCAATGGAGCAATGTGTGACGGAACTTAGTAGGTTTGGATCTTGAAAAAGAAACAATGCATTGTGAAACCGTTGCTAAGTTGTGATTAATTCAATATGAAAGTATTCGACATTGAATCCATGCTATTATATTTCTAAACTGTTGCAAATTCTAAACCACTGCAAACACACTGCAATACTTCATATTAGACCATAGCAAAGTCATTGAAACAAAATTCGTGGGCATTGCAAAACCATTGCAAAAAGTATTGCAAACTCTACATTCTCTTGCAGTGATATGCATGCTTCTTACTAGTTAATTAACTAATTCATTGTTTATTAATACTGCCTCTAGCGTTCCGAACAGAAGTAATTGAACAAAATCAATGCTATTATGAGGATGAGAAAAGCAGGGCATGTTGGAAAAGGAGAATATCCATGATCATGTACTACAGACTAAAATTTACCTGGTTTGCAGTGTAGAAGTTTACTCAATAGACTCGATCCTGGTGAACCGTCTGGCCGGTCTGGTGATTTCGCGCTCTCGGGTGAACACTGTGGAATCTCATACGGACGCGGCTTTCCGCTACGCAGCCACCGCCGAGTCTGATATTCTTCAGGAATTTTGTTTGTCCCTGTGTGTGGTACGGAGTGTCCTTGAATCCGGTGCATTATGAGTGCACGTCTATTGCTGAAGACTCTTTTCTCCCCACGACAAGGTGGAAGTCGACAAAAGTACCCATCAAATGTCGGCGCACCTCCGGGCAAAAGTTCTCTTGTGGCCTGAACATCGAACTGATCGAAAATATTGCTCTCCGCATCAGCCGGGGGCGAACTTTCTTCCATCTCTGAACCTGTTGCAAATCACACAGATCTGATCTCAATACAACTTGGAAAGACAATTCGCGACAGAGACATTGAAAATTGGGTCCGAAAGACATCTACTTTTGGCAATCAGCACGAATTTTCGATTCCAAGGCCGACAGGCGATTAAGATGCCTGCAGAGGCAGAACTTCGAACGAACTTAACACAATCCAATACAAGTTCAGGCTCACACAGAAGCTAAAACTGAAAAGGCAGAAAAGCCCGAGACCTGCAGCGTTGGTAATCTCGGGTTACTGTAATTTGCAAATCGCTAGAGATGAAGCGGCAAAAAGAAGGACTGAGGGACCTCAGAGAGTTCTATATATTGGCGAAGATGGCGGAGGTTGCAATCCTGACGAGGCGACTCGACCGGCAATTGTGATCGAAGGCTAAGAAAGAGACTTTTTACATCGGAGTTGACCGGCATAGAATTGAAGAGAAGTCAACATCAATAGTCCGGCTCGTCCATAAAGCAAATTCCCTAAGTAGTGATTTTACTACTGTGTGAAAACTGTATGAATAAGTGCCACAAGTACCAACTACTTACTCAAGGATATAGCTTTTTACGGAAGATGAATATTTTTGCGAAAAGCATCAATTTATGTATTCAAATGATTGTAGATGAAGGGACAAATTAAGTTTTTGAATGCTTTAAAAAAATTTATGCCTCAAAACAACTCTTCAACTTTTTTATATAAAATAATGCAATTGTGGACAAAAGGACAAATAAATTATTTGAAGCAATAGTTGTAGCTATACTTATATGATATCATAATACTATTGATTCCATACCCATGTAATGGCTTCATTTCATGACTTTGATTAATCTTTTGGCCTCTAGTGGCCGGTGCCTACTTGTTGATATCTATAAAATCAATTTATGTTTAATTATAACTAACTATGCTCATGGATAATTGGTTACCAGTACCCATACCTTTTTTCGTCAATACCTTCAAAGAATTTTGGAACGTGATTATGAAATCGCACCACCTGCCTCGATCTACTTGCCAGCTGCACATGATTTTACAACCCCTGCCTATAAACCTTATTTAGAAGCTACTGGCCTACTAGCTAGCTTATTAGCCTGAGAGCCGCTGTGAGAGGATAACTCCATAACTCTGCAATAACGAACTGCCTCACACGTCCATAACATGACGCCGGAACTGCACGGCAACGAGCAAACCCACCTCGCGAGCCCGGCTCGTGAGTCTTCATTTTAGCGGGGTTTTTTAGGGTTGTTTGTTTTGGAGTTTCTACAGACAACTCTATCGATCGTAAATACTTCACTTAGTGAAGTTGCATGAGCATATTTTCTTCAGTTCGATCTTTTAGGTTCTCGCGATTTCCAGGCTGTAGCTCTGATAAATTTTCAGTCTTGTGCACTCGCTAGGTGACGGACGGTCGATAGAAATGGGGCCTCGGAAACTGGATGTAGCCATGACTGACGAGGACTACGAAGCGCTGAAGAAGAAGCTCTGGGAGACCTTCTCCGTGCGACCCACCCTTTTGGACCCGAAGGTGAGAAGTCGGGTGGACTGGCATTGTCTCGATAGGTCCTGCTTCGCGCGCGTGGACAATACTGTTTTCGATACGAGAGAGAAATGGATGAGGCATCACCAGCGTTTTCACAACCGGATGTGCGGTAGCGACAAGGTCTATCCGAAAGAAATAGAGGCGAAACAGTTTGTCCAGGAGCATGAACTTCGAGAGAACGCCAGACACGGGATTGCGGGTGCCGGAGGATCTGCAGGTCGTCTAATGCCACCCACCGCAACTCCTGCTGGTCCAAATTCTCGAATCTCAGGAGCTTTTCGTGCAATTCCTCTAAATTCTGTTGCTCCAAGTTCTTCCACTTCCAGAGCTCTGCGTGCAATTCCTTTAATTTCTGCTGCTCCAAGTTCTTCAACCTCAGGAGCACTACAAGGAGCTTCTCCAAATAGTGCTGCTCCAAATTCTCCACGCTCAGGGCCTCTTCGTAATTCAGTCGTTGCTAGGCGCCGTGGTCTATATCGTCCGCGTGCGATCAGGGCTGCTCGTCGACAGGAGCATCCTGATCAGGGTTTTGTAAGCATTGCGGGGGCTGTACAGGACGAACCTGAATCTTCCAGAACTTTGGACGCCGCCAAAAGAGAGATACTGATGCAGCAACTCACCTATAATTTGCAGGCGGTGTCTCGGATCATTACTGATAGTGTAAATATCATGCAGATTCTTGGTATGCTACTAACGTACATCCCAGGCCTATTACTTTTATTGTCATTGATTTGTTGCAGTGAACAATTCCAGTCCCCAACTAGTTTGCTGTTTGCTTCGGATCGACGTGGTAGAGTTTCGATCTCTCTTCATTTCATTTTCAGAGATGGCACTGGTACGGTTTATATGTAGATGCCTGTGAGGAATTGATGCTAAATAATCCGCTTATGGAACAACACAGGTGGAGTCGGTTGTGTGGAGAGAATTGAATGGCGTGCCTTTAGATTCAGGGAGTGTAATGATGATAAACCAATATTAAAAAGCAACATGGAAATGCTATTTTAACCTCTTAGTTTGTTGAAACCTGGAAGAACATCACAAGCCAGGTTATTGATTTCATGTTGTGATATTGGCATGCGATGCTCCCCGTTTTCAAGAGATATTTTAGGATGCAATCTATTAAATATGTATAATTGGCAATTAAAGGGTGGCTATTTATGACAGGCTTACCATCGACTCAGTGTGTGAGCGAGATTCGTCGTCCAGCGGAAACACATCACAGAGAAAGTCTCAACGCAGGAACCCATGAATATCCGGCAACTACATTTGCTACACCAGTAACGCTTCCAACTTGGGTCGACATGAGAGCAAGGGGACTTCAAGCTGGCCATACGAAGTTTGTAGATCCTGCACATCCTAACGAGGGTCCTGCACATGTATTCGAGACTCCTCAACATGTATTTGAGGCTACTCCACATACGAGACAGGCTCCGACACATTCTAACGAAGGTCCTGCACATGTATACGAGGCTATTCCATATCATCCGAGAAAGGCCCCGGCACATTCTGACGACGGTCCTGCATATGTATACGAGGCTATTCCATATCATCCGAGACAGGCTCCGGCGCATTCTAACGACGGTCCTGCTCATGTATACGAGGCTATTCCATATCCTAGCCAGGCGCTTGCACTTTCTCTCGGGGGTCCGGCAAACTCATACGAGGGTCCTCCACTTTCGATCGAGCGTCCGCCTCATCCACACCAGGCTCCTGCACTTTCTACCGAGGGTCCTATTCATTTAGCACTGACTTACATGACCCCAAGCGAGTCGGAAGAGAAAGAGGAGGAACAGAATTACAATGAGGCTTCAGATTCCGAGAGGCTAGACTCTGAGAATGAAGACCAGCCGCCGATATATCGATCACAGGTTGTCCACGAGGTTCGATCATTAAGCTCGCCCCATGCCAAGTCTATGATTTATTTCATATTTTACATAGATTTTACATATATAGTTCAATTCGATCGTTGAAACCAGGACTAATTTCATTCAACTTACTGTGTTTTTTATTGCTTTCAATCATTTGTTTAATGTGATTAATTAACTTGCTACGCATGGGGGGAGGTGGCGTGGTTCCAGCCTTCCAGGAGTGTGCAGAAAGTGTCGCACCTATTAAAAACTTCTCCAAATGACTGAAGATTAAAGAACAAGTATGTGATGTGGTTCCATTGCTCTTCTTTGCAGGGTCCAGATGGGTGGAAAGATGTAAAGGAAGTAGCGCATGCTGCGCATTTCTGGCCCTGGAAAAGTTAGCTTCAGTATATCATTCAACTTGATCAAGCTCGGGATTCATTTTGCTGATGCTTGGAAGATATGAACCAGTTTGGGCAACTTTGGGTGGAGGTATGTAGAGACTCTCGTGGATGGTAACTTACATTAGAATTGAGGGAATGTGCCAGTGTTGTGGATTGGATGGGAGATGAGATTTATCATCTAAATTTTCTAATCAAACATGCTTTACTACTGAATGAATTATGTCTCTGAATTTCATGGCATTCAGGATGACTGTTTTCACTGGCCGGGAGTTATGTTTGCGGAAAGAATGGATTTAGATCCAATTGAAGAAGTAAGAATTGAATGACGCCAGTGAGTAGTACATAGTGTTTTTTTGTATGTCTTGCTGGCAGTGTAATGAAAAAAAAAAGACCCCACGAATTTTGGAATAAGCTTTTAAAAGATTGTAAGAATTATTGTTCAATATAGCTTAAAATTTTTACCGCATAGATTACAAAATATCAGGCTGAGTGTGTACTTCCCACGATGGATTTGAACGGAGCAATGTATTCTCTTGGTGGCATTTCGATTGCTTGAGTAAGAATTAGACTGAGATTTTGTTCTCCATTGTCAATTTTATACATCAAGTGATTCAACACCATTTAGTCTTTAATTTATAAAACCATGGTTGTCATAGTGGACTGACGTTCGGTTCGCCTGTCCGTTAGAGGTCCCGCCCATCCGATACAGTCAACACATAGTTGACTTTTTGATAACGGAAAAATAGGCCCCGCGGATGTCATGACATCATGTGGATTAAGGAACATGCTGGGCGCGGATGAGATTGTTAGGGTCCTAGATTTCGCATTCCGAGGTGACATGTCACTCCGCAAAATTGCACAAGTTACAAAATTAAAGCCGTCCGGACCGTCCGTCCGTCCGTCCATCCCATCCGATGACCCTAACTCACTCGTTATGACAACCATGTATAGAACTAAAGTATTATTTAGTGAAGCAAGTGAACTCTTTGAAAATCATTTTGTGAACTTCAAAAACTCAAAAATGACAATTGTTGTTGGCTCACTATACACCTTGAGTGCCTAATAACTATTATTAATTATTATGTGATCTGATAAACCACATAAATCAATTCTCTTCAAACATTTGGTAGAATAGATATCAAATGCTTGACCAAAAACTAATTTCAAAACTTGTAATTCAGTAATTTCCACATGAAGGACATAGGCTATATTAGTGTCAAATGGAGGGAGTCAAGGAGGTAGGGAGGTAGTTTTGGAAACGCTCTAAGTTTTTGTATTTAAAAAAATAAAATAATATAAAATGTGAAAATTAGTAATATGACAAAAAAAAAATATTTTCTTTATATTTCATAACTATGAAATTTTCTCCAAATTTTGTGTACAAAATTAAGTAATTAACTACTAAAACAAATATTTCATTACAATGGTGGTATTCCACAAACTTGGCACTTTTAGGTTCACCAATGTGCGATCTGAAATTATATACCTATCCTAGATTTCAGGAAGTTAAGGTTTGAAATCTATACCATTCATTGAAAATTATTAGAAAAATAAAGGAAAAATGGCGCCATTTCAACAAAATATTTGTTCTAATGAATTAAGAATAATAAAGAATTATTTGATTTTATATTTAATATTATAAAAATAATTAATTAATAATAAATTGAATTTTCAAATTGAATATGTTCATGGTCAAAATGTCAAATAATCTTAAGAAAAAATAAATCCTCAACAATCTTCTTGCCATCAATATAATGTAAGATTATTAAATTCACAAGGAAGAATGCAAGAAAGATTGGTATTATTTTGTGTCATATTTGAAGTTTTTGAGTTGTCATCACCATAACTTTTGAGGATTGAAGCCAATGTAGTTGAATATTCTTTTTGAAGATAAAAAATAGACAATTATTGGAACACTTATTTTTCAAAAAAATCCAAAAATTATTTTACATTTAAATTTCAATTTAGCTAATTGTTACACTTTGTGGTGTAGAAGGTTTTAGTAGTGCTTAGGACTACCCAAAATTAATGATCTAAAGATGAAATTTGTGTGGCCTATTCCTACACTAGAGAAGCATGTGTCTACAAGAAAGAATTAAAAAAAATGTTTTATGTCCTCTACATTCAAGCAAATAGGCCACCCTTGCAAGCACGATTATGAACATTGAAAATGTTTTCAAGAAATCTCTTCACCATGAAGTCTTTCTAAATGATTGATTTCTTTTTTCTTTAGAAAAGAATTATATTTTTTACAATTGAATTAAAATGTCAAAATATCTATTTCAAGAAATTTTTCACTTTTTTAGTTCTTCTACTCAGAGAATTTTTTTATACTTTTCCTTCTTATGGTACCTTTTTTTTAAAGGTTTATACATTGAGCATATTTTTCGTATTTAAAAAAAAATGTTTTTCTAATTATAAAGTACTTCCAAAAAAATCATGAATATTATAGGGAACGCTACTCAAAATAATTAGTCTTTCCTGCATTCACCAATAACTATTCACTTTAAAGATTAACTCCTAAAGTCCTAGCGTATTTAAAGGCCTTAAACTACTTCAAAATACTAAGTCATTTCCAAAGCAAGGCTAAAACCTTCATGGTCCATATTTATTTTTTAATAAATCCAACGAAAGGATCCTCTAATTAATTTGTTGCTTATTAGAATAAACCCTTCTAAAATTACTAAATAAAAAACCTTACTAATTATAAGATCTTGATGCTTGGGTTTCCAAAAAAATTCTCAAGTCTTCCCAAATGGTTACTTGGTTAGATTTCATCTTTCAAACATTTTATCCAAAAATGTGTAGATCTTAAAACTTGGATCTCCTAATAATCTCTTGAAAAAAGTTGGGAATACATATTAAAAAACTCAAAAAAAATTAAAATTCATATTGATGCTTGAAAAAATAGTAAGTATTTAAGAAAATAGAGAATGTTTTAAAATTAAGAAAATTGTTAAGACTTTAGTTATGGAATTGAAAAATGACAATCTCAATGGTTGTAATATTGTAATAAACAATCTATATTCTATGATTTTATTTTTTCAAAAAATATTGAAAATTTAATAAAATAAAGGACTTCACAATTTATTTTAGAATAGAGATTTCATAAGTGCTTGCAAACAACAACTCCTCATAATTTTCATCACATTTTAATCAAAATGAAATAATTCAAACTTCAAAACTTTCTACGTATATATAAATTTGGAAATTAAACCAATTTCAAATTTTGGTTTCTTGCAAATGTGATTTCTTGAGTTAGCCAAGTTGAAAAAAAACCACATATCATACAAGAACTTTTATCCATGTTGTCAAAAAATTTGAAAATTGTTGGACCTTAATGCTATTCCTCAACCACATGTATAAAAATTTTAAATAAAAAATAAAAAATTCCATTTACAATTGAGGTGTCCAAATTCCCCTCAATCATTAAGTTGCCAAAAAAGTACAATTTTGTCCTTTAGAGATTTAGTGATAGTGAAATTTTACAAATGGCTAAGATAGACATCTAATAAGGATTTGTTTACAACTAGTAAGTACTTCATAAAATACCAAAAAAAATTAGTGTAGTACACAAAATTCCTATATATTATATGCTTACATGTATGCATCTCGTATTAATTTGAATAATAAATAAATAAAATTATAGCAAAAAATCCTCCTCCTAGTCATAAGTTTAATTATAAATTTATAAAAGATTAACTTTAAAAAAACTTCAGAAAATAATGAAAAGTATTCGCTATTAAATATTTAATGAAAAATCATAATTCAAATTCAGAATATCAAAGCTAGGAGAAAAAAATGTATTCTCCAATCTGGCAGCTTATTCAGTTACAATGCTTAAAGAAGTGCAGCACAAAAAAACTCAATATTCACATGATTGCAAAGATAGGGTAAGTTTTTAGCAATTGCGAAAAAAACTTCTACTATTTTTCTTCACCCATTGTACAACAATAATTTTTAAGCAATGAAAGCTCTAAATTTGATTTAGAACCTTGCTTTAAATTTGGATGTACATAAGTGTGGTGTGCTATTTTTATGTATTTATTTGTAATTATAAACCTCTAAAACTATGTTGGTGTTTGCATGCATGTTAGGGTGCACAAACTTTTTTGTCATCATGCTTTGATGTGCACCAGAGTTCAAAACTTCAGAATTTCATATTGCAATGTGAAAATTGAACTTAGGTGAAACACCTATTGATTTGGTTGTACTTTTGTATTACTTGTGATTTTTTGGGGAATACTTTAAAGTTAAAAGTATAATATTTTCAAAATACACAAAATATAGCCAATGAATGCACCTTTAAGTAAATTGAACACAAAAGATAAAGCCTCATAGAAAAATTCTCTAAGTAAGAGAACTAATAAAGTGCAAAATCTCATGAAAATAGATATTTTGATGTTTTCATTTGTAAAAAATAGGAAATAAATTTTTACTTTTGTAACAATTCTATAGAGATGATCATTTACCAAAAATTTATCAAATTCATATTTTACATATTTAAAATGCAAGCAAAAAGAAGCTCATTTTGTAGACTTCTATACAATATAGATTTCATTATTTTTAAAATTCCTTTGAGGCTTAGCTCCTAGTCTACTAGAAAACCATTCCCTTCAAATTCTAGCTCCAAATTTTCTTAAAGGGGCTAAAATAGTACTAAAATCTCAAAATTAAAGAGTGGTATAAAATTGGGATATTTATAGATAGTAATTTTTTTTTAATCAAAGGTGCATAATAGTCATGATCACCTTATCTCAGAATCTTGAATTTTTTAGAGTCATAGTACCAAAAAGTTATGGCTACAAAATAAATCAAAACTCAAGAGGTGATAAAAAAAAATAATACAAGTATTTTTTGTAATTACCTAGTGTGCAAATATTCGTGTAAGGAAATATAAAATCTTTTCATGGTCCCCAATAAATGATGAGATGTACAATTCATGTGAGTTTTAGTTCTCTTATTTGAAGAGTAGAATAGTTCCTTAGCTTTTAAAAAATATGGTGACTTTTAGAAGAGTTGAAAATCCTAGAAAACTAAGAACACCAATGCATGTTTATATTGTGACAAAAAAACTAGTCCACCATACCATGACAATGCCCCTTTGTACTTGTAGACAATAATATATCAACAATTTTGCTAGCAAACAACTTTGTCAATGGTAAAGCCTTGAGATTTTGAACTTGACTAGAATGCCTTGGATAGGATGTCTCGGATGTGTGTGAATGCTATTTAATAAGTAGTTTGATGTTCCATGGTGCAAGGCATTTACCTCGATTCTAAAATGCTCCATGAATTCCCAATAGGCATTTCTCATTGGATACCAAATAATTTATACTTGTAACATTTTGTATGGTCATGTCATACTTCAAGTGCTATTATTAGTTTTAAATGGTTACTTGACATTAAATTGTGGTGGTGATTGTAAAAAGATGGAAGATGCTTCTTGGTGTCACTACTTAATTAGGTGTTTGTTTTAAGTTGTACATGATTGGTTATGGGATTTGTTTTGATAGAAGGTAGGACAATAGTTTTATATATGTGTATGTGAATGTCAAAATTGATTTGGGGCATATTATAAGGTTGAATTTCAAAAATTCATAATATATTTAAACATGTTAAAGGGTCCAAGTACAAGAATAGGAGACAACTTAGGACATAACCACTACTTTTTATGAAAAATCTTCATTCTAATTCTTGAATATAATTTGAAATATGAAAAAAAAAATATAGTGCATTGTTTTTTAGTTATGGTTATTTGACATACTCATGCAAAACAAAAATAATTATGTTAAGTTTCTAAGTATTAAAAGGTCAAAAATGTAGTTGTAACCACTTCTTAAGTCATCCATATTGGATCTTAAATTCATCCAATTAAGGATTATTTTAGATGAATATGCAACAATTTTTAATAGATTATTCCAATAAAGACCTCCATAAGTATTTCAATTAGATCTATTAGTGAATCCTATTAGTGTGAGCCTTAGACCCTAAAAACCTAGAATTTTTTAGGGTCAAAATCCATAACTTTTAACTACCAATTTGTTTAAAATGTGTTATATGTTGATTTCACAGTGGAGTATGTGAAATTTTTTACATGAATGGTAATAGGCATGTCCACTTTAATCCTTCAAAGGACATTTAAAATAATAATGGATATAATTGAATGAAGAGAGATGTTATGAAATTAGATTAAGTCATCGGAAGAAAAACAAAAGACTATGAAAATTCAATATAGAAATTGAAACTATGGTTTGACTATGGATTTAAAAGCAATTATTTAACTAATTATGGACTATTGCTATGAATAGTGTGCATTGAGAGAATTCTATTCCAATATCTAGTATGGGACGTAGTTACAAATTTTTCTTATGAGTTGTGTGTTTTAGTATAAACATTCCTTTAGAAGCCCATTAGCCCATTATTTCCTAAATAAAATATCATTTACCTAGTACGTGTGACCTTAGCTACTTCAAATTCTAGCTAACTTGAATCTTCTCAAGAAAGAATTCATTTTATTATATTTTTTTCTAGTTGTTATTTCCCATATTACAATGAATGTGATCTAATTAGTGTTCATGAGAAGTGGGATGAAATGTAGATGAAAGTTGAACACAATATAGATGAAAGTTGCATGAAGGTTGAACAAAAAGTTGCATGACAATCATACTATTTCTCTTATAGAGAAAAGAAAACAAGGGTATAAATGACTTGTCTACAATGACTATAGTAGTCAATTTAGGATAACAATGAATTTTGAGAGAATGTGAAAAAGAGAGAATTAGATTCTGTCAAATCTAAAATATAATTAAGGATTGCCATTGATATTAATGTGACTTATCAAATTGCATGAACAAGAGTAATAGTATCCCTACCTATAGGGCATTCCCTATCCCTATCCCAATGAATTTCATCTTGATAGGGAAGAAAACTCCCCACCAAGGTTCTTTATCCTTAAATATTTAGGAAAACTCAATGCCCAATTCCCTAAACGGGGGGAGATTTAGGAAACTCAAAGTCATCTTCCCTATATGTTTAAGGTAGAGCAATACTAGTGGAGAAGAGCGTTCCCTACCCCTATACTTGATCTCTCTTCATCTACATAGAGATAGGGGTAGGGAAGAACTAGTGGGGATGCTCTTTAACCCTTGAATCCCCTTGAATGCCGAGGCAAACATTTTGTGTTCAATGAATGACAAGAGAATCAAATTCTATTATAGGACAAAAGTGCAACTACTCATCCTCAAAATTTGTTACTTGCAATGACTACTTTTGCAATTTTGGAGGCTAGCAATTCACATGGCAATAGAAAAGGATGATTTCGAAGGTCACCCATTTGACGTTTAAGGGTTAAGTGTGTTTCTGGCAGTTGCCCACACAACAAATTTTTACGGAGTATTACGTACAGCCTTGCTTTGAATTCATCCGGCTTCCTTCTACCCTACTCAGTTTGAGACTCTCGAAGCATAAGGTTGAATCGCACCAAATCCTCCACGTTTCGTTTCATCTCCTCAGCTTCTTTCTCCATCTTCTGCATCTTCAACTGCAACTCCTTCACAGTTTGCTCTGCGTCCTCTCGCTCTTGCATTGCCCTCCTCAACTCCAACTGCAAAACCGTCACGTATTTCTCCATCTGCTCTTGTTGGCTCTGCTTCTGGCTCAATTGGACAAGAACCTCGTCTGTCAAGTCTAGCTGTTTCTGATTCATCTCAAAGAGATCAGTGTAATCACGGATCCAAGATTCCTCCTTATGCTCTCCCTCACTCTTCATCACCCTCAACTCCGACTCCAAGACCTGGTTGCGCCGGGCAAGGGCACTGTTTAAGGCTGCCATTGATAATAGATAATTGCCGATCTTCGATTCTCCACTTACGTGTTGAGTTTCCAAAATTAAGTGAATATGTAGTGTTTTTCGGTTTACAGCCTGAAAGTGCAAATTGAAAGGACGTGAATGAGATAGTATGGGACGATGCACCATCAGGACTAATCGTCAATTTTGTTAGATTGGGGCAAGCAAGAATTGTGACATTCTGAAAGGAATAAGAAACTAGCACTGGTGTGGATTTAAACTTAGGGCTGCGTAGTCTGCAAGCCGTGCAGCCGTTGAATTCTGCTAAATTAATGAAATTGAGGTTGTTAGAATACTATGGATTGGATAACCTTAAAGAGTCGAGACATACTGCCAAAGTGAGAATGATTATCCGTTTCTGTGCTTTTTACTTGATCTAACAGTTGACGTTGTATAGAAAGAAGAGAAGGGTTTATGACTCTCAAATCTCAATGAGAGAGTGGCACAATCACCTTGCAACCTAAACGTTGGAATTACGAAAAGCAGGGCAAGCCAAGATTCGCCAAGTAACTTAACTCGTTTTCTCTCTAGTGATTCAGAAGTGGTAGCAATACCTAAGTTATTACAACCTCAACACTTGTACTTAGCAGCCAAATTTAATTAAGAAGCTTGGGAAGTTCACATGCTCTAGCTAGCCATGTCTAATAAAGTTGTTAGCATCCATGACCAGGGCAAATGCTTTTCAAATACCAACGCCAAATTATATATGATGTTGCAAACTATAAGAATAAAAATCACAAGAAAAGAAAGAGTAGCTCAGATGAGAAGCTTGAATACGAGCTGGAAGTTGTGTCTAGCTAACTAAGTTAGAACTTGTGTTGTGACTGCTCTTTTATGTCCTGAATCGTTCAAGCCTCGATGGGTGCTGGACTTTGGCCTTCAAGACTCGTCTACAGTTTTTCATCAGGAAGCCTCGTTAGTCGCTGGAGAATTTCAAAAAGTCCACAGGTGAAGGACTTGCACTCTGATTAGCTGCATTGGGGACAATACTAATATGGAATTTCATGAGCTTATGAAAATAAGATCTACAAATGAAATACTACGTACTTAGTACATGGAAAATTAGTGGACCATTCCAAACATTGTATCCTCAAAAATTTAGGTCCAACAAAAAAATTCTCCAAGAGTTATGCACAAAATAAATTAATAGGAATTTTCAAGAAAATAGATGTACTTTGATGTTTGGATTGAATGTTTGGAAATAGTGAAAATGTTCCAAAAAATAAAACTAACTTAGTTTGTTTGTACTAACTTGATGAAGAAGTGAGAAATGTATAACAACCTTTTTTTTCATATTTATCTAACGACTTTTGATTTGGTGTAAAGCACCCAACTATAAGGTCACCTTGAAGGCTCATATTCTAAATGTATTTAGTCAAATAAAAATATTTGAGACTTAATGAAATATTCTATATCAAAAAATCATAGATGACTCCATCTTGGAGTTCTAGAGTTGAAGTTTGTATAGACCTCCTCCCACCAACTACTCCTTCCACCAAGTAGTTGTGTCCAACTAACTTGTATTTTTATAAAAAGATAAAAATTAATTTTTTTTACTCTACTTTTAGAATTTATACAAAGATTATAAATTCCTCATCAACAACTTTGCAACATCTTTTGTTGATCACATACTACGATGGCACATGTTGAAGCTAGGATATCTTGATAGAAAGATATCTGACCAAATGGGTAGGAATACTAGAAGAATAACATGTTTGGCACAACCAATTACTATGCAATTAATGTCATATACAACTATCATGCAACTAGTTTCTTCTCTATCATTCATACATTGTTTTAGTTGCAAAGTAATCATTCTCTCGTTGCAAAAAACAATTAGGAAACAAGTAAGTCATTCTCTAGTTGCAAAAAATGATTAAAAAACAAGTACTACACAACTATCATGCAACTAGAAAATGACCATAGTTGTTTACTAGTTGCTTTTAAAGTTCATTTCCGTTTGTCTTATACCAATTGTAAAGACTAAAGAGTACCATTAGATTAGACATATAAGACTCATAAGTTGTTTTAGTCTTATACAATGAATTTTTTTGAGAGAATTCTAAGAGTTCTATAGTTTGTAGATTTTTACAGTTTGAAGATTTCTGCAATCTATAGAAATTTTTAAAATAATTTAAATTCAAATTTTTTGGAAATCTAGGAAATTTAATTTTTGAAATTAAAAAAAAAATAGATTTGAAATTAAAAAGTCTAGAAAAAAGGTAGTTCTCAAATCTAAAAATCTAAAAAGAAAGTAGATATGAAATTTTGAAATCTACAAATCATTTGGATTAATATTTTAGAATCTACAAATGTACAAGTTGCAAACAAGTTGCAAATGTCGATGAAGTTATTCGCATGCTATCGGATGACAAAAAACTTGCAACTAGACTGCAACTAATGCAACTTGTCCATTGCAACTATAGGCTTTACATTGTCACTTGGTTGCATATGTGCTATGTAACTACAAAATAAGTTGCACACTGTAGTTACAAAACCCATCATTTTCTTCTAATGAGATGGTCTTTGGATTGTATATGACACCGAGATTTTTATTTTTATTTTTGGATAAATGATTGTCTATTCTTCACCAAAGGTTTCCATTTATTAGACAAAATCTAGATTCTCTAGAGGACTAAGACATGTCATTAGCTATGTAAATACAAGAAATAAAAAAATATTTTTTGGAAAAAAATTAATAAATTAAAAATAAAAATTACAATCAGGCAACTTTTTTTTCCACCCCCTCCAAATGAAAAAATAGCAACCATCGGATGAGATTAAAAAAAATTAAGACCACCCTTCATTACTGTGCGATGTAAATTTTTTTTTTAAATGTTATTAAAGCACTAGAAGAAAATGAGGGGTTTTTCAATTACAGTGTGCAACTCATTTTGTGTTGCATAGCACATTTGCAACTAGGTGTCAATGTAAAGCCCATAGTTGCAATAAACAAGTTGCATTAGTTGCAGTTTGGTTGCAATTTAATTGCAAGATTTTTTGTCATCCGATAGTATGCGAAGAACTTCATCAACGATTGTAACTTGTAGATTTTAAAATATTAAACTCAATGATTTGTAGATTTCAAAATTTCAAACCTACCTTCTTTTTAGATTTTAGAGTTTTAAATCTTTTTTTTTCTAGATTTCAGAATTTCAGATCTACCTTTTTCTAGATTTCAAAATTTTAGATCTACTTTTTTTTTAGATTTCAAAAATTCAATTTCCTAGACTTTCAAATTTTAATTATTAGTTTTATCTCTACAAATTATAAAAATCTTAGATTCTTATCAAAAAAAGAATTTGTACAACTCTCCAACAATTTACAAGTCTTATATGTCCAATCTTATGGTACTCATTACAATTGATATGGGACAATTGATGTAAGACAAATGGGAATGAACTTTGAAAGCAACTAGAAAACAACTAGTATACAACTAAAAAGCAACTAGGAAACAACTATGGTCATTTTCTAGTTGTATGATAGTTGTATAAGACACTAGTTGTTTTCTAGTTGTTTTTTGCAACTATAGAATGACTACTTTGCAACTAAAACAATGTATGAATGTTGTAAAACAATGACATAAAACAATTACATTAGATTTGGTACTAATAAAAAGAAAACTAGTTGCATGATAGTTGTATAGGACACTAGTTGTATAGTAGTTAGTTGAGCTAAATATGTCTTTCTTGTAGTGAAGTCGCTCTAATCATGCGACTGAAAAGAAAACAATAATTCCTTTTGAAAAGTCAACATACAGTACATATACTAGTGACAAGAGGACTTTGGTTAGGCTTCTTCATTTAACTATGTAATATGTAAATCAAATGTTCAAGTGAATTAATTTCATTGTTTTATGAAATATACATTATAAATTTAAAATTGACTTTAAAAAATGTAATTGGTTGTAGAGAAATAATTGAATATAAATTGATTCATTTCACAAAATGTAATTGGTTGCAAAAAAATAACTAAATCTAAATTAATTCATTTCACAAAATGAATTCAAATTCATTCATATGAGAGAATGAATTCAATTTAATTTAGTGTACAAAATGAATTCAAGTTTAGGAATTTTAAAGAATGAATTAAAATAAATTCATTTAAGAGAATTTTAGCAACATGAAGAAGACAAAGAAAAAAAAGAAAGAAAAAGAAACACATAATTCAAGAAAAAATGATCAAGAGATTAGGGTTTAGAATTGAATGTAAAAATTTTACATTCACTAAAAAAATGTAATTTAGGGTTTGTTGCACAAAGAAAGCAATTGAGGAGGAAGAAAGTGACTTTGGAGATTGAATGTTTCAATGTTGGAAATTGGAAATGATTTTTGTTCAATGGCTACATGCCACATATACAAAAATTATTCACTAACTATCCTACTATTAGGCTTGTACATGGTTTTACACTATCCACTTACTATCCACTTAAAACAGCTTGACATCGCACTTGAGATAATCACATAGCTTATGATTTAAATTTTTTTTGTATTTGCACATCTTCCTAGCAAAAATATGATTTTATAGAGTTAGAGTCCAAATTTTTAATAATGGGTCAAATTCATCCGCAAAGTATTGCTATTGCTTGTTTTGGTGTCCATCTTTTGGCATTTTCCTCAAATGCTATTGGTCACAAAAGGAGATGCTTCGGAATCTATTTCTTATGCTAATTGGTCCCCTTCCATCCACCAAGTGTTATCATTGGTAAATGTTTGAATAGACTCCCTTGGTGGATAGTTGATCATTTGACCTTCAATTAGTAGACACTTGTACGTATGTCCTTTGGAGTTTTGCCTTGACGCTATTGGTCCCTTTCCATTCTTTAAGCATCACCATTAGTAGGTGGATGATGTTTGATGTGAATTTCTATTTACCAATTATTTTACAAACACTAGATGCTATTTACACTTTTTAGCTTCATAGTTGGATGGTTCATTCATAAAGAGAATTTTTTTTTAAATTTCTAATTGTACAACAAATGTAGACCCTTGACAATATTGCAAACTTGAAAAGGCAACCTCTATATTCCTAATGTTAGATATTCAAAGACTTAAAAGCTACGAAAATGGCAATGCAATGAAGTAGTAAAATTGCTTTTGTACATGAAACTATGGAATACGGATTACACAAGGCTGGAATGAAAAATCAATACTTTCAAGTACATTGGCATAGTACCTTGGAAATATATGCCTTGACCACGTTATTTGAATTGAACATGCAATATTATATGAAGCTCTAGTACTACAAGAATCTCACCTATAGACTAATTTCTACAATATAAAAATGTAAAGACTTTGCATCAAGACAACTCTAGTGAGGAATTTGAGTCAAAAGTTTTGGGAGTACATTGAAATATTCCATTTTTTAATTCTATAAACATCACCGTGTGATTCCATCAAAAGGCAAAAAGATCATTCATTTACTACAAAGGATTGAAGAAAGCTTAAGAAATCCCTTGCAATTGTGCAAGAAAATTATAATAACAACATAGTTTGTAGTTCTAGCATGCAAGGCATCTACACAAGGTTAAAATCTATGTTCCAAGAACCCCTATGAATTACCATGTACTATTGTAGGAATTAAATGCTAGATGTTTTGTACATACTTATCATGATTAGTGTAGGCATGTGTTGTGTCAAGTGCTTAAACAATAGTTGCTCAACACTACATTGAGGGCAAAAAAAATAATCACAAGTAAGAAGTTGGGAGATGTCTTTCAATGTTGATGTTTAAGTTGTGTATGATAGTTGTAGAATTTGACACTTGGGATTGGAATTCATGTTATTCATATATAGTGAATAATCATTGACAAATTTTGCAAACTTAAAGAACAAAAAAGCAAAAGGAAGATTGCAAATAAAAGTGAAGAGAGACCCAAGCCTCTTGGAAAGTTGCGCTCTACTTTGCCATTTCAATCTATCTGTGACTGAAATACATGTGAAAAATTCTCAGATTTGCCACCCATCTGGAAAGAATATTTTTGAATCAGATAAGTCTAAATAACTGCGACGACAAAAGGGAAGACAATCGAGAAGACAATGAGCCCTACCTCACACAAATTTGCCAAATCCAAGAATGAATGGGAAGTTCACTGGCATGTATAAAAGAGAAGCATGTATTATAACATCAAAGTTCGCACCCGGCATGAGTACAATCTTTGAACTGATATCGAGAGCTCAAAGCAGCCCTTGCTTGTGAAGAGCCGGGAGAAAATCACTCAGGACAGGAATTTCTCTGTGATTCGGTATCAAACTGGCTCGCAAAAAGAGTGGGCACCAACTGAAGCACCTCAACAACCAACTAGTACAGTACACACGTTAGATCTATACATTTCCATTCAGAAATATTTAGCCCAACCCGCTAACACCACTGCTTCTCCAGCTGCGGTCTTTTTGAAGGAGTCTCGAGAAAACATGGCCTGCAACACACAATGATTCTGGTTAGGCATTGAATTTCTTGGTGTGACAGATAAAAACAGACTGAAAAGCACATTCAAAACTAAGTTGAATATTGCACATTCAATGACAAAAGTAGCAACAAATGCAAACCAATACGCTACAGTTATATTTGTGGAGTCCAAGATGATTGATAATGTGTCGCGTACGCTTCTAAACAAGTGGAAATGGTAATAAAGAAGAGAAAATCTTTATGTGAAGTTATTAGTGCAAACCTCGATGTAGCTGAGCAGATTGGTGAATTCTTGCGGAATATTCCACTTTTTATAATAAGGGAGAGAGACTGTCAAGTGGTAGAGCCTGGGCGTCAGAGCCAAGTCAACCCCTGTAACCTTTTCACCAGCAATGAAGGGTTTCTGCAAATCCCCCACAAAAAACCGCATTAGATTCAACTACTTTAATTGTTGATCTGTGAAAGTCCCTTCAATACAAAGGAAAATGAGTGGTCATACGGGTAGGCTGTATTGCCAAAACAGAAACGCTGATTCCATCCCAAGGCTTCAATCCTTACGTTTGATTTGAGATGTTCATCGAGGGCTTTGAGCTCTGTGAGCAACGCTTCCTCCGTGCCATCGCTGGAGTCTTTGCTTTTCAAGAATGCTGTGAATGTTGGAAAGAGCTTTGCACCTCTGCACGAACGCATAACACTAGGATTCAGGAAATATTCACTCCATCATTTAAACATAAATTCTCTAAGGAGTCGATCAAACCAAAAAACTGAATAATTCTTACGATTATGGAAAAATGACAAGCAAAAGCCTGCGCAATTCAAAAGTATTTCACTAGTGCAAGGTCCCTATTAAAACATGTTCAGAAACAAACATTGAAAAAGCAACATTGGGGTGTTCGTTCAACATCCAAGTTTGTTGGAAGATCAAATCTTTCTATCTTTTTAACGGTGAGATTCTACAAGTGATATTCTTTCAAAATGCGCAGGCTTTGGCTTCTCATTTGTCTTGTAAGGCTTCAAATAACACCTACAATTTGAGGTTCACTTACACAGATGCCTTGTCATCAGGAGTCTTCAAAGAAGGCTCTGGATACTTCTCCTCTAGAAGCTGTGTGATGACATCTGAGTCAGCCACATATTTGTCACCATCCTTGATGACAGGCACCTTCCCCGCAGGATTTACTTCCAAGAACCTATCCAGATTCAACCAGGAAGCACATAAGAAAAGATTTGGAGTGTATTTCACTATCAAAAAAGCCTCAGATTACATTAAAAATTTCACACAATTTGGACCTACAAGGTGAAAGGTGTCGGATATTGAAGTATCAATCCAATTCTCAACATTTACAAAATAGCCCCAAAATGAGATCTGATGTTTTGGGCCATCATAGTTGTGGCAACGACGCATTCAACACTAGTTGATTTATAGAAAAGGATGAGCGATCTGCGCAGACGTATGTTAAACACTTGAACAACTGAAACACTTGAAGTGCCTTTTCTTATTCTGCATCTTAAGTGACGGTCTTTCCGACTGCACGAGTTGAAGACATCAGCATATAAGCACTGAGAAAATTAGCAACATACCATTGAGGCTTATTTGAAACGTCAATGTATTTGGCATCATATGGAATAGCCTTCTCCTCCAGAGTCAGCAACACTCTCTGTGAGAAAGGGCCTGCCACAAAGATTCGTTAGGAACAATTTTTCAAGGAAATTCTCTTATTTAGGGGGCTAATAAATTTCAAGGAACCTCATACTCAAGAGCCTCAATTAAACAGAGCTGTAATCTCAAACCACTACATAAAGTCTACACTAAAATAACCACACCTAATTGCAACGCCCCCCTAAATACAACATCCCAAAATCTTGCACAAGGAGAACATACAAATTTTGAGACATACAGCACCTCAACAGCAAACTCATGTCGCTTTTAGATCATTTACCAATAAATCTTTGAGCTCTAATAACTTCTGCACAAGCAATCCAAATAATCCATTCTTCACTGCGTTGGAACCCTCAGACTTTGATTTGCTAACAAGAATATTCTATAATCTAACCATTCTAATAAGAGCACCGACGCTCAACACTAAAAGTGTGGCATGCAGGTGTGGTTACCTTAACAAGCACCCCAACCGTTAACTAAGCAACAACAATCCACTCTCGCATCCAACCCTAAACACTTTCAAAGAAAGAAACCCAACTCAATTCAGCTCAGCTCAACTCAATTCAACCCAACCAGCAGCGAGCTACTCACAATCACCGAGCTGGTCCGGATGCCCCACAGCAGCCTTGACGAGAACCTCCACTGGCGCAACATTTGAGGTAGCCATAGCACCAACAAACTCGAACTCAAAATGAAAATTAGCTTGCTGCAGCACTCAACTCTAAACTCCAGCTCCAATTCCTGATAAATTAACACCATTGATACCGAGGCTCGCAACAACGAGAATTTATGGCCCTTCAAAAATGCCAAGTAAGCTTACAGTACAGTCCACTGCTGTGCACACGCGAAAAGCATGGGCGTGAACTTACCGCTTTCCTTGAACAAAATTCAGCATGGTTTTCCAGAATTCAGCAGCCAGGCTTTCCAGAATCCAGCAGGCTTTTCTGAGTGGCCACAACACAGCTTTCGAATTCAGCTGGCTATCAGAAGAGTAACAGATGTCATGGTGTCTTGTTGATATTGTTGATACCAGGAAAAAAGAAATTCCGAACGCTGCCGGCCGAGGACTCAAAGTGTGAGAGGATGAATGAATTTCAGGGTGAAGCCCGTCCGTCATCAATGTCGGTGCCGTGGAAGTGAGGCAAATGCATTTCTTCATCATGTCTTAGGAGGATTTTATGTATAGGTATTCAAGGATTTTTGAGGCCAAGACAAGATTACGAGTTCCGTAGCCCTGAAAATGCTGTGAACACAACCAGCAATGCAGTCTGACATGGCCAAGAGAGCGCCATGTCATCCCCCAAAAATTAACTTTTATTTGCATTTTAAGAATTTTTGTTTTTGTTTTTGTTTTTAATTTTTGTTTTGACAACCGGCCATACCTTTCACTACATGGGAGCAATGACAAGAACAAGCCCAAAATGAGCTATTATTGCCCTCAAATCTTCCCTAATGGCAATGCCCATAGAGGAGGGCATTGTGCCAAATAATCAATCATTGAGGCAGGTGAAGCCCAACAAAGAGATCCAATTATTTGGTGCAATGCCCGACGATAAAGACGATTGCCTAACATAAATTATTACAAAAAATCAACGAAATCGGATGAAGAGCCAAGATGAAAATTTGATGTTGGATATAAAATCCGTAATGCCTCATTACATGGACAATACCACAAATTTAGGCATTATAGTGTAGAATACACTCGAAAAATATACAAGACATTTTTTGCAAGTGGTTTATGGTCTATTGTGTCAGGGCACAGGGAGAGATCAAGGCACTAAGTTTTGGGTTGATTTTGAAAAGAGAGTGTGGATTTAAAATACATGGTACATTTTATTTTTTAGAGGTAAGAGTTTGAAAATTGTTAGAAGTTATATAGATTTTGTAGTACAAGGAAGTAAGCATTAAAACTAAAATAGGAGATGTTGTAAGATGGGGTAGTAAATATACAAATCATTAAAAGTAACTTAGGATCCCTTTTATTCAATTATTAAGACAACTCATGATTTATCTAGGGGCCAGGTAATCCCTCAATTACTATGAGTTATTTTTTCCTTATCCTTGATATCATTCAACCTTGTATTGTACATATGAGATGCTAAATTATTTCTTCAATTGGAGAAACTATAAATTTTGAACCTTCCTAAAGTAAAACATTCAAAATTTTGTTAGTATGGTTTCATGGTATTTGATTATGTCATTAGAGTAGCATTCTTATGCATTTGAATGTTATATAAAATTTCAATGCAAAGGTATTGAAGGTCAAATTTATAAATAACATCCCTTACCAAATAAAAACTTGTATGCAAATTAGAACTAAGTGAAGGGTCCTAAATATTGGGTTGTTTTAGAATTTTATGAAATAATAGGATACGAGAAAAAGATGATTTCAAAAATAATATCCCTTTAGTCCCAATCTCCATTTAAAACATGTAACTAATGAAAACAAGAAATAATATCTTCTATTTCAAGGATGATTCTTTATCCCCTAATGTAGGTTGGAACCTAATATACAAAGACTATACAAATAGGATGCAATGAAAAAACTTTGATACAATAGACCACATTGAGATTCCTACCTACATTAGGGGTTAATATATAAATCATAGAAAATCAATCCACTTTGGTGTCTTTGGGAAATATGCTAGAATGTATTATTTACCATTGGTGATTAAATTTTGAAAATTTGAACTCACAATCGCAAACCTTTATCTTTAGGGATACATAAAAATTACAAAATTAGCTAGTTGCAAAATAGAGATAGATTTTCACATATGTTTTCAAGAGGGTAGAAAGATAAGCAAGTAGGTTAATTTTTATGGTCAAAGACAAAGATACATTCACACAAAGAATGTGTCATACATAGCACACAAGGGGGTCATTCACTATTGATTTCAAGTATATAAAGCACAAAATTAATTTGGAAAGCTTAAAGTATGAAAGAGGCTTGAAGGGAACTTTTAGACTTGGGAATTTGGTTGGGGGCCTTGGTAGTGTTTCATTGTAAATGCGTACATTATATAAAAATATATATATTTATGTTATTTTGAAGGATTTTAATTATAATAATATGGAGAGAGATGATTTTACTTTAAGTAACTTCAAGATAACGTTTTTTTACTAGGACATGCAGGCCATTTATTGAAAGAAGAGAACCACTTATAAATCTTATTAGTCTGAATTGATATTTTGAATTTATAGTATTATATAATTGTTGGATTTAATTTTTGTTTTTACTTTTTTAAATTTCAATATGTTAAATAGGAGGTTTGGAAGGGATCTCAAAATGAAGTACTACAACTTTAACTTGAGCTTTCTTTGTTACAATTGTCAGATCAACTTCTTCAACCATTGGACTTTTCGCCACTACTGAAGTATTCACAAGAAAAATTTGAGTCTTTTCAGCAACCAAAGCAATCTTACGTGGAACAACAACGGTATAAAAATCTTCAACATCATGCTCAAACCTTGATGATCTTGTTGCAAGTTGGATGTGTTACACCTAGTAGCCGAGAAGTGACATTTGAAGGATGTTTTGGAAGCTTCAATAATGATAATATTATTGTAAGGTTAGGCCTATTAAAAAAAGTTGTAGTCACCAATATTGGTTGAAATAGCTAAACAATTCTTTGATTAAAGCAATTCATACAAAGTATATTACAACTACTATCAAATGCATTTTTAAGTTTTTGCACACGAAGTGATGCTTCTCTTCAAAAAAAAATTTTTAACTGTGATAGACTATTATTAAATGTTAATTAATTATCTCCATGCTTAGAGTAGTTTGGAAATTTTATTTTGTGTGTTATAATTATAGAAAGAAAAGATAGAGGTAGTTTACCTTCTAATTAACCTTTGGAGTGATTTTTCTTCAAATTTAGAATAGGAAGTTGGTTGTGTGGTTAATAATAATGGTCAATGGGTGTTAGGCTAGCCTCATAGACAATATATGAGTGAAGTTCACTTAATTTATATGATTGAGGTTAAATATAAGATGGAGGATAAGGATGAAACTATTTTTCTTCCTAGGTGATTGCAAAAAAATTTAACTATTTTGGCTCAAAATGATTGTTTTTTAGTGATGTACTACTAGTACTCCTAGTTCTACAAGTATTGTGCATTTTCCTAACTAGGCAAACCTAAACCGAGTGATTGACTAACATTTTGATTGATTGACTAAATGACTAATTGACTAGGTGAATCGAAGTGAATATCATTTCTAATAGTTGTCCTAACAAATTTAACATTTGTTGCAAATTATTGAGTACTAGGAAGTAGAAGTCACCGCTTCAGAGGACTCCATTGGGTGATTAGACCAGAAAATAGGTGAAAACAGGCAATTTCATTAGATCATTATTAGTAATTACAAAAAAATTCAAAAAGTTAAAAGAAAAAAACTATTTTTTCTAATCTTTTCTCTGGTCCCATGTAATCAAAAAATTCATCATAAAAAATTTTCCCCTCTTCATAGTGCTTGCACAAACAGTGTCCACTTTCAACCCATGTGCAGTCCTTACACTAAGTCCTTTGCCAAAAATATCGTCATACATCTTTAGAATGTTAGTCTACCTACAATAAGTCAAAAGCTTGGATTCGGAATTGCATTTTTGGTCCCCAAATAGGACTAAGAACCCCCAAGACAACTAAAGTAGATACCCAATTGGGGCCACCTTAAAAATAGTAAATTATTATTTTTTTAAATTGAAAAAATTATTGAATGTCTAAATCTACAACATTCACCTTTTCTCCAAATTTCAGCTAAAATGGACTTAAATCACAAAAGTTTTGAGGGAAAAACACCTCCATGGAGACCAAGGGGACACCCCAAAAGGACAAGTATTTCTTGCAATCACCCTCCTTCTCATAATTTGTTTGGTTTTGCCACGTGTTTGAAAAGCCATAGTGTGTTGTATATTGTGAATTTTAAAATGAAAATTTGAAATCTTTTTTTCTTTTTTTGCAATTTAAGAAAATTATGACTTGATGTATTTGAAATTTGGATGAAAAAATTATGCTTGATGGAGTGGAAGAGGATTATTTGTTTTAGAGTTTTGAAGATACAATCTTTAAGTGCTTATAATTATTTGGTCAAGAAGTGTCTTATTTTTAAATTTAATATAATTATATATTGAGTTGTGAACTTTTCAAAAAAATCTTATACACTTAGTTTGAAGTTAAGGAATTAAGATTATGGACATGGGAGTAAATTAATATTGAGCTCTTTTTTATTTACGGGGAGAAAAATTGGAACAACTATAAGAGTCAGACATTAAGAGGTTTTGATTTGAGATTCAAAGTTTTTTTTGTAGAAATTTGTTTTAGCTTTCCAAATAGATATCACACTTTTAGTTTATAGTTTAGAAGCAAAAGTTATGGATTTAGAAGTGAAAGGGAGTATAATTACCTCAAGAATTGAGAGTGTCAACTTTGATGACCTATAAAATATAGAAATTGTATTTTTTTAATATAAAAAATAAAGAAATTGTAATATATTTTTTTAGCTTTTTGAAAAGCTATCACACTCTTCATTTGAAGTTATTAAGTGAAAGTTACGGACTTTAAAATGAAAGAATGCACAATTGCTTTGAAATTGAGAGCGTCAACTACAACAATCTATAAATTATGAACAATATCTTTTTTGAATTTAAAATTTTGAAGGGGTTGTACAATATTTTGTTAACTTTTCATTAAACTAAGGTACATTTAATTTGGAGGTTTAAAGCATCCACAACACTCATTCAAAGTCTAATTATGTTTTAGAGGGTTTTACAACATCTATACAATATTGTATATGACCGATACGGTATTTGTACATGGCATATATACATATTTTCAATATTTTTCTACATGAAATTTATACACGTTATATATGAAGACTTATATCTATGTATATAGAGTTGTATATACTTCATATATTGTAATTTTTATACAACAAATGATGCATTTATTTTACTTTGAGATGATTCATCCTATCTTTTATATTATTGTATCTCCTCATATCTTGGGCTAAATCTGGTTGCAACCATAAATCCAAAGTTTTTCCCAAACAAATCCTCTCAGCTTAACAACACTGTCTTTTAACATCTTATTTGAGCTCTCCAAAGCTCATACTTTCACATATGTGTTTAATAACTCAACTTTTCTAAGTTGAGTCTTTGACATGATGGAAGGACAAACAATTACTTCATAGCTTCATTTTAGTGTATAGAGGTTCTTTAGAACAACAGAGACTTGATTTTAGTAATTAAAGAGTTTTTTCAAGCTTCTACAAGAGCTTATTCCTCATTTTTATTACTTGAAAAAGATTCCACTTTGAGTATAGTGTAATTATAGTGAATTTGCCACTACATGAAGTCTCAGTTGATCAATGGTCATATTTGCATTATATCATGTAAGGTGGTTAGCCATCATAGTTTTATATCAAGTTTTGATAGTTAGTATTTTTATAGTCTCATAAAGAGGGTATTGTTTTTGCAACGTTAAAGGGCCTTTGACACTAGCAAAAGGGGTAAGTAGAGGGGCAATAACAATCTGCTTATTACATTTGTATATGCATCATATGTGGGCATTTCTTTTTTATTGCTACAAATGTTGTCAATGTCAAATGTAAGAGGTGATTTAGGTATTTATCATTGTTTTTAGAATCACTTGGTAGCTATGACAAGTGTCACAAGGCACCTAGCATAGTCCCATGGATTCACAATGGACATTGTAAGTTCAAACCTATTAGGTTGTGGCATAGGTTAATATTTTGGCCATTGTCAAGCCTTGTGTTGCATTGAGGATTGTTCATTGTCTTGCAAACTACTTAGTAGAGCTCTATATAAGGTGTATCCACATTTAGTCACATTAGTGTTGATTCCAGATGAGTTTCACGTCATTTGGATGTTTGGATGTAACAGTGACGTCGCTTAGAAATTAATCAAGGAATTCATTGTGTCATTGTTGCATCATTATTGTTGTCTATTTATGCTTGTCACATGTTGGTACGATATGATTTTGGCATAATGTGTTTGTAAAAAACAAGTAAAAAAATGGTAAATTACAAATTTTAACCTCATAAAGTTAACAAGATTCAAAAATCAAGGATCAATATTCTTCCCAAGATTGAGAGTTGGTTTCTTAATTTTCAAAAAAGGAGGGAAATAAGACCATCAAGAGTTAGACAAGGTACCAAAGTCCCCTCTCCCATTTTCATAGGGATAAAATATTGTTAGTGTCGTTATTTTGCAAAATCTAATTACTTTGAAGATTATAATTCCATATTAGTAAATTATAACCTTCAAGATTTAACCACCATATTGTGTCATTTACATGTCACATTGAATTAAAGTCAAGATTTGCTACAATAATAAACATATTGTGTTTATTTCTACATAGACACAACCAAATAATTTATTTCAGTTTTGTAAAGTCAATTGCATCTTTTCAAGAGACAAAGAATTTAGAGAGATAAATGAAAATTGTTGCAAATTACAAGCTAATTAATGAAGATATTCATTTGCCTAATAACAAAAGTGACTTGCAACCTTCTACAAAGCTTCATAGTTTGTTGTACATTTTGTTATGAAAAGGTTGTATGGAATATTGTTGGACATGTTTTGAAGCATCTCTACGAGTGTATCAAAAATTCACTGCTTTAAAAATGGGACGCTTCTCTAAAATGTAGTTCTTTTTTTACCACACCCATGCAAGTCATTATCTTGACTTCTAACCGATTACAAATCTCTTAGTGTAAACAAAATACCTATCATTTTGTATCATTGTTCCATTTGTGGGCAAAGAAAATAATATTTGAAGGAGTTGCCAATCCTAGCAAAAATTTGCAACTAAAGGTAAGCCCAAGCATACATTAATACACTTTTCATAAAAAATTTACTGATGTTGAGGGTTCGGGCCTTTAGTTTGTGAAGAGGTGCTTTAACTCATTGTTAGTTCATCAAATCCAAAATGCATCTTGGATGAATGAAGATTTATCGTCCGGATGGAAGGATGTCATGGCTACTTGTATTTAGGATGAATAATCATCACTTCATAAAGCGACATGGTCCTAGTATAGAGGGCCCTTGAGATAGGAAACCACAATTAGAAGGTTGCACCTACTATTCAAAGAGTTCAAAGACTTTGGTAGACTTCAAAAAAAATCTTGGAGACAATTCTACAATTGAGCTCCATTTTATTTGCAAGTCTTTTTTAGCTCTTTTGACAAGGTTTTTTTGTAGCTTTATTTGGAGATTCAATGGAAGGCTAATTGTAGCTTACATGGGCTGATTTTTCAAGAATTATTGCCACCTTATAGAGCAACTTGCATTTTCTCAAAGAAATAGGCTTTAAATTATATGTGAAAGAATAAGGTAAGAAGTTCTTGAATCACACATCTAAAGGTAATTTGATCTCTCTAAAAAATTGTGTGCATCCAAATTTTTTGTACATAATTTTGGTAGAAGCAAGAAATGACAAACAACTAAGTACCAATTGAAACTACAAATTTCAAAGTGGGAATTAATTTAATATGATTTTTGAAAATCAAAGGCATAGAGGGTGCTATTGTTACTCATAGATTGAAGCAATAATGACTTCCAAAATGCGCTTTGATAGAGCTAGTGCGTATAGGAAATTGATAATAACAAAGCTTAAAATGCTCACAAAGGTCCTGAAAATGTGCAAAGGAGATCATTAAAGTCACTGACATTTGTAAATGAGATTCCAACCTCTACAATGATTAGAATGTCTATAATATACTCACAAAATTAAAACAATTTTCTTAGCAAGAATAACACATTGTAATTGCCTCCATTTCATAGCCAACAATAAAAAACCATTGACTTGTAATAATATTTTTTGATGTCAAAAGAATTAATCCATTTTTGAAACACTATACATTATTTTTAGACCATCCCTAGGTATGATTGTAAATGCCTGTGCAATTTTAGAGCCTCCTCCTATACAACTATATTAAGGTAGTGTACTCTAATTGCGACCTTCTTCTTTAAGTTGCCTCTATAGGGGGTATAGAATGGAGAGCAAGTGGTCTTTAACCCCTAAAGTTCCAAGACCATTTTTCTGTCAAAAACCACTCAAAATTGCCATTTTTGTTGCATTCATCCAACAAAACAAAACAAAATCATTTTTTTGAATTTAACAATAGGATCTTGTATTTCACTTGTCTAAGTTCATGTAGTAAAAATTTCATGAAGTTTGACCATATAGATTGGAAGATATTAGCATTCAAAGTTGAAAAAGAAAGTTTTTTTGAACACTGACTTGCAATTTCAAATGACTTTGATTGCCAATTGTGGAATTTTTTTGCACTACAAACTTTGAATTAAAAAATTTGAGTGTTGAAGAATTGAGTTGAAAGTCTAAGATTAAAAAAAAAAAAAAATCTTGATTTTCATTCTTTAAAAAATTGTTAAGTAGAAGTAGGTCTAAGATTGAAAAAAAACTAAAATCATTAATAGCTCAAAAATGGGATTGAAAGACAATAATCCCAATGGTGATATTGTTCTAGCAAGCAAAAAAAAATTTGTGAAAAATTGTGAAAATTGCATTCAGAAATGAATCCTACAAGTTATTTTTTCAAGAAGATTTCTAAACTGCCCAAAAAACAAGATTGTCCATAACTTTCTCATTATTAGTCCAAATAGAAAGAATCAAAGATTCACATGTATACAAAAATATAACATTTCAAAAGAAAAAAAAAATCAGAATTTATTTTGATTTTTTGCAAATTTTCTCGTGTTGCTCACCGAGTTTAGTTTTAGGCTTTTCGTAGTATAACTTTTGCTCCTGGGCACCAATTGAAGAAAAATTATATTCCCACATAGCTAATCAGTTTTTCTCTCTTATGGAAAAGTTTCAAAAAAAAAATTCAAAATTTGAGGTCACAGGAACCTACCCGAAATCTGATTTGTCCCCCGAGGGGACAATGGGACTTTAGGGATTAAATGAACCTTCTTTAACCATTGTGTGAATTGAAAAAAAATAGGATTGTTTACTGCAAAAGCCAATCATTCTCTTTTATTTCCTTAAATCTCTTTACATGTTGTAAGAGGACGGATTTTAGGAGACCTATAGTCACAAATAGGTGCCTACAACAGATATCTTTGAAAAATCATAAGTAATTTGATAATGCTCCGAAAAATATGAAACCACTTGGGTTAGATTCCACATCAGTTCTTGTTCAAGTGAAAAATAAGGAAAAATACTTTCAAGTATCTGAAAACCATCAAAAAGGCCGACCAGCCCTTAGAGGGTCGATTTTTGAGCACACTACCTTAAGTAATGAAAATCTAATTATTCTCAAGTCTCTCCCTATTTGAAATCTGACTAATTGCATTTTAGTTACTACCCGCTTCTTGTGAAGGGTCCATGATCTGAATCATGGGGCTCATACTAGGTCAGTAGGGCCGTGCCCACGGAGCTTAGAGCATCCCCACTCCAGCTTCCCTATTTGTATCCCTATACATCTTTTTCCATCCGTGTTGCTTGCAGTAGGGAACCCCACTCGCACTGGGCATTCCCTAAAATTCCCACTTTCTGTATAATATTAACCTCGAAGTTACTGATCACTCTGGAGTGGGGATGCTCTCTCTGAACATGGCTGGTGGGGGACAGGGCTTTATTACACACCTGTTTCACTGAACTGAGCTGTCAGGGTAAAAGGACGCCAATTTTTTCTATTTTCAGAATACAGGTTACCAGTACCCTCTTCCCCAAACGCGAGCCAGTTTACAGGATTGGGACCCCCTCTCCCCAAAATTTTACGGATACAACACTCAAGTGGGGGGGTCCCTTCCCTATCCGGATGAAATACATCCGGATAGGGATACAGCAGCCCCCGAGTGGGGATGCTCTTATCCACTACGTTACCGTAACTTCGTCTCGCATCGAAGCTTTGGAAGCTCCCTAAATGGTAGCGCTGTTCGAATTTGGTGCCTTCTTGTCTCCGCCCCACCATGCTAGTGTCTTCTGTTAGCAGCCCTGATGAAGTGATTTTTCCGCGGCATCTGAATGTGACGCTCTTCTCAAGCTCTTCGTAAGCTGTTGCTTCAAGAATTTGTAACAAATTTCAGCTCAAGTGATCGCAATTATGGTGCTAGGAATTTAGGGTTAGGGTTTATACCATGGACCATGGTGCTTTGAGTCATTGGTCCTCAGTCAATGACCGCGACTTCGTTCATCTTTTCAATGGCTCGATCTCTTTGCCTCCATCAATAACGTCCGCTGTTAATAAGTTCCAAGCATCGAGAAGCAATGGCAAGGATTGGAGAAGTCCCCTGTTGGCTACCATTCTACCTCCTTGTGCTGCATCTGTATCTTTCTTATGTAGCCTCGCCCTAGCTCAAGGAGCTGGAAAATTGGTTCGGGTTTCTTGCGCCATCCCTGTCGTCGCGCCAATCGTGGGAGGCGTTGGTGTGGCGGTCGCCTCAGCAATCTCAGCTCAAGTTTCCTTCACGGTTCGGAGACTGTGTGAGAGCAATGGGAGGTTCGAGAATCTTGAACTTATCTCACGAGAGAAAGCTCTGTTCTATGCTCTGTTTGGAGTTGTAGCGTATAAGGTCCTTGGTGGACGTCTTCGGAATGTGATGCCTAGCAATGTGATTCGACCTGGTGCACATGCGCATTCCTCGATTCCATCTCGAGGCATCCGGTATGCCAATGACGTGGAGTCGGGGTTGATTAAGGATCTTTTCAAGCGATTCGGGTGTCATCATTGTGGGCGGCGTCGGGGGTCTGCCATTGCAGATCACATGCCTGCTAATATGCTCGCTAAGGAGACAATGGCTGGAAACTTCTTCACGAGGCTGTTGCGAATACAACCCACGGTGTCACAGCGCTTGTATCCGCAATGCCTGCCGTGTTCGAAGCTCCAGAGTGCGGCACTGCGACACGGGAAACACAAGTTGGTGTTTCATTACCACCGAGGCATTCCGCAGCCACCGGCGTGGACGGGGTTTTGCATTGGAGCATTGCAGATTCAGGAAGACGACCAGCCTCAATAGCCCCATTCATTCCGAGCTTGATGGAAGGATAGTGCTGTCAGAGAGCCTAAATTGTTCCACTTTCTCAGGTTTCAAGATGGTGAAGTCGCTTCTCTTCCATCGCTCGTGAAGTATGTCTTTTTAATCCTTCACTAGCTCAAATCTATGTAATTCCTGCCCAGGTAATCACTTCCCAGTCGATCCTTTTGAGGACTCAATTTCTAGGCGGCTATTTGAAATTCGCTTCTGCAAGAGACCTTGTCTTAGTAAATGCCCACAATAGTGAAAATATGAATGCTTGTTAGGTTGACCTGATCACATTTTAGTCCTGATCGTCAACGCCATTCTTTGCCACTGCACTGGATAGGAAAACGAATTCCAATTCCGTGTTCTATTTGGGATTATTAGTCCCTCATGTTTGAAATACAAATGACGATTTAAGCTTTCTTATTTTCTCTCTTTCAATTTTGTCTTCTTCAATCCAGTTTCTTCTTCTGGGAACGTAAATCATGCCAGAGTGGCACCAAAGGGTATGCCTTACTGGAATCTGGATGACATCGTTGGTATGCACGTTCTCGACTATCAAATTGTCGTCGTGTCACAAACTGTGACCTTCTCAACAGATTACAAGTTAATGATCACCTGCTTACTCTTGAAGGATATGCTCCGTTCTAGTTCTTTCTGCATAGAAACATTTGAGCCTTTATCCCAATGCCCAAATTGAAATGAGATTTTCCAGCGTTGAATTACATTTTCAACTTTTTTCTGAAAAGGCATGTAGCAATTTTTATATTCAGTACTGTATATGAAAACAGTACCTGTATTTTTTCTTGCCAAATTGACGATGAATCCGAACAGGGCCGATTGACCCTCCTTCATGGTCATGAACAGTATAAAAATCACATCCTAGATGGAGTTATGTATGTTGACCCTGGTAAGTAAGGTCCAAAAAAAATTCTTCTACCTTCATACACTATAATCCTTCAATCTTTCAAGTCAAAGTTTCTAAATTTTTTACGACACATTTCCATAGTAGTTTAGCACATATTTAGATGGTTGATATTTCTTTAATTCATTTTTTTCATTGTCCCAGAGTAGCAATTTTTGAAAAAATTGTTTGAAATGTCCTTTAGATGTGGAAATTCTATGTGGTTTGTTTGAAGTTGTGACTAAAATAATGGAATGAAGCTAGGATAAAAAAAATGGAATTTTAGAGTCCCACAACTAAAATAAAAGCCTAGTGTCTTTCAAGTGAAGGAGTTCAAAAGTTTTTTGAAGGAACCAATGTGATCCTTGGGACATTACTAAGCATTACTTTAGAAATATATGTGAATCTAAACACAGTGCATTTTTAAACTCAAGAACTAATTTAAAAAAAAAGAATTTACCTTCTACCACAAGGTGTTAGTATAGAAATTTATAGATTTATAACAAACATAGGGTGCAATAATCACCCAAACCTTAGATTGAACATAGGGTGTTCTAAAAAATAAAAATAGATCTAGTACAATATTAGATTATTTTAGTACTTATAGGAGGAAGTCTTAGCTAAAAAAGCCCTTCATAGCTAGGAAGCAAGAGTTAAGAGTCTATGTGTTTCAGAAGTTCTATTTGTAATTTATGATGAAAATAGAAATTTTATTGGTTTAGTATATAAAATAAAAATTTATTTTTTATAGGATGCCATTTGCAAAATCCTATGATGGTGACATTTGTTGCTAAATAATATGCATTTTTTCTATTAATAAATCCAACTTTTGAATTTCAAGCTTAAAGATTACACTTGTTTTTTTCTTATGCTCAAGCAATTGTAATGTATTCTTCAAATATGAGAGTATGTTTTTTTTTATAGGATTTTAATTTTTTTTCAAACTTTTGCCATAAACTAATAAGTGCAAAAAATTTATTTTTGTTCTTAAAATATATTGTGGGCTATTCTTATTAGACTTTTGCAATATCTTGTACATTAATTTTTTTTCCACCATACTGTTGTTGTGCTGTAGAATAATGGTGTCATGTCATATTTAAGAATCCATGGTGAGCAACACACAATTTTGAACACTCTTTCTTGTAGTTGTAAGGTTTGGTGTTGAAAGAAATATAAATTAGAAATTCCAATTGCCATAGATCAAAATTCCAATCAACCATTCTTTCAAGGCTCCAATATATATATATATATGTAAATTATTATAGTTAAAGTCTTTTGAATCAAAACAAAGACTAAAATCTTTAAAGTGGCATCATTGGTAGCATGGAAAGTAGAAAAGCAATAGTGTATTTTTATTAAAAAAAACAACTTGCAATATGATTTCTTTTCAAATGATTGACTATGAATATTTGGCCCAAGAATCTCCAAAATTGTAGTTGAGACCACTTCTCTAAATGCATTGTAGGCAAGACCACTAGCTCAACTATAATTTTGAGAATTCAAATTTTATGCATCTTTTTTACCACAGAGGACAAATTTGTTTACATCATTGTCTTCCTTGGTTTTTTGTGGAAAAAATTTTTAGAGTCAAGTTTCATTCTTTGTGATCTTCTCAATTTTTAGAAGCTTCATTGGTTGGAATTTTCTCTTGTGACTTTTAGCCTCTACACTCATTTGTCTTATTAGTATAAGTTACAAAATGAACTTACATATGGTAATAATTTTTAATAAAGGAGAAATATTTTTTCTTATTGTATGTGTATGAAAGCTATTCATTAGAGGAGTTATAAGAGATCGGGAGGTCTACTTCAAGCAATTGTGTCCTGCAATTCCCCCTCTTGCAATTCTAGGGAATGGTTGTTCCCAATAATTTTTTTTTTAAAGTTCATTCTTCAAATGCAAAAAAAAATTGAATTTTTTTTTGACGTGGTAGTCACATTACCACATCTGCAAGCTGTTGCAGGGCAAATCCCACAGTTTGAGAACTATGGGGAATTCACAGCCCTCCTGTAGGCTGAAATCTCCTCCTATGTATGTTGAAGAATCATCTCTAATATCAACATTCCTTCCACCTAAAAAGTTTATAATCATACATAAGTTTATTTTATAATATGCACTAATAGGACAAATCAATGTACCATATGTTGAAGTCAAATTCATTAAACCCTATACAAAATCAATTCTTTTTTAATTGAATTATCTTTCATTAATTAGATTTAGAATTTTTGAAATTCATTTCACAAGATGTGAAATATTTCATGACCTTTGGCATTTATACCAATACTTAGAACTATATTGAATCTTTTGTGACCTTTAACAATCAGGTTCTCTCAACTTTGTAAGTTAGTAAGGATTGGTTAAGTTTCAATCCCTTTCAATGAACATAGTTTCTCTTAAAGTAGGGGGAAAGGAATAAGTATAGGAAGCTTATGTATTCAGTCTATGAATTTTTTACATTTATATAGCAATCATTTTTTTATGTATATTATTTTCTATTTTCTATTTCAATTTTTAATTTTTTTTGAAAATTCACATTATTTTCATGAATATTTTCTTCACTATTCAATTATGCTTGCATTAGAATCAGCCCTTCTTGTTCTAGCAATATGGTGCTATAAAGCACCACTAACAAATAGCTGGCGAAAACGACCTATAGAAAAAAAAATTAAATAAAAAAGGGGGGCCACAAAGCAAACCTTCATCTATTGGACAAGGTCAAAAAGTCCTAAGTCTTGCCTGAGGTATCACCTGCTTGAACGTGACCTAAGTGCGAGATTTCAAACCGTAGTTGCCAACTTCTTCACTTCCTCTGTTCCACCATCCCTTGAAATCTCCATCGACCTTGGATGCATTGCCAGTTGGTGTGCCAGTGATGTAGAATTCATTGCCAATTGAGCAAGCTCGTAATGTTTAGAATTGCCAGATCCTTTTCACTTCATTCCTAAAGATTGCTAGTGCAAATTTGAGGAACCCTACTTCAATTTTGGATTTCGCGGATCTACACTTCAAGTAGGCAAAGTTCCGATGGCGATGCCAAGCACATATCTGATTTTGTGCAATGGAGAGTTTGTAGAATGTTTGCCACATTAAGAGGCGTAGGGTTCATGGCTTTGCAGCCTATTCAAATTCATTTGTTATGGTCTATCGATTTAGACATCCTTGCTTCATGACGTCAGCTACTAAGGGTTCAGGGCTTCAGGTAGCTTTCGGCAACTATGCTCCCCTTTGATTTCTAGTGCAATGAATTCAATGAGTTCAATGACTTCAAAATTGAAGTATATTGTAGTTGCAATAGTGTTAGGATGTGAGTTTTGCTTTTGGATGTGGGTCTTGTGTACAACGTCATGGTTCGATAATTTGTCGCCAACGGTAGTTGTCTACGTCTCTATTACTGTGTGTTAGGTAGCACCATGGTTTTGAAGTGATCGCCAACGGTGTTGCGGATTCTAGGTTTATAGTAGGTGGAGGGAGTGGTTTAGGGTGGGAGGAGATTTCACTTGACATTGTTGTATTTGATCTTTAGCAAGTTGTGTTAATGTAGAGTTTAGGGTTTGGAGAGGGGCTTCATGATCAAGTTCATTGAATGCAGGATGTTGGTGTGAGTGCTTAGAGTAGGTGTAGTTTGGAGAGGGTCGGAGAAAGTTTAGGGTGCTTGGTTTGGAGAGGGTCGGAGTCAATTTAGGATGTCTGGTTTGAAGAGGGTCAGTTTAAGTTTAGGGTGCTTAGCTTCGAGGTTAGGGCTTTGCAGTTCAGGAATCTTTGGTATGTTTAGGGGTTGATGCTGAAGAGATCAAAGAGATTAGGGTTTAATAGGTTTAGTGATGGCTTTCAACTCCAACTGTTCATGCTTGGTAGAACTGAGCTTGCAGGGTGAGGATTCTGACATGTGGGAGCCGTCTACATTGACTGAGGTGCAAGTTAGTCTCGGAAGAGAGATCTAGAATCCTAGTCCTAATGCTATGGAGCAAAGGCACGCACCTGCACGGGCCTTACGGAAGGTTGAGAAAGAGGTTGTTAATCACTAGCGTGAGATCTGAGGTAAGGCAATGTGCACAGTAGAAGACATCTATTGCTCGTTTTTTCACAAGCTCCTGAAATCCAAACAATCCACAGCCTTTGGATTGTGATAGCTCTGAGAGCGCATCTGTAGACGTTCAATCACATAGTGTATTTGTAGACACAATGATCTTAGAAAGCCAGAATCTAAATCAGTCACACATTAGAAGTTCTACCACTGTGCTAATGGACTTTGCAGTAGTTGATCATGAACTACACCTCCAACTAAGAGAAGACATAGTGCAGATTTTGGATGGGGAAGAAGGTAGTGACTCTGATGATGATTTGGAAGAGGTTTGTGCCCCCAAGAAGCAAAAAACAAGCTATGATCACACTTGTCGATTTCAAAATGAGTAGGCTGCCAAAGTAGTTTGGACTGAACCAGTTAGAGATCCTATAGGAACCATTCACTTTGTTAAGTGCACGATTTATTCCACTTTTGAAAAAATGCCAAAAATTTTAGATCCAAAATGGAACACATTAATGAAGTACAAGGGTAGGAAGAAGGCAACTTTTGATATGCTTTAGTACCAAAAAAAGCAGGTGAGTGGTATTTTTCCAAGAAAAGTCGTCATTAAATCAATTTGAGACTATTTGTAGCTAGACAACTAGCTTCAATTTTTCAAGAGCTGAATACAAACACCTTAATCTCCTGCTCAAGGAAGTTGGTGCAATTTTCCACTATATACCAAATCTTGTTTGCCGGTAGATCTATGATGGAATATAAGGAGAGGTAGGCATTGTATGCCTTTCTTCATGTTCCCAATCTTCCAAGAATGCATTGGTAAGACAACTTTGGGTGGAAGATGGTTGATTCCTTGTACTTCCAAGTAACAAAAGCCATGAAGAAGAAACTAAAAATTACTCAATTTATCCTTCTCACTTGTGATGAGGTGACAATAGTTGATAATGAAGTTGGTTATACATTCATGCTTACATTGTAGAAGATTATACTAGGATCCCATTCCTAATCTCACTACAACGTTTAGTGGAGGGAACTAATGCTGATAGCCTTATTATACTCATTATAAAGGCTTTACAGATTATTGGTAATCTCACTTCCGAGCAAATCTCTAGGAAACTATTTTGTTTTGGCGTTGATGGAGTAAGCACGTTTTAAGGTATCCGTACTAGAGTAACAACCCAAATCATCAATAAGTGGGTTTCATTTTGCATGGGTGTGCATTGCATGGCACACAAATGCAATCTAGATACCAAGTCCTTATTTGCCTTATCCATATTTGCAGTAGTGAAGCAAATGATCCAAAAAGTGCACTCTTACTTCTCAAAGAATGCCAAGTGCCTCAGTGAGTACCAGAAACTAGTTGAAGTGATGGAGACCAAAGATTTAAAGCTGTTCAGGCAGGTGACAACTCGTTGGGTTTTTTTGTTGGAGCCGTTACAGAGGCTTCTATTTGACTACTACACCCTTGTTGCGAAAATGAAGCTAGACGTGTCGTAGAATGACACAACTAAGGTAAGGCTTCTATCTCTCAATCCTAGTAGAAACTTTTGCACACCTTGTTAAGTACTACTTTAGTCTTGCTCGGTGATGTCATCATGATCTTTGTCACTTGGTGTCGGCCCAATTGATTATTGGTACAGTAGTAATAGAATTGGTATAATACTTTGATTATTGGTACAATAGTTTCATTATCGATACAATAGTTTGATTATTACTTCGCGCTAGTGGTACTGAGAGCATCATCTGCCCCTTGTTAGTATTCGAAAACAAAGCACGCTACTGTAGTTGTCCTTGGAGGATTTTGGTTAAGTTATTGGGGGGTCTTTTGATAATTGCTGGCTCTTTGATCGTTGTATGTATGTTGCTAGAGTCTTTTGATCGTTGCATGGTCGTTGTTGGCTCTCCGATTGTTGCATGTACGTCAGATTGTGTTAAACTTGTACAGTAGGCATCTTAATAGTTTGTAAGTTTCATTTTGAAGCATTTGGTAATCAATAGTATCTTAGTAAGTTTCATTCAGTAAGAAAGGCCGTAACCTTCTATTTTGTGCCCATGTAGCTTGAAATCTAGATTAAGTTGTCCATCCTAAGGAAGTTTTCAAGGATGCTTATTGTAATAAAAAACATACACTTCAGCATTCATTGTCTCAGTAGCAATGAACACAGCTATTCTACTGATTGAACACAAGCAACATATATTCTGTATTGGTCAATGAATCCTTGCATTACAAGGTTTCAATCCAAACTCATTTTAGTTAAAACGGAGGTCAGTAATTTCTGGGAGTGGATGAAGTGGATTGAGTGGAGCAATTGATCGAGATCTTTTGGATCTTATGGATACTACCGTCGTAGGTGCACACGATTGCCAATTTCTGTATGTAGAATTAATGAAGCTAGGCACCGAAGTTTTGCAAAACTTTCAAAACTCACGAAGTTAGTCGAGCGATTACTTGAATCATGTTAAGAAATGAAAGATTCCATCACAGCTACTTGTGATGAATTGATGATTATCGTATTTGTTTTGTTTCATTAGGTAGAGGATTGGACATATTGGAGTTTGCATTGGTTTTTGTCTTAACATTTTATATTCTTTCTAGCTTGCAATTCAGTAGCCTCTCCATGAAAGAGTTAGTGAATGGCTATAGTGTTTGGATTTGTAGTATTTTAAGCTCTTAGCCCTAATTTATTGTGTTTTTGAATGTGCACAAATGCTTGAGCTTGCTTCTTGACCCATATGCTCTTCTAAGCATGACAACCTTGATGTTGCTTCTAGAAACAAATGACTTGTTGGTTACATTTGCTCAAAAAAGGGACGTATACATCTGCGATTTTGTAGTTGCCTTGAAAATGGCAGAGGGGTAGTTCTATACCTTGTATGTTGATAGGGCTACAAAATACAATGGGGATGAATTTTGGGCATTCAAGAACATCTTAGATTGCTCTCACAATGAAATCTACACCAAGTGGGTGTCAGATTTGAACAATGATTCAGCTCAACTGGTATTTGTGGCCAATGGGCAAACATGGTGGGCAATGCATGATGGCTCACCTGTAGATAGAGATGGATTTGCATCCTTGGTTACTTCAATCAAGACTGAATGCTCATGTATCACTATGTTGTCTCCATCATGCTTTTTCTTTTGACTATTATTTTCTTGTGGATTTGGTAATTCTTTTGAATGTTCTTTCTAGTTTAGGCCTCTTCATGTTTAATGATTTGGCCATATCTTTGAGCTACCAATCTTGTTCCTTTTCACAATTTTAGGGCTTTTCTTGTTTTTGTTCACACAAGGGCTACATTGAATCTTCATATGAACAAGTATTACTATTTTTTTTAAACTTTATAGAAAAATTTAGGTTCTTCTTATTGTATTGATTTTTGGTACACTTTCTTAATTGCATTCAATTCTCAATTTAGGTTCTTACTAATATGAAGATTAAGTAATGTATTTCTCTCTAAAAGTTGCTAATGACATGATTGTTGTTTTTCCATAGGAATTGCCAAGCAATAGTTGAAGGAATTAGAAAGCAGATTTCCCTCTCATGAGGTAATGGATGCTCTAGGTGTTGTATACCCGCAATACTAGTTGCAAAGTGAGGCAAAGGAGTGTTTTCCAAAACACTCAGGTGTGCTAATGTTCTACTATGGTGAGCCAAAGTTGATTAAAGTTGAAAAGGTAAAGAAGCTCATTGCACCTATTTTTGATTGTTATAAATTGAAATCTTAGTAAGGTTTGTTCAAATTAGCTATGGCAAACAATTCACAAAACACATGGAAGCTCCTTTTGACCTCAACCCTCTCACTCATCTATGGCATTATTTAGACTCTTGCATTGTCCTCAAAGTCAAAGCATTCCCTGAGATCTACAAATTGGCTCAAATTACCTTTGTGCAAGTTCTAGGATCTGTAGAGGATGAGAGGTGTTTCAATTCTCTGGCTTTTTTCAAGAACAAGTTAAGGAATGCCGTAGATGTTCATTTGGAATGTGTAGTGGGAATGTATTCCCAAAACAAATTTAGCTTGGAGAGTTTTCCCTATGATGATGCCTATAATCAATGGCTAGAAGGTACATAGCAGTGATATGGCCTTTGATTTCACTTTGCAAACTCCTTGGACTTTCTCTTCAATGGACTCGCCCCTAGCTAAGCCAAATGTGTCCATGAAGCTTTTATATGAATGAATTGTTGTTTTCATTTCTTCCTTGTTTCATATTCCTTTTTTCCAATTCAAGTGTTAATTCATTGTTATTTGTGTTGATGCTTGAATGCACCAAGACTATCCTTTGAAATTGCCAAATTTTCCTTCTATTCAATTTGGAAAGTGCTACATGCTCCACACTCAACAAATAATTTTGCCTCCTTAGCTAAAAAAAAGAATTTTCCTTAGTACCACAATAAGCAACCACCTCCAAAAAATTTTAGCCACATTCCTCACCCAAAAATGAAAGCATTGCCAGTCTCATTCATTGGTCCTAGTGACTCATTCGCCATGTGGGCAATGGAAGAACGGAAATTGGAGCCAACTTGGCATTTTCCAAAAAATGAAAAAGAAAAAGCCCTGGTTAGAATTTCTGAAAATTTCATTACATACTGAATTTAATTTTTTTCGGAATTATTTTTTAACGAATCTGACCCGAGCGCAGGGTACTCCAATGAGAGCCGAAGTCCCGTGGATATAGTGGTAGCCAGGGTAGAAACCGGGTATGCCATCTTAATTCTCTCCCGTAACCGTCCCAACACGGGTATAGGCCCCCGCCCTGTCCTTCACTCCCGTCCTTTCCTGAAGGTTTCCGGTTTTTCGAATTTCCCATTCCAATGCTTCCTTTGGTGTGCCTTCTCTTGTTGCTGCCAATTCTACATCGGTACTTGCGTGGAGGACACTAATGTAGATGCTTGTTGCCGGGATCGGATGTGCTGGCGATGGTGATGCTGCTGCATCGGTTGTAAATGGGAGTTTTTCACAGATTTGGCTTTTAATCCGGTGAATTGAGGCTCGCATGGAGATTGCTGCCAGGATTGGGACGATGTCTCGTTTAGGTTATGGTCGACGGTGATGGAATTTGAATGAGGAGATGAGAGTGACGGTGGCAAGGATGAGGAAGTATGTGCCTTTAGTTCTGCCGTGGTTTCTACCTACGGCTATGTTCTCCGTCGTCGTGGCCGCAGTTCATTCTTGGAAGACAGACTCCTTGCAATTTGCTTTACTATTTGTCGGTACGAGCTTCGAAATCACCTGTTTGGAAGATTTGCAAATTTTGTTTCAATGTCTGCAATGTTCGTTACCACTGAGTGTGGTGCATGAATCGTAGTGGTTTGGGATGAATTGGGCAGCTCTTCTTGTAACCTAAATGGTTTAACAGCTTGTGGTGAGCATCCATGCCAATCCGAAGCCGTTTCCGCAACCGTATCAATCGTTGTATATGTAATTGACTTGTTAGAAGGAAATTCGGTTTGCGAAAAATTGATATAATTTTTGCAGTTCTGTAATGCTTGTTACGACTAGATGTGCATAAATCGTAGCGGTATAGAATAACTTGGACAGCTCCCCTTATACCCTAACTTGTTTAACAGCTTGTGCTGACCTCAGCGTTCCATTTTTCAGCAATCCGGTATTTATCGTCAGGAACAATCAGACATACAACCGAATGCCTATTGATACCGTTTGCAGACTCCAATATACTCCAATTTAATATACGGTGACTGATACGGTTGCGGAAACTGCTTCCGAATGGCAAAGGAAGTGTCGGTTTAGCTTTTGCTGAGAATCTTGAGGGCCTACTTTCATGTTCATGTCAACGAGGGAGTGTTCCTGAAGTATATTCATGTTTTGCAGTTTTGCCCCTGGCTGTTTGGACCGCCACAATCCGGAGTTGCTCGAAGGAGCTCCATGATCCTGTGTTTGCGCCGTCATTTGTAACAGCCGTGGTTTTTACAGACATAATCACATTTGGTGCAGTTCTTCGTCCAGGTGACGATTTACAGTTCAGTTTATATGATTTCATCATCCAACGGTGCTCGGCTCTTGCATGGCCATTTAGCCAAACCTTTCGATGGAGTATCTGAATGGAAGTAAATAATTTGATCGGATACTGTAACTCAAACATTTTGTTGCAGCTATCAGTGTAGGGTTGGAGGTGGCCTTCGCTCTTGGAACTGTCAACTTGCTGTTCTTGTATTGGAGGTTAGTTATATTTTCTACAATTTTACAGGATCACTCATTTCTCCATCGAGTTTTGAAACAGTTTTCGTATGCTGTCATAGACTCCAACTCTTTTGCTCGTTATCTGCTATTTCACTGAAAACAATATTATATGGCTTGGCCTATTTCCTGCTTATTGTTGTGTACCCATGTCATCTCAGTGAAGTTTTGAACGTCATAGAAATGTTCCATATGTGTTATATCGGCTTTGGGCAGACAGGATCTGAATTTTGCGCTTACGCGTTCTTTTATTAATGTTTCGCTTAGGTTTTGCGCTACATTGATGACCCTATGACTGATCGCAGGGTAATCCAGAGCGACCCCGGTAGGTTCCCAGTATTCACAGAATCTAGTGCATGGAATGGTGGTCAAGAAAGAGCATTTAATCCTCAATTGGTCAGCAGTCCTCGTCTAGATGGATGGACCGCAGAGGACTTTGAAGGCGTGAGTAATTTTTCTTTCAGAGTTCAACTGCAATGTCAGTAAGAATCAAAGTTTGCTTTCACTCTTTACTGTCGAAGCACGGATGATGACTAGTTATGATAGTTAAAAGCGATGGTTCTCGCAGCCTCTCAGAGATTTCGCTGGGATATATCATCCAGTTGTAAATGTTGGTCCGACAAGAGCTTCACTTTCCTATATAGTTTGTCGCCTTGGGCGAATCTTGAACTCAATTGAGTAGAGTGCTTATCATAACTGAGAAGGTTTAGATTTTGCGCTCAATTTTGAGATATTGCATGTAGTCTCTAAGATTAGCAAATGGATCTTTGAGCAGGAGCCACTTAAAGCCAAGGGCCCGGACATTGAGAAAGGGGAGTTTCACCAAGTTCTAGAGAAGTCAGAAGACAATGAAGAGGAGGCTGAAGGTGTCGTTCAAGTCCCGGACGAGTATTCTTTCAAGAGATTAGTAAGTTCTTATAACCTGAGTATTTGATATTGTGGACCAATGATGACAATGATGGAATCAGTGGTACCTAATTTGTGTTGTACTTTCAGCCAAATGAAGTAGCTTGAAGTATTTTGCTGAATAATTCCTGGGAATGACCGCATATTGTTATTCGTATGGCAGCCAGCACGTACAAGATATTGTCGGAAGTGCAATGCGTGGACTGACCATTTTGACCATCATTGTCCCGCAATAAAGAATTGTGTCGGTAAGCCCTGGCTTTTGCTCTTGCTCTTGCAAACTAATCCTGGAACATTTGAAGCATCAATATTTCAATCAATCTCACTTTGTGAACACCTGCTTAAGTAGGAGACGGAGTGGCTACTAAGACCGGAGTGGATTTTAAGAGATGGAGGTTGTTGCCATTGCTTGAGTAATTTTCTGATCTTCTGAAAAAGGTTCAGGGCTGGGGGATTGTTGCCAGGGCGTAAGAATCACGTACTATTTCTGGGCGCTCTTGCGGCTTTTATTGTGGCGGAGGTGCTGTATATCCGCTGCTGCTACAAATGTGTGCTCCTCGGTTACCATTTTCTAGTTGACTTTATTTCTCTAGAGTAGATACAAGCATGTGTTCGCTGAGATTGTTTGAGAAAATTGTACTGTTCTTGGCTGAAGTTTTTGTCCTTCCCAAGTTGTATACCACATTTGTATTGTGTATAACAGAATAATCAGATTTCCGAAGTCGAGTGTGACCCTCCTGACTTATGAAATTATCGCAGATATTGAAAGTCTTGACCTCTTATCCCTCGCTAAAGATGCTGCATCGACAACACCTATCGGTGAGCGTGCCTTTGATCTTCATGTTTTATCGTGCCTTGCGTACTCTCCACTTACGTTACAGTCGGAATCTTGCCCTTGGCATTTCTGATTAGTTCCACTAGAGTATCTGCGATAGGTCCTTATATTCTCACAGCTGTTGGGTAAACTCGTAACTTATACCCAAATGTTGCTGTAACAGGTCTTCAAGGTCTGGAGGATTTTTGGGTTATTGTCTGTCAGGTAACCAATGTTCAGTCTTCTTGTATGGCAGAAATGCATAAAGAGAAAAATTGTCTGATTATTTGTTCTTATTTATAATGTATATGACTTCGATTGATCTATCAAAGCTTAAGTGACCACTAGAAAATGGCTTGTTACAACGCAACAAACTCGAGGCAACATATAGTAAAAATTCACGCATCAGAGAGAACCTAGTGGCAAAGTAGTATAACTCAAGAATAATTGTCACTGGGTTGCTTTGAACCTGCTCGTGACATTCTACCCTTAGATGTTAGGATGAACCGTTAACCCTTATGTTGATTTGTTTCAGGTGATGAGCGCAGTTCCATGGGTGACCAGTACTGCTGTGTTTGCTGCATTTCAAGTCAGTTGGCAGGTACAGGACTGGTGTATTTACCTTATGTTTCTAATTTGTTCTGTGAATGACTCTGCTTTGCTCCTGTAGTTGTGGTTTCTCTGGCGACTTCCTATAATATTAGAGAAATTGGTGGGCCAATGACATCTACATCTTTATTTGCTATTACAGGTACCTCTACTGTTGTTTCACGTCTACTGTGCTTCGGTAAATCTCACCACAGCCGAATGGGTAAGATGGCTTTCAAATGCCAACAGTATCGATTTTGAAAGTTCTTTCATGCTTGAATTTGCACAGGATTTTAGATAACTGAAAACAGGAACATACTTTACCTAGTGCTCTTCTGTTTTGGTCATCGTATGTAAAGATAACTAGATTTTTTCTGTGTGTGCTGATACGTGAGACTGTCTGGCGCTCAATGTCTATTACAATCCTGAAGCATCATTAGATGCTGATTTTCGTGTGCAATCGAGTGCAGATCAAGTGGGAGAGATATTCAGACCTACACATCGAACTGCCCCTCAGTCCTGGTCAGCAAATTACCAAATTGATTCATAGTTTCAACCCGCATAGATCTTGGTCTATGCATCTTTTTTGGCAATCGATACTCAAGATATTGTTGTGTAGAAGTAAGATTTTTAACAAGATCAGTGTAGCATTTTAATGGCTAATTCAGTAGTTACTTGAACAGCATTTATTTGCAATGTGCAGATCGACCATTCAGGACCAAAAAGTTTTTGAACCCGTACGATCAAGGAGTACTCATCAACCTCAAGCAGTTCCTCCAATCACGTGTGTAATTTGGGTTGTAATGATCGGTTCGTTATTTTTTCAATCAAATTGTTTAATTGAACAACTTTTCACCAAGTCTGATGATATAGTAAATGGTCACACTGATTTGGTCAGTAGTCCAGCCTTCACTGATTTTGAAGGCCAATTTTTGCTATCACCAGAAACAAGAACTGATTGCGGAGAAATAGAAGAATTCAACCATGGGAAAACAGACCATGTTCACTAATTTTCGCCTGAGCTCATGACCTAATTCAGTGTCTGTTTGAAGGTGAATGTGAACACTGGGTGCTTCGATTCAGAAGAGTTAGGAAATGGACTTGTTCCTCACTTGCGTATGCTGCCAGAGCTCAATGATGTCCATGCATTTAGCTCTTCTTCAAGGCTTTCTTGAGTGCTGAGGATTATGGCTTACTTTCTTGATTATGACTTCGTGAATATGTATGTTTCAAATTTGTACTTAATCTGACGCAGAGAGAGATCATTACCCTAGCTATGAAGGACGAATTCACAGGCAGTTGTAACGTTGTGGCGGTCTGTTTGGGAACTCAAGTTTATTGCAGGAAATGCTTCTAGGTCCATCTGACTTGTACATTTACCATGGACATGGCATGCATGATTCATTCCAATTGGACAAGTGTTACGAAGCTTCTTGTTTTGAGGGCAATCTCAGCAAATTCTTGAGAAAATAATGTATTGGATTTATTTATGAACTCAATTTTAATAGTTTAAGAAAAAAAAATTTGCACATGGTTTATTGTAGTTTGCTTTTTAGAACAATTTCAACTCTTGGGATTAAAGTAAGAGGCTCTGAAAGTGTGCATTTAAGGGCTGGTCTGCCTTTTTCATGTGTTTTTTTGGATGGGATTATTTTTAGCTCATTTTTTAAACAAAAAGAAATAGATTATGATTGTAATACAAGTTGTTTCATATTTTTTGAAGCATTTTTTAAGTACTTATGAATTTTCAAACAAGATGAGTCATAGGTACCTAATTTTGACCCTAGGTCTTCCATAAATTGTTCACTTGCAGTTTTTAGAGAGAAATGGGGAAAGCAAAGAAAATGATTGGCTCTTACAATAAATAATTTTTTTAATTGATCCATTCAATAATTGTAGAAGGTCCATTTAAAGAACACCTCAAGTCCATTATAGGCGAGTCTCTATGGTGGTTCTAAATGACCCTCCAATATTCGAGCCTCCTACCTTAGCGTATTTTTATTCCATCTTAGAGCTATCAACAATTTTGATTTTTTCCTATCTTGTACTTACTTCAACAATAAATTTTTAAAGAATGAAAATTAAAGAAGGGGTGGGAAAGAGAGTGTGTATGTGTGTGAATTATTTCTCAAACTCTCAACTCATTTCTTCAACATACAAAAATTTAATTTTACAATCTATTGCCCAAAATTTTTTAATATAGAGGATTCAAAGCCTTATAACCTAGTCAAGCTAGGAGCCAAAATATTCATTTTTTTACAATATTAAGTACTTGTATCTTGTAATTGATATAGCCAAATTTTCTAAAATTTTCTTCTAAACATTCTTATACTAGTCTAATATAAAATCTTGCAATCAAATCTTCAAAAGAAACAAATGTTTAAATTTTTTGTTATTTGCATTGCAAATAGTGCTTTTGAGTGTTTTTTTACCTAAAAATGATCTTAAAACTTTAAGGGTTAAAATCTAGTAAGCTTAATAAATTTTAATTAAAAAAAATTCCAAAAATTTATAAATAAGGATGGTATTTTTGTATTAGTGTGATATTAGGATACAAACCATTGTAATACAATGATACCAAAAGGAATTCATCAAACTATAAGATTTCATCTAGAGGTTCATTAGGATTTAGCGAGAATGAATGAGAAATTGTGTGGATGCAAACATGACAATAATATGTCACAATTTGCATTTATAGTAAAATAATATGGTGGAGTAGTTCATATTCTACACTCGGGTTAAATTTGTTAAAAAATAAAAAATGAATAAATGAATATGGCCTATAATAAAAAAAAAATTATAGATTCTATTGTGACATATTTGGAAAGTGTAGAAAAGATTGATTAAAAGAATTTGAATCTTAGAAAATGAACCCCATGAAAAATGAAAAAAAATAAATAATAAAAATACCAAGGTGATTGCTTTATAAATGTAAGAAATCTATGATTTAAAACCATGCATTTGTTCTAATCCTTAAATTCAACAAGCATCAATTTCATGTCCGGATTTTAAGATGGACTACCAGCCAATATAAAATAAAATCTTATTTTGGTACTTCTAATGGAGAAACAAAACATTGACAACAAGATTCTAAATAAGTCTGTAGTGTGATTTTCCAGTTAAAAATTGTTATGGTGATTAGCATTCTAAAGATTGGCGTGTCTAGGACTTGAAAAACTGTTAGTTTGAAGAATTCTGAAACTCAAGCTATTGTACCACATATGTCTACATGACCATAAAGCTAGATGTCCCTACCACTAAAGTGAATGAAATATTCTTCTTCTTCCATAATGAAATTTTAGAAATTCTAAAAGCTACTAACTAAAGGGATTTTCTTGAAAAAGAAATGATTTCAAATTGGCCATTACGAACCTGACCTCAAGGAACGGTATACCAGATAGATAACCCCGCATCTCTACGGCCAAAATAAGGTAAAAAACTAACCTTATAAATTTATCGACCGACATGTCAGCAGTTCAGTTGCCCTTTTGCAGCAGCCAGCCCCCAGCCAGACGAAACTTCAAGTCATCAGTCCAGATCAGCAAATTAAAACCGCCACGTCATCAACCTGAGCAGCAACGGTAACCACAAGACTGGAGGCCCTGCGCCAGTGGAGTCGACGAAAATAGGCGCTCTAACGGTCGTGCTCTAAAGCCTGAGCAAAAACAATCGTCTCTTAATACCGCGCCCGGCCCGTTCTCCAGCACCCGTGCTCTCCTGACCCGTTCTCGCTCCATTTCCCATGCAACCTCCCAACGGGGGCCAGCCCAGCGCCTTTCGTAGCCTTCTCTGCGCCTCTGCCAATTCCGCTTCCGCTTCTCTCAAACGATGCATATTCCCCCAGTGCGCTTGAATTTTGTTCTTGAATCCCCATTTAAAGCTTTTTCTGGAGGATTAGGGTTTGGGGATTCAGAGATGGTCTTTTACTCTGCCCTGTTGCAGGATTTGAGAGTTATCTAGAAATTATCGCGGTCATGGCAGTTGATTCTGCGAGGTCGAGCGGGCGTGGTTAGTACTGTTGGTGTTGTTGATTTTTGCGGAGTGGGAGAAGAAGAGGTGTCAGCGTGGTCAGGATGTTGGGAATCAGGAGAGGCGATTTGGGGACTTATTTCAGGAGGAGCCAGTTCGAGCCTCTGGTGTCCACGTTGCTGGATGATCCTGTCCTGGCTGATGTGCCGAAGAATGCAACAGTGTCGGATATCGACACTTTGATTGGGGTGGAGCTCGGAAGTGCCATGAAGTTGTCCATTCTGAAGCTCGATGGCACTCACTTTGGTATGAATCTCCATTTGCTGACTCAATTTTTCAGTGGTTTACATTTGACATCACCATGTCAAGATTTGAGTATCCCGAAGCCAATTCTGTTATCAATACATGCGCCAATCTTTAGATGCCAGTTGCGCACTCATGTTAGTTCCATACTTGGTGCACGGTCTTTCGAATGAATGCTTGTAATCACATGAGTATCTGTTTCAATTTTATGCAATCCTTGCACGATGTATTTCACATGACTTTGGTGTCAAAAGAGTCACTGTAACTTTTGTAGATTGAATTGGGATGTGCAAGGCATAATAGGTGGAATATCCCGAAATTGTTATATTCTCTGCTTAGTTTCATGTTGCTTTAGTGCAATCCCCTGTTGATAGATTAAAGGTTGATCCTCAATTAGTGAAGTCGACAGCTATGTACATGTTTTGAGATGCTTTTGAACTTCTTCTGTTGTGCAGATGTGGCGGTGCTAAACACTGCGAAGGTTAGGGATCTGAAGCAAGCTGTAATGAAGTATGTCGACTCCATGGAACAGTCGCAACTGGGTCACAGACATATCTCATGGTGGGTACTCGAACAGTCTCTTTTTTGGAGTGGGATGGAGCATTAAGAAAGCTCCTTGATCTTGCGTTTTCTTGGATGCTTTCTTGCTCTTGGATTGACACTGATTTCTGGTACATTTCTGGTGCACTCTCTGCATAGAACATACATTGGTTCACCTGTGCAGCACTCGACCTATCATTTCAAGCATTAGGTTAAGCTTCATAGGAGATTGAGTTTTCTATTCGTTTGTATTGCAGGAAGCACGTCTGGGGCAACTTCTGTTTAAGTTTCGGAAATGAGAAGCTTGTGGATGATGAGTCTCGACTGACTGGTTTCGGCATAAGAAACAACGATGAGGTATATTATCAAACTTTGAATTGAACTCTCTGCATGGCTACATTGATTTGTTGTATTAGTGCATGATACGAAATGAATATACATTTGGTTATAACTTTTTACAAGGGAGGAATATTTTGACACATTGTATGTGTACTAGTGCTATTCATATTGAAGAACCATCACAACCATCGGTAAATATATGCCTCCCTTGGAAAATGTTATAACCGAAAGTAAATATATTTCATAACACGCCTAATAGGACATATCAGTGTAATCAGTGTTCTTTATTTATGATGTTACCTTCACGTGTCTGTCATCGTTAAATTTATTTTATTTCCATTTTTGTGATCAATTCAACCCACCTTCTGCATCCGTGCAACTGCGAACTCTCCTCATGAGCTTTTCTGTTTTCAAATGCACGTCACTGGAAAAATTTCCTGTGTGAACCAATTTATGCCTTCTAATTCGCTTGGTTGCTGATCGAGCAGTTGAAGTTCGAACACCACGTGGCTATGAGAGAGAATGGTCGGCACTCCCGTGCCAAGAAACGTCGCTTCTTCCATGGCCTGAGGAAAAATTGAACTGCAGATGTTCTCATTTGAACACTTGCCTTAGTTCCTACCACCTCTTAACTGGCCCTCCTTTGGCTCCAACCTGTGATTCACTACTTGTGAGGGTGCATGTTGGCTATGGAGAATAACGCTGGTACTCACAACAAAGATTGTGTCTCTGGTGGAATGTTATTAGAGAACAAACTAGAGTTACTGTACATAGAATGTGTAACAAGTGTGGAATATTATGATAAGTGATCACTTACCAGTGTCAGAGCCTGTTTAGCCTCGTAGAAACACATAATTGAAAGCTTCAATTATCAAGATTGCTGTATTTTATTAACCGAACGTGTTTCAATGCCGATTCCTCGATGGGAAATGTACTGAGTAAAGCTTTGACTTATGCATGTCTAAATTGCTGAATTGCTGAATTGCTAAATTGCGTGCTGAGGAGTAACCAGTAGCAAACTAACTAGAGAGACTTGAGCATGGACCTTTCTACGGATTACGTAATTAGAATAACTGAGGGCACCCATTCTCGTGATTTACAGCTACGGAGTGTTTCCTATTATAATTAGAGTACATAATTTATTTTGCATAACATTATCAGTTGGTAACTCTTTTCTTTGAGCATATTTTAGTGCAGTATCGATTGGCTAGCTGGAGGCTTGTTGCTCTGGACCACCGAGGGAATTTTATTCGTCATTGTTGATCCTTTGCTATACCAACTGTGGGATAAGCGGGTGCAATATTTTTTTTTAAATTTTTTATTATCATTATTATTTGTTTGTAGTTGAGAAAACATAACATTCTTGAGCTCCAAGGGCAGGGGTGCCTTTGCTTCAATGTACAAAATTTTGGAAGGGAAGGTTGCCATGCATGCATTGTAGGCTAATGAGAGAATAATTTCCATTGTAATACAAATAAGTGACATTATAGACAAAGTCTCTAGCTTTGCTAGTGAAGAATGTTAGTCAAGAATGTGATTTAGGCAAATTTGATTTTAAGGATTGTGCAATACTTGTATACTACTCCAAAGTTGTCCAGCCTTCTCCCATTGTAATATACTTTCAAATGGAAAGAACTATGGTACAAGTCTAGAGCTTGAAAAAAGACCAACTTCAATTTTGGAGATGTGACAAAAGCACATATGAAAGTAGCACATATTTGATGAGTTTGATGGGAATTGTTGTTTTATGTCCTAGTGGAGTACATACATTGTTTTGGCATTGCTCAAGGTATGTAGGGTTGGGCAATATTTTTCTTGAGCAAGCTTTGAATGAGGTGGAGTCATCCAAGTCCATAGCAACCATTCATATAGAAGAAAGTCTTTTTCAATGATAATTTTATTAGCAAATTTGCAAAATTTAAACAAATTTGGTAGTTGTTCAAGGGAATGTGCATGTGGTCAATTGGGATCTAGATAAATGATTGGATTTTTAACAAGCTCATGTAGGATTACTACATCATTGCAACTACTTGGAGCTCTCTTTTTTACAATGATAAATTTTTTTAGATGCAAAAGGTGAGAACAACTTGTCAATCAATTCAACTACTCATGGCTCAATAGGCAAGGAAGTATGCAAACCATGTGCAAGAGAAGACCACCATAAAGGAATCCTATTTTATAGATGGTGACAATGAATTAGGATTGGAGGGGTTATTTTGATTGGTTGTAAACAAAAGAGCAACTTCAAATTTAGATTTGTGATTGGACAAAGCTAAGCAACTTTATCAAATACCATTGTCTTCAAGTGTATCAATTTTCTTCAACAATATCCCATTTTAACTTCTCAAAATTTTAGTCTCCTTCCGTTAACATTATTCTAAATCACTCTACAAATCCATATTGAAAAAAACATATCAGACCATGGTTTAAGGTTAAATCTAGTGTATTAAAACTTATTGATTAATATAACCATATTTTGAATTTTTTTTTTAAACATTGATTTAATTCAAAATAATACAATTGTGCCTATGGGCAATTTCATTCAAATAGCAATATTTTTGATGCCATTTGTACGATGCCACAAAACACTGCCGTATGTGTGCATGGAAGGCGTAGGCATGCCAAACCGCTCACAAAACCAACTTTTTTTTGTCCAAAAACAATCCCATTTTTTCTTGAGATTTTCAACCTTCCACCCAAATAGTTTCCTACCATTTACCAGAATACCACCATTTTAACAAAATTCCCTATGCCTAAAAAAAAATTGGTTTGAAATAAAACCATGTTTAGAAATGTTTTTTTAAACTATTGATTTAACTCAAAATCATCTTTTGAAATGGATTTTTTAGCGTTGATTTGTACTAGTGAATGGTAGTTTTATTGGTAAAGTTATTGAACAATGGTAGTAGAGTGCTACATTGATTTTTTCTATTAGTATATTGTCTTGAATAGAGAATTTGCTTCAAGAAAACATTGGGTTTCTAGTTGTAACTAAATGAGACACAAAATATGGAATAATACCATAAATCCTATAGGAATATGAGGATAGAAGGCTTTATATATATGTATATATAACTTGATATAAGGTATGTGTAAACCAATACATATCAATATTTATATGATCTAAAATATATAAGTACTATCTCAAGGATATATATATAGCAAAATGTATGCATACCTTCAAAGGTTGAAGCATTAGAAGAAATTTGAGGGCACTGGAAGCCCATTTTGGGTTTGTTCCCCTATAGTTGTTCCCCACAGCAAGGAGAACAGCTCACTGTCAGAATTAAAAAAATAAAAATAAAAAAATCTCCAAATGCAAAAAATAATGCAAAAAATAAAAAATAAAAAATTGGAGGGGACAATGATATGGCAAGGTCTTGACCACATCAACAGTCTAGTTCTGACACTACACTGATCCTATTTTAAGTTTGATAACTCACAAGCTTCTGGAGCCCTCAAAACTTCTTCTAATGTATATATATATATATATATATATATATATATATATATCTTATAGCATATTTGTACACTTATATTTCATGTATGGAAAAAGAATAAGTCAAATACCATCCTACATAACTTGAAATAACCATACAAAATCCTTGTCAATGTAGTACCCAAATGGGTGTCATTGCCACATTAAAAATCCAATTCAAGAGTGTGAGAGATTATTGAAAAGCCTACTAAAACTTCTATAATTATTTCAAATTTCAAGTCAAAATATTATATAGTTCAATTTCATGGTGAGTCAAAGTCTCCTCCCTTAAATTTGGTAGCACTCAACACATCTTTGTTCCTAAGGGCATATCTTATTCATAAAAGCTCCAAATGCTTTGTGTCATGACTTTTCAAAAATCCAAAGATGTTATACATAACTCTTCCATATTTCAAATTCAAATTCAAAATACTCCACCTTTTATGACACTTTGAAGTGAAAACTCGAAATTCTAGAGACAACTCTAATATACAACCTTTTAAGTTCATATCTCCCTCTTCCTAAACCAAAATTAAGCGTACTATAATTTTTTACAAAAATAAATTTTCAAAACCATGCTAATTTTCAATACCCCACCCCCACCCCCAAAATCAAACTATGATAGACATTCAAAAATTCTATCTCAAAAATCCTATGGCAACTAACCTCATCTCACTCCCTAAGGCATAACTATCACATATAAAGTCCAACTAGTGCAAGCTATAACTTTTTAGATTTAAAACAACAAGAAAACCATCATTCCAAATTCTTACAACCAAGTTCTCTACATGTCATTTTCAATTGCTCTCCAAACCCACAACAAAAATTCTACAACCTCCAAACAACTATGAGAGAGTAGGGAAAGCCCCCCCCCCCTATTTTGCTTTTCAAAGACACATCAATCCAAATTTAAGCCACATGGGCATCTTTCTACCCATTTTTTGATCCATTCAACCTCCAAAACTCCATCTTAACTTTCCATGTAGAGCTAAGATTTAACAAAACAAAACAAAGAAAATTAAAATAGTCTTTACCGGCCTTCTTTTTCTACAACATAGCCAAATAAATATTTATTCTAATCTTTTTTAGTAAAGAAAGGATAGAAAAAAAAATCAAGAATAAGATCCTATAATTATAACTAGAAGTATAAAATCCTCAACACTTTGCACCTAATCACCAAGTTGCAAACTTGATTGGCTATCAAAGTCCATTGAAGGCCATCCCGCCAATCTAGGTTTGATTCCCGGTGAAGCCATTGAGCGACACAAGCAACTTGCAACTTGGCACTTGCTAGTGAGAGCAAGAAATGAACAACCAATTAGCTACCTAGCCCCCCCTAAGCTAGTGACAAGATGCAATACACTCAATTTTTGTTAACAAGTTCTAATCTTTGGCATTGAAAGAAACTGTGGTTTTCACCAAGCCCTTACCTTTTTTCCTTTTAATCCTTCCAATAAAAGGTTTTTTATTCAAATCAAAATAAGTTTTATATTATATAAGATCTATATATGGTATAAACATTTTCATCACAATAAAATATTACATAATGAATTTGAATATGGTTATAACTTTTAATCAAGGAAGAATATTCTTACCAATGATGTTTGTCATGATTCTTCAATATGAATAACACTAATACAATAGTTTAAAGTTCTTACATACATAGGCAAAAAATACACAATAGTTAAAAGTTCATACATATAATAGGTAAAAATATTCTTTTCTAGTTAAAAGTTATAACCATATATAAGCTCATTTTGTAACTCACACAAATAGGACAAATTAGTATAGTGGATATAGTATTAATGCAAGAATAGTCATTCATTCACTAACATGGCAAAAAATATTTGATGAAAAAGAAAGTTGCAACTTGTGTTAAAGATGCTCTTCTACTATAGATACTTATTAAACATCCTTAGGACATCACTCTAGATACTTATTTGACATATTCACTAACTAGCTAATGTTTTTTTTTTCCTATTTATATATTTTAACATTTAAAGAATTTGAGAGTATGTAATCTTTTGATTTCCATTTTAATAAAAAAAATGTCTTGAGCTTTGTAGAATAATGCAATTCTTTAATATATTGCATACAATCAAAATAACACCTCAATTTCTCTTACAACCTCATCTTTTTATAATATTGAAGGATTAAAATCAAGAAAAAAATTTACCAAAGTATTATAAGATGACAACCAATTCTACACTTAAAAAAGATCTTAAACATAATTTGTACTAGAAAACTAGAATTTCCTCTTTTGGTTTACATGTATACATAAACCTAAAGTTTTAGGTCCTTTCAATTTTGGAATGACTTCATCCAAACTATAATTTTAAATCAAATGAAGATAGGCATTTGTATCAACAAGCACAAGAAATAGATTGTTCAAAACTAGTGGGGCATCAAATGTTTGTTGTAAGAAAAAAATAAACTATTGCTTGCAATTGTCTAAGAGCTTGTATATGTCTACCTAACTTTACAACTATGAGACAATGATCTTAATTAGACTTTGGATTGGATCTTTTGGAAGAAGGGGGAGTATTGCACTTGCTAAGGAGCTAGTACAAGGTGACAAATGTAGATCCTAGTGGCAAGCTTGCCGGATGGTCCTTCACCCATAAGAAAAAATTGATTAATATTATAAGACCCTGTAGGCTCCTTGTCAAATTTCAACATTCATCCACATCTTGGATAGAAAATATCACATTTGCGAGCACATATTACATACAATATCCCTATTTCTATTTTCATCTACAATTTGATGATTTCATCCATGACTCTGTTTTCATTTGTAGTTTTTTGGCAAAAACTTCAAGATTTTTCACCGTTTATTAGCCAAATTAAATTTTCAAGGTGCAATCTAGTATTATTTTGCCTCCCCAAAAATACTGGTTAACTCTACCTACAAGTAGAGATACTTGTACTATTAGTGTACAATGGTTCAAAAATTCAAAACTTATGTTACTAGGCAAATAAAAGATAAACATGTATTCAAAGTAAGAGTGATATGTTTGGGCCATCATTCTTAAGTCCTAAAGTCCCATTATAAGTTCTATTGTTCCCAAAAGGGACAAAATGGATTTTGGATAGGTTTGAGTAACCTCAATTTTTTATTTGATTTTCTAAATTTTTTCAAGGTACAAAATTACAATAGCTTTATAAGAATATAATTTTCATTTTACTTAGTGACTATGCGTAAAATTTATGCCACAATAAGCTCAAAACAAGGGAAATTAGGCAATAGTAAAAATCCACAAATAATAGAAATAAAATAATTCTTTTCAATTTTTTTCAAATTGATTATATTTTGTTCTATATGAAAAGCTTTGATTCATTTTATCTGGATTAATGATGTGAAAGTTGTGGAATTTGTTGTATAGTTGGCCATCATAGAAACTTCTCTACTTGGACTTTGTACCTCACTCTAATACCATAAAGAAATCAATGACTCAAAACCATACTCAATGAATTCAATTGGTTCAAATTAATTTGATCAAAGATCAAAGTGATTATATACATCTTGGAAATGGTGCTCCATGACATTTGTGATAATCATTTTATTAAATTAGATTGGATGTTTTGTTTTGTTTGTTACGTTGAGATTTCTCAGACTGTGTGTCTTTCGTTAGCGTGTTTGGTATCATCAAAAAGCCTTCGGCGAGGAGGGGTGTATGGGCTTGGTTTCATGGCGTTCCAACCTAAGGTGTGAAAGTTATTGGATTTTGAAGTTTTTATGAATTAAAAAGATTAGAAAATTATTGTTTTCTTTTGTTTTGACCGTGGCAATGGCATGGGGCACACTTGTTATTTAGAAAATTACGCTAGTTTACTTCCAATGACACTAGTTTGTTAGGCTAGGGAGGATTGACCCTTCTATTGCCCCGCCAAAGAGTAAATGTCAAAATTGCCCCCTATTTTGTGCCACTTAAATTTTATATTTCATCACATCCCTTAGCTATTTGGAAGTCTTTGATTGCAAGTATGAATTCAGAATCTGCAAATTTTATCATATGCATCAAATAAAAAATTTCAACAATTACCCTTGTTTTCTACAAGGGTAAAATGCTGCGCAATACCCTCAATCTTTAGTTACAAACTAATTACTACAATTGCTATGGCACAAGTCTAGAATGAATGTATCTTGGATGAATAATTGTCTTGGATATAAAGGTTTCAAGGGTGTCATTCAACACTTCTCCCTTGCTCCATTTGCTTTAACCCTGGAGCGCTCCAATGTCCAAAATCTGGACAACGAACAGATTGAAATTTAGTTTTCCTTTCTCGTTATTGCTTGGATGAAAGTCATCTAATTTGTGGAGATTCTTTATCAAGTTGTTGTCCTATCCAATGGTTGGATTTGGTGTTACTAGAGTTCATATTTTTCTAAAATTACAAATGTGGAAGTGTATCAAGCCCAAAATTGCATTGATTTTAGTTCAAAATTGGATTTGCAAAAATGAGGTCATAGATTAAAAGAACACAAAAATTTCAAAAAATCACCGCATCAAGAGAATCTTGTTTCAAATCCATTCCAACAAGTTTTACTCAAAAAATGATAATATTTTACTTGTAATTGAATTTAGAAGGAATTTAGAAATTTCCCTTTCAAAATTTATAAAAAAAAATATTGATGATAGCAATAGTGAATCTAACCGTATGGATGGAACCTACAACTCAAAATCTACAACTCTTGTTTGTATGTCAATTCCAAAATATTCTTCCAAATAGCACTTTATAATGATTTTCCCCAAATCGTCAATTTTGGAAAAGGATCTAAACGTTTAGGGGTTAACATGGTTGCTCCATGAGCTGATTGAAACTTCACGAAAGTTCACGGAACATCATTCCTCGCACAACAGCCAGTTTCCTCTGCCATTTCTAGCCAACGGCAACCTCTTCATTAGAGGTAGTCACAAAAGGGAGAAAGCCAATTCAAGTAGTTGGATGCAACTTGGGTTGAAATTTCTCATGGAAATTGAAGACAGGACCTCCTCGATTTCCGCCACTTTGCATTTCCAACAAACTCTTGGAAATTCAATTCATCAATTCACGGAGAATGCACTGGGGTTTTGCCACCTCACCCTCTGTTTCTCGAGGAAGGACAGAAGAACGAAGTGTAACATTCAACTAATGTGCTGAAATCTCAGAACTTCTATTGTGATTGAATATTCCATTTAGAATTAGAAATTGGAATTTGTTAAGCTAACGCATTAGAAGATTTTTGGGGCCTTTGGATGCTTGTGAGTTATCACAGCCTGCGAATGCAGGAAACAGGGTTTGGCGTAGCGGTCTACCGTGGCCAAGACTTTGCCATGTCATTGATCAATTTTATTATTAATTAATTAATTTTAAAAAATTTGCATTTGGAGACTAATCTTTTTTTTTTTTTTTTTATGAAAAAAAAAATTCTGATAGCAGGCTGTTCCCTTCACTGCAGGGAATAGCTACGGGGGAACAGGCCCAAAACAGGCTTCTGGACCCCCAAAAACTCTTCTAATGCGAGCCCCTGCTACCACAAATTACGACACATATGTACTACCCTTTCTAGAGTGGCCAAGCTCGGAGTGCAAAGCAGCAGGCTCTTCTAAAGCCATCTTCTACCTGGCAGATCATGGATGCACCCCGTTCAGGTAAGTGAAAACCTTAGAAGCAACTTCCGGTATTTAAATTTTCAATTTCAATTACAACAAATGCTACACCTTTTGGTATGGGACTATGGGTTACGCTACAAACATTTGTAAGAGGATTCACTTCCTCCCATGGAAAGCACTCAGCTCACGGTGTACGCAACTCTATCAATGTTGTTGGTACCGCTGGGCCTCCAGACCATGGAACAATGCACCACTCCTGGTTGAAAATTTTCAGGTATGTAACTATCCCCTGAAAAGATGCAACCCCCTGCCAAACAATCCCCACTCCCCACTCCTAAATCCTGAAATCATGAACCATTGATCTTTTAAAAAATAAAATCACCCCCCTTATCACCATTCATTTAATACAGAATACAAATACAAAGTAGGGTATGAATATTGATAAGGAATACGAATACTGGTACGAAAATGAAGAAGGATATAGATGCAAATATGAATAGTGATATATATCCCATATCGATTGAGAACTTGATTGATCTATGGGAATCACAAATAGGGGGGGTGGGTGATTGGATTAGGGACAGGGTTTGGGAATAAAAAAATAATGAACTTGAATTTAATTAGGAGGGGATAATGAGAATTAAAAAAAATATTTAAATTTTTTTATTTTCATAGGGTTGTTTATCACTATCCAGTAACTTTTCAGTCTTAGTAAACTTCCAAGCATTCTACACTACAAGTATGAGTCACCTCAAAAAGTAACCTTTCAAGTTCAAAAAATGAAGCACTAAAATCAAATTGATTAAATGAGTTGAATAAAAATCATAATACGAGTACTTTAATTAAACATTAACATGTTGAACTTAGAGACAAAATTCTTGAACATGAATATTATACTTAATTAATCAATCTCCAGCAAGAATAGAAGGAATTTGTAATTTTGAGTTTAAAATTATATTGATAACTATTGATTCTTGTAGTAATATATCAACCACAAAAATATGATCCATGAATAAATCTTTCATGTTATTTGATATGATTTTTTGGGGTCATTTTTGTCATTCTAACAATCAATAACCCATCATTCAATACCACAAAGGTGAGATTTTAACTTTTTTCCATATCCAAGGTTTGTATTTGATATAATACAATGGAAAGAGATTTTTAGACTCCAAGTTTAAACATTCCTACTAAAATAGGCGAACTCTTGATGCCCACACATGGCATAACAATCATAAATGAGGATATCTATGTATAACATAACAACATTTCAATCAAAAATTTGATCCCAAAAGATACTAGTGAAATAAAAAGGAAACCAAATCATGTCTATGATTAGAAAACACACTCCAATTGACCTCCATCCCACATAATACAAGTGCAAAGAAAAGGAAACAAATCATATTTATAATTTTAAATTATACTCCATTTAGCCTTCCAATTCTATTGTATACATCCATGACTTTTAAATCCAAGAGATAATTCTCTTCATTTAAATGAAAATGGAGAATCCTTTGTCTTTAACAATATCATATCCCGAATTATAAAACTTGGAGGGATATAACTTGAGTGTGCCAGCTTCAAGGCCAGAGTTAAGATGGTCATTGCATAGCCAAGCCATACCTCGTGTGTAATAAGGAACTTTGCTCCCATCGCTCACTATATAGAGGGCACGCCGCAAGCCAAATGACTTGAAAATGTCAATTCCAACATTTTCCAAATACTCGGAAAGCCACTCTATAGCAGAGTCTTCTATCTTCTTCAAAGCTCCTACATCCTCTTTGCCTTTCAATGTGTTCATGTTTTGCAAGTTATATATTTCAAGATCAAAAGGGTGCACATGTAAATTAGGCAATCCATAGATTGGTAAAGTAACATCTAATGTTGAGGGCTCAACACAGAATGCTTTAATGTCTCTTGTCACAATTTGTAGCCCAATTTTCAACAAAGGTTGGAGGTGATGGCGCTTTCCCCTCAAAAAGCGAAGTGATGCAACATTTGGAATATGCTCATGACCTGGCTGTTCACATAACAATGTGAAGTATACCAACTTCTCATTAAATGGGACTCTAGTGAACAAATGGCCAAACTGCCTCTCGTCCAATGAGAAAAACAAAACAATTCGAGGTCCACGGTCATTCATTTGCCCTTGCCCTTTCCCAACATTTACTTCATATTCAAGAGTGCAACATCTCTCGTTAAGCTCCTTCAGTGTCACCGATAGAATGTCTTTGTCAATTTCAGATGAAACCTTGGAATTTTGCAAATCTTCGACATTTTTCTTCAAATTTCTATTGATTTCAAGCAAGTTCACGTTCCATTTTTGCCTTGCCTCCTTCACGAGAGCCATTTTCTCCACCTTCTTTTCTTCATAATCAATTGCAATCTCTTTGCAAAGATTATCATTAACAATCCCATCCAAGATTGTTTCCTGTGCCTTTGTTGGTCGTACTATCATCTTTGCTGCAACATATTAGAGAATACAACAATTAAATGTAGCAAGGGGGCAATCAACAATCAATAATATAAAAAATGCATATACTACTTCATTTTAACAATGCAAAAGGCACAAAAGGTTAATTCCACCTTAATAATTGGTTAGATAGGATAACAAAGATTAAAATCCACAAAAGATGACTTTCAAATGACATACATCATTGTCAATTTCTAAACTTCTCACATTCATGTGAATCCTCAAAGATTGGACCTCATACAAATTTTAAAACATGGTTAGTCGAATCTGTTTGAAGAAGAAAGTTTGTAACTTTCTAATCAGATTCAAAATGACAACATTCTCAAATAGTTGAAAGGGGTAATAAATGGCCACCACAAAAGTACAAATCTTGACAATTTTGATTTTGTCATACCTTGTAGTGTGCTTGAACTTGATGAAGAATGTGAAAATGAAGTTGATGATGAACTTGCTTTTGAAGATGTGCATATGAGTGTCTTGTCCATAAGCTTTGAAATCATTTCTGTTTTTGAATGATCATCACTGGTCATCTCATATTCAATCATGAATTTCTCATAAGTACCATTGTGATCATCCAAATCTTCATACATGTTCTCATTGCAATCCAAATGTAATTGCACATCACAATGTTCACAATGATAAAACCATGAGTATCCTAGTGAGCCACATCTTCCACAATGGAATATTTCCTCATCAATCTTCAGAGAAATTCGGTGTGATTGGTCAAATATACACAATGGGTCTGATGAAATACTTGAGCACATTGGATGTACATGAAATGTGCAAGACTTTCGCATACACTTATAATGCCAGCCTCGCCTTGATATTTCACTATTGCAACATTGTGTATGCAACACAATCTTTTGAGGATGACATTGTATCATGGTGAGGGGGTGGTGATGTATATTGCTCTTAGAAATTTCCTCTGGATACTTGGTGCAAAGAGCATGAACATCAAGATCACATTCTTCACAATGGTAAACCCATTCACTTTGTTGCACTGATTCTTCACAAAGAAGGCATACGGCATTTGAATTATTGTTGTAATAATATCGGATCAAAAGATACAAAGGATGGTGATGGAAAAAGACTTCCACCTTATCCTCAATTTCAACACATTCTTGATGTGCATCAAATTGGCATGTTCCACAATGATATGTGTCCCCATGTACATTATCATGGCACACATTACACCTAGCAGATCCCTCGGCATATGGATTTTCGTTAAGTGGTTCTATTGCGCGACCACATAGACAAGGAAGGATTGCCACTTTGTCAATTTCATCATCATCGAGGTCATCATCAACCTAGTAGTCATCACCCATCCACAAAGTCCCATATTAAACCCTTCACATTATGAAACACGCTGTCGGGTAGAGAGCAATCTGCCTCAGGAAATCACGGGGATTCTGGCTGCGGTTAGAATTGGCGCAGGAATGATCGTAACACTGTCTGAACAAAACGTTGTCGCAGTGAAACACTGTCGTAAATGTTCGTGAATTTGGTCGTTGAATCTTCTTTGCCGTCTCGGAACTGCTCCCCGTTGGCCTATCCTGTGATGGCTCTATATGGGTCAGGGATTAGGGAATGTGATAAGAAACCACGGCTTCGGACGGGAAAAACGGGACAACCAGACCACGAGCTGAGCTGTCCGGGGGAAAGGATCCTAAACTTCAAACCCACGGTGACCAGGAAGCGCCTTTCACCAGTGGGAACAACAAATAAGATCGACCATGTGGGCCATTAACCCCACTTCGCCGCCACAAACACAAAATGGAGCGCTTATTGGATAACCACGGCTCGCAACAGGTTTACAATGCAAATTTGAAAACAACAAGCCTCCAAATCCGGCTAGGAATAACAATAAATGACAACAAGCCTCCAAAACCGGCTAGGAATGACAAGCCACAAGCCACAACACACAATTCTTCTATCTTCAAATCTTCAGTGTTTTAGCTGAACTTCGATCATGCACCACCGTCACTCCAAAGGTCCGAATCAGGTGAGTGATAGCTTTTTGGAAAGCTAACACAAACTTCTACTCTCCCTCCAAATTTCAATTCAATCTAACACTCTGTCCAACCTCCATGGACTCCCGAAGTTTTGGCCCTTAAAATCAAGGGCAGCAGACCCTTCCTCACTTCGACACTCACAACTCACTCATAAATGCTCCAAATAACTCAAATGATAGTTTTTTAAAAGGCTAACAAACTCTTCTACACTTCCTCAAAATCTCAAAGCAAACAAGAGACCTGTCCGTCTTCTTTGGTCGATCGAAGTCTTTGCCCCTTCAAATGGGAGGCAGCAGACCCTCTTCCACTCAAACAAGCACAACTCTCAAATGCATACTTCAAATCAATCAATCAAGCAAGGACTTTTCGGAAACATCACAACATGATACACAAAAGCTCCAAATTTCATTACAAAATTCTCAACACACAATGAGATCTCCCCCTCCAAACATTCGGTTCCCAATTCACCTCCAAAACTCCAACTCCACACCACCAAACCGACTTCGGGAAACTTCCCAAGTCTTTTCTTAGATGCCAAAGTCCCACATGGACCAGCCCATACCACTTTCACATGGGTGGACCTTCAAACCTTAGCCAAATGGCTTGGTTTTTATTTTTCTAACTAAAAGTAAAACTTAAGAAAGAAGGTGAAACAGTCTTCACCTTCCAACTATGTAACAAGGCCAAATCAACTCAAATACTTAGTAAAATTCTAATAAGGGTAAAATAAGTAACGGAACTAGTTAGATGGAAAAATAAACGCCAAATGGTGAAGTGACAGGTCGATGGAGGTAACAAAACCGTTCGATAGTCGAAACCAGTCGCCAAGTCGTGGACTTGGTCGGCTGGTTAAAGTCGTCGATGGTTAACCGACCGGTCCGGGTTTCGATCCCCGTCGGGCTCGTCGACTGGTCCGGGTAACCCCGCGGCTTGGCACTGCTAGTGAGGCAGGAAAATACAGCCGACCCGCTACCCTACCCCCGAGCTATAGTGACAAGATGCAGGCACCCCAAGATCGTTAACAAGCTCCCGCATTGACCCCAAAATCGTGGTTCTCACCACGACCCCACCTTTTACTTGGTCATTTAAATTTCTAAACAACTAACCGCTAATTCAAATCCAATTCAATCTAAATAAACACGCATTTTTACATAATGCAGTGTTTCGCAGCACGACAACGCTATCTAATTATGACCTTGCATCAAAAGACCCTAAACCAACAACAAAATATCTTGCAACAACCATTGAAAGCATCAAGAATGAATTGAATTCCTATATGCATTACCTGCACTATTGGATTAATGCCATCAATGAACCTTCTTTGAAGGGAAGATTGCATATCCATCACGGTTTTGCAAAAGTTCACACCAACTTCCAAATTAATCCCCTTTGCAACCAAATGTGAATTCGGAAAAAAACATCCTCTCCAAATTTTATGTCTCAAGATTTCCAATCTCTCACAAACTCTCCTAAAAGAAGGTCTCTTCCGAGGAATGGCATTCCAACAATCCCTTAAAAGGACCAACAACTCTTCAAGATAACATCTAGGAAGACTTGGCCTTGCACCATTCATAACTGCGTTGAACAATTCTTTGGGTGTACATATGTCTTCAAAAGGTTTCCCAAGAGTCAAAAGATGGGCACAAGTCATGGCAAAGCTAAAAATGTCAGCTTCGAACCAATTCACTCTTCCACGAATTCCCCTTTTGGCTTTCGGATGAGCTTCCGGATGGGCCTCAGGAGCTCTATAGATTGTAGTGCCAACTCCACAATATGTCATAGTATTTGACTTGGAGGCTTTCACTTTGGTCTTGGATGTCCCAAAATCAACCAACTTCAAGCAATAATGATCTTCCAGAGGTGGGTGGCTCAATCTATTTAACACCACATTCTGCGGTTTGAGGTCATGATGTGCAATGCCTTGGTCATGGAGATACCACATTCCACGAGCTATTTGCATGATAATATCCACTACCATAGGTAGTGAGAAAAAGATACCATCTTGATCTTGGATCAAATCGTAAAGATTTTTCTCCATAAGCTCCATGGCAATGAAACAGTCACCTTTGGCTTGCCCATTGCCACAACAAATGAAATTGATGATGCATGGGTGCTTCAAACAAGCCATGATGCCAGCTTCTTTCAAGAATAAACTCTCATATTCTTTTAAGTGGAATTCTTTCTTTGCGCATGATTTGCCTAACCATGTGGTGCTGCAAACACCACCTTCATTTGCTCCAGCTCCAAGATACTTTGAATCTCCCCACGTGTCCTTTGGTTCCTTCTCTTTTTGCCATAAAAGTGGACTAGATGAATCTATAGCACTGCCATGGGATCGTTGAGATGAGAAATGCATCTTCAAAAGCAAATACCTAGTAAGAGATTTATATGACTCCAATGATAATGATTGATCCCACATTATCACATTGGTAGGTTCATGGACAAAGGCCTCCAGCTTCTTTTGAAGGTCAAGATTATCTTGATGAATGGCATCATCTCCAAGTAGAAACCATGAAGAATCGGAACGCAAATCTTTCAGTTGAGCATCCCAATCTTCACTGAAGCTTTGAGCTTGCTCGTAAATTGCATTGTAGCATAAGCTGACATCAAATAAAATTTCTCGAAAAGCATTCTCATTTTGGCTTTGAAACACTGCTGCTGCAAGCCAATTCTCATCTCCACAATTTCCCACAAGTACTCTAGCCTTCTCCAAATATTGTACCATGTTCACTAGAGAAAGTTTGAAGTAGGGGAGTTTGGATTCTTTGCATTGTGATAAAAGACCTTCAATGTTGAGAGTAATTTCTGACAACTTACAAGACAATTGAAGAGTTTGTCTTTGGTTGAGCGTGTCTCCACCAACTACAATATCCTTTGTAAGAGCATCTATGGTGCTCATGGTGTGCTTACAAATACCCCAAAAGTCATCTTTTTGGCCGCCAAATGCTCGTTTAATTATTTTCTTGAATTTCGACATTTCTCAAGGCTTGAATGTCGCTTCTTCTAAAATACACTATATGCAACCGACAACTAGATCCAAACAAACAAGGCATGTATTAGATTATGTTAAGATATTCATCAAATTTGTAATAACACATCTTGGCAATAGGTAGGTTATATAACCAAACCTTCCCCAATTCTATCAAAATCTAGGAAAATATGTTATTACAGAAGGTCAACTTCATCATATTTGACATCTTGTGTTTTGAGGCACTCCAATAATAAGATATTTTGGATCATGCTTTATTCATGATCTTTAAAGAGTGCAATAAAATAATCTTTGACAGAATTCATTCACCCTTTGCTTTTCTCAGCAACCTAGCTTGCACATGTGAATCAAAGATTTTGACATGTCACATTTTGAGCACAATCATGTGATACCAATTCTCAGGTTTAGAGCCACAAATGACAGAGACGAGGTAACGTGATAGCATTGGGCGTGGCATTCGTGGACGTGGTCATCATTTGTAGGATGATGCTGAAATGGCATACCTCGTGGTCAAGGAACAAGAAGAACAATTCTTTCCGCTTGAACTGGTTTTGACAACTGCACCATCTTCAAGCTCTCCAAAGACATCAAGGATTACAAACTTCCCAGTAATAGCCGATGAAAGCGATCAACAGGACTTCAGAGATCTCCTACAACACAACTCCAACTGCAGCAGAAGACGAAACAAGCTGCAAAGTAATAGACATGGAGAATCAACGGCGTGCAAGTTTACAAAAATGAAAGGTAAAGATCAGCAAATAGTAATGCCATAGATGTTGGCAAAATGAATCGTCCTCAGTGGATCCATACTTGGAACGGTCTTTCTAGAATGCTAGGCAAGGCAGGAGTTATGCACATACTACAAAAGTGTGCAACATCCAATAATCAGAGCACCTTTGATCCACCGAGTCCAGATGCCGCAGCTCATGTCTTTCTTACTTGACAGTGCTAAGGTGGTGGCAGTAGAATTTCAGAGACAACAGGATCAAATAGAGAATAACTGAAATGTACATACCATGTCATACTGATGTGCGTCGCCTTCCAGGTTTGGCAATCTTGCAGTGTCTGTCTTAACAGATTGCTTTTGCTTAGTTCCACGAGTGCAGATTAAAAAATCTTGAATTGGGGGACTGCATGCAAATTGCAGACTTGGTACTTGAATCTGCAAATCCAAAACCATTCATTCATCAAGTTCGAGATCTTGGCACCAGAGATTGTGTTACACATCATAATGCACTAAGCTCTCAAAAGCTAGTACCGATAGAAGTTAACATTTTACAGCAAGCTTCAGGGAAGTGCCAAAATAATAGAATACTGCCAACAAAATTGGCATTATTTCAATTCCCTCCTTCCACACTCATTGCTTAATCAAGGGCATTCAAATGCCTGAGTAAAGGTCAATTGGTGCCGGAGGGGACTCCTGTGCTCAAGAAACTGCCGCATGCCATCTAAAGCCGATTTCCTCGATCCAAAGAGGGGACACGTACGTGTCACGAAAATATTGTTGCTCGATTTTCTAATTACGAGGGAATGTAATTCTAAAAAATTCCCGAAACTTTTCATTAACCATAGACTGGAATCACAGTCAAATTTCTGCTAAACATATGGAATGCTGTGCAATACCCGCATGTGTATCTGTAGAAATCAGCATCCGTAGATGTATCGTACATATTCTAATGTACCCATACCTACACACATTTCTATCCGTGTGTGTATCATAGGTGCACTCATATATCTACATTTTCAGACATAATGGTGTAAACTTCTGAGAAAAATTCAATAGCCCATGGTTTTTGGGGAATGTTGTGCTGCCAATTATGAGTGCTTAGTAAAGGTCAAGCAACCAGTACCATGTGTACATGTTGGACCCGTACAGAGAATTTAATACCATACTCTCTCCAAGCAAGCGAAAACAGAAACGAAGTTCCTTTTCCAATCCTCATTAACTCATTGTGATCAGTTCTCTCACAAAACTAAGATGAAAGGAGAAAAAAAAAAAAGCTTGTAAACAGACCCCAAAACTAATCTTGAACCTGACGACCCTCCTTCCTGATGCAAAGTCGACTACAGTCAAACGCAAAGGACACAAAAGTCAACTGCAACAACAATTCCAGAAATCCTCCTCCCCTAGAAGCAGATTAACACGTAGTTAGCAGCCACCTGGTGTGGTTGCAACGAAAGTTCTGAATACTTGAGCTCCATCTACCAGCTCATCCAAGCACACGCCTGGAGACGATAGAATTCCAAAGCTAAACGGTCACTAGAAGGAAGACTATCAAAAGTCCAGGGCCTCTCTACTTGTGTCTTTGCAAAGTTACAGACCTCACCACGAGTACTACACCATCGCATAATCCCTCCCAACACACCAAACAACATCGAAGCAACAGAAGATGTCAACTAAACATGCTCGTAAACATAGCAACAAACACTTTTCACCCATATCAAAGACTTCAAAAAACAAGTCCACAGAAACTCACCTACTTCATGCTTGAAAAATCCCAAGCTCCGTTCTACAACTCAAATCTTGGAACCAACAGCCTTCCTAGTCCGAAGCAAACCACCACACAATATCAAAAGAAAAGTACCACACCACTTATGCAACAAGCGCTCCAAACACCACCGGATTTATGCAAACAAGGATCACACGCCATAAACAAGCAACATTAGACCAATTCTCATACAACTTCCAACCAAGCTCAAACCCCAACAACCTTCTTTACCTCCATCTCTTCGCATGCACGAGCTACCCTTCAAAGTAGACCATTCTCATGCCAAAGTTCAATCAAAATCCCACTCATAACAGTCTTTGAAGCCACCTCCCCCATTCATGAACCACAGCCTTCCAACCTCCGCCACACAGCACCCCCAAAGCATCTACGCCCACCACATGACTCCTCCACAAGCTCCCCTTCAGAACGCCGTCCCTCATGTCGCCACCACCCCAGAAAAGTAGTTTCCCAACCAAGCCCCGCCTTGATACTCTCCCTCTTTCACTGTTACAAATTAACCATTGAAGCGGGCGAAATCGCACCTACTGTAGAGACTCTGCCAATTGCAACAATGATCTCATTGATTGACCATTTCTTATTAAGCTAACACCATAAATATGGTATTGAACGTTGTAATAGGCCACTTGAGGCACTTGCTTCAAATTGATCACTGCTCAAACAGTCACAACATCCATCCACATGCGGAAATGTCGAAATCTTGCATACAAAAATGAGATTCTAGTACGAGGAAGTTACTCTTCCAGAACAAGAATTCACAGAACGGAGAGCCTACATTTTTACCCACCTACGTTGGTGGGTTTCAAGCATTGATGATCACGTGAGGACATTCTCTACTTGTCTGGTCTCATTCAAGTTCCATGGAACAATCACCCACTGTCTGTATATGAAGAATGTTGACAAGCAATACATAAAACCACCTAAAGATGCAATTGAAGAAAAATGAAATGATGAGGTTACAAAAGAGTCCTAGTTTACACATAGAGTGAGAAGAACTCCATGTTCAATTATTGATTCAAGAAAAATTCACTTCCCATTCTGTCTCAAAACAAGACAAAACTCAGACAAGACAAGGTTCCTTTTTGTCAATCCCTCACCCCAAATGAAACGCACCCCCTCTTCCACAAAAGATCAAATTAAGAGACAAGAAACGAAGCTTGGAAACATACCCCCAAAACTAACTTTAGTCCTCCACATCCTGAACCTCACGACGACCCTTCTTCCTGGTGCAAAGTTGACGACAGAGTACCTAATACTCAACTTCACCGACAAGCGCTCCGAGGGTCCTCCTCTCCCCGACGAAAGCTAGCCCCGATTAGCGGACACATCGAGATTGATGCGGCAAAGTCTTGAATACTTGAGCTCCATCTATCTGCCAGATGATATATCGAAGCGCAGGTTTGGCCGGGGAGGCAAGAGCTCCAAAGCGAAACAATCACTATCTATCAATCAAAGAAACGGCCACAGGAAAACTCTCAGCATGAAAACCCACTAAGCTTAGCTACTCGACATTATTCCGTCCAAGCTCGATCAAGCCCTTCCGAACGTCGGCTCTTCACAAGAGAAGCTGTAACTACGAGACATCCAACGTAGTGATCACCACATCGTATGACCCAGGTAGCAAACCAAAAGATCCTTCACGAAACAACTGAAAAGCAAAGCAGTGCGAGGGCAAGGACGGACATTGGAAGGAGAGACGGAGGCCTCAGGACAGTAGTTTGGTGGTAACTTAATAACGGGAGAACTGGCCTTGGGAGAAGACCCGGTCCTCCGAGGAGATGTACTGCACAATGTTTGCTTAATATCTTTGGAAAGTATTTCTTGGTCCTGTCTGTACGGATTCGTGAGCTGGAAGCACGTGGCACTGTCAAAGGTACCCCTTTGAATGGCCTCCATTGTTCTGGATTCCTTGGACTTCCGTGTCCCAATGCGTACTTCCCCATGCTTGGCTACCTTTACCCAAGGGGAGCAAAGTGGGGTCAGGGCTTTCTTTTGCATTTTTATGAGGTGCCAAAGTGCCGATATAAAATGTAAATGTTACAGTGGTGCTTCAAATTTCAACATTCATCCACATATTGGATAGAAATGATCATATTAGCACATTGATATCACATGCCTATAATTTTATTTTCACCCACAATCTGGCTACTTTATTCAAGATTTTTTTTATTTTGAAGTTTTTTGGCAAAAAACTTCACATTTTGTTATCATTTTGTAGCCAAATTATTTTTTTCTAGTGTAATCTAGGACTAGAAAACCTAAGAAAAAAAACCTCGTGGGGACAAAATGAGGGCAATGATATGCAATGGTTCAAAATTTATATAGGTAAATGAATATAAAATATATGTCACAAAGTAAGAGTGGTATATTTGGTCATCAATCTTTGTCTCTATACTTCCATAGACCCTAATGGGTAGAAAACGGATTTTGGATTAGCTTGTATAATGTCAATTATTTTTTAAGATAGAAATCAAATTGACTTTGGAAATATAAGTTTTTTTATTTCAATTTGTATCCAAGATTTTTTTTAAAATAATGCCATAATAACTTACAACAGAGGAAACAAACTCTTCCAAATGTTGGCTCTTCATACGAGAAGCTGCAATCAAGAGATTGTCTCTCCCAGAAATGGAACATAGTGATCACCACATCATATGTCCCAACTTGACCCCGAGAGTCCCAAGGTCATTTTTCTATCAAAAACCACCCAAAACTACCATTTCTATTGTGTTTATCCAAGAAAACAAAAAAAAATCATTTTTTTAGAATCTAACCATAAGATCTTGTACTTCACTTGTCTTAGCTTATACGATAAAAATTTCATGAAGTTTGACCATATAGATTGGAAGATTTTAGCATTCAAAGTTGAAAAAGAAAGTTTTTGTGAACACTAGTCTACAATTTCAAAAGACTTTGACCACCATTTGTGGAATTTGTTTGCACTATAGGCTTTCAACATAAAAAGAGTTTATGTTGAAGAATTGAGTTGAAAATGTAGGAATTTAAAAAAAAAAAAGAAACACTTGATTTTCATTCTTTAAAAAAATGCTCAGTAGAAGTAGGTCCAAGATTGGAAAAAATAACAAATCATTAATAACTCCAAGATGGGATTGAAAGACAATAATTCCAATGATGAGATTGTTTTAGAAAGAAAACACGACACTCTCAAAAAAAAAATTGTAGAAAATTGAGAAAATTGCAATCAAAAATGAATCCTACAAGTTATTTTTTCAAGATGATGTAGAAATTATCTTAAAAACAAGATTGTCCTTAACTTTCTCATTATTAGTCCAAATAAAACGAATCAAAGCTTCACATGTAGACAAAAACAAAACATTTAAGGAGAAAAAAAAATTATAATTTATTATAATTTTTTGCAGTTTTTTTTGTCTTACCTGTTGAGTTCAGTTTCAGGTTTTTTGTAGTATAACTTTCGCTCTTAGACACCAATTGAAATAAAAATTATATTCCCATGTAGATAATCAGTTTTTCTATCCTACAGGAAAGTTTCAAAACAATTCACCAAAAATTGAGGTCACAGGAACTTGCCCGATTTCTGATTTGTCCCCCAAAGGAACAATGAGACTTTCGGGGGTAAGATCCTTCACAAAATAATCGAACTCGGGCTTGGTGGTAACTTATTAACTTCGGGAGAACTGGACTTCGGGGAAGACCCGGTCCTCCGAGGAAATGTACTGCACAATGTTTGTTTAATATCTTCTTAAACTATTTTTTAATCTTGTCTGTACCGATTCGTGAGCTGGAAGCACGTGGCACTGTCGAAGGTACCCCTTTGAATGGCCTCCGTCATCCTCGATTCCTTGAACTTTTGTGTCCCACTTCCCCATGGGCCCATGCGAGCAATGCCCGTATGCAATGGTTCAAAAGCTATGTAGGCAAATGAAAGTGAAATATATGTTGAAATGTAAGAGTGGCATATTTGGTCATAGAATTATGCCCCTAAAGTCCTCTTGTCCCTAATGGGTAGAAATGGATGTTGCATAGGCTCATGTAATGTCAATTTTTGACATGATTTTCTGAAAAAACTTTAAGATAGAAAATCAAATTAGCATCGGAATATAATTTTTTTAATTTTCAATTTGTACCCAAGATTAGAAAAAAAATCAATGCCACAATAACTTATTCAAAAGGAAATAAAGCAAATTTATTTTTGAAAACTACCCAAAATTTGAAATTAATTATTTTTAATTGTTTTTCATGTAGATTAACTTTTTTTCTATCTAGAAAGCTTTGATTCATTCTATTTGGATGAATGATGTGGAAGTTGTGGAATTTCTTATTTAATTTGCTTGCAATCATAGAAACTTCTTCAAAAATTAATCAATTGGATTGATTTATGAACTTGAGTTTTACAATTTTCAAAAAAGTGAAGTTCTACAAGATTAAGTATGTTAAATTTAAAATTTTCATTATTTGAATTAATGTGTTTCAAATCCATCATGGAGCAATTGACGATTTAGTTTTTTCTTCAATCTCATACTAACTTCTATTTCACAATTTCTCTAAGAATTAAACGATATTTTTTTCCTCCCTAGAATTTCAATTCAAATCTTCAACACAAATTTTTCTGAATTAACCTCTAAAGGACCAAGGTCTTTTTCCTTCCAAAAAACACTCAAAGCAGCCATTTCTATAGCAAAAGGTGAAAAAACTAATTTTTCTTTTCTTACACATCTAACCATAGGATCTTACACCTAACTAGTATGAGAATGTGTGGAAAAAATTTCAAAATTTTTGCCCGCATAGATTGCAAGATATCTGTGTTTAAAGTAGAAAAAACAAGTTTTTCAACTCATTACGGAACGAGATTTTTTGACTTTGAACATTTTGAATTTGAATTTTTTGCACTACAAAGTTTTGAGCTTTAAATCTTTATGGTATGGAATTGAGTTGAGAGTCTAGGGAAGAAATCAATAATTCAAAAAAAATTAATTCTTATCTTTAAAAAATTGTTCAGTAGAAATATATGTGAAATGGAAGGAAAATCTAAATTATTAATATCTCAAAATAGAAGTAAAATGCACTAATTCCAATAGTGAGATTGTTTTAGCAAGAAAGATAAACCATGTAAAACTTTTCTTTTAGAAAAATTGTAAAAATTGCGTTCAAAAATGAATCATACAAGTTATTTTTTCAAGAAGATGCTCTAATTGCTAGAAAAACAAGATTGTCCATAACTTTCTCATAAAGAATCCAAATGTAATGAATCAAAGCTTTCTATATACACAAAATATAATATATGGGGGAAAAATAAATTTGAAATTTGAAATTGAAATTTTTGAAATTTTTTTTGGTTGCCCACCATCCCTTGTTTTGAACTTATTTGGAGATAACTTTTGTTCCTAGGCACTGATTGGAATAAAATTTATATTCTCATGAAGCTAATCAATTTTCCTATCTTCAAAAAAAGTTTCAAGAAATCAAGAAATAATTTCAGCCCATAGGTACCTACCCAAAATCCCATTTGTCCCTCGAAGGGAAAATGATCCTTTAGGGGTTAAAATGTTTAATACAAGAAGTTAAAAAGAATAAAGTCAAATAATTCAATTGAAGAATGTACTTAAAATCCCACTTTATTTACTTTGAATGCAAATATCTTGCAATCTACATTATGAAAGTTTTTGAAATTTCTTCTCCACATTTTTTTACTAGTCTAGCGCAAGATCTTACAATTCTAAAATATGCAAGAAAAAACAATTTGTAAGGTTTTTTTTCTTTTTGCAATAGAAATGGTAGTCTAAATTGTTTCTTGATGAAAGAAAGGCTATGGGATTTTAGAGGTGAAACCCTAAAAACTTGAAGAGCCCACTTTGGACTTTCTAAGAACTTCGGCAAGCTCAATTGACTTCATATTTCAAATCTTTTGCATAAAGGTCTTAGGATATTTTTACTCATCATACTCTATGCATGAAGCTTTGTTGTATACCATTCCAATTAGTATTGCAAAAGTTATGAAGGTTGTTTTGGTTTCACATTCAAAGCTAGTAGCCAAAAGTATGTTCTAAAAATAGATTAATTCATTATATTTTGTCAAATAGATTGATACCTACACAAAAACCTTTAAGCCACTCAAGTATGAGTTAAGATGATAGTTATGAGGACTTTTATTTTGCAAGCAATGAAAGCAAAAAAACAAACGATGTTGTTTATTGTGTACAATTTTAAAATTTTGAAAATCAAAAAGACAACAACATGGGATAAATATTACTTGCTATAACATTCTCACCATTGGGATTGACAATTCTCAAATTCTTGTCAAAGTTATGAGCAACTTTGTTCTTTCCTTCTCTAAGTATTACCATCTATTTTATGATTTTTTGAAAGATGAATCCGAAAAAAACTTTGGTTAGATTTTGTTTCATGTATTTTTAAACCATTTTGAAACACATGAAGAAATACAATGGCTTATTTTGAACAAGTTATAGGACATGCATTTTTTCAATTCTATAAATGTTAAAAGATAAAACTTCACCTTTAAAAAAGGCTTCGAAAAATACTACTTGAGATTAAGGCACATTCATCTTGCAATTGATAAAGGAAATCACTCAAATTTTAGGAGGATGTACTAAAACAAGTTAACCCCTAAAGATTGGAGACTATATTTTCACCAAAAACAATCCCAAACTGTCATTTCTGAAACAAGCACCAAATTTTAGATGAAAAACATTCTTGGACAAATTTAAACATAGGATCTTGTAGTTAACTAGATTGAAAAGATGTAGGAAAAATCTCAAAATTTTCCATATTGTAGATTGCAAGATATTAACGTTTGAAGTGACAAAAGTCATTTTTTTGGCCCTATGAAAATATGGGAAGCTACACTTCACAAGGTCATATTTGTATGATTAAATGTCCAAAATGGTAATGTTTCTTTAGATTCATTTTCCAAGACAAGATACCTACATTTTTGAAAAAATTTAGAACATTTAGAATTGCACAACATATAGGAAAAAATAGGAAGTAGAAAAAAGTACAAAGTGATTCAAAACACTAAATTGTTAAGAATTTAATTGTAAAAATGTAAAAATTTCAATTCCAATGGTGGTAATGTAGAAATAAACAATCTTCATCATATGTTTTTATTATTTTCAAAAAATATTAAAAATTGAGTTAAATAAAGGACTTCAAAGTTTATTTTTAAGTAGGGAATCCATAATTGCCTCCAAATTACAACACCTCATAACTTTCATTTTGTAAATCAAAATAGGATGATGAAAAGCTTTCCACACATATATATAAATCTAGAAAATCAATTCCAAATTTTTTTTGTTGAAACAAATGATTTTTTAAGAGATTTTTTGGCTACCCGTTGAGCATTGAAAATTACATGTCATGCAATAACTTTTGAACTACGTAGTCAAAAGTTAAGAAAATTGTTGGGCCGTAAAGATACTCCTTGGGCACATGTTTCGTGAAAATTTCAGAAAAAAAGAATAAAAAATCTATTCGTAGTGAGCTACCCCAAATCGCTATATTGTCATAAAACATAGTTTGGTCCTTGAGGGGTTAAGTAAAAGATTCTATAATTGGATTGATTAGAAAATAGATACTCATGATTATCAAAGCCTAGCTTTGGATATCAGTATTTTGAAGCTATTTTTGAACTCAAATCACTCAAAACTTTAGGGGCTAAAAAATCATTTCTAATGTCTACTAGCATTGTGACATGTGGATATTTAGGAACAATAGCAACCTAACATTGTCACATGGAGATATACAATATTCGGATAGAGGATTGTACTAAAGTTCATGTGAAAAGAAACATATCAAAATAACTCATGATTATGTGGAAAAAAAATACTTGCAATTTGTTACTTGTTTCTAGTTGGCATTTTGTGAATCCTCACCATTGAAATAAGCATTGATCATTGTAGACCAAAAACAATTACTCAATATTATTCAATTGAAAATTGTCCTTTTTCACTTTTATTATTATTGATAATCTAGATTAATTTATCTTAATAGTGTGTGTGATGCTAATTTACAAAAGAATCACATTATTTTGAATTAGTGTAGGTTGGAATACCAATTTCCATAAAATTAAAATTTAGAAGTGCTACTAATTTTTTAGGTAAATTTAATTTTCTACGGGGCTCTAATTTCTTCCTTCACAAATAGGACAAATCTAGGTACTTTGAGGAATTGAATGACTTGAGCATGTCGTGATTCACTTTTTGACTTGGTATAGATTTTGTTCCTTCCTCACACTAGCTAATTTTTTGTTGTTGATTTGTTGATTAGAACAATTTGCACCTTGAAATGCATGTAGGTGAAAGGAGAAAATAGATTGAATCATCTATATATATACATTCATCTATAAGATTGTCTATTATTAATAATTTTCATCCAAATATTAGCAAACCAAACAATTTCTTAAGAAGGATTTAGTGATTTTATCCATTTTTCTTATTGTGTATACTAATAGAAAGCCTACACCAAAGCACTAGAAGCTTGCATGGGCATCCAACTTAGTTCCTCTCATCAAGTTTTCCAAGACTAACTTTCTATTAGAGATATGTTGCCAAAATGAAGGTAGATTTTAGTAGAAAATTTGGCAAAATCTAATTGCTTTCTTGAAGTAAGTCATGTTATATTAGTATTTAGAGAGAATTTTTTGAAGACAACCAACCTACATTGGTAGTGAGTTTTATTTATCCATCCATCACTTGTATACATTCATCCAAATATAATCTAATTTTTTCTCTTTTTATGTAATGTTTGAAAAAAATTCTAAAGTTTAGAGGATCTTCAAAGCAATCCTTTTTTTTTTAATATAAAGGTTGCCAACATAGAAATCAAGTAAGATTTTGGCAAAAAGGCCTTAAAAAATGGTTGAGTATGATGCCAAATTTCTTATTATTAACTCTTCAAGGTATCAAACTCCCCCCAATTGCAAGTGGCTAGTAATTGGTCACTTTATTGTTATAAAATATAGCATAGTCTTTACTCTGAAAGGACTAGCATGCATTTGGGATTGTATAGAAATTTTGGGTAGATATGTGTGACTTGAAATTTCTATATTGTTTGTCTAAATTTTAATAGAAACTGGAGGACAAGGAATATCTTTCATATATATATGTGCTAAAACTCATGACATTTGGAAATATGAGCCAAAAGTTATGGGCTAATATATTACTTTCTTTGTAAATGGGCAATCTTTGCAGATAATAAAAAAATGACTTTTTTCAAAAACAAAAATATGAAATTGGTTTTTTAGGGTTATATATACATGGAAAGCTTTGAATCATTCTATTTTGATCAATGAGTCAAAAGTTATGAGGACTTTTTGTTTGCAAACAATCATGGATTCTCTACTTCAAAAATAACCTTGGAAGTTCTTTATCTTATTCAATTTTTGAAATTTTTGAAAAAAATTAAACCAGGGATGTAGATTGTTTATCACATCATTGCAATCATTGGGATTGGCATTTTCCAATTCCATAATTAAATTCTAAACAATTTAGTATTTTAAATTATTCTCCTCTACTATCTATTTACTATTTTTTTCCTATATGTTGTACAATTCCAAATGATCTAAAAAATTTCAAGCATGTGGCCAACTTATCTACACAAAGGATCACAAGAAGCACCACCATTTTGTACCTTTGCTGATAGTAAAGTTAGCTTGTGAAGTACAGTTCCCCTACTTTTTGCAAGGGCGGAAAAAATGATTTCAATGAATTTGAATGCTTATATTTTACAATCCATGTGGTGGAAATGTTTGAATTTTTTACGGCATAATACAAGATCCTATGGTTACATGTTCAAATAAAGTTTCTTTTCTGAAATTTGGTACTTGTATTAGAAATGACAATTTTCGAGTAGTTTTAATGAAAACATAGTCATAGAACCTTAGGGATTAATATGCTGTCCAACTCATTGTACTTGAATAGTCAACTAGGGATTAGTTAAGAATCCTTTGAACCAATAGTAGAAGAGTACTTTTCATCTTCTCTCTTCTTGTTTGTGCTTAACATTTCTTTGACTAAAAATACACACTTCTTTATTCATGCGTACTTTGATTGTTGCTACCTTTTGTGGTTTGTTTAGTTTTCTATTCCCAACATTTATGAACTCTTTTCGTTGGGCCTATTTGAGTGCAAGACCAATTGACCTGAGCTGCTAAGATTTAGTGGAGGCGTGTATGTTAACTTAACTTATCTCTGCACCATAGAGAGAAATTTAATTCCATCTGAAATTTCATATTAATGCAAATGAAAGTAGTAATAGGCTTGTCTACTTTAAGTGTCCCTCAAGATTGTAGAATGATGAATGAACCTTCTACCATGTGGAGATGTTCTGTGAAGTTATAAAATGGTGACTTCTCAATCCCATTCCAACCCTTTCCAACACCACTTCCACACTCAAGTTGTCATAATGCCAACTCTTTACAATTTTATATAGGAGGGTATTCTCAAAGAACAAGAATTTAGTTAATAAAGAATTTGCAGTTTTAACCATCTACATTGCGTGGGTTTCATGCATAGTTGATTAGGTGAGGATAATTACTACTTATATGGTCTCATTAAAGTCCAAAAAGCAAATCACATGATGACTATGAAGTGTGAAACCCCTAGTGATGAAATTAAGCACACAGAGTGAACAAAATTTCAAATTCCAGTGTTGATTCAAGGACTTCACCTCGATGAGTAAGTCCTTTTACCAGCGATTGACCAAAATTAGTTTGTTGACTTTTGTCCAATAGGAAGAGAGCATCAACAAAACCTCAATTACTCTGTTGAAGATGTGATGGAAACCCACTACTGTAGTTATTGCAGCTTTGATGACTCGCATTGACGAAACAAATCAGGATCTGTTCAATGTCTGCATCAACAGCATGAAGCATTGAATCTGTAACAACATCACCGCAGTTGAGTTTTCATATCGATCCTTCATATTGTCGTGGGAGAGTTCGTTACCACGTCAATTCTGTTGTATATGTTGCAATTTGGAGCGGCGAAATTGCAAACCTTCACGAAACATCATTCCTCACACGACAGCCAGTTTTCTCTGCCATCGCTACTAATGCATGTAACCTACAATTGCTGCATTCGGGGGAGTCTCAGAAGGGAGAAGGCCAATTCGGGTACTGGTGGCATGCAACTTGGGTCGAACTTTCTCATTGAAAGTGGGGACAGGAGGTCGCCCACGTCCGCCACTTTGCATTTCCAACAAACTCCTGGACATTCAAATCATCGATTCACGGAAAATGCACTGGGGTTTTGCCACCTCACCCTCTGTTTCGCGATACAGGAGATTTAGGAACGAAGTGTGAAATCCAACTAACGTGCTGAAATTTCAGCACTTCTACTGTGATTGAAAGTTCGGTTTCCAGTTGGGAATTGGGATTGCGCCGCACGAATGTGCTCCCCGCTGCCGCAAATCACGATGTGTACATTTTAGTGCCGCGGCGCCCGAATTCCAAAGGAGCCGGCTCCATCCACCTGCCGGATCAAGGATGCACCCGGCCTAGGTGATTGTAATCCTCAAAGCAACTTGCGGTATTTGAATTTTGATCTCCAGCAATGCCAGGCCTGTTGTGTGGGACTGCGGGTTACCCTGCATGCAATTGCAACCGGTTGTAAGAGGATTCACTTGCTCCTCTGCGCATCACTCCCCTCACGGTGCGCGCAGCTCTGCCAATGTGGACGGTACCGCTGGGTCCCCAGACCATGTAACAGTGCACCATTCCTGCTTGGAAATGATCAGGTCTGGAGCTTTTCAGTCTCAGTATACCTGGGGAGTCTAAAATTGACGTCGAGTCCTCTTGAAAAAGGCTGCAATCTCAGAGCATGGCTTTCTCCTCCAGCCTTGCCTTTGAAGACGTCAGATTTCAACAGACGTCAAACAGACGTCAGACGTCAAATTCACGGAACTTATTCATCTTTCAGGGTCGACATTAATTAATGATCTCTTCCAAGTGATAAATATTTGTTCTGGCTGATTGCTCTGGTTCTGCATCGTTGTGACGCGTCGGGCTCTCTAATAGGGGTACAGGTATAGTCTTTTGTTTTTTTAATGAACCTCAAGATTTTCATTCAAAAATATTTGTTGGAAGTCCTCAAGAAAACCCATATTCATTGTAAATTTTATTCAAACCTAGAATCTTTGGAACCCTAAACCCTGATTTCTAAAATTGAATTCTTACTCCATGAGCTCCAATCTTAAAAGCTCCCATTTGTTGTTCACAATGAAACCTAGGTTAGTCCCCAACTCCAAGAAAACCTCTCTACTTGCAAAACTCCAATCAACCACTTACAAAATGAAAGGAAATTATAACTTATTAGTGTAGAAGGGTACAAGTACAAAAATCTAAAACGTGAGAGCAAAATTCCAATGAATGCCATTATTTAAATTTAAAATCCAACTCTTCTATTGACCCTGTAGATCCAATCCTAATTTGAACATCAACTCCAACGTGAAACAAACCCCTGGGGCCCATTGAAAAAATGAAAAACCAAAGGCATTGCTTAGTGCTACACAATCGTCTTCAACTTCATATCCTCACTCAACTACCTACCTACCTTTAAATTTAAACCAAATTTAACAAAGTAGCGGATAATCATTACATCTCCATCCCCTACACGCTACTGTGAACATCATTCCGAACAGTGCCATACATGTCATCTTTACAAAGTGAAACTTCAACGCAACAAAACTAAAATATGAAAAACGAGAGCAAATACAATTTATTGTCTAGCACTCTTAAGTACAACAAACGATACATAATCACAAAAGGCAAACTCATATAGAAATAGAGGTATACCCTATAAAGCAAAAACTTCAATGCAGCACAAACCTTTGTTTCAAAAGGCTCCTCCTCCAGCGCGGCTCTAGCTCCCACGTGCCTTGAACTCTAGTATGGTGAAAGTGAACTCCTCAGATCCAATGCCAACAGTGAAACCCTAGTTTAATCAATAGTGAGAGATGCCTCTACTCACTCAATCAATGGTCATGGATTTTTCTCCCAACACATAGTAAAAAAGTGGGGAGCTTTTTTTTAAGACTGATTGAATAACTCCTATTTTTTAAAGTTGGCGGGGGGCATGTAAGGTGGGTGGTATAATTACAAGAAATAGTTGTGCACATAGTAGTTTCAACTAAGCTTAGCATTCAAAGGCCAATTCCATTCAAAGTTTTCAAATAGACTGGTTTAATGCAAAGCATTGATACAAGAGCACTTCTACTTGCCTCACATGAGTAGGTTTCTCAAATATCCAACCCGTTGTGTTAAACTCCATTTAACAATATAAGTTTAATATTGTTTGCATTCAATGTGGTAAACCCTAAATTGACATGGTTCACTTATAATAAAAAAGAAAACAACATTTACCAAAATATTTACGCAAGTTTTAGACTACAAAGATTATGCTCCAACAACACATAATTTGTTAATATATCATTGTCAAATTTAGAAGTGAATATCTAGACCACCAATTGAAATTTTAACATGAAATAGTACAAGAAATAGTATGCCGTTATTTTTATCTTATATCAATTACAAAACAATGAGGATTGCTAATATGTGAGCGTGGGATTTTGAACCCATTAGCATGAGAACCTAAGCACCTAGGTTATAAGCACCTTTTATACTTACAAGGTATCTATGTTATAGACAACTTCAATGTTTTTAGAGTAATTACTTACACCGAGGCTCAAGACTCATAGGCTTGCATTTCTAGGTTCACATGCTAGTACTAATAAATAACAGAAGGCTTGTTATAGATCACTCCAACTACAAACATTTGAGAAAACCTAAAATATTATAGAATCCTAAAACCAAGAGATATGAAATTTAACCCTTTACAGAAGAAACATTCAAATTTAGAACAATTTAATGCAAATTTATTCCAAACACATTAGTTTTTTGGTTCTTCATCCATCTTATTGATGTAGATTATTGTATTAGTTAAGACTTCCGCTTCCAAACATTCTATACTACAAAGCATATAAGTGTGAGTCACCTCAAAAAGTAACCTTTCAAGTTCAAAAAATGAAGCACTAAAATCAAATTGATTAAATGAGTTGAATAAAAATCATAATACTAGTACCTTAACTAAACATTAACATGTTGAACTTAGAGACAAAAATCTTGAGCATGAATAATATACTTAATTAATCAATCTCCAACAAGAATAGAAGGAATTTGCAATTTTGAGTTTAAAATTATATTGATAACTATTGATTCTTGTAGTAATATATCAACCACAAAAATATGATCCATGAATAAATCTTTCATGTTATTTGATATGATTTTTTGGGGTCATTTTTGTCATTCTAACAATCAATAACCCATCATTCAATACCACAAAGGTGAGATTTTAACTTTTTTCCATATTCAAGGTTCGTATTTGATATAATACAATGGGAAGAGATTTTTAGACTCCAAGTTTAAGCATTCCTCCTAAAATAGGCCAACTCTTGATGCCTACACATGGCATAACAATCATAAATGAGGATATCTATCTATAACATAACAACATTTCAATCAAAAATTTGATCCAAAAAGATACTAGTGAAATAAAAACGATACCAAATCATGTCTATGATTAGAAAACACACTCCAATTGACCTCCATCCCACATAATACAAGTGCAAAGAAAAGGAGACAAATCATATTTATAATTTGAAATTATACTCCATTTAGCCTTCCAATTCTATTGTATACATCCATGACTTTCAAATCCAAGAGATAATTCTCTTCATTTAATTGAAAATGGAGAATCATTTGTCTTTAACAATATCATATCCCGAATTATAAAACTTGGAGGGATATGACTTGAGTATTCCAGCTTCAAGGCCAGAGTTAAGATGGTCATTGCATAGCCAAGCCATACCTCGTGTGTAACAAGGAACTTTGCTCTCATCACTCACTATATAAAGGGCACGCCGCAAGCCAAATGACTTGAAAATGTCAATTCCAACATCCTCCAAATACTCGGAAAGCCACTCTATAGCAGAGTCTTCTGCCTTCTTGAAAGCTTCTACATCCTCTTTGCCTTCCAATGTGTTCATGTTTTGCAAGTTATTTGTTTCAAGATCAAAAAGGTGCACACATAATCTAGGCGATCCATAGATTGGTAAAGTAACATCGAATGCGGAGGGCTCAACGCAAAATGCTTTAATGTCTCTTGTCACAATTTGTAGCCCAATTTTCAACAAAGGTTGGAGGTGATGGCGCTGTCCCTTCAAAAACCGAAGTGTTGCAACATTTGCAATATGCTCATGACTTGGCTCTTCACATAACAATGTGAACCATATCCCCTCCTCCTCAAATGGGACTCTAGTGAACAAATGGCCAAACTGCCTCTCGTCCAATGAGAAAAACAAAACAATTCGAGGTCCACGGTCACTCATTTGCCCTTGCCCTTTCCCAACATTTACTTCATATTCAAGACTGCAACATCTCCCGTTAAGCTCCTTTAGTATCACTGATAGGGTGTCTTTGTCAATTTTAGATAAGGTCTTAGAACTTTGCAAATCTTCAACATTTTTCTTCAAATTTCCATTGAATTCAAGCAAGTTCACCTTCCTCTTTTGCCTTGCCTCCTTCACGAGAGCCATTTTCTCCACCTTCTTTTCTTCATAATCAATTGCAATCTCTTTGCAAAGATTATCATTGACAATCCCACCTAAGATTGTTTCCTGTGCCTTTGTTGGTCGTACTATCATCTTTGCTGCATCATATTAGTGAATACAACAATTAAATGTAGCAAGGGGGCAATCAACAATCAATAATATGAAAAATGCATATACTACTTCATTTTAACAATGCAAAAGGCACAAAAGGTTAATTCCACCTTAATAATTGGTTAGATAGGATAACAAAGATTAAAATCCACAAAAGATGACTTTCAAATGACATACATCATTGTCAATTTCTAAACTTCTCACATTCGTGTGAATCCTTAGAGATTGGACCTCATACAAATTTTAAAACATGGTTGGTCAAATCTATTTGAGGAAGAAAGTTGGTAACTTTCTAATCAAATACAAAATAACAACATTCTCAAATAGTTGAAGGGGGTAATAAATGGCCACCACAAAAGTACAAATCTTGACAATTTTGATTTTGTCATACCTTGTAGTGTGCTTGAACTTGATAAAGGATGTGAAAATGAAGTTGATGATGAACTTGCTTTTGAAGATGTGCATATGAGTGTCTTGTCCATAAGCTTTGAAATCATTTCTGTTTTTGAATGATCATCACTGGTCATCTCATATTCAATCATGAATTTCTCATAAGTACCATTGTGATCATCCAAATCTTCATACATGTTCTCATTGTAATCCAAATGTAATTGCACATCACAATGTTCACAGTGATAAAACCATGAGTATCCTAGTGAGCCACATCTTCCACAATGGAATATTTTCTCATCAATCTCTAGAGAAATTCGATGTGATTGTTCAAATATACACAATGGTGTTGATGAAAAACTTGAGCATATTGGATGTACATGAAATGTACAAGACTTTTGCATACACTTATAATGCCAGCCTCTCCTTGATATTTCACTATTGCAACATTGTGTACGCAACACAATCTTTTGAGGATGACATTGTATCATGGTGAGGGGGTGGTGATGTAAACGTCTATCAGAAATTTCCTCCGGATACTTGGTGCAAAGAGCATGAACATCAAGATCACATTCTTCACAATGGTAAACCCATTCACTTTGTTGCACTGATTCTTCACAAAGAAGGCATACGGCATTTGAATTATTGTTGTAATAATACCGGATCAAAAGATACAAAGGATGGTGATGGAAAAAGACTTCCACCTTATCCTCAATTTCAACACATTCAGGATGTGCATCAAATTGGCATATTCTACAATGATATGTGTCCCCATGTATAGTATCATGGCACACATCACACCTAGCACGTCCTGAGGCATATGGATTTTCATGAAGTGGTTCTAGTGCGCGACCACATAAACAAGGAAGGATTGCCACTTTGTCAATTTCATCATCATCGGGGTCATCATCAACCTAGTAGTCATCACCTGTCCACAAAGTCCCATATTAAACCCTTCACATTATGAAACAGACTTTCTAATTATGACCTTGCATCAAAAGATCCTAAACCAACAACAAAATATCTTGTAACAACCATTGAAAGCATCAAGAATGAATTGAGTTCCGACATGCATTACCTCCACTATTGGATTAATGCCATCTATGAACCCTCTTTGAAAGCATCAAGAATGAATTGAATTCCTATATGCATTACCTGCACTGCCTGGTTAATGACATCAATGAACCCTCTTTGAAGGGAAGATTGCATATCCATCATGGTTTTGTAAAAGTTGGCACCAACTTCCAAATTAATCTCCTTTGCAACCAAATGTGAATTCGGAAAAAAACGTCCTCTCCAAATCTTGTGTCTCAAGATTTCCAATCTCTCACAAACTCTCTTAGAAGAAGGTCTCTTGCGAGGAATGGTGTTCCAACAATCCCTTAAAAGGACCAACAACTCTTCTGGATAACATCTAGGAAGTCTTGGCCTTGCACCATTCATAACTGCGTTGAACAATTCTTTGGGTGTACATATGTCTTCAAAAGGATTCCCAACACTCAAAAGATGGGCACAAGTCATGGCAAAGCTAAAAATGTCAGCTTGGAACCAATCCACTCTTCCACGAATTCCCCTTTTGGCTTTTGGATGAGCTTCCGGATGGGCCTCAGGAGCTCTATAGATTGTAGTGCCAACTCCACAATATGTCATGGTATTTGACTTGGAGGCTTCCACTTTGGTCTTGGATGTCCCAAAATCAACCAACTTCAAGCAATAATGGTCTTCGAGAGGTGGATGGCGCAATCTATTTAACACCACATTTTGGGGTTTGAGGTCACGATGTGCAATGCCTTGGTCATGGAGATACCACGAGCTATTTGCATGATAATGTCCACTACCATAGGTAGTGAAAAATGGATACCATCTTGATCTTGGATCAAATCGTAAAGATTTTTCTCCATAAGCTCCATGGCAATGAAACAGTCACCTTTGGCTTGCCCATTGCCACAACAAATGAAATTGATGATGCATGGGTGCTTCAAACAAGCCATGATGCCTACTTCTTTCAAGAATAAACTCTCATATTCTTTTAAGTGGAATTCTTTCTTTGCGCATGATTTGCCTAACCATGTGGTGCTGCAAACACCACCTTCATTTGCTCCAACTCCAAGATACTTTGAATCTCTCCAAGTATCCTTTGGTTCCTTCTCTTTTTGCCATAAAAGTGGACTTGATGAATCTATAGCATTGCCATGGGATTGTTGAGATGAAAATTGCATCTTCACAAGCAAATACCTAGCAAGACATTTATATGACTCCAATGATAATGATTGATCCCACATTATCACATTGGTAGGTTCATGGACAAAGGCCTCCAACTTCTTTTGAAGGTCAAGATTATCTTGATGAATGGCATCATCTCCAAGTTGAAATGATAAAGAACTAGAACGCAAATCTTTCAATTGAGCATCCCAATCTTCACTCAAGCTTTGAGCTTGTTCGTAAATTGCATTGTAGCATAAGCCAACATCAAATAAAATTTCTTGAAAAGCATTCTCATTTTGGCTTTGAAACACTGCTACTACAAGCCAATTCTCATCTCCACAATCTTCCACAAGTACTCTAGCCTTCTCCAAATATTGTACCATGTTCACTAGAGCAGGTTTGAAGTAGGGGAATTTGGATTCTTTGCATTGTGATAAAAGACCTTCAATGTTGAGAGTAATTTTTGACAACTTACAAGACAATTCAAGACTTTGTCTATGGTTGAGCCTGTCTCCACCCACTACAATATCCTTTGTAAGAGCATCTATGGTGCTCATGGTGTGCTTACAAATACCCCAAAAGTCATCTTTTTGGCCGCCAAATGCTCGTTTAATTATTTTCTTGAATTTCGACATTTCTAAAGGCTTGAATGTTGCTTCTTCTAAAATACACTATATGCAACCAACAACTAGATCCAAACAAGGCATGTATTAGATTATGTTAAGATATTCATCAAATTTGTAATAACACATCTTGGCAATACGTAGGTTGTTATATAACCAATCCTTACCCAATTCTATCAAAATCTAGGAAAATATGTTATTATAGAAGGCCAACTTCATCATATTTGACATCTTGTGTTTTGAGGCACTCCAATAATAAGATATTTTGGATCATGCTTCATTCATGATCTTTAAAGAGTGCAATAAAATACATTTGACAGAATTCATTCACCCTTTGCTTTCCTCAGCAACCTACCTTGCACATGTGAATCAAAGATTTTGACATGTCACATTCTGAGCACAGTCATGTGATACCAATTCTCAGGTTTAGAGCCACAAATGACAGAGATGAGGTAACGTGATAGCATTGGGCGTGGCATTCGTGGACATGGTCATCATTTGTAGGATGATGCTGAAATGGCATACCTCGTGGTCAAGGAACAAGAAGAACAATTCTTTCCGCTTGAACTACTTTTGTAAACAGCAATACGTTCTTACAACTGCACCATCTTCAAGCTCTCCAAAGACATCAAGGATTACAAACTTCCCAGTAATAGCCGATGAAAGCGATCAACAGGACTTCAGAGATCTCCTACAACACAACTCCAACTGGAGCAGAAGACGAAACAAGCTGCAAAGTAATAGATATGGAGAATCAGCGGCGTGCACGTTTACAAAAATGAAAGGTAAAGATCAGCAAATAGTAATGCCATAGATGTTGGCAAAACGAATCGTCCTCATTGGATCCATACTTGGAACGGTCTTTCCTGGAATGCTAGGCAAGGCAGGAGTTATGCACATACTACAAAAGTGTGCAACATCCAATAATCAGAGCACCTTTGAATCCACCGAGTCCAGATGCCGCAGCTCATGTCTTTCTTACTTGACAGTGCTAAGGTGGTGGCAGTAGAATTTCAGAGACAACAGGATCAAATAGAGAATAACTGAAATGTACATACCATGTCATACTGATGTGCGTCGCCTTCCAGGTTTGGCAATCTTGCAGTGTCTGTCTTAACAGATTGCTTTTGCTTAGTTCCACGAGTGCAGATTAAAAAATCTTGAATTGGGGGACTGCATGCAAATTGCAGACTTGGTACCTGAATCTGCACATCCAAAACCATTCATTCATCAAGTTCGAGATCTTGGCACCAGAGATTGTGTTATATATCATAACGCACTATGCTCTCAAAAGCTAGTACCGATGTAAGTTAACATTTTACAGCAAGCTTCAGGGAAGTGCCAAAATAATAGAATACTGCCAACAAAATTGGCATTATTTCAATTCCCTCCTTCCACACTCATTGCTTAATCAAGGGCATTCAAATGCCTGAGTAAAGGTCAATTGGTGCCGGAGGGGACTCCTGTGCTCAAGAAACTGCCGCATGCCATCTAAAGCCGATTTCCTCGATCCAAAGAGGGGACACGTACGTGTCACGAAAATATTGTTGCTCGATTTTCTAATTACGAGGGAATGTAATTCTAAAAAATTCCCGAAACTTTTCATTAACCATAGACTGGAATCACAGTCAAATTTCTGCTAAACATATGGAATGCTGTGCAATACCCGCATGTGTATCTGTAGAAATCAGCATCCGTAGATGTATCGTACATATTCTAATGTACCCATACCTACACACATTTCTATCCGTGTGTGTATCATAGGTGCACTCATATATCTACATTTTCAGACATAATGGAGTAAACTTCTGAGAAAAATTCAATAGCCCATGGTTTTTGGGGAATGTTGTGCTGCCAATTTTGAGTGCTTAGTAAAGGTCAAGCAACCACTACCATGTGAACATGTTGGACCCGTACAGAGAATTTAATACCATACTCTCTCCAAGCAAGCGAAAACAGAAACGAAGTTCCTTTTCCAATCCTCATTAACTCATTGTGATCAGTTCTTTCACAAAACTAAGATGAAAGGAGAAAAATGAAACAAGCTTGTAAACAGACCCCAACACTAATCTTGAACCTGACGACCCTCCTTCCTGATGCAAAGTCGACTACAGTCAAACGCAAAGGACACAAAAGTCAACTGCAACAACAATTCCAGAAATCCTCCTCCCCTAGAAGCAGATTAACACGTAGTTAGCAGCCACCTGGTGTGGTTGCAACGAAAGTTCTGAATACTTGAGCTCCATCCACCAGCTCATCCAAGCACACGCCTGGAGACGATAGAGTTCCAAACCTAAACGGTCACTAGAAGGAAGACTATCAAAAGTCCAGGGCCTCACTACTTGTGTCTTTGCAAAGTTACAGACCTCACCACGAGTACTACACCATCGCATAATCCCTCCCAACACACCAAACAACATCTAAGCAACAGAAGATGTCAACTAAACATGCTCGTAAACATAGCAACAAACACTTTTCACCCATATCAAGGACTTCAAAAAACAAGTCCACAGAAACTCACCTACTTCATGCTTGAAAAATCCCAAGCTCCGTTCTACAACTCAAATCTTGGAACCAGCAACCTTCCTAGTCCGAAGCAAACCACGACACAACATCAAAACAACAGTACCACACCACTTATGCAACAAGCGCTCCAAACACCACCGGATTTATGCAAACAAGGATCACACGCCATAAACAAGCAACATTAGACCAATTCTCATACAACTTCCAACCAAGCTCAAACCCCAACAACCTTCTTTACCTCCATCTCTTCGCATGCACGAGCTACCCTTCAAAGTAGACCATTCTCATGCCAAAGTTCAATCAAAATCCCACTCATAACAGTCTTTGAAGCCACCTCCCCCATTCATGAACCACAGCCTTCCAACCTCCGCCACACAGCACCCCCAAAGCATCTACGCCCACCACATGACTCCTCCACAAGCTCCCCTTCAGAACGCCGTCCCTCACGTCGGCACCACCCCAGAAAAGTAGTTTCCCAACCAAGCCCCGCCTTGATACTCTCCCTCCTTCACTATTACAAATTAACCATTGAAGGGGGCGACATCGCACCTACTGTAGAGACTCTGCCAATTGCAACAATGATCTCATTGACTGACCAATAGATGCATTGTTCATCCTCTTCCTCCTCTCCCCGACGAAAGCTAGCCCCGATTAGCAGATACATCGAGATTGATGCGGCAATGTCTTGAATACTTGAGCTCCATCTATCTGCCAGATGATATATCGAAGCGCAGGTTTGGCCGGGGAGGCAAGAGCTCCAAAGCGAAACAATCACTATCTATCAATCAAAGAAACGGCCACAGGAAAACTCTCAGCATGAAAACCCACTAAGCTTAATTAGCTACTCGACATCGCTCAATCAAGCCCTTCCGAACGTCGGCTCTTCACAAGAGAAGCTGTAACTACGAGACATCCAACGTAGTGATCACCACATCGTATGACCCAGGTAGCAAATCAAAAGATCCTTCACGAAACAACTGAAAAGCAAAGCAGTGCGAGGGCAAGGACGGACATTGGAAGGCGAGACGGAGGCCTCAGGACAGTAGTTTGGTGGTAACTTAACAACGGGAGAACTGGACATGGGAGCAGACCCGGTCCTCCGAGGAGATGTACTGCACAATGTTTGCTTAATATCTTTGGAAAGTATTTCTTGGTCCTGTCTGTACGGATTCGTGAGCTGGAAGCACGTGGCACTGTCAAAGGTACCCCTTTGAATGGCCTCCATTGTTCTGGATTCCTTGGACTTCCGTGTCCCAATGCGTACTTCCCCATGCTTGGCTACCTTTACCCAAGGGGAGCAAAGTGGGGTCAGGGCTTTCTTTTGCATTTTTATGAGGTGCCAAAGTGCCGATATAAAATGTAAATGTTACAGTGGTGCTTCAAATTTCAACATTCATCCACATATTGGATAGAAATGATCATATTAGCACATTGATATCACATGCCTATAATTTTATTTTCACCCACAATCTGGCTACTTTATTCAAGATTTTTTTTATTTTGAAGTTTTTTGGCAAAAAACTTCACATTTTGTTATCATTTTGTAGCCAAATTATTTTTTTCTAGTGTAATCTAGCACTGGAAAACCTAAGAAAAACACCTCGTGGGGGCAAAATGAGGGCAATGATATGCAATGGTTCAAAATTTATGTAGGGAAATGAATATAAAATATATGTCAAAAAGTAAGAGTGGTATATTTGGTCATCAATCTTTGTCCCTAAACTTCCATAGACCCTAATGGATAGAAAATGGATTTTGGATTGGCTCGTATAGTGTCAATTATTTTTTAAGATAGCAATCAAATTGACTTTGGAAATATAAGTTTTTTTATTTCAATTTGTATCCAAGATTTTTTTTAAATGTAATGCCATAATAACTTACAACAAAAAAACAAACTCTTTCAAATGTTGGCTCTTCATACAAGAAGCTGCAATCAAGAGATTGTCTCTCCCAGAAATGGAACATAGTGATCACCACATCATATGTCCCAACTTGACCCCTAAAGTTCCAAGGCCATTTTTCTATCAAAAACCACCCAAAACTACCATTTTTGTTGTGTTCACCCAAGAAAAAAAAAATCATTTTTTTAGAATCTAACCATAGGATCTTGTACTTCACTTGTCTTAGTTCATGTGATAAAAATTTCATGAAGTTTGACCATATAGATTGGAAGATTTTAGCATTCAAAGTTGAAAAAGAAAGTTTTTGTGAACACTGGTCTGCAATTTCAAAAGACTTTGACCACCATTTCTGGAATTCTTTTGCACTATAGTCTTTTAACATAAAAAAAATTTATGTTAAAGAATTGAGTTGAAAATATAGGAATTTTTTTTTTTAAAAACACTTGATTTTCATTCTTTAAAAAAATGTTAAGTAGAAGTAGGTCTAAGATTGGAAAAAATAACAAATCCTTAATAACTCCAAGATGGGATTGAAAGACACTAATTCCACTCATGAGATTGTTTTAGAAAAAAAACACAACACTCTCAAAAAAAAATTGTAGAAAATTGTGAAAATTGCAATCAAAAATGAATCCTACGAGTTATTTTTTCAAGATGATGTTGAAATTGTCTTAAAAACAAGATTGTCCTTAACTTTCTCATTACTAGTCCAAATAATACGAATCAAAGCTTTACATGTAGACAAAAACAAAACACTTAAGGAGAAAAAAAAATTAGAATTTATTATAATTTTTTGCAGTTTTTTTTGTGGTGCCCACTAAGTTCAGTTTCAAGCTTTTTGTAGTATAACTTTTGCTCCTAGGCACCAATTGAAATGAAAATTATATTCCCACATAGATAATCAGTTTTTCTATCCTGGAGGAAAGTTTCAAAACAATTCACCAAAAATTGAGGTCACAGGAACTTGCCCAAATTCTGATTTGTCCCCCAAAGGAACAATGAGACTTTAGGGGGTAAGACCCCTCACGAAATAATTGAACTCTGGCTTGGTGGTAACTTATTAACTTCGGGAGAACTGGACTTTCGGGAAGACCCGGTCCTCCGAGGAAATGGACTGCACAATGTTTGTTGAATATCTTCTTAAAGTATTTTTAATCTTGTCTGTACCAATTCGTGAGCTGGAAGCACGTGGCACTGTCGAAGGTACCCCTTTGAATGGCCTCCGTCGTCCTCGATTCCTTGGACTTCTGTGTCCCACTTCCCCATGGGGCCATGAGAGCAATGCCGGTATGCAATGGTTCTATAGCTATGTAGGCAAATGAAAGTGAAATATATGTTGAAATGTAAGAGTGGCATATTTGGTCATAGAATTATGCCCCTAAAGTCCTCTTGTCCCTAATGGGTAGAAATGGATGTTGCATAGGCTCATGTAATGTCAATTTTTGACATGATTTTCTTAAAAAACTTTAAGATAGAAAATCAAATTAGCTTCGGAATATAATTTTTTTAATTTTCAATTTGTACCCTAGATTAGAAAAAAATTAATGCCAAAATAACTTATAACAAAGGAAATAAAGCAAATTTCTTTTTAAAAACTACCCAAAATTTGAAATCAATTATTTTTAATTGTTTTTCATCTAGATTAACTTTTTTCTATCTAGAAAGCTTTGATTCATTCTATTTGGATGAATGATGTGGAAGTTGTGGAATTTCTTATTTAATTTGCTTGCAATCATAGAAACTTCTTCAAAAATTAATCAATTGGATTGATTTATGAACTTGAGTTTTACAATTTTCAAAAAAGTGAAGTTCTACAAGATTAAGTATGTTAAATTTAAAAATTTCATTATTTGAATTAATGCGTTTCAAATCCATCATGGAGCAATTGACGATTTAGTTTTTCCTTCAATCTCATACTAACTTCTATTTCACAATTTGTCTAAAAATTAAATGATATTTTTTTCCTCCCTAAAATTTCAATTCAAATCTTCAACACAAATTTTTTTGAATTAACCTCTAAAGGACCAAGGTCTTTTTCCCTCCAGAAAACACTCAAAGCTGCCATTTCTATAGCAAAAGGTAAAAAAACTAAAAATTGTTTTTTCTACACATCTAACCATAGGATCTTACACCTAAGGTAAACCAGCCTATGACAGGCGAATCGTCTAATGCAGACATCTATAAAACAATTCAATTCAGGAGTAATTGGGTGGATTACAGAATATTTGCATTTCAAATCTTCAGACTACTTTAGGAAGTAGTTGGCTTGTAATTGATAATTAGTTCTCTGTCATAGAATTTAACAATGTTGTATTGAGAAGTAGAAGGACGGTTCTGACATTGCAAAAAGGCTGATTAATGCAATAATGTCACTGAATTGGATATAATAAGAACCTCTCTTTAAATTGAAAAACGACGGCCTTACAGAAATCAAAGACTGCAAAGCAATGAAGTAGTATACAAAAGAGGCAGTTGATTTAGATTACAAAGCAGACTCTAGAACATTACAATTTTCATTTGCAAGTGTTCTTTTACATATGTGCAAAGGTCTAATGCACCATTTGAGTAGCTAGAGCACCACTAGAAGGACACTAGTCCTGCATTCAACTATGAGAGAGAACACTAGTAACGATGAAATGGAGAGTTTCTTCAATGTCGATTTATATGACAGGGCAGATTCAAGTGCTGAATATTATAGCAATAGCATATCAGAGAGTGAGGAGGATGCTGCTTCAGATGACCAAGAAGAAGGCCAATATGAAGACCTCATTGATTCAATTTTTGGTCATGAGGATTTAGAAAGAGTGCTGCAACAGAAAGGAGCCACAGTGTTAGGGAGGAGGGCCACAAAACTAGGAAGAACTAGAATCAAGATTGAGGCTGAAATCACAACACTGAGGACATTGAAGGAGAAACAAGGAGTATCAATGATGCAAGGAGACACCTATAAAAAAGAGATACCAGATTTGAAGAAGAGCTGTGGCAGTGGAGAGTAGTGGAGGGGTCAACAACAAACTGAGCAAGAAGAATGGGACACGTCTGCAAGAATATCAAAAGGTAAGCAAAAGATGTACCTTGGTGGAAGTGGGGATGAGATGAATAGGGATTATATTGTGAAGAATTCCTATGAAGGCTACAAATCCAACAACAAGATGGAGAAGAGAAGGAGAATAGTTAGCAATGAAGAAGGCAAGAGTATGGGCACATCTAGCAGTGATGAAGGTAGTAGAAAGAAAAAATCTAGTAGTGATGAAGGTAGGAATAGGCACAAATCTAGTAGTGATGAAGGCAAGAGCAAGGGCACATCTAGCAGTGATGAAGGAAAGAGCAAAGGCAGATCTAGTGTTGATGAAGGGTTTAAAAGGGGTAGATCCAAGACTGATGCAAGCAAGACAAGGGGCAGATTCAACAATGATGTAAACAAGAAAAGGAGCAGATCCAACAATGATGAAGGCAATGAAGAAAGAAGATGCTATATTGAGGAGAATGGAGGCAATCAACAATCTCCTACAAGTGATTCAGATGCTTGGAGCAATTCAGAACTTGATGAAAATCAAAAGAAAGAGGACAAAAGCCAAAGAGGATTATGGAGACAAGGAGAAGGTTCACTTACAAAGAAGGAGCCCTCTTCAGCTGCAAGGCAAGGCAATCAACATCCACACAATGTTAGAGAAAGCACAAGAAAGGCAAAGGTAATTGTCCCTACATCTTTTCTAAAACCAGCAGTAGACATTAGGGACACAATGCTTTTGCCTCCTAAGCAATCAAGTGGATCAAAGAAGCCAAAAAAACAGTCCCGTGGATCATGGTCAAATGAATCTTTTCAGAAAGCAATCTTAGCTATAGAAGATGGATACAAACTGAAGGTTGTAAGTGATTTTTACAACATTCCAAGAACAAGCATCATGGAGCATGTTAATGGCAAAAGAAAAACAAGAAAACTAGGAAGAAAAGGAGTTCTTACCATTGAAGAAGAGGCTGGACTAGTAGAATATTTGGACAATATGTTAGCATTGGGACATCCTTTAACTATCCATGATTTGAAAGGAAAGGTTGCTGAAATGGTAGAAGGGAGACCTAATCCCTTTACAAATGGAATTCCAGGAGATAGTTGGGTTAAATGGTTTAAAAAAAGACACCCTACCTTCACCTTAAGAGTAGCCCAAGGGTTAGAAGTCAATAGGGCCATTGGCTTATGTCCAACCAATGTCAAAACATTTTATGACAACCTAGCATCTTTGTATGCATTGAACCAATATCCTCCACATCACATTTGGAATGTAGATGAAAGTGGAACTCAGGTTGGAAAGGGAGAAGCTAGACTATTAGCACGTAGAGGAACAAGAGTGGTCCATTCATTGATTGCAAATGAAAGAGAATCATTGACAGTTTTAAGTTCTATAAATGCTGGAGGTAAAACCATTCCTAACTTCTACATATTCAAAGGGACTCATAGAACAAGAGATTACCTAGCCTTATGTGAGGCTGATTCCACTATGGGAATGCAACCTAATGGTTGGATGAATTCATTTTTGTTCTCTAAGTGGATTGACCATTTTATAGCTAACATTGCCAAAAAAGGAGGGATGAGCACAACCAATAGACACTTGATGATTCTAGACAGCCTTAATTCCCATGTTACTTTGGATGTCATAACAAAAGCAAGAAATGCAGGGTTAGATGTATGCTCTTTACCATCACATACCTCTCATGCACTTCAGCCCCTAGATGTGGCAGTTTTCAAACCTTTTAAAATTGCATTTAGGGCCTACAGGGACATCTGGACATTGCAAAACAAAGGAAAAAAAATTGGAAAGGAGGCTTTAGCACAATGGGTTAGTTTAGCACTTCACAAAGCCATGACAACAAGCAACATCAAGGCTGGATTTAGGGCTACATGAATATGGCTACTAAATCCACACAAATTGGACATGAAAATGAGACCTAGTGAGGGATTTATTACCAAGCCACTAGAGGTACAAATTCAAGAGATTTTGGAGGAGGATGTACCTGGTACCCAAGAAGATGTTGTCCACTATTATGTTGATAAAGAAGGTGATTACCCATTTGAAGACCAAGAGATTGATGTTGGTGTTGATCCTGCAAATGAAGGACATTTCAACAGATTTCTGAGGTTACCACAACAAGTCATCAAACCAAGAAGAAGCATAGAGGATCCCAGGGTTGATTATTCAAAATCTCATATACTAGCTAGCAGCCAACATATTCAGAATGTGGAGGCATTGGCAAGCAAGAAAGCTAAGGCTATAGAAGAAACAAAAAGGAGGAAAGAAGAAAGGGAGCTTACAAAAGTGAAGAGAAGGGAGGAGAAGGTTCAACAAGATGTCATCAAGTCTGCAAAACAAGTTGAAAGAAGAGCAAGCAAATTATACAAGGCACAATGGACAAATAAAGCTGTCAAAGAAGCAGGTGAGAGACTTCATAGGGCTATTACAGCAGGGGTAGGGGGAAATCCAAGATTATCTCCATATTGTGAATTTCAACCAGCTCAATGCAAATCAAATCAAAAAATTGCTATAGAGAGACTTAGAGCCAAAAGAAAGAGGAAAGAAAACGGAACACCTCTACCAACTTTTCCTCCTATTGTAGAGTTGCCATGGTCAAGTACATCATGGATATGGAACCAACAAGGTCAAACTCCACAAGTTCCAATGCATATAATAGGCAGAACCTTTGGAATGCCCCAAAGTTTTGTAGTTTCAGGCCAACAACAACCTGTGCAAAGGGCAAACCCCTTTATAACTTTATTACAATAATGAAAGTTCTTACACTTAAAAAATTGAAAATAGAGAAGACTTTGGAATAGGGAAAGGAATATATAGCTTTGAGCAACTAGGAAGAAGATAGTATATCAGGGATCCAAATGGGTTGGACAACCTCCTTAAAGCCAAAACTGCAAAGTACAAGTAAGGATAGACTTAGAACAGGTCAAAATTGAATATGTGAAAGGACAACTTGACCAAGAGGAGCTAGAGAAAGCTGAGCAACACATGCAAACATTGATTGAATTGGCAAGAAATCCTTAGGTTCCTCCATTTGCACCTAGCATTAGTATACTTGAAGTTACTCTTTTGTACTCAGTTGATTATTTAACTATTCCAAAGGCTTTTCTAACTACACATATACATTTTGTTTATGTCATTTTGAGATTCATGATGATGAAAATGATTTGCAAGGAATTTTTCATTTACAACTAGTTTTTTCTATGCTACAGTTCTTTTCTGACTATAAAGCATGTTGAACATTGTAAGCTACAAAAAGGGCATAAAATTTAGCTATTATTTTAATAACAAGTATACTCAATTGCTTGTATTTGAATAATGTCCTTGCAAACAGGTGAGATTTGAGGCATCTTACAATTCTCGGAGGCTGGTCAATCCACGCCATGTGTCAGAAAGAGGTCTTGTGAATTTGTTCTTGTACAGAAGGCTTCAGAAATTCAACACCAGCACACACAAAACAAACAACTTTAGGTTCAAGCTTGCCAATTAATTTACACTATGTAATGTGACATGGCCAGCAATTACTGGTGTCAATGAGTATTTCACAGCAAAAAGATTTCTCACACAACACACATTACAAAGAAATCATTCTACAACGTTACTGCCCTGACCGGACAGCCTAGCAAGGACAAACAAAGAGTATTTTGCAACTTCAAGGTGGTGCTTCAGGGTCATAAAGTATGGACATGTAATGAATTCAGTAACACGATCAGCTCAATGAAGGAAAACAGTTCCATGAAGAGAAAAGGTTTGATACATACTGGGGACTTATAGGGAGTATCTCGTCTTGCATACTGCACATCAGTAACAAAGTGAAAACGTTGGTTAATCAACATATCATTCCAATACGATTGGATAATTTCTTTCGAATAGCAACAATACAAGTCTTCACACTGTAGATGGCCCTAACCAACAATTGACACATTATGAACTCAAGATAAGGTTCGTCTCGACATTGTTTGATAGCAACAAGAATGCGCCAAACTTGTGTTGATTTCAATTTCTACTGAAAGTCATTGAATGACAAGTATGAATATTTCACCCTTGTATCCAGCACTTAGCTTTAATCCAAGCCATCCTGAGTCGCTGGAGCAAGTTTTTGAATTCTTGAATCTAGTTGACTCTTGTGTGCATCAACACAATCTAGACTAGAAATCAGCAAATATGATATTTCTCTACGCATGGACAGAGTGCAAGTTGTGTCTAGATTATGGTAGTCTTGAAATACAACTAATTTCTAATTTGGTGATTAGTTTTCTAGTGAGATTCAGAAATGTGAAATTGTTTCCCAAAGAGCAGTCAATGATATCGACAATAGCTCCGTTGCTAAGTGCTCATTATTTACAAATTGAATCTAACACAGCACCTTTGAGCAATAAGGGTGGAGATAATGGAAGAAATTTACCATGATAGATATGAAAACTGAGGTAACCAAGAACTGCAGTCATGACAATCCAGCTTGCACTCCACCCTTTCATCTGCATTCACAAACACGATGTCAGGAAGTCACACGTAATTTCTGTCAATCAGAAAATCGATTTCTTCATGCTAAGTCCTGAAAGCTTAAAACTAGATGTGACATTGAAAACAAAGCAATTGTCTCCATGACTTAAAATCGATACATACGGCCGTATATTAAAAATTAAAAATTAAAAAAAATAAAATCGATACATTCGCATTCAACAAAAAATTCAACTAGAGAAGTGACTGTTTGTGCTAGTGTGAATGTTAAGTACCTTAGGGTCAAATGCCATTTTTTCACTATGGCCGTAAGGCGCCCAGCCTGTGTACACGCAAAGAAACCCCTTATTCTCATTCTGCAATAGATTTGCCTATCTGTAGTTTTCAAGAGTTCATGATAATGACATTATTCAAGTATCATTATTATGAAAAACCATAATCTTGAAATGAGAAGTACAAACTCCTGATGTACAGCAAAAGCTCCATATGAAGCACTTTGCTAATATGGACAAAGCTTCATGTTGACCTCAGAGAACGAGTGAAGAAAAAATGTAGGAAATGGGACAGAAGTTTTAGGGGTTAGCACCCTCTGAAATGCACGACTCAGGCACATCCTCTTCACCACTGGAGGTCCCTGAGCACCACTCTACCTGGCTACATTTCATAATAAACTGATAGTACGAAAATAACAAAGAGCAGCATACCGGCATGCATTAAGGTGAACTCCAGGGCACAGCTGCCTTCCAAAACTTCCTCATCTTCATCGGAATGGAAACCCTGTCAATACACATTCACCCCTCGTGTAACAAGTTCAAGAATTGCCTACAAAATAGCATACAACTGCTCAGAAAGTATATTGCCCAAGGATCAAGAGGTCTTCCGTTTAATAACACAAGTCAGAAAACTCACGTTTTCATGAATGGGCTACTCGTAGAGTTCAACAAATTTCTTTCGAAGTAGGAAATTCATTTGCCTCACGTCTCCAGCATGTGTCCAGTAAGAATCGTGCATGCCTGGGAGAAAATGGCGAGTTTTGTTGGAATTGCTTTGTTCGTTTTTTGAAGAAATTTGTCAGTCACTGAAAGCAACAACTTGAAAAGATTGCAATTCCAAACTAGAAAAGAAACTCCTTGAAAAGAGCAATCCGATTGATCCGATTAAAGCAGAGTGGTAGGAGACGAGAACTATTCAAGTGGAACTATAAACTTAGCAACAGTTACAGAAACTAAAAGAATCAATCCTCAAATGTGGTTTAAGTGTGGATGCATCGGGTAAGCTCGCCCCCTGAAGTCAAGATTGTGAGGGTAGTAGAAAGCTTCTTCATCACGGAGTTTATTAGCCACCTGATAACAAGATGTCATTAGCACTTTGGCAGGGCAAAAGAATGAAATCCAAAATTGCATCACGGAGCACGAACAACAGAAATATAAAGACAACAGGTTCTTTGTAGAATTATTCTGATTTCATCATATTCTGCGGGCCACAGAATGTTTTTCTTTTTTGTACTTTCTATGGCCAAGAATTCTTCAAAAATAATTATGGTCAACTAAGAAACACAGTTGGTTTGGAGACTCATGACAGTAAAAGTTTAATGCGTCTTTCAAGACTACCAAATGCCTCACTATGGGGAAAGGAGATTTTCAAAACAAGAGGCGTAACCCACATCTAAAAGGAAACATCTCTGTGGATAATTCAACTTCACCCAAAATCATAATTATTGTGGGTCATAATAATCTCTCCTAGCCGCCCCCCAAACTCCATTCATTCAGCCACAATATAAGGTGAAATCAAAACACAATGCATATGAAACGTGATAAGCTTATGTCATACTCACCAAAAATTTGAATTAAAGATGGATCACTGTACTGCCAAACCAGCAAAAATATCATCTAATATTCTCCAAATTGTAGCTGTTCTGAACGAAGTTGATAGCGCCTACCAAAGACTTAATCATGAGATGCTAAAAACTAAAAAACTTGCAGCAGAAAGCAAACCTTGAAAATTTGAAACAGTCGTACGCGTAGGTGATAATCGAACATTGCATAAAATGCAGCAGAGAATATCACTAAAGGGTAGAGCATGTATCAGTACCCCAAGTTTCAGCTCTGTATTACAACACAAGGAATGCCGCTCACTGTTGACACGCTTCGCTTGGGAGACAGACACCTTCCATTTCAGACAAGCCTCCTTATCTGTGGCAAGTGGTTTCTCAGGGATCGGAACCTGCATAAAGAGACATTACAATCAAAGAAACAAAGCAGCATCCTACTCCAACATTACAGACAACTAGAAGGCCAGAAATGGTGCAGCTTAAGTACTTATACATTCAGTACAATTAAACAGGATGACCAAATTGTATTCTCTTCATGAACATGTTGGAGCAGAAATCCTTCAAATTAATGATAGGTAACCATGCTCACACTTGAAGACTTGAAAAATAGAGAGAGAACAGCTTCGATTAAATGCATGGGGTCAAAAACTGGTCACTGACAATGACGCCTAGTAGCGATGCAAATCTTCAAGATTCCGGAAAGTGTCAATATACTAGATAGAACCGTTGAAATATGATGTGAAAACCGTGTACAACAAGAAAGTGCTTACTGTGGATCACTCTCAGACCCAAAAGTAACGTTCTTATTAATTCCTTCAACTTCCTAGGAATACTGAAATTTGATCAAATTTGGACAAAAAGTTTTGTGTTAGGAATGCATATTTTTGAGTCACACTTTCTAATGATGGGAACGAAATCCAGCATGCTAACAGACTGACATGAGATCAACTTCACATATTCGGAGATCGAAGATCACTCACCTTGGCACAGTCGCCAAGCCAGGATATGATGCAACGAGCTTCTTTGAACATTTCTCCGAGGGCATCTAGGGTAACCTATGATTGAGCACTCACATGTGAAAGACAGATAGAGATCTACGTGAACATGAAGAAATGAGATCAAGCACAACCCCGACTAACTTCTTTGAACATGGTTCCAGCCCAAGTAGGTTAATCACTCAATCCACAATCCTCTCCAGAAGGTTTCAATATTCGTACGAAAAGACTGGTCAACTTCTGCAGGTCTTCAACGAACTTGACAGGTTAATTTCTGCTGAACCAAACACATACCTTACAGAGGCAATAACAAAAGTCACATACATTAACCATCAAACTATGTTAAACCCTAAGGACACAGGCAGCTCGATATGTTTCAACTGGATCAGCAACAGTAGGATTCCTCTCTTACAGTCGTTTTAAAATTTGCATGCAAGCTTCGATGAATGTTACGCCATAAACAGAAGTCATCACGGTCTGCTTCACAAGCTTGCGGTCAATCTGTAGACAATTTTGAAAGATAGAAGATTTCTGAGACTTGCCACGGAGATTAAAAAAACCGTTAAAAAACCGAAGGTTCCAGGAGCAGGCTGTAGAAAACTGATTGATGAAAGCAATAACCTTCTCACGAGATATCCTTTATAATCCATTATATCCTAACAAGCTTAACTTGTTCTTCTGCCATACGAAACATATACAGACATTGATTACTCACTTGAAAGAAAATACTTTTGCCGTTATTAGTCAAATGTACGCTATTTACAACTTAAACAAGAACAGCTTCACCGAGTCATAGATGGCTAGAGTGAGAGGCGAACCTGTCTGAGAAGAAGCCGTGCACTTACTGCATTTCGATTTGTGAGGGGTTTTCAGTGCATCCTCTTCCATGATGATTTTCACTCTATTAGATTACATGTAAATCCAAAAGAGAATGCACTCTAATAAAAGTGGCATCCACTTGGTTGAGAACCTTGAGAAGTAGCATGAGCACCATTGCAATCCAAATCAATAACAAAACAATCGAACAGCAAATTGACCAAAGGAATAGGGCGCATACCCATTTTGGGAGGCGCAGGTGCAACAACAGTAACAGGACTCAACGAGAACTATCGCCGCGCCGTAAGCAATGGTGGACTCCAGAGCATCCTGAAGGCACTGTTCCACCAGACCAGCGTCCGAGTGAAAGTTTCCTTCGAAGAGGAACCAAGCATCCATGGCGACAGATTGGCGCGCAAATTGAAATTGAGCAAGGCCAAAAAAATTGGGGATTCACTTGTAAAACGGTTAAGTTAGAGAAAATGTCTTGTGGCTCATTGCTTCTTAATTAGTGGGTTGTCAGATCTGACAAGAATACATAAAGGCAAGGCAGTTCATGAAACTAAGAACGGCCACATTGTAGTCAGAAATTGGCTGCTCAATGTTTGAAAAAAGCCGGTGTAGGTTAAAAACAAGCTGATTTTAATGACCTGTAAGTCCACATTGGCATTATTAGTGATTGAATTAGACATGTCTCAAGGCAATCATGGGCATATGGCTGTCCTAAGATAGCTTTAAATCTGACGGCTATGACCCAACCTACGGGTTGTTTTGGATCTTCACAACAGATTGCTTCATTAATTAAAATGAAATTGATGTGATTATTAAAAAAATTCAATGAAATGATACTTAGTGTTTCTTTAGTATTCTACAGCTCTGAAAATTAACACCTTGCTGATTTACCTCTATTTTCATAACACATTAGGCATTGTGCCTGTCACAGGCTGGTTTACCTTTACTAGTATGAGAATATGTGGAAAAAATTTCAAAATTTTTGACTGCATAGATTGCAGGATATCTGTGTTTAAGTAGGAAAAACAAGTTTTTCAACTCATTGCAGGACTAGATTTTTTCACTTTGAACATTTTGAATTTGAATTTTTTGCACTACAAAGTTTTGAGCTTTAAATCTTTATGGTATGGAATTGAGTTGAGAGTCTTGGGAAAAAAATAATAATTCAAAAAAAATTCATTCTTATTCTTTAAAAAATTGTTCAGTAGAAATATGTATGAGATAGAAGGAAAATCTAAATTATTAATATCTCAAAATAGAAGTAATATGCACTAATTCCAATGGTGAGATTGTTTTAGCAAGAAAGATAAACCATGTGAAACTTTTCTTTTAGAAAAATTATAAAAATTGCATTAAAAAATGAAAGCTACAAATTATTTTTTCAAGAAGATGCTCTCATTGCCAACAAAATAAGATTGTCCATAGCTTTGTCATAAATAATCTAAATGTAATGAATCAAATGCTTTCCATGTACACAAAAATATAATATATGAGGGAAAAAAATTTGATATTTTGAAATTCTTTCAACTACCCCCGTCCCTTGTTTTGAACTTATTTAGTGATAATTTTTGTTTCCAAGCACCGATTGGAACAAAAATTATATTCTCACAAAGCTAATCAATTTTCCTATCTTCAAAAAAAGTTTCAAGAAATCAAGAAATAATTTCAGCCTATAGGTACCTACCCAAAATCCCATTTGTTCCTCAAAGGGACAATGGTCCCTTAGGGGTTAAAATGTTTGGTACAAGAAGTTAAAAAAGAATAAAGTCAAATAATTCAATCAAGGAATGTATTTAAAGTCCCACTTTATTTACTTTGAATGCAAATATCTTGCAATCTACATAATGAAAGTTTTTGAAATTTCTTCTCCACATTTTTTTACTAGTCTAGTGCAAGATTCTACAATTCTAAGATATGCAAGAAAAAACATTTTGTAAGGTTTTTTTCTTTTTGCAATAGAAATGGTAGTCTAAATTGTTTCTTGATGAAAAAAGGGCTACGGGATTTTAGAGGTGAACCCCTAAAAACTTGAAGAGCCACTTTGGACTTTCTAAGAACTTCGGCAAGCTCAATTGACTTCATATTTCAAATCTTTTGCATAAAGGTCTTAGGATATTTTTATTCATCATACTCTATGGATGAAGCTTTGTTGCATACCATTCCAATTAGTATTGCAAAAGTTATAAAGGTTGTTTTGGTTTCGCATTCAAAGCTAGTAGCCAAAAGTATATTCTAAAAATAGATTATTTTATTTTATTTTGTCAAATAGATTGATACCTACACAAAAACCTTTAAGCCACTCAAGTATGAGTTAAAATGATAGTTATGAGGACTTTTATTTTGCAAGCAATGAAAGCAAAAAAACAAACAATGTTGTTTATTTTGTACAATTTTGAAATTTTGAAAATCAAAAAGACAACAACATGGGATAAATACTACTTGTTATAACATTCTTACCATTGGGATTGACAATTCTCAAATTCTTGTCAAAGTTATTAGCAACTTTGTTCTTTCCTTCTCTAAGTATTACCATCTATTTTATGATTTTTTGAAAGATGAATCTGAAAAAAACTTTGGTTAGATTTTGTTTCATGTATTTTTAAACCATTTTGAAACACATGAAGAAATACAATGGCTTATTTTCAACAAGTTATAGGACATGCATTTTTTTAATTCTATAAATGTTAAAAGATAAAACTTCACCTTTACAAAAGACTTCAAAAAATACTACTTGAAATTAAGGCACATTCATCTTGCAATTGGTAAAGGAAATCACTCAAATTTTAGGAGCATGTACTGAAACAAGTTAACCCCGAGAGGTTAGAGACTATGTTTTCACCAAAAACACTCCCAAACTGTCATTTCTGATGCAAGCACCAAATTTTAGATGAAAAACATTCTTGGACAAATTTAAACATAGGATCTTTTAGTTAACTAGATTGAAAAGATGTAGGAAAAATCTCAAAATTTTCCACCGTGTAGATTGCAAGACATTAACGTTTGAAGTGACAAAAGTCATTTTTTTGGCCCTATGAAAATATGGGAAGCTGCACTTCACAAGGTCATATTTGTATAATTAAATGTCCAAAATGGTGGTGTTTCTATTGATTCATTTTTCATGGCAAGTTGGCTACATTTTTGAAAAATTTTAGAACATTTGGAATTGCACAACATATAGGAAAAAAATAGTAAGTAGAAAAAAGTACAAAGTGATTCAAAACACTAAATTGTTAAGAATTTAATTATAAAATGTAAAAATTTCAATTCTAAAGGTGGTAATGTAGAAATAAAAAATCTTCATCATATGTTTTTATTGTTTTCAAAAAATAATAAAAATTGAGTTAAACAAAGGACTCCAAAGTTTATTTTTAAGTAGGGAATTCATAACTACCTACAAATTACAACGCCTCATAATTTTCATTTTGTAAATCAAAATAGGATGATGAAAAGCTTTCCAGACATATATATAAATCTAGAAAATCAATTTCAAATTTTTAGTTTTGAAAAAATGGTTTTTTAAGAAATTTTTGGGCTGCCCGTTGAGCATTGAAAATTACATATCATGCAATAACTTTTGAACTACGTAGTCAAAAGTTAAGAAAATTGTTGGGCCTTGAAGATACTCCTTGGGCACATGTTTTGCAAAAAATTTCAGAAAAAAAGAATAAAAATTCCATTCGTAGTGAGCTCCCCCAAATTGCTATGTTGTCAAAAAAATGTAGTTTGGTCCTTGACGGGTTAAGTAAAAGATTCTATAATTGAATTGATTAGAATATAGATATTCATGATTATCATAGCCTAGCTTTGGATATAAGTATTTTGAAGCTATTTTTGAACTCAAATCACTCAAAAGTTTAGGGGCTAAAAATCATTTCTAATCTCTACTAGAATTGTGAGATGTGGATATTTAGAAACTATAGCAACCTAACATTGTCATATGGAGATATATATACAATATTCACATAGAGGATTGTACTAAAGTTCCTGTGAAAAGAAACATATAAAAATAATTCATGATTATGTAGAAAAAAAATACTTGCAATTTGTTACTTGTTTCTAGTTGGCATTTTGTGAGTTCTCACCATTGAAATAAGCATTAATCATTGTAGACCAAAAACAAATACTCAATATTAATCAATCAATAATTGTCTTTTTTCACATCTTTTTTGTTGATAATCTCGATCAATTTGTCTTCATAGTGTGTGTGATGCTAATTTACCAAAGAATCACATGATTTTGAATTAGTGTAGGTTGGAATACCAATTTCCATAAATTTAAAATTTAGAAGTGCTACTAATTTTTTAGGTAAATTTCATTTTCTAGGGGGCTCTAATTTCTTCTTTCACAAATAGGACAAATCTAGGTACTTTGAGGAATTAAATGACTTGAGCATGTCGTAATTCACTTTTTGACTTGGTATAGATTTTGTTCCTTCGTCACATTAGCTAATTTTTTGTTGTTGATTTGTTGATTAGAACAATTTGCACCTTGAAATGCATGTAGGTGAAAGGAAAAAATAGATAGAATCATCTATATATATACATTCATCTATAAAATTGTCTATTATTAATAATTTTCATCCAAATATTAGCAAATCAAACAATTTTTTAAGAAGGATTTAGTGATTTTATCCATTTTTCTTAGTGCGTATACTAATAGAAAGCTTACACCAAAGCACTAGAAGCTTGCATGGCCATCCAACTTAGTTCTTCTCATCAAGTATTCCAAGACTAACTTTCTACTAGAGATATGTTGTCAAAATGAAGGAAGATTCTAGTAGAAAATTTGGCAAAACTAATTGCTTTCTTGAAGTAAGTCATGTTATATTAGTATTTAGAGAGAATTTTTTGAAGACAACCAACCTACATTGGTAGCAAGTTTTATTTATCCATCCATCACTTATATACATTCATCCAAATATAATCTAATTTTTTCTCTTTTTATGTAATGTTTGAAAAAAACTTCTAGAGTTTAGAGGATCTTGAAAGCAATCCTTTTTTTTTTTAATATAAAGGTTGCCAACATAGAAATCAAGTAAGATTTTGGCAAAAAGGCCTTAAAAAATGGTTGAGTATGATGCCAAATTTCTTATTATTAACTCTTCAAGATATCAAACTCCCCCAAATTGCAAGTGGCTAGTAATTGGTCACTTTATTGTTAAGAAATATAGCATAGTCTTAACTCTAAAAGGACTAGCATGCATTTGGGGTTGTATAGAAATTTTGGGTAGATATGTGTGACTTGAAATTTCTATAATTTTTTGTCTAAATTTTAATAGAAGGTGGAGGACAAGTAATATCTTTTATATATATATGCGCTGAAAATCATGACATTTGGAAATATGAGCCAAAAGTTATGGCCTAATATGTTACTTTCTTTGTAAATGGGCAATCTTTGCAGATAATTAAAAATGACTTTTTTCAAAAACAAAAATATGAAATTGGTTTTCTAGGGTTCTATATACTTGGAAAGCTTTGAATCATTCTATTTTGATCAATGAGTCAAAAGTTATGAGGACTTTTTGTTTGCAAACAATCATGGATTCTCCACTCCAAAAATAAACTTGGAAGTTTTTTATCTTATTCAATTTTCAAAATCTTTGAAAAAAATAAAACCATAGGATGTAGATTGTTTATCACATCATTGCAACCATTGGGATTGGCATTTTTCAATTCCATAATTAAATTCTAAACAATTGAGTATTTTAAATTATTCTCCTCTACTATCTATTTATTATTTTTTTCCTATATGTTGTACAATTCCAAATGATCTAAAAATTTTCAAGCATGTGACTAACTTATCTACAAAAAGGATCAAAAGAAGCACCACCATTTGGTACCTTTGCTGATAGTAAAGTTAGCTTGTGAAGTATAGTTGCCGTACTTTTTGCAAGTGCGGAAAAAATGATTTCAATGAATTTGAATGTCTATATCTTGCAATCCACGTGGTGGAAATGTCTAAATTTTTTATGACATGTTTTTAAGTCAGCATAATACATGATCCTATGGTTACATGTTCAAATAAAGTTTTTTTTCAGAAATTTGGTACTTGTATTAGAAATGACAATTTTCGAGTGGTTTTAATGAAAACATAGTCATAGAACCTTAGGGATTATTATGCTGTCCAACTCATTGTAGTTGAATAGTCAACTAGGGATTAGTCAAGAATCCTTTGAACCAATAGTAGAAGAGTACTTTTCATCTTCTCTCTTCTTGTTTGTGCTTACCATTTCTTTGACTAAAAATACACACTTCTTTATTCTTGCGTACTTTGATTGTTGCTACCTTTTGTGGTTTGTTTGGTTTTCTATTCCCAACATTTATGAACTCTTTTCTTATGGTGTGTATGTTAACTTAACTTATTTCTGCACCACCGAGAGAAATTTGATTCCTCGGTTGCTGTCACCGGTCAACCGCACTGTGCGAGGAAGGATGTGCAATTATTTCTGATTTTATTTTTGTAACAGTTGAGAAAAGGCGGTTTTAAAATTAAATCCTGTATTTCGAAGAAAAGGTGCAATCAAATTTTTCTGGCTAAGTTGGTCCAAATTTGCAGTCGGACTCTACCGGAGTTGTTTTGTCGAATTCCAGTGTCCTCTAACTTAAGGCATCTGCACTCCACCCCAGATAGACACTCTTTGCTTTGAAACTAGCAATTCGGAGCACAATAGTTCAGAAAAAATGCTCTATCAAGGTGTTAGCAAATGAAAGCATAAAGTGAATGCAATTGCTTCAAGAATTTTCTATGTGTCTATGTGAATATATCACAAATTATCAAAGTTTAGGACATAGGAATACTTATTATTGGCACTAAACTACTATTAATTGGACATCCTTGAAGTACAAAATGCTTCAACTTTCATTGGTTCCTTTTAAAAACTAGTGTTGAGCTTGAGCAAATGCTTGGTTATGTTTGAATCAACAAGTGGTAGAAAGGAATTCTATTTAACTGGTGGTAAATGGTTGGTATTGCAAAAAGGTGATGATACCTTATTGCAACACGATTTTCCTCGATAAGATGTTGTTGTAACTTACCGAAAGAACATTATTCAACAATACTAACATTATTAGTAGAATTATTTAGTGAATGAAATTTAGCAATGGATTTAATTGATTTGTCTTTTAATTGCTTGTTTTGCAATGAACTTTCATATAGTTATAATTTATTGCAAGCAAGGAATAATCATTTTTACCATTGATGCTTGTGATAATTCTTCTACATGAGTAGTAGTTATGCACATATAATAGATAAATAGTTTCATTCCTTGTTAAAAGTTATAATAAAAATAAAGTTCATTTTGTAGTATACATAAAAAAAGTAGAAGCACCTAGTTGAAACAATTTTCATCCTCCATCACCTAAAAACTGACCTTGGATAAATATTTTTATAACTCTTGAAAACCATCACAACTTTTTAACTGCAACCAATTAGAAGTGAAGAGGTTTTTGAAGTAGTCTATGAAATTGAAACATTTCGTGCTTCAAAAATATCCATATTGTTGAAACATCGTATCCAAGTATCCATATTGGTATGGGACATTGAATAATACGTGGACACTTGGTTGGCATTTTTGGATGCATTGTTGCTTACACTCAGGAATCCATTTGTTGCATCCACCATTGATACCATTGCAATTGTTTTCATATTAACTATTGAAGACCAAGTAAGGTAATCGCAACTATTTGTAAACCTCTCATAAAATAAACACCAATATATTCTTGTCTAAAATATACTACATCTATTTATCAAAAATTGGGTTTGCTTATGGACACATTTAGTTTTTGTTCTTTTAGAATTCATAGATTATTTGCATGGTGTCTAAAAAAATGCAATAGAAGAGAATAATTTGTTAGTATCCAAGAAATTTGAAAAAAAAAAATTAGGCATTTAAAAATAAAAAGAATTCTTGTTTATTTATTTCACTAGAAGAAAAGTATGTTAGCTCCAACAAAAAACGTCATCTGAAATTTGTTGAAAACCCTATTTCCAATGTGTTCCAACATGTTCCACGCTTTGGAAACAAAGTTTTCAACAAATTTCAGATGACGTTTTTTGTTGGAGCCAACCTGCTTTTCTTCCAATGTTTGAACACAATTAGGTGTAATTACTTTATAGCAAACCCATGGAGACAACTCAAACGTGAAAAAACATCTTGGTTGTAATGATCTGGGAAAGGAGTTTGGTAAGTAGAAGATATTGTTTGCGTTACTTTAAACATTTTATCAAACATAGACTAGGATTCTTGGAAAATTTAACCCCTAAATGCCCAAAGTGCATTTTTTGGCAATATAGAAATTTTGGGCAACTTACTACAAATGGAGTTTTCAACTATTTTCTTTGAAATTTTAACACAACATGTTGCCAAAGAGTAGCTTTAAGGCCCAACAATTTTCATAACTTTTGACTAAAAGGTTAAAAAGTTATTGTATGATATGTACTTTTCATTACTCAACGGGCAGCCCGGGCAACTAAAAAAACTTCTTTAAAAATCATTTTTCTTAAAATTATAATTTGAAATTCGTTCTCTCAATTGATATGTACTTGGAAAGACTTGAATCATTCCATTTTGATCAATGAGTCAAAAGTTATGAAGAATTATCGTTTGTGGTAGTTTGTGGATTGTTATTGAATCTCTACTCTAAGACAAACTTTGAAGTCTTTTGTTTAACTCAATTTTCAGTAATTTTGGAAAAGCATAAAAAGATTGGGTGTAGATTGTTTATTACAACATTACAACCATTGGAATTGACATTTCTCAATCCCATAAATAAATTGTTAACAATTTAGTATTTTGAATTATTCTCTACTCCTTTCTACTTACTATTTCTTTTGCTATATATTAAATGGTTCCAAATGATTTGAAATTTTTCAAGCATGTAGCCAACCTGACTTGAAAAATGAATTCAAAGAGTAACCACCATTTTGGACATTTTTTCATACAAATACAACCTTTTGAAGTCCAATTGCTCGGATTTTTGCAAGGCTCAAAAAAGGAAATTTGTTACTTCAGATGATAATATCTTGCAATCTACATGGTGGAAATTTCTGAAATATTTTCCACAAGTTTTCAAACAAGCTTACTACAAGATCCCACAATTACATATGTCCAAAAATGTTTTTTTTCTAAAATTTGGTACATGTACTAGAAATGGCAGTTTGGAAGCGATTTTGGTGAAAACAAAATAGTCAAAACCAACTAGGGGTTAATAGAGTGTTGGGGACATTTATTCATTGTTACAAGAGCTTGAACAAGAGCCAACTATTTTAATTAGATAAAATCTTTTTCATTGTGTACAAAATTGACATTCTATTTCAAATGGAGGAAGTTGTTGACCACTATTTTTACTTTTAGATAACCCAATTCTATGCCAAAGATCAATAACATTTAGCCAAATTATTCTTACAGCACAATTACGGCATGGAGCATTGTTATTGCAAACTTAAGCTATTGGAATGACATCATCATTGCTCTATGCACATGCAAAAATGTTAAAATCTTTGATAAGTTGAGATGACCCATTCTCGTCCCTTTCATTGTCCTTTTAGTCATAGTATACATATAGACTAATTGGATTTATAATTTTTTTTTCTTTGCAATAGAATAATAAATTAGAGAATGTATGATGTATACTTTGGTCAATTCATTTTTGAAGGAGAGAAGACATGTTGTAGGTGTCAAAGCAAAAACATATAGCTTTCCATTGTTGTTCCTAAGGGGAAAACTATTCTTGTCCAATTGAATTCTAATGAGGTTCTTTTAACTTCATGGTTGCAATGGTGCTCCATAAACTAAATGAACCTAATTTTGTTCATTATCCAATTTGGTCTTCTACTTTGCCCTCAATTTCATTCAAGAAAACATTGAATTCTATTCATTTTTTGGGACAAAATTAGTGCATTAGTGCACAAGGGATAATGTACTAATCCTTTATTGGTGTCTATTCAAGTGCCATAAGATACATAGAAAGGCAACTATAGGTTGTTTATGGGATGTTTATGACTTCACTCTATGGATAGTTATGTACTTTCAAGGCAATATTGCTTTAGAAATTCATAGATATTAAAATTATAAATCCACTTATGTTTGATTCATAAAACAAGCACACTTTTGGAAAATATGTGCCCCTCTTGACTTTTGCCCTATGATATTCAAATTGCAAATGAAAGTAGTAATAGGCTTGTCTACTTTAAGTGTCCCTCGAGATTGTAGAATGATGAATGAACCTTCTACCATGTGGAGATGTTTTGTGAAGTTATAAAATGGTGACTTCTCAATCCCATTCCAACTTTTTCCAACACCACTTCCACACTCAAGTTGTCATAATGCCAACTCTTTACAATTTTATATAGGAGGGTATTCTCAAAGAACAAGAATTCAGTTAACAAAGAATTTGCAGTTTTAACCATCTCCATTGGGTGGGTTTCATGCATAGTTGATTAGGTGAGGATAATTACTATTTATCTCGTCTCATTAAAGTCCAAAAAGCAAATCACTTGATGACTATGAAGTGTGAAACCCCTAGCCATGAAATTGAAGAAAATCAGTTCATGAGCTTACAAACGAGCCCTAATTAAGCACACAGTGAACAAAATTTCAAATTCCAGTGTTGATTCAAGGACTTCACCTCAATGAGTAAGTCCTTTTACCAGCGATTGACCAAAATTAGTTTGTTGACTTTTGTCCCGTAGGAAGACAGCATCAACAAAACCTCAATTACTCTGTTGAAGAGGTGATGGAAACCCACTACTGTAGTTATTGCAGCTTTGATGACTCGCATTGACGAAACAAATCAGGATCTGTTCAATGTCTGCATCAACAGCATGAAGCATTGAATCTGTAACAACATCACCGCAGTTGAGTTTTCAAATCGATCCTTCATATTGTCGTGGGAGAGTTCGTTACCACGTCAATTTTGTTGTATATGTTGCAATTTGGGGCGGCGAAATTGCAAACCTTCACGAAACATCATTCCTCACACAACAGCCAGTTTTCTCTGCCATCGCTACTAATGCATGTAACCTACAATTGCTGCATTCGGGGGAGTCTCAGAAGGGAGAAAGCCAATTCGGGTACTGGGTGGATGCAACTTGGGTCGAAATTTCTCATTGAAAGTGGGGACAGGAGGTCGCCCACGTCCGCCACTTTGCATTTCCAACAAACTCCTGGACATTCAAATCATCGATTCACGGAAAATGCACTGGGGTTTTGCCACTTCACCCTCTGTTTCGCGATGCAGGAGATTTAGGAACGAAGTGTGAAATCCAACTAACGTGCTGAAATTTCAGCACTTCTACTGTGATTGAAAGTTCGGTTTCCAGTTGGGAATTGGGATTGGGCCGCACGAATGTGCTCCCCGCTGCCGCAAATCACGATGTGTACATCGTAGTGCCGCGGCGCCCGAATTCCAAAGGAGCCGGGTCCATCCACCTGCCGGATCAAGGATGCACCCGGCCTAGGTGATTGTAATCCTCAAAGCAGCTTGCGGTATTTGAATTTTGATCTCCAGGAATGCCAGGCCTGTTGTATGGGACTGCGGGTTACCCTGCATGCAATTGCAACCGGTTGTAAGAGGATTCACTTGCTCCTCTGCGCATCACTCCCCTCACGGTGCGTGCAGCTCTGCCAATGTGGACGGTACCGCTGGGTCCCCCGACCATGTAACAGTGCACCATTCCTGCTTGGAAATGATCAGGTATGGAGCTTTTCAGTCTCAGTAAACCTGGGGAGTTTAAAATTGATGTCGAGCCTTCCTGAAAAAGGCTGCAATCTGAGAGCATGACTTTCTCCTCCAGCCTTGCCTTTGAAGACGTCAGATTTCAACAGCTGTTACGACACATCTAAGATTTGTGAAGATGACAGCTTTCTGGAGATTGACGGAACTTATTCATCTTTCAGGGTCGACATTAATTAATGATCTCTTGCAAGTGATAAATATTTGTTCTGGTTGATTGCTCTGGTTGTGCATCGTTGTGACGCATCGGGCTCTCTTCTGAGTGGATAGTGATTGACACTCATTTTGGGAGAAAAATCTTCGTGAGTACAAAAGAGGGTACACGTGTCATTTTTTTAATAAGTGTAAAATTTTATGCAAATTTTAATAGGGGTACAGGTTTCGTCTTTTTTTTTTTTAATGAACCTCAAGAATTTCATTCAAAAATATTTGTTGGAAGTGCTCAAGAAAACCCATATTCATTGTAAATTTTATTCAAACCTAGAATCTTTGGAATCCTAAACCTTGATTTCTAAAATTGAATCCTTTCTCCATGAGCTCCAATCTTAAAAGCTCCCACCTGTTGTTCACAACGAAACCTAGGTAAGTCCCCAACTCCAAGAAAACCTCTCTACTTGCAAAACTCCAATCAACCACTTACAAAATGAAAGGAAATTATAACTTATTAGGGTTGTAGGGTACAAGCACAAAAATCTAAAACGTGAGAGCAAAATTCCACTAAATGCCATTATTTAAATTTAAAATCCAACTCTTCTATTGACCCTGTAGATCCAATTCTAATTCCAACATCAACTCCAACGTGAAACAAACCCCTGGGGCCGATTGAAAAAATGAAAAACCAAAGGCATTGCTTAGTGCTACACAATCGTCTTCAACTTCATATCCTCACTCAACTACCTACCTACCTTTAAATTTAAACCAAATTTAACAAGTAGTAGCAGATTATCATTACATCTCCATCCCCTACACGCTACTTTGAACAGCATACCGAACAGTGTCATAGATGTCATCTTTACAAAGTGAAACTTCAATGCAATAAAACTAAAACATGAAAAATGAGAGCAAATACAATTTATTATCTAGCACTCCTAAGTACAACAAATGACACATAATCACAAAAGGCAAACTCATATAGGAATAGAGGTGTACCCTGTAAAGCAAAAACTTCAACGCAGTACAAACCTTTGTGTCAAAAGGCTCTTCCTCCAACACGGCTCCAACTCCGATGTGCCTTGAGCTCTAGCATGGTGAAAGTGAACTCTTCGGATCCAATGCCAACAGTGAAACCCTAGTTTAATCAATAGTGAGAGATGCGTCTAGTCACTCAATCAATGGTCATGGATTTTTCTCCCAACACATAGTAAAAAAGTGGGGAGCTTTTTTTTAAGACTGATTGAACAACTTCTATTTTTTAAAGTTGGTGGGGGGGGGCATGTAAGGTGGGTGGTATAATTAGAAGAAATAGTTGTGCGCACAGTAGTTTCAACTAAGCTTAGCATTCAAAGGCCATTTCCATTCAAAATTTTCAAATAGACAAGTTTAATGCAGAGCATTGATACAAGAGCACTTCCACTCGCCCCACATGAGTAGGTTTCTCAAATATCCAACTCGCTATGTTAAAATCCATTTAACAATATAAGTTTAATATTGTTTGCATTCAATGTGGTAAACCCTAAACTAACATGGTTCTCTTATGATACAAAAGAAAACAATATTTACCAAAATATTTATGCAAGTTTTAGACTACAAAGATTATGCTCCAACAACACATAATTTGTTAATATGTCATTGTCAAATTTAGAAGTGAATATCTAGACCACCAATTGAAATTTTAATATGAAATAGTACAAAAAATAGAATGCCGTTATTTTTATCTTATATCAATTACAAAACAATGAGGATTGCTAATATGTGAGCGTGGGATTCTGATCCCATTAGCATGAGAACCTAAGCACCTAGGCTATAAGCACCTTCACTACTTACAAGGTACCTATGTTATAGACAACTTCAATGGTTCTAGAGTAATTACTTACACCGAGGCTCAAGGCTCATAAACTCGCATTTCTAGGTTCACATACTAGTACTAATAAATAACACAAGGCTTGTTATAGATCACTACAACTACAAACATTTGAGAAAACCTAAAATATTATAGAATCCTAAAACCAAGAGATATGAAATTTAACCCTTTAAAGAAGAGACATTCAAATTTGGAACAACAACTTAATGCAAATATATTCCAAACACATTAGTTTTTTGGTTCTTCATCCATCTTATTGATGTAGATTATTGTATTAGTTAAGACTTTCCCTTCCAAACATTCTATACTACAAAGCATATAAGTGTGAGTCACCTCAAAAAGTAACCTTTCAAGTTCAAAAAATGAAGCACTAAAATCAAATTAATTAAAGGAGTTGAATAAAAATCATAATACTAGTACTTTAATTAAACATTAACATGTTGAACTTAGAGACAAAAATCTTGAACATGAATAATACACTTAATTAATCAATCTCCAACAAGAATAGAAGGAATTTGCAATTTTGAGTTTAAAATTATATTGATAACTATTGATTCTTGTAGTAATATATCAACCACAAAAATATGATCCATGAATAAATCTTTCATGTTATTTGATATGATTTTTTGGGGTTATTTTTGTCATTCTAACAATCAATAACCCATCATTCAATACCACAAAGGTGAGATTTTAACTTTTTTCCATATTCAAGGTTCGTATTTGATATAATACAATGGGAAGAGATTTTTAGACTCCAAGTTTAAGCATTCCAACTAAAATAGGCCAACTCTTGATGCCTACACATGGCATAACAATCATAAATGAGGATATATATGTATAACATAATAGCATTTCAATCAAAAATTTGATCCCAAAAGATACTAGTGAAATAAAAAGGAGACCAAATCATGTCTATGATTAGAAAACACACTCCAATTGACCTCCATCCCACATAATACAAGTGCAAAGAAAAGGAGACAAATCATATTTATAATTTGAAATTGTACTCCATTTAGCCTTCGAACTGTATTGTATACATCCATGACTTTCAAATCCAAGAGATAATTCTCTTCATTTAAATGAAAATGGAGAATCATTTGTCTTTAACAATATCATATCCCGAATTATAAAACTTGGAGGGATATGACTTGAGTGTGCCAGCTTCAAGGCCAGAGTTAAGATGGTCATTGCATAGCCAAGCCATACCTCGTGTGTAACAAGGAACTTTGGTCTCATCACTCACTATATAGAGGGCACGCCGCAAGCCAAATGTCTTGAAAATGTCAATTCCAGCATCCTCCAAACACTCGGAAAGCCACTCTACAGCAGAGTCTTCTGCCTTCTTCAAAGCTTCTACATCCTTTTTGCCTTCCAATGTGTTCATGTTTTGCAAGTTATATATTTCAAGATCAAAAGGGTGCACACGTAAATTAGGCCATCCATAGATTGGTAAAGTAACATCTGATATCGAGGGCTCAACGCAGAATGCTTTAATGTCTCTTGTCACAATTTGTAGCCCAATTTTCAACAAAGGTTGGAGGTGATGACGCTTTCCTCTGAAAAGGTTAATTGATGAACCATTTGCAATATGCTCATGACCTGGCTCTTCACATAACAATGTGAAGTATATAAATTCTTCCTCAAATGGGACTCTAGTGAACAAACGGCCAAACCGCCTCTTGTCCCATGAGAAAAACAAAACAATTCGAGGTCCACGGTCACTCATTTGCCCTTGCCCTTTCCCAACATTTACTTCATATTCAAGAGTGCAACATCTCTCCTTAAGCTCCTTTAGTGTCACTGATAGGATGTCTTTGTCAATTTCAGATAAGGTCTTAGAACTTTGCAAATCTTCAACATTTTTCTTCAGGTTTCTATTGATTTCAAGCAATTTCACCTTCCTCTTTTGCCTTGCTTCCTTCACGAGAGCCATTTTCTCCACCTTCTTTTTTTCATAATCAATTGCAATCTCTTTGCAAAGATTATCATTAACAATCCCACCCAAGATTGTCTCCTCTGCCTTTGTTGGTCGTACTATCATCTTTGCTGCAACATATTAGAGAATACGACAATTAAATGTAGCAAGGGGGCAATCAACAATCAATAACATAAAAAATGCATATACTACTTCATTTTAACAATGCAAAAGGCACAAAAGGTTAATTCCACCTCATTGATTGGTTAGATAGGATAACAAAGATTAAAATCCACAAAAGATGACTTTCAAATGACATACATCATTGTCAATTTCTAAACTTCTCACATTCGTGTGAATCCTTAGAGATTGGACCTTATACAAATTTTAAAACATAGTTGGTCAAATCTGTTTGACGAAGAAAGTTGGTAACTTTCTAATCAAATACAAAGTGACACAACATTCTCAAATACTTGATGGGGGTAATAAATGGCCACCACAAAAGTACAAATCTTGACAATTTTGATTTTGTCATACCTTGTAGTGTGCTTGAACTTGATAAAGGATGTGAAAATGAAGTTGATGATGAACTTGCTTTTGAAGATGTGTATATGAGTGTCTTGTCCATAAGCTTTGAAATCATTTCTGTTTTTGAATGATCATCAATGGCCATCTCATAGTCAATCATGAATTTCTCATAAGTACCATTGTGATCATCCAAATCTTCATACATGTTCTCATTGCAATCCAAATGTAATCGCACATCACAATGTTCACAGTGATAAAACCATGAGTATCCTAGTGAGCCACATCTTCCACAATGGAATATTTTCTCATCAATCTCTAGAGAAATTCGATGTGATTGGTCAAATATACACAATGGTTTTGATGAAATACTTGAGCACATTGGATGTACATGAAATGTACAAGACTTTCGCATACACTTATAATGCCAACCTCTCCTTGATATTTCACTATTGCAACATTGTGTATGCAACACAATCTTTTGAGGATGACATTGTATCATGGTGAGAGGGTGGTGATGTATATCACTATCATAAATTTCCTCTCGATACTTGGTGCAAAGAGCATGAACATCAAGATCACATTCTTCACAATGGTAAACCCATTCACTTTGTTGCATTGATTCTTCACAAAGAAGGCATATGGCATCTGAATTATTGTTGTAATAATACTGGATCAAAAGATACAAAGGATGGTGATGGAAAAAGACTTCCACCTTATCTTCAATTTCGACACATTCAGGATGTGCATCAAATTGGCATGTTCCACAATGATATATGTCCCCATGTACAATATCATGGCACACATCACAGAAAGTTGATTCCTCAACATATGGATTTTCATTAAGTGGTTCTAGTGCGCGACCACATAAACAAGGAAGGATTGCCACTTTGTCAATTTCATCATCATCGGGGTCATCATCAACCTAGTAGTCATCACCAATCCACAAAGTCCCATATTAAACCCTTCACATTATGAAACACGCTATCTAATTATGACCTTGCATCAAAAGACCCTACACCAATAACAAAATATCTTGCAACAACCATCGAAAGCATCAAGAATGAATTGAGTTACTATATGCATTACCTGCACTATTGAATTAATGCCATCAATGAACCCTCTTTGAAGGGAAGATTGCATATCCATCATGGTTTTGCAAAAGTTGGCACCAACTTCCAAATTAATCTCCTTTGCAACCAAATGTGAATTCGGAAAAAAACATCCTCTCCAAATCTTGTGTCTCAAGATTTCCAATCTCTCACAAACTCTCTTAAAAGAAGGTCTCTTGCGAGGAATGGTGTTCCAACAATCCCTTAAGAGGACCAACAACTCTTCAGGATAACATCTAGGAAGACTTGGCCTTACACCATTCATAACTGCGTTGAACAATTCTTTGGGTGTACATATGTCTTCAAAAGGATTCCCAAGAGTCAAAAGATGAGCACATGTCATAGCAAAGCTAAAAATGTCAGCTTCAAACCAATCCACTCTTCCACGAATTCCCCTTTTGGCTTTTGGATGAGCTTCCGGATGGGCCTCGGGAGCTCTATAGATTGTAGTGCCAACTCCACAATATGTCATAGTATTTGACTTGGAGGCTTCCACTTTGGTCTTGGATGTCCCAAAATCAACCAACTTCAAGCAATAATGATCTTCAAGAGGTGGGTGGCTCAATCTATTTAACACCACATTTTGGGGTTTGAGGTCACGATGTGCAATGCCTTGGTCATGGAGATACCACATTCCACGAGCTATTTGCATGATAATATCCACTACTATAGGTAATGAGAAAAGGATACCTTCTTGATCCTGGATCAAATCATAAAGATTTTTCTCCATAAGCTCCATGGCAATGAAACGGTCACCTTTGGCTTGCCCATTGCCACAACAAATGAAATTGATGATGCATGGGTGCTTCAAACAAGCCATGATGCCTGCTTCTTTCAAGAATAAGCTCTCATATTCTTTTAAGTGGAATTCTTTCTTTGCGCATGATATGCCTAACCATGTGGTGCTGCAAACACCACCTTCATTGGCTCCAGCTCCAAGATACTTTGAATCTCTCCAAGTATCCTTTGGTTCCTTCTCTTTTTGCCATAAAAGTGGACTAGATGAATCTATAGCACTGCCCTGGGATCGTTGAGATGAGAAATGCATCTTCACAAGCAAATAGCTAGCAAGACACTTATATGACTCCAATGATAATGATTGATCCCACATTATCACATTGGTAGGTTCATGGACAAAGGCCTCCAACTTCTTTTGAAGGTCAAGATTATCTTGATGAATGGCATCATCTCCAAGTAGAAACCATGAAGAATCGGAACGCAAATCTTTCAGTTGAGCATCGACATCTTCACTCAAGCTTTGAGCTTGCTCGTAAATTGCATTGTAGCATAAGCCAACATCAAATAAAATTTCTCGAAAAGCATTCTCATTTTGGCTTTGAAACACTGCTGCTGCAAGCCAATTCTCATCTCCACAATTTCCCACAAGTACTCTAGCCTTCTCCAAATATTGTACCATGTTCACTAGAACAGGTTTGAAGTAGGGGAGTTTGGATTCTTTGCATTGTGATAAAAGACCTTCGATGTTGAGAGTAATTTTCGACAACTTAGAAGACAATTCAAGACTTTGTCTTTGGTTGAGCGTGTCTTCACCAACTACAATATCCTTTGTAAGAGCATCTATGGTGTTCATGGTGTGCTTACAAATACCCCAAAAGTCATCTTTTTGGCCGCCAAATGCTCGTTTAATTATTTTCTTGAATTTCGACATTTCTAAAGGCTTGAATGTCGCTTCTTCTAGAATACACTATATGCAACCAACAACTAGATCCAAACAAGGCATGTATTAGATTATGTTAAGATATTCATCAAATTTGTAATAACACATCTTGGCAATAGGAAGGTTGTTATATAACCATTCCATCCCCAATTTATTCAAAATCTAGGAAAATATGTTATTAGAGAAGGCCAACTTCATAATATTTGACATCTTGTGTTTTGAGGCACTCCAATAATAAGATATTTTGGATCCTGCTTCATTCATGATCTTTAAAGAGTGCAATAAAATACATTTGACAGAATTCATTCACCCTTTGCTTTTCTCAGCAACCTACCTTGCACATGTGAATCAAAGATTTTGACATGTCACATTTTGAGCACAATCATGTGATACCAATTCTCAGGTTTAGAGCCACAAATGACAGAGATGAGGTAACGTGATAGCATTGGGCGTGGCATTCGTGGACAGGGTCATCATTTGTAGGATGATGCTGAAATGGCATACCTCGTGGTCAAGGAACAAGAAGAACAATTCTTTCCGCTTGAACTGGTTTTGACAACTGCACCATCTTCAAGCTCTCCAAAGACATCAAGGATTACAAACTTCCCAGTAATAGCCGATGAAAGCGATCAACAGGACTTCAGAGATCTCCTACAACACAACTCCAACTGCAGCAGAAGACGAAACAAGCTGCAAAGTAATAGACATGGAGAATCAACGGCGTGCAAGTTTACAAAAATGAAAGGTAAAGATCAGCAAATGGTAATGCCATAGATGTTGGCAAAATGAATCGTCCTCAGTGGATCCATACTTGGAACGGTCTTCCTAGAATGCTAGGCAAGGCACGAGTTATGCACATACTACAAAAGTGTGCAACATCCAATAACCAGAGCACCGTTGAATCCACTGAGTCCAGATGCCGCAGCTCATCTCTTTCTTACTTGACAGTGCTAAGGTGGTGGCAGTAGAATTTCAGAGACAACAGGATCAAATAGAGAATAACTGAAATGTACATACCATGTCATACTGATGTGCGTCGCCTTCCAGGTTTTGCAATCTTGCAGTGTCTGTCGTAACAGATTGCTTTTCCTTAGTTCCACGAGTGCAGATTAAAAAATCTCGAATCGGGAGACTGGATGGAATCAACAGACCTGGTACTTGAATCTGAAATTTCAAAACCATTCATTCATCAAGTTAGAAATCTCGGCACTAGAGATTGTGATGGACATCATAACGGAGAATGCTCTAGGAAGTTAGTACAAATGTAGGTTTACATTTGACAGCCAGGGATGTGCCTAAACAATAGAATATTGTCAGCAAATTTATCAGTTTACCAATTTCCTCGTTCACCAATCATTGATTAATTTAGGACATCGAATTGCCGAAGTGAAGGTCTGTTGGTGCCGGTATTGTCAATAAGCCATCCCATGTGTCATCCATAGTCGATTTTCTAGATCCAGTGAGGGGACACGTGTCACCAAAATGCCGGTGCTCGATTATTAAATGACGGGGAAATTTTAACCTTGTAAGAAATACCGGAAATTTTTCAGCAAGCATGTACTGGAATTACAGACGAAGCTCAACCAAGCATATGGAATTCTGTGCAACACGTGCATGTGTATTTGTAGAAATCAACATCCATAGATGTATCGTACACATTTCTAATGTACCCATACGTACAAGCATTTGTATCCGTGTTGGTATCGGATTTTTACTGATGTATCCGCATTTGTAGACATACGAAAACGGAGCTTGTTGCAACGCAACAAAACTGGGGATGAAAAAACGGGAATGCCCGTTTTTGTGACATCGGGTCGTGACAGGGGTTGTGATAAAATAGATGACGTTATCAAAATAGATGACCATCTGTACATAATAAAATAGATGGGTGTGAACTTCTGAGGGATTTTCGATAGCCCGTCGTTTTCTATGAATGTTGTGTTGCCGATTATGAGTGCTTAGTGATGGTTAAGCAACCAGCTTTGTACAAGATGTACATTCTGGATCTGGGTAGAGAACTTACTGCCATACTTTCTCCAAGCAAGCGAAGACAGAAAGAAGGTTCCTTTTCCAATCCTCATGACCTCAACGTTATCGGCTCGTTCACAAAAGATCAAAGGAGAAAAGAAACGAAGCTTGTAAACAGACCCCAAAACTGATCTTGATTCTGACGACCGTTCAAAATCAACTACAGTCAAACAAAGAGTATCTGAAAATCAACTTCAATAACAATTCCCGAAATTCTCCTGGGAGCAGATTAACACCTAGTTAGCAGCCACCTGGTGTGATTGCAACGAAAGTTTAGAACACTTGACCTCCGTCTACCAGACGATCGAAGCACAGGCCTAGAGACGATAGAGTTCCAAAGCTAAACGGTCACTAGAAGAGAGTCAATCAAAATCCTGATCCTCACTTCTTGTGTATTAGGCAAGTTTAACACGTCACTACGTATAGTACATTGCACAGTCCGGCCCCAACACATCAAACGACATCGAAACAACAGAAGATGTCAACTGAACGTGCCTTTTGATCAGAGCAATACAGATTTCACACCCATATCAAAGACTTGAAAAAATAAGTCCTCAGAACCTCACCTACTTCGTGCTTGACAAATCTCAAGCTCCATTCTACAGCTCAGATCTTGGCACCGACAACCTTCCCAGCACTAAACAAACCACAACACAACTTCAATATAATAGTACCACACCACTTTAGCAACAAGCGCTACAAACACCACCGGATCTACGCAAACTAAACTTAAGATCACACACCATAAACAAGCTACACTAGACCAGTTATCATACCCCTTCCAACCATGCTCAAACCCAGAAACCTTCCTTACCTCTATCACTAAGCATGCACGGACTGCCCTTGAAAATAGACCATTCTTATGCCAAAGTTCGTTTTGCAATCTTGCAGTATCTGTCTTAACAGATTGCTTTTCCTTTGTTCCAGGAGTGCAGATTAAAAAATCTTGAATCGGGAGACTGCATGCAAATTGCAGACTTGGTACTTGGATCTGAAATTTCCAAACCATTCATTCATCAAGTTCGAGATCTTGGCACCAGAGATTGTGTTATACATCATAACGCACTAAGCTCTCAAAAGCTAGTACCGATATAAGTTAACATTTTACAGCAAGCTTCAGGGAAGTGCCAAAATAATAGGATACTGCCAACAAAATTGGCATTATTTCAATTCCCTCCTTCCACACTCATTGCTTAATCAAGGGCATTCAAATGCCTGAGTAAAGGTCAATTGGTGCCGGAGGGGACTCCTGTGCTCAAGAAACTGCCGCATGCCATCTAAAGCCGATTTCCTAGATCCAAAGAGGGGACACGTACGTGTCACGAAAATATTGTTGCTCGATTTTCTAATTACGAGGGAATGTAATTCTAAAAAATCCCCGAAACTTTTTATTAATCATAGACTGGAATCACAGTCAAATTTTTGCTAAACATATGGAATACTGTGCAATACCCGCATGTGTATCTGTAGAAATCAGCATCCGTAGATGTATCGTACATATTCTAATGTACCCATACCTACAGACATTTCCATCCGTGTGTGTATCATAGGTGCACTCATGTATCTACATTTTCAGACATAATGGTGTAAACTTCTGAGAAAAATTCAATAGCCCATGGTTTTTTGGGGAATGTTGTGCTGCCAATTTTGAGTGCTTAGTAAAGGTCAAGCAACCAGTACCATGTGTACATGCTGGACCCGTACAGAGAATTTAATACCATACTCTCTCCAAGCAAGCGAAAACAGAAACGAAGTTCCTTTTCCAATCCTCATTAACTCATTGTGATCAGTTCTTTCACAAAACTAAGATGAAAGGAGAAAAAAAAAAAAAGCTTGTAAACAGACCCCAACACTAATCTTGAACCTGACGACCCTCCTTCCTGATGCAAAGTCGACTACAGTCAAACGCAAAGGACACAAAAGTCAACTGCAACAACAATTCCAGAAATCCTCCTCCCCTAGAAGCTGATTGACACGTAGTTAGCAGCCACCTGGTGTGGTTGCAACGAAAGTTCTGAATACTTGAGCTCCATCTACCAGCTCATCGAAGCACACGCCTGGAGACGACAGAGTTCCAAAGCTAAACGGTCACTAGAAGGAAGACTATCAAAAGTCCAGGGCCTCACTACTTGTGTCTTTGCAAAGTTACAGGCCTCACCACGAGTACTACACCATCGCATAATCCCTCCCAACACACCAAACAACATCGAAGCAACAGAAGATGTCAACTAAACATGCTCGTAAACATAGCAACAAACACTTTTCACCCATATCAAAGACTTCAAAAAACAAGTCCACAGAAACTCACCTACTTCATGCTTGAGAAATCCCAAGCTCCGTTCTACAACTCAAATCTTGGAACCAGCAACCTTCCTAGTCCGAAGCAAACCACAACACAACATCAAAACAACAGTACCACACCACTTATGCAACAAGCGCTCCAAACACCACCGGATTTATGCAAACAAGGATCACACGCCATAAACAAGCAACATTAGACCAATTCTCATACAACTTCCAACCAAGCTCAAACCCCAACAACCTTCTTTACCTCCATCTCTTCGCATGCACGAGCTGCCCTTGAAAGTAGACCATTCTCATGCCAAAGTTCAATCAAAATCCCACTCAGAACAATCTTTGAAGCCACCTCCCCCATTCATGAACCACAGCCTTCCAACCTCCGCCACACAGCACCCCCAAAGCATCTACGCCCACCACATGACTCCTCCACAAGCTCCCCTTCAGAACGCCGTCCCTCATGTCGCCACCACCCCAGAAAAGTAGTTCCCCAACCAAGCCCCGCCTTGATACTCTCCCTCTTTCACTATTACAAAATTAACCATTGAAGCGGGCGAAATCGCACCTACTGTAGAGACTCTGCCAATTGCAACAATGATCTCATTGATTGACCATTTCTTATTAAGCTAACACCATAAATATGGTATTGAACGTTGTAATAGGCCACTTGAGGCACTGGCTTCAAATTGATCACTGCTCAAACAGTCACAACATCCATCCACATGCGGAAATGTCGAAATCTTGCATACAAAAATGAGATTCTAGTACGAGGAAGTTACTCTTCCAGAACAAGAATTCACAGAACAGAGAGCCTGCATTTTTACCCACCTACGTTGGTGGGTTTCACGCATTGATGATCACGTGAGGACAATCACTACTTGTCTGGTCTCATTCAAGTTCCATGGAACAATCACCCACTGTCTGTATATGAAGAATGTTGACAAGCAATACATAAAACCACCTAAAGATGCAATTGAAGAAAAATGAAATGATGAGGTTACAAAAGAGTCCTAGTTTACACATAGAGTGAGAAGAACTCCATGTTCAATTATTGATCCAAGAAAAATTCACTTCCCATTCTGTCTCAAAACAAGACTAAACTCAGACAAGACAAGGTTCCTTTTTGACAATCCCTCACCCCAAATGAAACGCACCCCCTCTTCCACAAAAGATCAAATTAAGAGACAAGAAACGAAGCTTGGAAACATACCCCCAAAACTAACTTTAGTCCTCCACATCCTGAACCTCACGACGACCCTTCTTCCTGGTGCAAAGTTGACGACAGAGTACCTAATACTCAACTTCACCGACAAGCGCTCCGAGGGTCCTCCTCTCCCCGACGAAAGCTAGCCCCGATTAGCAGACACATCGAGATTGATGCGGCAAAGTCTTGAATACTTGAGCTCCATCTATCTGCCAGATGATATATCGAAGCGCAGGTTTGGCCGGGGAGGCAAGAGCTCCAAAGCGAAACAATCACTATCTATCAATCAAAGAAACGGCCACAGGAAAACTCTCAGCATGAAAACCCACTAAGCTTAGCTACTCGACATTATTCCGTCGAAGCTCGATCAAGCTCTTCCGAACGTCGGCTCTTCATACGAGAAGTTGTAACTACGAGACATCCAACGTAGTGATCACCACATCGTATGACCCAGGTAGCAAATCAAAAGATCCTTCACGAAACAACTGAAAAGCAAAGCAGTGCGAGGGCAAGGACGGACATTGGAAGGCGAGACGGAGGCCTCAGAACAGTAGTTTGGTGGTAACTTAACAACGGGAGAACTGGCCTTGGGAGAAGACCCGGTCCGCCGAGGAGATGTACTGCACAATGTTTGTTTAATATCTTTGGAAAGTATTTCTTAGTCCTGTCTGTACCGATTCGTAAGCTGGAAGCACATGGAACTGTCAAAGGTACCCCTTTGAATGGCCTCCGTTGTTCTGGATTCCTTGGACTTCCGTGTCCCAACGCGTACTTCCCCATGCTTGGTTACCTTTACCCAAGGGGAGCAAAGTGGGGTCAGGGCTTTCTTTTGCACTTTTTATGAGGTGCCAAAGTGCCGATATAAAATGTAAATGTTACAGTGGTGCTTCAAATTTCAACATTCATCCACGTATTGGATAGAAATGATCATATTAGCACATTGATATCACATGCCTATAATTTTATTTTCACCCACAATCTGGCTACTTTATTCAAGATTTTTTTTATTTTGAAGTTTTTTGGCAAAAAACTTCACATTTTGTTATCATTTTGTAGCCAAATTATTTTTTTCTAGTGTAATCTAGCACTAGAAAACCTAAAAGAAACACCCAGTGGGGGCAAAATGAGGGCAATGATATGCAATGGTTCAAAATTTATGTAGGTAAATGAATATAAAATATATGTCAAAAAGTAGGAGTGGTATATTTGGTCATCAATCTTTGTCCCTAAACTTCCATAGACCCTAATGGGTAGAAAATGGATTTTGGATTGGCTCTTATAGTGTCAATTATCTTTTAAGATAGAAGTTTAGCCATATAGTTTAGCCATATATTTTCATGAAGTTTAGCCATATAGATTGGAAGATTTTAGCATTCAAAGTTGAAAAAGAAAGTTTTTGTGAACACTGGTCTACAATTTCAAAAGACTTTGACCGCCATTTGTGGAATTCTTTTGCACTATAGGCTTTTAACATAAAAAAAATTTATATTGAAGAATTGAGTTGAAAATCTAGGAATTTTTTTTTTTTTTAAAACACTTGATTTTCATTTATTAAAAAAATGTTAAGTAGAAGTAGGTCCAAGATTGGAAAAAATAACAAATCGTTAATAACTCCAAGACGGGATTGAAAGACAATAATTCCACTGATGAGATTGTTTTAGAAAGAAAACACAACACTCTCAAAAAAAATTGTAGAAAATTGTGAAAATTGCAATAAAAAATGAATCCTACAAGTTATTTTTTCAAGATGATGTAGAAATTATCTTAAAAACAAGGTTGTCCTTAACTTTCTCATTACTAGTCCAAATAAAACGAATCAAAGCTTCACATGTAGAAAAAAAAAAAAAAATTTAAGGAGAAAAAAAATTAAAATATATTATAATTTTTTGCGGGTTTTTTTGTGCTGCCCACTGAGTTTAGTTTTAGGCTTTTTGTAGTATAACTTTTGCTCCTAGACACCAATTGAAATAAAAAATTATATTCCCACGTAGATAATCAGTTTATCTATCCTACAGGAAAGTTTCAAAACAGTTCACCAAAAATTGAGGTCATAGGAAATTGCCCGAATTCTGATTTGTCCCCCAAAGGAACAAATGAGACTTTGGGGGTAAGACCTCTCACGAAATAATTGAACTCTGATAACTTATTAACTTCGGGAGAACTGGACTTTGGGGAAGACCCGGTCCTCCGAGGAAATGTACTGCACAATGTTTGTTTAATATCTTCTTAAAGTATTTCTTAGTCCTGTCTGTACCGATTCGTGAGCTGGAAGCACGTGGCACTGTCGAAGGTACCCCTTTGAATGGCCTCCGTCGTGCTCGATTCCTTGGACTTTTGTATCCCACTTCCCCATGGGGCCATGGGAGCAATGCCGGTATGCAATGGTTCAAAAGCTATGTAGGCAAATGAAAGTGAAATATATGTTGAAATGTAAGAGTGGCATATTTGGTCATAGAATTATGCCCCTAAAGTCCTCTTGTCCCTAATGGGTAGAAATGGATGTTGCATAGGCTCATGTAATGTCAATTTTTGACATGATTTTCTTAAAAAACTTTAAGATAGAAAATCAAATTAGCTTCGGAATATAATTTTTTTAATTTTCAATTTGTACCCTAGATTAGAAAAAAATTAATGCCAAAATAACTTATAACAAAGGAAATAAAGCAAATTTCTTTTTAAAAACTACCCAAAATTTGAAATCAATTATTTTTAATTGTTTTTCATCTAGATTAACTTTTTTCTATCTAGAAAGCTTTGATTCATTCTATTTGGATGAATGATGTGGAAGTTGTGGAATTTCTTATTTAATTTGCTTGCAATCATAGAAACTTCTTCAAAAATTAATCAATTGGATTGATTTATGAACTTGAGTTTTACAATTTTCAAAAAAGTGAAGTTCTACAAGATTAAGTATGTTAAATTTAAAAATTTTATTATTTGAATTAATGTGTTTCAAATCCATCGTAGAGCAATTGACGATTTAGTTTTTTCTTCAATCTCATACTAACTTCTATTTCACAATTTCTCTAAGAATTAAATGATATTTTTTTCCTCCCTAGAATTTCAATTCAAATCTTCAACACAAATTTTTCTAAATTAACCTCTAAAGGACCAAGGTCTTTTTCCTTCCAAAAAACATTCAAAGCAGCCATTTCTATAGCAAAAGGTAAAAAAACTAAAAATTGTTTTTTCTACACATCTAATCATAGGATCTTACACCTAACTAGTATGAGAATATGTGGAAAAAATTTCAAAATTTTTGACTGCATAGATTGCAGGATATCTGTGTTTAAGTAGGAAAAACAAGTTTTTCAACTCATTGCAGGACTAGATTTTTTCACTTTGAACATTTTGAATTTGAATTTTTTGCACTACAAAGTTTTGAGCTTTAAATCTTTATGGTATGGAATTGAGTTGAGAGTCTTGGGAAAAAAATAATAATTCAAAAAAAATTCATTCTTATTCTTTAAAAAATTGTTCAGTAGAAATATGTATGAGATAGAAGGAAAATCTAAATTATTAATATCTCAAAATAGAAGTAATATGCACTAATTCCAATGGTGAGATTGTTTTAGCAAGAAAGATAAACCATGTGAAACTTTTCTTTTAGAAAAATTATAAAAATTGCATTAAAAAATGAAAGCTACAAATTATTTTTTCAAGAAGATGCTCTCATTGCCAACAAAATAAGATTGTCCATAGCTTTGTCATAAATAATCTAAATGTAATGAATCAAATGCTTTCCATGTACACAAAAATATAATATATGAGGGAAAAAAATTTGATATTTTGAAATTCTTTCAACTACCCCCGTCCCTTGTTTTGAACTTATTTAGTGATAATTTTTGTTTCCAGGCACCGATTGGAACAAAAATTATATTCTCACAAAGCTAATCAATTTTCCTATCTTCAAAAAAAGTTTCAAGAAATCAAGAAATAATTTCAGCCTATAGGTACCTACCCAAAATCCCATTTGTTCCTCAAAGGGACAATGGTCCCTTAGGGGTTAAAATGTTTGGTACAAGAAGTTAAAAAAGAATAAAGTCAAATAATTCAATCAAGGAATGTATTTAAAGTCCCACTTTATTTACTTTGAATGCAAATATCTTGCAATCTACATAATGAAAGTTTTTGAAATTTCTTCTCCACATTTTTTTACTAGTCTAGTGCAAGATTCTACAATTCTAAGATATGCAAGAAAAAACATTTTGTAAGGTTTTTTTCTTTTTGCAATAGAAATGGTAGTCTAAATTGTTTCTTGATGAAAAAAGGGCTACGGGATTGTAGAGGTGAACCCCTAAAAACTTGAAGAGCCCACTCTGGACTTTCTAAGAACTTCGGCAAGCTCAATGGACTTCATATTTCAAATCTTTTGCATAAAGGTCTTAGGATATTTTTATTCATCATACTCTATGCATGAAGCTTTGTTGCATACCATTCCAATTAGTATTGCAAAAGTTATAAAGGTTGTTTTGGTTTCGCATTCAAAGCTAGTAGCCAAAAGTATATTCTAAAAATAGAGTAGTTGATTATATTTTGTCAAATAGATTGATACCTACACAAAAACCTTTAAGCCACTCAAGTATGAGTTAAAATGATAGTTATGAGGACTTTTATTTTGCAAGCAATGAAAGCAAAAAAACAAACAATGTTGTTTATTTTGTACAATTTTGAAATTTTGAAAATCAAAAAGACAACAACATGGGATAAATATTACATGCTATAACATTCTTACCATTGGGATTGACAATTCTCAAATTCTTGTCAAAGTTATTAGCAACTTTGTTCTTTCCTTCTCTAAGTATTACCATCTATTTTATGATTTTTTGAAAGATGAATCTGAAAAAAACTTTGGTTAGATTTTGTTTCATGTATTTTTAAACCATTTTGAAACACATGAAGAAATACAATGGCTTATTTTCAACAAGTTATAGGACATGCATTTTTTTAATTCTATAAATGTTAAAAGATAAAACTTCACCTTTACAAAAGACTTCAAAAAATACTACTTGAAATTAAGGCACATTCATCTTGCAATTGGTAAAGGAAATCACTCAAATTTTAGGAGCACGTACTGAAACAAGTTAACCCCTGGAGGTTAGAGACTATGTTTTCAACAAAAACACTCCCAAACTGTCATTTCTGATGCAAGCACCAAATTTTAGATGAAAAACATTCTTGGACAAATTTAAAGATAGGATCTTGTATTTAACTAGATTGAAAAGATGTAGGAAAAATCTCAAAATTTTCCACCGTGTAGATTGCAAGACATTAACGTTTGAAGTGACAAAAGTCATTTTTTTGGCCCTATGAAAATATGGGAAGCTGCACTTCACAAGGTCATATTTGTATGACTAAATGTCCAAAATGCTGGTGTTTCTATAGATTCATTTTTCATGGCAAGTTGGCTACATTTTTGAAAAATTTTAGAACATTTAGAATTGTACAACATATAGGAAAAAATAGTAAGTAGAAAAAAGTACAAAGTGATTCAAAACACTAAATTGTTAAGAATTTAATTATAAAATGTAAAAATTTCAATTCTAAAGGTGGTAATGTAGAAATAAAAAATCTTCATCATATGTTTTTATTGTTTTCAAAAAATATTAAAAATTGAGTTAAATAAACGACTCCAAAGTTTATTTTTAAGTAGGGAATTCATAACTACCTACAAATTACAACGCCTCATAATTTTCATTTTGTAAATCAAAATAGGATGATGAAAAGCTTTCCAGACATATATATAAATCTAGAAAATCAATTTCAAATTTTTAGTTTTGAAAAAATGGTTTTTTAAGAAATTTTTGGGCTGCCCGTTGAGCATTGAAAATTACATATCATGCAATAACTTTTGAACTACGTAGTCAAAAGTTAAGAAAATTGTTGGGCCTTGAAGATACTCCTTGGGCACATGTTTTGCGAAAAATTTCAGAAAAAAAGAATAAAAATTCCATTCGTAGTGAGCTCCCCCAAATTGCTATGTTGTCAAAAAAATGTAGTTTGGTCCTTGAGGGGTTAAGTAAAAGATTCTATAATTGAATTGATTAGAAAATAGATATTCATGATTATCATAGCCTAGCTTTGGATATAAGTATTTTGAAGCTATTTTTGAACTCAAATCACTCAAAAGTTTAGGGGCTAAAAATCATTTCTAATCTCTACTAGAATTGTGAGATGTGGATATTTAGAAACTATAGCAACCTAACATTGTCATATGGAGATATATATACAATATTCACATAGAGGATTGTACTAAAGTTCCTGTGAAAAGAAACATATAAAAATAATTCATGATTATGTAGAAAAAAAATACTTGCAATTTGTTACTTGTTTCTAGTTGGCATTTTGTGAATCCTCACCATTGAAATAAGCATTAATCATTGTAGACCAAAAACAAATACTCAATATTAATCAATCAATAATTGTCTTTTTTCACATCTTTTTTGTTGATAATCTCGATCAATTTGTCTTCATAGTGTGTGTGATGCTAATTTACCAAAGAATCACATGATTTTGAATTAGTGTAGGTTGGAATACCAATTTCCATAAAATTAAAATTTAGAAGTGCTACTAATTTTTTAGGTAAATTTCATTTTCTAGGGGGCTCTAATTTCTTCTTTCACAAATAGGACAAATCTAGGTACTTTGAGGAATTAAATGACTTGAGCATGTCGTGATTCACTTTTTGACTTGGTATAGATTTTGTTCCTTCGTCACATTAGCTAATTTTTTGTTGTTGATTTGTTGATTAGAACAATTCGCACCTTGAAATGCATGTAGGTGAAAGGAAAAAATAGATAGAATCATCTATATATATACATTCATCTATAAAATTGTCTATTATTAATAATTTTCATCCAAATATTAGCAAATCAAACAATTTTTTAAGAAGGATTTAGTGATTTTATCCATTTTTCTTAGTGCGTATACTAATAGAAAGCTTACACCAAAGCACTAGAAGCTTGCATGGCCATCCAACTTAGTTCTTCTCATCAAGTATTCCAAGACTAACTTTCTACTAGAGATATGTTGCCAAAATGAAGGAAGATTCTAGTAGAAAATTTGGCAAAATCTAATTGCTTTCTTGAAGTAAGTCATGTTATGTTAGTATTTAGAGAGAATTTTTTGAAGACAACCAACCTACATTGGTAGTGAGTTTTATTCATCCATCCATCACTTGTATACATTCATCCAAATATAATCTAATTTTTTCTCTTTTTATGTAATGTTTGAAAAAATATATAAAGTTTAGGGGATCTTTAAAGCAATCCTTTTTTCTTTAATATAAAGGTTGCCAAAATAGAAATCAAGTAAGATTTTGGCAAAAAGGCCTTAAAAAATGGTTGAGTATGATGCCAAATTTCTTATTATTAACTCTTCAAGATATCAAACTCCCCCAAATTGCAAGTGGCTAGTAATTGGTCACTTTATTGTTAAGAAATATAGCATAGTCTTAACTCTAAAAGGACTAGCATGCATTTGGGGTTGTATAGAAATTTTGGGTAGATATGTGTGACTTGAAATTTCTATAATTTTTTGTCTAAATTTTAATAGAAGGTGGAGGACAAGTAATATCTTTCATATATACATGCGCTGAAAATCATGACATTTGGAAATATGAGCCAAAAGTTATGGCCTAATATGTTACTTTCTTTGTAAATGGGCAATCTTTGCAGATAATTAAAAATGACTTTTTTCAAAAACAAAAATATGAAATTGGTTTTCTAGGGTTCTATATACTTGGAAAGCTTTGAATCATTCTATTTTGATCAATGAGTCAAAAGTTATGAGGACTTTTTGTTTGCAAACAATCATGGATTCTCCACTCCAAAAATAAACTTGGAAGTTTTTTATCTTATTCAATTTTCAAAATCTTTGAAAAAAATAAAACCATAGGATGTAGATTGTTTATCACATCATTGCAACCATTGGGATTGGCATTTTTCAATTCCATAATTAAATTCTAAACAATTGAGTATTTTAAATTATTCTCCTCTACTATCTATTTATTATTTTTTTCCTATATGTTGTACAATTCCAAATGATCTAAAAATTTTCAAGCATGTGACTAACTTATCTACAAAAAGGATCAAAAGAAGCACCACCATTTGGTACCTTTGCTGATAGTAAAGTTAGCTTGTGAAGTATAGTTGCCGTACTTTTTGCAAGTGCGGAAAAAATGATTTCAATGAATTTGAATGTCTATATCTTGCAATCCACGTGGTGGAAATGTCTAAATTTTTTATGACATGTTTTTAAGTCAGCATAATACATGATCCTATGGTTACATGTTCAAATAAAGTTTTTTTTCAGAAATTTGGTACTTGTATTAGAAATGACAATTTTCGAGTGGTTTTAATGAAAACATAGTCATAGAACCTTAGGGATTATTATGCTGTCCAACTCATTGTAGTTGAATAGTCAACTAGGGATTAGTCAAGAATCCTTTGAACCAATAGTAGAAGAGTACTTTTCATCTTCTCTCTTCTTGTTTGTGCTTACCATTTCTTTGACTAAAAATACACACTTCTTTATTCTTGCGTACTTTGATTGTTGCTACCTTTTGTGGTTTGTTTGGTTTTCTATTCCCAACATTTATGAACTCTTTTCTTATGGTGTGTATGTTAACTTAACTTATTTCTGCACCACCGAGAGAAATTTGATTCCTCGGTTGCTGTCACCGGTCAACCGCACTGTGCGAGGAAGGATGTGCAATTATTTCTGATTTTATTTTTGTAACAGTTGAGAAAAGGCGGTTTTAAAATTAAATCCTGTATTTCGAAGAAAAGGTGCAATCAAATTTTTCTGGCTAAGTTGGTCCAAATTTGCAGTCGGACTCTACCGGAGTTGTTTTGTCGAATTCCAGTGTCCTCTAACTTAAGGCATCTGCACTCCACCCCAGATAGACACTCTTTGCTTTGAAACTAGCAATTCGGAGCACAATAGTTCAGAAAAAATGCTCTATCAAGGTGTTAGCAAATGAAAGCATAAAGTGAATGCAATTGCTTCAAGAATTTTCTATGTGTCTATGTGAATATATCACAAATTATCAAAGTTTAGGACATAGGAATACTTATTATTGGCACTAAACTACTATTAATTGGACATCCTTGAAGTACAAAATGCTTCAACTTTCATTGGTTCCTTTTAAAAACTAGTGTTGAGCTTGAGCAAATGCTTGGTTATGTTTGAATCAACAAGTGGTAGAAAGGAATTCTATTTAACTGGTGGTAAATGGTTGGTATTGCAAAAAGGTGATGATACCTTATTGCAACATGATTTTCCTCAATAAGATCTTGTTGTATCTTGCCAAAAGAACATTATTCAACAATACTAACATTATTAGTAGAATTATTTAGTGAATGAAATTTAGCAATGGATTTCATTGATTTGTCTTTTAATTGCTTGTTTTGCAATGAACTTACATATAGTTATAATATATTGCAAGCAAGGAATAATTATTTTTACCATTGATACTTGTGATAATTCATCTACATGAGTAGTAGTTATGCACGTATAATAGATAAATAGTTTCATTCTTTGTTAAAAGTTATAATAAAAATAAAGTTCATTTTGTAGTATACATAAAAAAAGTAGAACCACCTAGTTGAAACATCTTTCATTCTCCATCACCTAAAAACTGACCTTGGATAAATATTTTTATAAATCTTGAGAACCATCACAACTTTTTAACTGCAACCAATTAGAAGTGAAGAGGTTTTTGAAGTAGTCTATGAAATTGAAACATTTTGTGCTTTAAAAATACCCATATTGCTGAAACATCGTATCCAAGTATCCATATTGGTATGGGACATGGAATAATACATGGACACTTGGTTGGCATTTTTGGATGCATTGTTGCTTACACTCAGGAATCCATTTGTTGCATCTACCATTGATACCATTGCAATTGTTTTCATATTAACTATTGAAGACCAAGTAAGGTAATTGCAACTATTTGTAAACCTCTCATAAAATAAACACCAATTTATTCTTGTCTAAAATATACTACATCTATTTATAAAAAATTGATTTTGCTTAAGGACACATTTAGTTTTTGTTGTTTTAGAATTCATAGATTATTTGCATGGTGTCTAAAAAAATGCAATAGAAGAGAATAATTTGTTAGCATCCAAGAAATTTGACAAAAAAAATTGGATATTTAAAATTAGAAAGAATTCTTGTTTGTTTATTTCACTAGAAGAAAAGTATGTCGACTCCAACAAAAAACATCATCTAAAATTTGTTAAAAACCCTATTTCCAACGCATTCCAACACGTTCCACCCTTTGGAAACAAGGTTTTTTTATCAAATTTCAGATGACGTTCTTTGTTGGAGCCGACATGCTTTTCTTCCAATGTTTGAATACATTTAGGTGTAATTACTTTATAGCAAACCCATGGAGACAACTCAAACGTGAAGAAACATCTTGGTCGTAATGATTTAGGAAAGGAGTTTGGTAAGTAGAGGATATTGTTTGCATTACTTTAAATGTTTTATCATACATAGACTAGGATTCTTGGAAAATTTAACCCCTAAATGCCCAAAGTGCATTTTTTGGCAATATAGAAATTTTGGGCAACTCACTACAAATGGAGTTTTCAACTATTTTCTTTGAAATTTTAACACAACATGTTGCCAAAGAGTAGCTTTAAGGCCCAACAATTTTCTTAACTTTTGACTAAAAGGTTAAAAAGTTATTGTATGATATGTACTTTTCATTACTCAACGGGCAGCCCAGGCAACTAAAGAAACTTCTTTAAAAATCATTTTTCTTAAAATTATAATTTGAAATTTGTTCTCTCAATTTATATGTACTTGGTAAGACTTGAATCATTCCATTTTGATCAATGAGTCAAAAGTTATGAAGAATTATCGTTTGTGGTAGTTTGTGGATTGTTATTGAATCTCTACTCTAAGACAAACTTTGAAGTCTTTTGTTTAACTCAATTTTCAGTAATTTTGGAAAAGCATAAAAAGATTGGGTGTAGATTGTTTATTACAACATTACAACCATTGGAATTGACATTTCTCAATCCCATAAATAAATTGTTAACAATTTAGTATTTTGAATTATTCTCTACTCCTTTCTACTTACTATTTCTTTTGCTATATATTGTATTGTTCCAAATGGTTTGAAATTTTTCAATCATGTAGCCAACCTGACTTGAAAAATGAATTCAAAGAGTAACCACCATTTTGGACATTTTTTCATACAAATACGACCTTTTGAAGTGCAATTGCCCGGATTTTTGCAAGGCCCAAAAGAGGAAATTTGTCACTTCAAATGCTAATATCTTGCAATCTACACAGTGAAGATTTCTGAAATACTTTCCATAAGTTTTCAAACAAGCTTACTGCAAGATCCCACAATTACATATGTCCAAAAATGTTTTTTTTCTAAAATTTGGTACATGTACTAGAAATGGCAATTTGGAAGCGGTTTTGGTGAAAACAAAATAGTCAAAACCAACTAGGGGTTAATAGAGTGTTGGGGACATTTATTCATTGTTACAAGAGCTTGAACAAGAGCCAACTATTTTAGTTAGATAAATTCTTTTTCATTGTGTACAAAATTGACATTCTATTTCAAATGGAGGAAGTTGTTGACCACTATTTTTACTTTTAAATAACCTAGTTCTATGCCAAAGATCAATAACATTTAGCCAAATTATTCTTCCACCACAATTATGACATGGAGCATTGTTATTGCAAACTTAAGCTATTGGAATGACATCATCAATGCTCTATGCACATGCAAAAGTGTCAAAATCTTTGATAAGTTGAGATGACCCATTGTTGACTTGTTGTCCCTTTCGTTGTCCTTTTAGTCAAAGTATATGTATATACTAATTGGGTTTATAATTTTTTTTTCTTTGCAATAGAATAATAAATTAGAGAATGTATGATGTATACTTTGGTCAATTCATTTTTGAAGGAGAGAAGACATGTTGTAGGTGTCAAAGCAAAAACATATAGCTTTCTATTGTTGTTCCTGAGGGGAGAACTATTCTTCTCCAATTGGGTTGTAATGAGGTTCTTTTAACTTCATGGTTGCAATGGTGCTCCATAAGCTAAATGAACCTAATTCTGTTCACTACCCAATTCGGTCTTCTATTTTGCCCTCAATTTTGTTCAAGAAAACATTGAATTCTATTCATTTTTTGGGACAAAATTAGTGCATTAGTGCACAAAAGATAATGTACTAATCCTCTATTGGTGTCTATTCAAGTGCCATAAGATACATAGAAAGGCAACTATAGGTTGTTTATGGGATGTTTATGACTTCACTCTATGGATAGTTATGTACTTTCAAGGCAATATTGCTTTAGAAGCAACTTGCGGTATTCGAATTTTGATCTCTAGCAATGCCATTACCCTGCATGCAATTGCAACCGGTTGTAAGAGGATTCACTTGCTCCTCTGCGCATCACTCCCCTCAATAAATATTTGTTCTGGTTGATTGCTCTGGTTCTGCATCGTTGTGATGCATCGGGCTCTCTTTTGAGTGGATAGTGATTGACACTCATTTTGGAAGAAAAATATTCATGAGTACAAAAGAGGGTACACATGTCATTTTTTTATTAATTGTAAAATTTTATGCAAATTCTAATAGGTGTACAGGTATAGTCTTTTTTTTCTTTTAATGAACCTCAAGATTTTCATTCAAAAATATTTGTTGGAAGTGCTTAAGAAAACCCATATTCATTGTAAATTTTATTCAAACCTAGAATCTTTGGAGCCCTAAACCTTGATTTCTAAAATTGAATTCTTACTCCATGAGCTCCAATCTTCAAAGCTCCCACCTGTTGTTCACAACGAAACCTAGGGAAGTCCCCAACTCCAAGAAAACCTCTCTACTTGCAAAACTCCAAGAAAACCTCTCTACTTGCAAAACTCCAATCAACCACTTACAAAATGAAAGGAAATTATAACTTATTAGGGTTGTAGGGTACAAGTACAAAAATCTAAAACGTGAGAGCAAAATTCCAATGAATGCCATTATTTAAATTTAAAGTCCAACTCTTCTATTGACCCTGTAGATCCAATTCTAATTCCAACATCAAATCCAAGGTGAAACAAATCCCTGGGGTCGATTGAGAAAATGAAAAACCAAAGGCATTGCCTAGTGCTACACAATCATCTTCAACTTCATATCCTCACTCAACTACCTACCTACCTTTCAATTTAAACCAAATTTAACAAAGTAGCGGATTATCATTAAATCTCCATCCCCCTACACGCTACTTTGAACAACATCCCAAACAGTGTCATTGATGTCATCTTTACAAAGTGAAACTTCAACGCAACAAAACTAAAACATGAAAAATGAGAGCAAATACAATTTATTGTCTAGCACTCTTAAGTACAACAAACGATACATAATCACAAAAGGCAAACTCATATAGAAATAGAGGTGTACCCTATAAAGCAAAAACTTCAACGCAACACAAACCTTTGTGTCAAAAGGCTCCTCCTCCAGCACAACTCCAGCTCCGACGTGCCTTGAGCTCTAGCATGGTGAAAGTGAACTCTTCGGATCCAATGCCAACAGTGAAACCCTAGTTTAATCAATAGTGAGAGATGCCTCTACTCACTCAATCAATGGTCATCGATTTTTCTCCGAACACATAGTAAAATAGTTGGGAGCTTCTTTTCAAGATTGAGTGAACAATTCCTATTTTTTAAAGTTGGAGGGGGGGGGGCATGTAAGGTAGGTGGTATAATTACAAGAGATAGTTGTGCGCACAGTAGTTTCAACTAAGCTTAGCATTCAAAGGCCAATTCCATTCAAAATTTTGAAATAAACAAGTTTAAAGCAAAGCATTGATATAAGAGCACTTCTACTTGCCCAACATGAGCGGGTTTCTCAAATATCCAACTCGCTGTGTTAAACTCCATTTAACAATATAAGTTTAATATTGTTTTGCATTCAATGTGGTAAACACTAAACTGACATGGTTCTCTTGTGATACAAAAGAAAACAATATTTACCAAAATATTTATGCAAGTTTTAGACTACAAAGATTATGCTCGAACAACACATAATTTGTTAATATATCATTGTCAAATTTAGAAGTGAATATCTAGACGACCAATTGAAATTTTAACATGAAATAGTACAAAAAATAGAATGCCGTTATTTTTATCTTATATCAATTACAAAACAATGAGGATTGCTAATATGTGAGCGTGGGATTCTGATCCCATTAGCATGAGAACCTAAGCACCTAGGCTATAAGCACCTTCACTACTTACAAGGTACCTATGTTATAGACAACTTCAATGGTTCTAGAGTAATTGTTTACACCGAGGCTCAAGGCTGGTAGGCTTGCATTTCTAGGTTCACATGCTAGTGTTGATAAATAACACAAGGCTTGTTATAAATCACTCCAACTACAAACATTTGAGAAAACCTAAAATATTATAGAATCCTAAAACCAAGAGATATGAAATTTAACCCTTTAAAGAAGAGACATTCAAATTTGGAACAACAACTTAATGCAAATATATTCCAAACACATTAGTTTTTTGGTTCTTCATCCATCTTATTGACGTGGATTATTGTATTAGTTAAGACTTTCCCTTCCAAACATTCTACACTACAAGTATGAGTCACCTCAAAAAGTAACCTTTGAAGTTCAAAAAATGAAGCACTAAAATCAAATTGATTAAATGAGTTGAATAAAAATCATAACACTAGTACTTTAATTTAACATTAACATGTTGAACTTAGAGAGAAAAATCTTGAACATGAATAATATACTTAATTAATCAATCTCCAACAAGAATAGAAGGAATTTGCAATTTTGAGTTTAAAATTATATTGATAACTATTGATTCTTGTAGTAATATATCAACCACAAAAATATGATCCATGAATAAATCTTTCATGTTATTTGATATGATTTTTTGGGGTTATTTTTGTCATTCTAACAATCAATAACCCATCATTCAATACCACAAAGGTGAGATTTTAACTTTTTTCCATATTCAAGGTTCGTATTTGATATAATACAATGGGAAGAGATTTTTAGACTCCAAGTTTAAGCATTCCAACTAAAATAGGCCAACTCTTGATGCCTACACATGGCATAACAATCATAAATGAGGATATATATGTATAACATAATAGCATTTCAATCAAAAATTTGATCCCAAAAGATACTAGTGAAATAAAAAGGAGACCAAATCATGTCTATGATTAGAAAACACACTCCAATTGACCTCCATCCCACATAATACAAGTGCAAAGAAAAGGAGACAAATCATATTTATAATTTGAAATTGTACTCCATTTAGCCTTCGAACTGTATTGTATACATCCATGACTTTCAAATCCAAGAGATAATTCTCTTCATTTAAATGAAAATGGAGAATCATTTGTCTTTAACAATATCATATCCCGAATTATAAAACTTGGAGGGATATGACTTGAGTGTGCCAGCTTCAAGGCCAGAGTTAAGATGGTCATTGCATAGCCAAGCCATACCTCGTGTGTAACAAGGAACTTTGGTCTCATCACTCACTATATAGAGGGCACGCCGCAAGCCAAATGTCTTGAAAATGTCAATTCCAGCATCCTCCAAACACTCGGAAAGCCACTCTACAGCAGAGTCTTCTGCCTTCTTCAAAGTTTCTAAATCCTCTTTGCCTTCCAATGTGTTCATGTTTTGCAAGTTATATGTTTCAAGATGAAAAGGGTTCACACGTAAATAAGACAATCCATAGATTGGTAAAGTAACATCTAATGTTGAGGGCTCAACGGAGAATGCTTTAATGTCTCTTGTCACAATTTGTAGCCCAATTTTCAACAAAGGTTGGAGGTCAGGGTGCCTTCTTCTAAAAAAACAAATTGATGCACCATTCGCAATATGCTCATGACCTGGCTCTTCACATAACAATGTGAAGTATATAAATTCTTCCTCAAATGGGACTCTAGTGAACAAATGGCCAAACTGTCTCTTCTCGTCCCATGAGAAAAACAAAACAATTCGAGGTCCACGGTCACTCATTTGCCCTTGCCCTTTCCCAACATTTACTTCATATTCAAGAGTGCAACATCTCTCGTTAAGCTCCTTTAGTGTCACCAATAGAATGTCTTTGTCAATTTCAGATAAGGTCTTAGAACTTTGCAAATCTTCAACATTTTTCTTCAAGTTTCTATTGATTTCAAGCAATTTCACCTTCCTCTTTTGCCTTGCTTCCTTTATGAGAGCCATTTTCTCCACCTTCTTTTTTTCATAATCAATTGCAATCTCTTTGCAAAGATTATCATTAACAATCCCACCCAAGATTGTTTCCTGTGCCCTTGTTGGTCGTACTATCATCTTTGCTGCAACATATTAGAGAATACAACAATTAAATGTAGCAAGGGGGCAATCAACAATCAATAACATGAAAAATGCATATACTACTTCATTTTAACAATGCAAAAGGCACAAAAGGTTAATTCCACCTTAATAATTGGTTAGATAGGATAACAAAGATTAAAATCCACAAAAGATGACTTTCAAATGACATACATCATTGTCAATTTCTAAACTTCTCACATTCGTGTGAATCCTTAGAGATTGGACCTCATACAAATTTTAAAACATTGTTAGTCAAATCTGTTTGAAGAAGAAAGTTGGTAACTTTCTAATTAGATACGAAATGACAACATTCTCAAATAGTTGAAGGGGGTAATAAATGGCCACCACAAAATTACAAATCTTGACAATTTTGATTTTGTCATACCTTGTAGTGTGCTTGAACTTGATGAAGAATGTGAAAATGAAGTTGATGATGAACTTGCTTTTGAAGATGTGCATATGAGTGTCTTGTCGATAAGCTTTGAAATCATTTCTGTTTTTGAATGATCATCACTGGTCATCTCATATTCAATCATGAATTTCTCATAAGTACCATTGTGATCATCCAAATCTTCATACATGTTCTCATTGCAATCCAAATGTAATTGCACATTACAATGTTCACAGTCATAAAACCATGAGTATCCTAGTGAGCCACATCTTCCACAATGGAATATTTTCTCATAGGTTGCTAGAGAAAATCGATGTGATTGGTCAAATATACACAATGGGTTTGATAAAATACTTGAGCACATTAGATGTACATGAAATGTACAAGACTTTCGCATACACTTATAATGCCAACCTCTCCTTGATATTTCACTATTGCAACATTGTGTATGCAACACAATCTTTTGAGGATGACATTGTATCATGGTGAGAGGGTGGTGATGTATATCACTATCAGAAATTTCCTCTCGATACTTGGTGCAAAGAGCATGAACATCAAGATCACATTCTTCACAATGGTAAACCCATTCACTTTGTTGCATTGATTCTTCACAAAGAAGGCATATGGCATCTGAATTATTGTTGTAATAATACTGGATCAAAAGATACAAAGGATGGTGATGGAAAAAGACTTCCACCTTATCCTCAATTTCGACACATTCAGGATGTGCATCAAATCGGCATGTTCCACAATGATATGTGTCCCCATGTACAATATCATGGCACACATTACACCTAGCAGATCCCTCGGCATATGGATTTTCGTTAAGTGGTTCTATTGCGCGACCACATAGACAAGGAAGGATTGCCACTTTGTCAATTTCATCATCATCCAGGTCATCATCAACCTAGTAGTCATCACCAATCCACAAAGTCCCATATTAAACCCTTCACATTATGAAACACGCTATCTAATTATGACCTCGCATCAAAAGACCCTAAACCAACAACAAAATATCTTGCAACAACCATTGAAAGCATCAAGAATGAATTGAGTTCCTATATGCATTACCTGCACTATTGGATTAATGCCATCAATGAACCCTCTTTGAAGGGAAGATTGCATATCCATCATGGTTTTGCAAAAGTTGGCACCAACTTCCAAATTAATCTCCTTTGCAACCAAATGTGAATTTGGAAAAAAACATCCTCTCCAAATCTTGTGTCTCAAGATTTCCAATCTCTCACAAATTCTCCTAAAAGAAGGTCTCTTGTGAGGAATGGTATTCCAACAATCCCTTAAAAGGACCAACAACTCTTCAGGATAACATCTAGGAAGACTTGGCCTTACACCATTCATAACTGCGTTGAACAATTCTTTGGGTGTACATATGTCTTCAAAAGGATTCCCAAGAGTCAAAAGATGGGCACAAGTCATGGCAAAGCTAAAAATGTCAGCTTGGAACCAATTCACTCTTCCACGAATTCCCCTTTTGGCTTTTGGATGAGCTTCCGGATGGGCCTCAGGAGCTCTATAGATTGTAGTGCCAACTCCACAATATGTCATGGTATTTGACTTGGAGGCTTCCACTTTGGTCTTGGATGTCCCAAAATCAACCAACTTCAAACAATAATGATCTTCAAGAGGTGGGTGGCTTAATCTATTTAACACCACATTTTGGGGTTTGAGGTCACGATGTGCAATGCCTTGGTCATGGAGATACCACATTCCACGAGCTATTTGCATGATAATGTCCACTACCATAGGTAGTGAGAAAAGGGTACCTTCTTGATCATGGATCAAATCGTAAAGATTTTTCTCCATAAGCTCCATGGCAATGAAACGGTCACCTTTGGCTTGCCCATTGCTACAACAAATGAAATTGATGATGCATGGGTGCTTCAAACAAGCCATGATGCCAGCTTCTTTCAAGAATAAGCTCTCATATTCTTTTAAGTGGAATTCTTTCTTTGCGCATGATATGCCTAACCATGTGGTGCTGCAAACACCACCTTCATTGGCTCCAGCTCCAAGATACTTTGAATCTCCCCAAGTATCCTTTGGTTCCTTCTCTTTTTGCCATAAAAGTGGACTTGATGAATCTATAGCATTGCCATGGGATCGTTGAGATGAGAAATGCATCTTCACAAGCAAATACCTAGCAAGACACTTATATGACTCCAATGATAATGATTGATCCCACATTATCACATTGGTAGGTTCATGGACAAAGGCCTCCAACTTCTTTTGAAGGTCAAGATTATCTTGATGAATGGCATCATCTCCAAGTAGAAACCATGAAGAATCGGAACACAAATCTTTCAGTTGAGCATCGACATCTTCACTCAAGCTTTGAGCTTGCTCGTAAATTGCATTGTAGCATAAGCCGACATCAAATAAAATTTCTTGAAAAGCATTCTCATTTTGGCTTTGAAACACTGCTGCTGCAAGCCAATTCTCATCTCCACAATTTCCCACAAGTACTCTAGCCTTCTCCAAGTATTGTACCATGTTCACTAGAGCAGGTTTGAAATAGGAGATTTTGGATTCTTTGCATTGAGACAAAAGGCCTTCGATGTTGAGAATAATTTTCGACAACTTAGAAGACAATTCAAGACTTTGTCTTTGGTTGAGCGTGTCTCCACCAACTACAATATCCTTTGTAAGAGCATCTATAGTGCTCATGGTGTGCTTACAAATACCCCAAAAGTCATCTTTTTGGCCGCCAAATGCTCGTTTAATTATTTTCTTGAATTTCGACATTTCTAAAGGCTTGAATGTCGCTTCTTCTAGAATACACTATATGCAACCAACAACTAGATCCAAACAAGGCATGTATTAGATTATGTTAAGATATTCATCAAATTTGTAATAACACATCTTGGCAATAGGTAGGTTATATAACCAAACCTTCCCCAATTCTATCAAAATCTAAGAAAATATGTTATTACAGAAGGTCAACTTCATAATATTTGACATCTTGTGTTTTGAGGCACTCCAATAATAAGATATTTTGGATCATGCTTCATTCATGATCTTTAAAGAGTGCAATAAAATAATCTTTGACAGAATTCATTCACCCTTTGCTTTTCTCAGAATTCATTGGGCGTGGCATTCGTGGATATGGTCATCATTTGTAGGATGATGCTGAAATGGCATACCTCGTGGTCAAGGAACAAGAAGAAGAATTCTTTCTGCTTAAACTGCTTTTGTAAACAGCAACACGTCCTTACAACTGCACCATCTTCAAGCTCTCCAAAGACATCAAGGATTACAAACTTCCCAGTAATAGCCGATGAAAGCGATCAACAGGACTTCAGAGATCTCCTACAACACAACTCCAACTGCAGCAGAAGACGAAACAAGCTGCAAAGTAATAGACATGGAGAATCAACGGCGTGCAAGTTTACAAAAATGAAAGGTAAGGATCAGCAAATGGTAATGCCATAGATGTTGGCAAAATGAATCGTCCTCAGTGGATCCATACTTGGAACGGTCTTCCTAGAATGCTAGGCAAGGCAGGAGTTATGCACATACCACAAAAGTGTGCAACATCCAATAATCAGAGCACCGTTGAATCCACTGAGTCCAGATGCCGCAGCTCATGTCTTTCTTACTTGACAGTGCTAAGGTGGTGGCAGTAGAATTTCAGAGACAACAGGATCAAATAGCGAATAACTGAAATGTACATACCATGTCAGACTGATGTGGGTTGCCTTCCAGGTTTTGCAATCTTGCAGTGTCTGTCTTAACAGATTGCTTTTCCTTAGTTCCACGAGTGCAGATTAAAAAATCTCGAATCGGGAGACTGCATGCAAATTGCAGACTTGGTACTTGAATCTGCAAATCCAAAACCATTCATTCATCAAGTTCGAGATCTTGGCACCAGAGATTGTGTTATACATCATAACGCACAAAGCTCTAGGAAGTTAGTACAGATGTAGGTTTACATTTGACAGCCAGGAATGTGCCTAAGCAATAGAATATTGTCAGCGAATTTATCAGCTTACCGATTCCCTCGTTCACCAATCATTGATTAATTTAGGACATCGAATTGCCGAAGTGAAGGTCTATTGGTGCCGGTATTTTCAATAAGCCACCCCATTTATCATCTGAAGTGGATTTTCTAGATCCAGTGAGGGGACACGTGTCACTAAAATGCCGGTGTTCCATTATTAAATTACGGGGAAATGTTAACCTTGTAAGAAATACCGGAAATTTTTTATTTAGCATGTACTGGAATCACAGAAGAACCTAAACCAAGCATATGGAAATCTGTGCAGCAGGCATGTGTATTTGTAGAAATCAACATCCGTAGATATATCGTAGACATTTCTAATACAGCCATACGTACAAGCATTTGTATCCGTGTTGGTATCGGATTTTCACTCATGTATCCGCATTTATGGACATACGAAAACGGAGCTTGTTGCAATGCAACACAACAGGGGATGTAAAAACGGGAATGCCCGTTTTTGTGACATCGGGTCGTGACAGGGCTTGTGATTAAATATATGACCTTATTAAAATAGAGGACCATCCGTACTTAATAAAATAGATGGGTGTGAACTTCTGAGGGATTTTCGATAGCCCGTCGTTTTCTATGAATGTTGTGCTGCCGATTTTGAGTGCTTAGTGATGGTTAAGCAACCAGCTTTGTACAAGATGTACATGCTGGATCTGGGTAGAGAACTTACTGCCATACTTTCTCCAAGCAAGCGAAAACAGAAAGAGGGTTCCTTTTCCAATCCTCATTACCTCAACGTGATCAGCTCGTTCACAAAAGATCAAAGGAGAAGAGAAACGAAGCTTGTAAACAGACCCCCAAACTAATCTTGATTTGGACGACCGTTCAAAATGAAGTACAGTCAAACAAAGAGTATCTGAAAATTAACTTCAGTAACAATTCCTAAAATTCTCCTGGAAGCAGATTAACACCTAGTTAGCAGCCACCTGGTGTGATTGCAACGAATGTTTAGAACACTTGACCTCCGTCTACCAGACGATGGAAGCAGAAGCCTAGAGACGATAGAGTTCCAAAGCTAAACGGTCACTAGAAGAAAGACAATCAAAATCGTGAGCCTCACTTCTTGTGTATTAGGCAAGTTTAACACATCACTACGTTTAGTACATTGCACAGTCCGGCCCCAACACATCAAACGACATCGAAACAGCAGAAGATGTCAACTGAACGTGCCTTTTGAAGAAAGCAATACAGACTTCACACCCATATCAAAGACTTGAAAAAATAAGTCCTCAGAACCTCACCTACTTCGTGCTTGACAAATCTCAAGCTCCATTCTACAGCTCAGATCTTGGCACCGACAATCTTCCCAGCACTAAACAAACCACAACACAACATCAATATAATAGTACCACACCACTTCAGCAACAAGCGCTACAAACACCACCGGATCTACGCAAACTAAACTTAAGATCACACACCATAAACAAGCTACATTCGACTAGTTATCATACCCCTTCCAACCATGCTCAAACCCAGAAACCTTCCTTACCTCTATCACTAAGCATGCACGGGCTGCCCTTGAAAATAGACCATTCTCATGCCAAAGTTCGTTCTAAATCCGACTCACAATGGTCGTCCGAGACAACTCCGCCATTCATGGGACTGAAGCTCTCCATCCTCCGCCACACAGCGCCCCAGAGTATCTACGCCCACCACACGGCTCTTCGACAAGCCCACCTCCCTACACTCCACAACGCTCTCTGTCCGGCCGCCGCCGCCGCCGCCACAGAACCCTAGTTTCCTTTCTAACCCTAACCACGCCCCGCCTTGATACCTGCCCTAATACCCGACTTGAGACCCTCCCTCCGTCACTTATAACCTACCCTCTTCCCTGTCTCTCATTCACTGCCTTCATACCCGGACATCAGCCCCCTTATACCCGGCCCAATTGATTACCCCTGCTCTCACCATAAGAGTCCTAACAATCTTAACAATCTTAACCCTTAAATGTTGACAAGGACATTTGGCATTGGATGGATGACAAAGAATTCTTCTAGTAGGACAAAAGTTCAACTATTCATTCTTGGAATCTTGTTGTAAATAAGGGAGGTTTTCTATAGTAGTTTGACTTCCCATGAGTATTTTTGCAATATTTTTAGCGAATCATTTCCAAGGTCACCCCTTCATTCTTTGAGGGTTAATCATAATAATTACCTTCCTCGAGACCTTACATCGGTCTATCATCTCATTCATACATATTGAAACATATTAAGTTACTCCGTATAAATTAACTATGAAAGGGGGCCACTTATTACTTCAAGACTTGGCTAAAGATGATCTAATTTATGGACCAATAGATGCATTTTTCATTTCTCATCTAGCCAAGTTATGTTTACACCATAATTATGGCATTGAACATTGTAATTGCCAACTTGAAATACTTATTCGAAATTATCACTCTTCTATCAGTCACAACATGTACATGTAGAAATGTCAATATTTTTTATACAAAAATGAGATTCTAGTGTGAAAAGGTTACTCTCCTAATTCAAGAATTTAGAGAATAAGGAATCTACATTTTAACCATTTACATTAGTAGGTTCCATGCATTGTTGATCAAGTGATGATGATCACTGTTTGTCTAGTCTCATTGAAATATTTCAAGTTACCAATTATGATGTTCAATGCTATAATTATGATGTAAACATAACTTGGTTAGATGAGAAATGAAAAATTCATTGGTCCATTGAACAATCACTCACTTTCTAATGAAGAATGTTGACAAGTAGTGTGTGAAACTTCTAAAGATATAATTGAAGAAAAAGTTACAATTAACAAGGTTACAAAAGAATCCCAGTGTAGCACGTGGACTAATAAGAATCCCATGTTCAATTATTAATTCAAGAAAAATCCATCTTGGAAAGCAAGTATTTTGTGATCCATGATTGATCAAATGAATTTGTAGGCTATTGCGAAGTGGGAAGATAGCATCAACAAGAGCTCAAATACTCTACTGAAGATAATCTAGCAATTGGTAATTGAAACCTACTATTAGAGCTTTGATGACTCATTTCAATGAATCAAATTAGAATTTGTTCAATGTTTGCATTAACAATAGGAAATTAGACTCAAACCACCAAACCTCTAATTGAGTAGCATCAACCCAGTTGAGTTTTCTTGGCAATCCTTCATAATGTCATGCGAGAGTTGGTTACAATATCAATTTTGATATATTGGCACAATTTGGAGCAACAAATTTGTGACATTCAACTACACAATACACAAAGCTCAAAAAACTAGGATTGGAGTAAATTAAATATCCAAATACTTACTTCAAGAGGTGTCAATGCTATGAATTTCCACCATTGCAATAAAATGGACTTTCCACTGATATCATTGAATGGTATTAACTCAATGTTACAAATAAGTTGCAAGAAGAGATTAGGCATCTGATAACTTGTTCAACCAAAAAATACTAAACTATGTCTTGACAACAGAATATTACACAAAATAGCTGATCGTTTCAACTGCAGACGGGACTGAAGTCCCCATCCTAGACAAGACACTGGCAGCAAAGGCGTTGCTCCTCACCAAGCTACGAGTGTGGGGAATGTTGGATTCTGACCAAGGTAGCCAGCATCAAGTCTTGCACGTTCATTTGGTTCCACTCCACTACTTTTGACGTTCTGTCACTAAAGTTTGTGGTGAAAAGAGAAGCCAATTTTAATCCTTCCTGAGATTCCGAGTAGATTGAAATCTAAATCTCAAAAAACCATTTGCAATCAACAAGATCCCATCGGCCTGCGTACCCTCTCTGTGTCCTCTGCTACTTCGAATTCCTATGAGTTCCTTCAACATATCCACAAGGCAGTTCGTGCACAGAATAGAGTCTACCAGTGCCCTCATGGAAGCATCGTTTTGCAGTGTTTCCTGTGCTAAATGATGGCAATTCTGCAAGTGGCGGTTTCCACTTCTTCAAATCCACCACCGCTGCGTCGTCTCTTTGCTCCCTTAGCTTTAATGCATGTTCCATCATCTAAGCATATTACAGTCTTCAGGGAACATCTTGGCTCACACAACAGTCTGTTTCCTCTACCATATGGAGTTACAATTGCAAACCAACTACAATCGCTCCATATTTTGGGTAATCACAGTAGAGTGAAAAAAAATTCAATTACGTGGGTGCAGTTTTTGGTGGAAGTATCTCCTTGAAATCGGGGACAGGGCTCCTCGAAGTCCACCATTAGTGCATTCCGAACATTTGAACTCCTTGAAGTTCAATTCATCAATTAACGGAGGATGCACGAATGTGTCAAATTCAACTAATTTCACTGAAATTTTAGCACTTCTGTTGTGATTAGATATTCACCGGCTGTCAAAATTGACACCGTTGTGTCTCCAAGACTGTGTAACAATGCACTATTCCTGCTTGGAAATTTTCGGGTAAGTAGCTTTAGTCTCAGTAACCTCCATATAGCTTGAAATGTCGAGTCCTCTTGGAGAAGCCTGCAAACTGAGAAATTTCTCATGACGTTCTCCTCATGTCTTTGAAGACGTAAGATTTCAACAGTTGTTAGGTCTGGCTTGACATCAAAGTTTTGTGAAGATGGCAGCATATACGTATCTCCAAATTGATCCTTCAGGGGCGAAATTAATTAAAGATCTCTTCAAGTGATAAATATTTGTTCTGGCTGATTGCCCTGGTTCTGCATCTTTTGTGACACATCTAGTTCTTGGCTGCACACAATGGTTTCACTTAGCGGTCAGAGGTCAATTCCAGGTGAACTTTGCAAATATACCAATTTAATGCAGATCCTTGATACAAGAGAGCTTCGACTCCACATGTATGAGCAGGTTTCTAAAGTTTAGCTGTTTAAGAAGTTGTCTGCGTTTTAGACTTCTGGATTGTTGACTTTGGCTTAGATAGAATGACACCAAACTAGGGTTCAAATTGCCGGAGCAGAAGGTTTGATTTCTTCTACTCTTGATAGTTCGTCAAGTATCAAGGAGAACAGATTGTCGATGTCGTTTATATTGGAATGCAAAAATTCATGGCACTGAAGGTGAAAACCAAACTATTTCAGTCCTAGTTTTTAGAGCTTTGTGTCGATGAATGTCACAATTGGGGTGCTCTCAATTCCGTCAATGTAATGAAATTACCGTTATAATTACAATCTGCCTGTTGACTATGATCTTGGGTGTATATCGTCTTTGCAAAACCCTGAGCTGGTGCAGGCACCCTAGTAACCCAAATCAAAAGGCTTCAATGAATTGTTTCCTTTTAACAAAATTCTTCCAGAACTCGAGATTTTGTTAATGCAAGTAGTTAAAATTTTAATTTCGTTAAATTTGCATGATTCTTGGCCCAAATTTTGTGACATTCATCTGCTCCAAGCTTTAAAATCTAGGAGCATTGTACATAAATTTACGTTCTGCAGAGTTTAGGACTTCCACCAATTTTTACTAAATTGACGTTGTAAATGGCAATCCTGAATATCCGGATTTTCAGTATGATTGGCTCTGATCACTTCTCATAAACTCACCACATGCATGAGTTTGCTTTTTCGATGCCATCAAAACATGAGCATATTATGGAACACATATAGAAATTTTCAGTTCCAAATCAACTGCTTGCCAGAGAAACTCAAATGGTCATATGCGCAAAGTTTAGATTGCCAAAGTTGTGAACACAAAGGTAAAAAAAAACGAACTCTGGTAGTGTAGATATGAGGTTTCACTCCGTTGATTAAATGTAGGTGTGCCAATTTCATTAAAATCCATTGTCATAACTGAAACTACGCATAGCATTCTTTAGAAGAGGTGAGAAATTCACTGCTGCTTCATTGTTGATGGCATCAAAGAAAAATGACTCAACAGTTTGACTATAATTAGTGAGGAAGTTTTTAACGTCACTTTCGTTAAATTGGTGGAATTCCAGGGGTTTTGCACTTTAGAAGGCGTGCAATGTGAAACGTGAATCTATATAGTTTTGACAGCTATGTGTAGATGAATTTCACACTTTTTGGTGCCAGAATCATGTAAATATTAACTATACTGAGGATTTTTGGTACTTCTTTTGTGAAAAAGTTCAAGATTGAGCATAAAGAGAATCTGAGTTCCTTTTCTGTGGGTGTTGAAAACACCAATATTTCATCAAATTAGCAGGTAATCCACAACAGTACTTTGGCACTTTTCAGAGTCGTTGACCTAAAATGTAAATTTATATCAATCCTATTGTTAGATCTTTGTGTAGACATACCTCATAGAGAGAAAAACTCTTGCCATTTTTTCATGATTGGCATACATTGAGAGTCTGTTCATTCCAGGTCCCACGGTTGACACTGAAAAATCAGAATGAGTGTCACGCATAATTAAATCATATTTTGGGGTTCTGGAACTGCATAAGGTTAACAAAATTGATGATTCAGATGCAGCTTCTCAATACTGTTATGGAAGAAGGTGCAATGGAGGTTTCAATCTGAAGGAACTCTTAGAATCCTCAGAGACTGGTCGAAGCGAGACAACATCAGTCTGATTCAAGGAGCGGATCCGCTTCCGGTGATGAGGATGATGATGATGATGATAGCACTGATGTAAATAAGTCATAAATTGTATCACCTTCTGATCATATTACTAAACTTACGAACTGCTCTTTTTCCGCAATACTGAAAACCTACGAAACTAGATCTCAGTTTTGAACACAAGTTGTAACTGTCCAAATCTCATTTCACCTTCACCACATGCACGGGAAGGCTATGGAGAGTCCAACAGTACTTGGATGGATTAAAAAATGGTAGGATTACCGTGAGTTCCAGCCGCCTTACACCCTGGATGACGTTGAACAAATTTGGTTGATCAGATACGCAACTTAGTTGAAATCTATCATTTGCAAAGTGCCGATCATAAATCTGGCAGGAGTCAAGCTCTGAGGTATCAGACCACGAAGAAAACGAAGAGGAATTTTTGGGAGCAATATGCACAAACTGCTCGTGAGCTACATGAGGAAGCGAAGGAAGAGGCTGAAAATGGTCAAGATGAGGATCGATGGACATGAAATTGAACTGGGTATGCAACTAGATCACGTCCCTTCAGTCGCATTCATTTGTCCAATGTCAACATGAACTACTTGATCATGCAACCTTTGTCCACATTTTAGTAACAGACACGCTTTACCAATGGAAGACATAACATAATTTGGAGTCGACACTCAAGGAAGCCAAGTTCTATGCTTGAAGAGTTAACTATGCATGACCTGAGATCGAGGTGAGATGAATGAAATTGCTGCGTATATAGATAGAGATGGAATGATGCAGGCTAAGCTAACTGTGGTAATGTAATGTTTTGTGGGAACAGGTGTGCTGGCATTGGTTGACTCTGAGAAGGAGGTTTTGGCATGCCTGAAGTTAAGCAGCTCGAACAATTAAGAAATTAATTAGTCATCTACCTGTGCCCAAAGATCTTCTTACAAGATTCAGAAAGAAGTTCCATGAGGCATTTAAGGGCTTACTTATAATCAACATGTTGGAGGTAGAGAGTGTTCGTTTTGATATGCTGAATTTCTTAGACTGAATTCAGATTCTAATCACCAGGACTTGTGAGGGATTGCGGAAGTGTCCGTATACAAACACCAGATCGAGCTGAGTGCACTTTCAATCTCTAACTGACAAAAAAATCAGGGTAGTCTATGTATGTGGCTATACAATGGAAAACCTGCACACACCGGATCTCCATACTAGCTTCAACCAGAAGGCTCTGCTAGCTGGCTACACCGACTATTGTGGCTTCATAAATACGGTACTGTAGGAGAAATAATGCAGTGATTTATTTATAACTAGAACAACCACCGCAAATTACTGTGACTTGGAAGACCATAGCAAAAACAAATTCGGTCCACAGCCCAGACAGAAAGAAAGTCCAGATCTGAATTAATTACCGAGTCAAGCACCTGCCTTCATGTTCCTCATTTGCCCTTCCCAGTCACACTTCAGCGCTCAGAATTGAATGGCCATACCATCTGAATGTGCCCCTGGGGTGCACCACTCCAAATTTCCACCTTGGGGGACACCCCAGACGATCAAATTCATACCGACAGTGAGTACTTGGACTCGGTAGAAATCCAAAATGAAAAATTGGAACCAGTGTGTCCTTGTGTCCGAATCCCATTCTTAGTGTATCCTCGTGTTTCCTATTCTATCATCACTGGACTATGGAATTCTTCAAAAAGTCCACGTCTGGAGTTCTCCTGCAGAATTGAATGGGATAATTCCAGAGTGCCGGAGATCCGACTTGCAAGAATGCGAAATTGCAAACTCTGGGCCTGGACTCCTCACAACATGTGCTTCTGGCATGGCACCTGCTGCTTGTTGCTCCCTATGTGATGCACAGTGCTTCCCCTTCTGGTTCCATGCTAGTTGTGGAGAAAGGAACCACGTATTAGATAACCGACGAGCTACAGTTGCGGTCGCGGCGAGTACCTTATCAGACATAACCAGTTGTTCACTTTTCAATCACAACCTTTGATCTTCATGATCCAAAGGTGTAGGAAGCAAGTTGAAAGGAAAGAAGGTTATGAGTTGCAACTTGTGATGGTGATGGTGATGGGTTGCCAATGAAACAATGCCATGGTAACATTTTTAAAAAAACAACCGATTATGGTATAAACTTGAGCACATCGACAACTAGTAGTAGAATGGGGCTTTTACTTTGGTTTAGGATTTCTATAAGTATCAACCCAAGCTACAAGGTGCCATTCATTCTCACTCACCTCAAAGCCTAAGTAGTATTTTTTTCCTTGAGTTCTCTTCAGAGTCATTGCCATTGCTATTGCCATCTAATTGCAATTGTGTTCTCTTACTTTGGTATAGTACAAGCCATTGATGGTTTCTTCCCTTCTTCATATGTGGTGACCTTGGTTTCCCAAAGGTTGGGTCCCAATTGTGGCCATCTTGAACTGGACCATGATTTCCGTAGTGCCAACAATTCCACATATTGAATAGTTGCTCCAATTATTGCTCCCAAACCACACAATGGTGGTGATTGTAATTTCTGAAGTGCCAATAATTCAATGTATCAAATGGATAGGACCTTGGTCTTCCAAAGGTTGGGTCCAATTGTGGTTTTCAACACGATCATGATTTTTGTAGTGCCAATATTTCAACATATCAAAAAGTTGCTCCCCATGCTATTCTAAAACTATAGAATGGTGGTTGATCATGGAGACATGTGTCCATACATGACAGCAACAGCTCAGTCCACATCAAATCCCTTCTTCTATGGTTGAGATAAAATCTAAATTGCTTCTTGGACTTGGTCCTCAATGTCTTAGAAATCATCCACAAGAAGAAGAGACAATGGAAGAGGCTCTTGCATGCCTTGATTAATTCAATGCTCCCATGGATCTACAATATAAAGATAAATATGAATGGGAGGCAATGAGTGAAGTTGCTCCAATGGAAATAGACTTGCCCACTACATATAATTACCAATAGTACTCATAAATAAATTTCATAGTTAGTCCGGAGATTAGTTATTCAATTGGAATCACTAAGACTTTAGCTAGCTTGAAGTTGGATTAGCAATAATACCTTACAAACCGTAGTGGTTCACTTATTGATGCAAACAAGCATTTGATTGTGTAATTAATTGAAAGATCTAAGCAAATTACCATGATTTTTTCTCTCTTCGTATCCATATACTATTAGGTGTTGGAATTCTATGAATTTGTTGTATGAATGCATAAGTTGTATGAATATGCACTTGTTGTAAATTGAAATGCTCATAGACCTCCGTCCTTTGCATAATTATGCCACACAATTTCACTTTGCACCACTTTCACAAGTTCATAACATGAGTGAGGGTTTTAAGGGGAAGATGGTCATTATGTAGCAAAATGACTGATTAGTTTTAAAGATTCTCATGAAATTAGTTCACATTATATTGGAGCATGAGTTCATTAAAAAAACTTTGTCATTCTTAACTTCTTTCATAAATTTTCAGCATTGAGAATGACAAGTATTGAGCCATTTGGATTGCACTCTGAGAGATGTCATACATGTGCTAACATGCATGACTAAGGTATTTTATTAAAATTTAAAATTCATTTCATATATTCCAAATCCAAAAAAACATCAAATTATTTATTTATAATCTATTATTATAATTTCAAATTCCATTAATTGAATGAAAAAGATTGAAAATTACATAGTGCCAATTTTTAATATTTTATTTAATATTTTCTGCACCCAAAAAATTACCAACTACTCTTTTTTGTCCCTTCTAAAAAAATTTGTGTAAAAATCTTTTTAGACAAATCAAGCTTAAGAAAATCAAGTTTGAAATATATGGAGAACTTGTTAGTTTTAAATATAGAGTTCATCTAGTTTTGAATAGAAAATTGATAAAATGAAATCATATTGAGTTTGATTCTTTATTCTATTCCATCTTTTTATGTTAGCATATGTTGCCTACCATTCAAAATAGTATGTCAATAATCTAATAATGTAGGAGGCTCAAATTCTTGCAAGGCAATTGGAATCGCCCCATAGAACTATTAGAAACAATCTAGAGAGTTTCAAAAATGGATCACAATCTATTCAATTTTCTTTTTGCTTGTAAATGTGTTCTTTAATTCTTCAAGAGTAAAATATACATTCATGTAAAGCGTGCTAAATATAAATAAAAACTTAATGCGGTTCATTTTGTAAGAGCCAAAATCATAGAAACATTATAAGTTTGATGTGCTCTATTCAAAGGTTAATTTTGATTGAAGATTGATTGAGTCTATAAGCAGAAATAGCTACCTATGCACCTTTCACTTTGAAAATTCATAGTTAATTCATTCTAAGGCAAAAATTATGGTTTAAATTTCCAATAAACTATTTTTCTTTATTATTTCTACCAAAAATATATGAAAATGTTATGCTTAAACCCTAAAGGTTGGAGACTATGTTTCTACCAAAAACACTCCCAAATTGCCATTTTTGATACAAGCACCAAATTCTATATGAAAAATATTTTTGGACACATTTCATTTTAGGATCTTGTAGTGAACTAGATTGAAAAGATGTAGAAAAAATTTCAAAATTTTCCAGTGTGTAGATTGCAAGATATTAACGTTTGAAGTGACAAAAGTCATTTTTTGGGCCCTGTGAAAATACAGGTAGCTGCACTTCACAAGGTCATATTTGTATGAAAAAATGTCCCAAATGGTGGTTTTTCTTTGGATTCATTCTTCATGGAAAGTTGGCTCCGTTCTTAAAAAAATTTAGATCATTTGGAATTGCACAACATATAAGAAAATAACAGTAAGTAGAAAGAAGTACAAATTAACTCAAAACACTAAATTGTTAAGAATTTAATTATAAAATTGGAAAAATTCCAATCCCAAAGGTGGTAATGTAGTAATAAAAAATCTAAAATATATATTTTTTATTTTTAAATATTAAAAATTTAGTTAAATAAAGGACTTCAAAGTTTATTTTAAATAGAGAATCCATAAGTACCCACAAACTAGAACACCTCATAACTTTCATCTTGGAAATCAAAATGGAATGATTTAAAGCTTTCTACATATACATAAATCTATTAAAACAATTTTAAATTTTTATTTTTGAAAAAATTCATTTTTTAAGAAATTTTTGGACTACCCACCGAGCATTGAAAATTACATATCATGCAATAAATTTTGAACCACGTAGTCAAAAGTTATGAAAATTATTGGGCCTTAAAGATGCTCCTTGGGTACATATTGTGTGAAAATTTCAGTAAAAAAGAATGAAAACTCCATTCATATTGAGCTACCCAAAATTGCTATGTTGCCAAAAAATGCAATTTAGACCTTTAGGGATTAATTGATTTTCCTTTAGAGGTCTATTTTCTCTTAGATGGAAAATTTATGAGCCTCCTACCTTAAATAAGGGATTTTCTAGTTATTGTTTTGAATTATTTTCATCTATTACAAAGTAAATGGTCAAATAACCTAACCATTATAATCATCATTTATGAGATTTGTGAAGCCAAAGAATTATTCCATAATTTACTTTCATGATATAAAATCTTTATTGTTGTCTAAGCATCAATTGCACACATGTGCTTATCTACAGTAATTATGTTTGTGTATATATTTCTCTAATTTGTAATTTTTACAAAAGCATTACCTTAATATATAATAAATTGATTTAAATAAATACAAGATATATTATTTTTGAAATTTATGATGTGGAAATTTGCTTGTTGCATCTATTATTCTATTAGTTGGAATCCATTCCAATAACCTAAAAACAAGTAGTTTTCTAATACTAATTTTGTAGCTTCTTTTGCATTGTTGTTGACCAATATGTATTTGATGCTTGCTCTTGTTCTATAACTTGCAATTTCTTAAGAAATTTGAAAAAGGTATATTCAAAATCATTTTGTTTAACTTGATTGAGGTGTATATAAATATACTTAGTGCCATTTTAGAAAAAATAATATTAATATGAAAGTTTGGATGACTCGCTCAAGAATAAACTAAGTGACAAGCATTCTACCACTCAATGTGAAAATCTTGGGTTCAAAGGTTCAACCTAATTTGCACCAACAAAATATTGTGAAGATTGAACTTTTGAAATGTTACCTCATATTTACATAGGTTTTGGAATACCCAAATATGGTTATCAATTATTAATGATAGTATGACTATTTTACCAATATTCATTAAAAAAATTCTTTAGGAAATGTGACATTAGTAGAATTTTGAAAGTTTGATAATTAAACATTTTGATTTTTAAATTCTATTATTTTTATAATTTCATAAACATTTAAAATATAATTTCTTCTTCACATCATTCAAATTTATAATTTATAGCATTAAGAATAATGTTTCAATGTTATCTATATTTTGAGGCAATTTTTTTGTCATTTTTTGAATGTCATTGTGGTGAAATTTTTGAGAGCTCATGTAGTAAATTTAATGTCTAAATGTATATGATGACTTTGAACAAAATTTAAATGTACTATATTATATGGGTTAGTCAACTATCTTAAATTATGTATTAAACTAAAAAGATGTTAGACATGCTTATTAAATATCATGTCTTTTAGTGTAATATAATCTTTTTTTAAGGATATGGTAAGGTAAGAGGCTCTAATGTTAGAGGGTCATTTAGAATTGTTCACGTGGACTTGCCTAAAATGGATGTGAGGTGGTCTTTAAATGGAACTTCTATAGTCAATGAATGGATCGATAAAAAAAACATTATTTACTGCAAGAGCCAATCATTCTCTTTGCTTTCTTCATTTCTCTTTAAAAGTTGCAAGTGAACGGTTCATGGAAGACCTAGGGTCATAAATGGGGACCTATGACTCATCTTGTACAAAAATTCATAAGTAATTCAAAAATGCTTCAAAAAATAAGAAACAACTCATGTGACAATTAGAATCTATTTGTCTTTGTTTGCAAAATGAGCTAAAAATAATCCCATCTAAAAAAACACATTAAAAGGTGGACTAGCCCTTAGATGCTCACTTTCAAAGCCTTCTGAATACCTGGTCTTCCATTTCAAGATTGGAACACGGAGAGTAATTTAACCCCTAAATGCCTGAGGCACCAAAATATAGTGTCAATAATATTTTGAAGTTAAATAAAACCTAACCTAATTTCTATTTTTAGTAATTTCTATTTTTGAAAGATTCTTCTTGAAGTCTAGTTTTAGCATCAAAAATCCAATTTTGAAAATAAATGATAGTGATTTTTCTATTCAAGATTTTGTGCAAAGGTACCCATTGCAATCTTGACTTCCTATAGTGTAGAGAGCTCTTGGAAATGAGCCTCAAATACACTAGGATTTGAAGAAAAAATCACATTCAAAGGGCAATGGTTGGCTTGGGGTATCCCTCTTTAGACACACTAATTAGGTTATTTTTGTTGAAAGCCTCCAACATTTGTCTAATTTGTTCATTTTGATCAACTAAGAAGATCCTAAAATTTTTAAAAAAAAATTTTGCACCTCAACAAGATCAAGATGTATATTCATATTGAGTTTTTAAGGAAAAAAATTAAATTTGTGAATCTTTTCATAGATGTGAAAAAATCCGGTGAATTTTGAAAATTGCAACCTCTATAGTGCACAATTAAATTTTTTTTTTTTTTAATTTTAATTTTTTTTACATATTCGACCACTCTATGTAAGTCACATCCAAAAATGATGTTAAAAAAAAATTATTTGATATTCCAAATGCTTGTTTTCAAGAATTTTATGTATTTAGGACAACACTAATTTTTTTCACTAAAATATTCATTAAAAAATTATAAATTCTTTTATTGTATTGAGTTTTTTTTTCTTGATACATTATAAGTTCAGGCATCTAAAACCACATTTTGTGAAACCATAATTTATTACATTTAAAGGATGAAGTTGTTTGACACACTACAGTAGATTGACATTATTGTTAAGACAATGTTTTTGGATACCCCAAGCTGACCATTACCCCAAAACTCATTTAAGAAAATTGTAGAGTAGATTTTGAGAAGCTATAAATTGATTGGGGTTATTCACGTTAGGCTCTTAAACATCATATTTTTTTGGTCACCAACTTTTTAGGTTTGACTTATGAAAAGTGATTTGAAAGTTTTTCATAATTTTAACACCCTCATGGGCAAATGTTATAATCTTCCAACTTATATGTGATATTGTTTTGTTTTTTCTCCCTATGTGATCTCTAACATGTCTAGTTTGAATTTGTATGGTTACAATTAAAAAAAAATTGATACAATTTATCAAAATGTTGACTTTGTGTTCAATTTAGAGCAAATTTCTAGGGGCTCAAAACATGCCTTGGGCATTTAGGGGTTAAATATCGATGGTGGTACCCCAGTTGCTCCATGAGCTATAAAGATGTAGCAATAATCTAAAAATTGTGTGAAACCAATCTAGCCTTAGGGCTTTTAGGTAGTCACTTTTTGACACTTCTGGATGACAAATTTTGCAATCTATAAATTAGTTGAGTTATATAGGTAAAACTAAGAGTAGTCTTTTATGCTTATGAAGTGTGCATTTTACATAATAATTTGTAAGGGTCGGTTTTACAATATATAGGATTGCAAATGTATGAGATTACCATTCACAACTTTAACTAGAGAACAAGATTCACACAAGCTTAACTCACTCATATAAACAATTAAAGAGAAAAAGTTCTACAAAGTTCTTTATACATTGATTATGGTTAAGTTTCATCAATGTTTGGAGCTAGTGAAAAGTATGGAATGTAAGTCTACTACACCAAAATATGTCCAAATAAAAATAAAAGCACGTTTGCGAATATTATGATGTCTTACTTTTGTTGAATCTTGTTGGACATTTCAAATTCTCTTAGCATACATTTTTAGAACACCATGTGAATAAACACTAGTAGAAATATTGTTTAACCCCTAAAGGTCAAAACTGCATTTTCTAGCAACATAGCGATTTTGGGCAACTCACTATGAATGAAACTTTTTATTTTTTTCTTTGAAAATTTCACACAACATGTGCATGAGGAGTAGCTTTTAGGCCCAACTATTTTCATAACTTTTGACTACATAGTTAAACATTTATTGCAATGATATGTAATTTTCATTGCTTAGCAGGCAGCTCAGACAATTCAAAAAAATTCTTTAAAAATCACTTTAAAAAAATTAAATTGAAATTGATTCTTTAAATTTATATATATGTCAATATGTGGGATGCTTTGAATCATTCCGTTTTGATTAATGAGATGAAAATCAATTATGAAGAGCTTTAGTTTGTGGGTAGATATAGTTTTCATACCTCTATATCTATAAACAACACAACAAATGTTTTTGAATTGATGGTTGATAAAGAATCTCTCCATGTAGGATATAAGTGCAACTATTCATTTTGGAAATTTTGTGTGGAAAGGGGAGATCATCTACAATAGTTTGACTTCCAATGAGTACTTTTGCATTTTTTTTTAAAACCAATATTGCATCTAGTACCCAAATAGATGATTTCCACAATAACCAACTCATCGTGTAAAGGTTGAACGATGTTGAAACCGAAAAACATCCAATGGATGACTTGATTGTTCACAATAGAAACAATGAATGCATTGATTAGTCCAATAAACATAGCATTTTGATAACTTCCTTGGTCATAAACCTTCTCCTTCCTCTAGCATGACTTCTATACATATTTACATCATAATTCTAATGCTTTCCAATCAGCTTGATGCATTTCCAAACTTTATACTCCCTCCGTTTTAAAAAAGGCCCATGTTTTGTATATAAAATACAAAGGAAACATGGGTCTTTTTCAGAAACAGAGGTAGTATGTGACAGTGGTATCAAATTCTGGTGAGCATTGCAAATGCATCAAACCAAATGCTTGGGAATATTGGAACAAGGTGGGTTCCATACCCTCCAGTCAGAAAATGATCATTTCCATCATGCAACCAGTTGCATCCAAGTGTAGATACAAGGCTGGTGACACTGAGTGAGACACTAGAATTGGTACAGCATGCAACTGACCTGACTACACTCTGATAAGCCCATTCTACAGTATTGCTACTGGTTTGATGTTGGAAACTTGTCAGAGGAAGGCATGCACATGCAAATCCGGTTTGCACAGGCAAGCTCTTATTGCAAATTATGAAGCGTGAACACACATCCTAGATCTCCCTCATCAATATTTGTCCCACCCACATCAAGGAATTGCTTCAGTATTTGGTCAGTTGTGACACTCATTGTGCACAATGCGCCATTGATTTATAACATGAAACAAAAAAGTGTAACCTTATGTACAAGGACATCCAAGGTATTATACCAATCCTCATCAATTGTGGTCATCCACTTGAAGGGATGGATTCTTAAGATCATGTTCCAGGAAGCAGAACATGCAACATTCAGAACAAGAGTTTTTGAAACAGGAAATAGAGGGAACAGCAATCTTGCAGGCCTCAGGGGAACTGAATTGGGAAACTGCACTTGGCTGGTAGTAACGTAACTCTCGTTGTGTACAGGGCACAATTGATAATAACATGAAACATGAATGTCACCGTATGTACAAGAACATCCTTACAAGATGCATCCAAGTGCAAATGGAGTACCATACTGATCTTCATCAATTCTGGCCATCAACTCTCAAGGGAACAGATGCTTACCATCATGTTCCAGAAAGCAGAACACACACCATTCAGAACAGAGTTTTTGAACAGGAAATAGAGGAAACTAAAATCTTGCAGACCTATGAGAACTAAAACGCAAAACCGCCCTTGCGTTGAGAAAAAACCACCCTTCGAAAAAGCTTGCTGTTGGTGTTGCAAATCCACTACGAAAACCACCCGCGAAAGTGGCAAAAAAAGGTTCACTCTGATCCCCATGGGACAGCCAGCAATGTATGAAATGACGGGAAGTACTCCTGTAAACCTTTGTAAACCTGGAACGTCACCTGAAATCACCGCGTGGTGAGATTCTCTGTATTTTACACGACGTCCGCGCATCTAGTTCGGCAAAATTGGACTGCTCTCATCTCACTGACGATGATCATTCCAACACTTTTGTTCTCTTGAAACCTTTACTTATTACCTGAATCAAAATCTTAGCTACCAAAAGCTTGAAGATGTGGCGTCGACAGATTATGGATAGAGCGCGTGACTACGACGCCGTGAGCGTGACTCTCTTCACGAATCGGCCTTTCATGCGCGGGCGCCGCTCCGCATTCAGCTTACGCACCTCGTAACGGATCTTCTTCGAGAACAAGCGCGTGCGTCGCTTCTCCTTGTAGCGCATCACGCGCGCGTCGCGGTCGGCGCCGCTGTGACTGTCGTCACCCGCGGACGTCTTGTCCAAGTCAGGCACCACGCCGACGTCGCTAGCACTGCTACTTCCTGAGGATTTCGAATCTGAGGTGGTGGTGGTGGGGTGGATCCAAAGGTCGCCGCGGTCGCACCAGGCGGCCAGAACACCCTGCAAGTTGAGCTGGAGTGACGGGACGCAGGGTTGCGCGTCGTCGTCGCGACAGCACTTGAGAATCTCACGAGCTTGGGATGCGATGAGTGCTGGAGTGAGCGGTTGTGTGAGCTCGGAGTTTGATTTCGTTGCGAAGAACTTCGCGAATGGGCCAGTTGTGAATTGCTCCCGGTGGGACTGATCATCCTCGACCTTCTTGCATGGCGCAAGCGAACATTCTCCCTCAAAGGCCTCCACTGCTTCGTTGTTCTGAAGCGCGAGGTCGAAGCTCAAGCTGAAGTCGTCGCTGAGGTCGACTTCCGGGACGAAGCTGTCGAATCCGCCGAGTCCGGGGATGTCCCCCGGGAAGAAGAACGCGTCCCCGGGGAGATTCTCATCTGGGGCTGTTGCATCCGTCGTCACGAGCAGTCCGTTAGGGACGAGGAACTGGTCACCATCGTCAGAAGCTTCATGTGAATGCGCGGCCTTGCTCTTGAAAAAGGCCGCGAACGAATCCGCTGAAGCAGAGTGGTCGCCTTCTTGAAACTCGCCGTCAGGTGACAAAAACTCGAGCTCGGAGGAGGAGCTTTCGTGCTGCGCGGGGAGCAAGCAAGGCACCTCCTGGTTGTCGTCGCGGACGAGAAAATCGTCCCCATCGAAAATCTCGAGCTCGGAGTGACGATCCTCCGACTTCACCACCTGGGTGAGCTTCTTCAAGTGCTGCGAGTAGGGTCGCGCCGTGCGTGAGCGCTTCCGGACTGGCGCCACTAGGAGTGGAGAGGCGTGCAGCTTCTTCGCAGTGTGGCAAGGCTCCTCCACCTTGGGCACTTTGGGCACTTTCGAAAAGGTTTTGGACGAGGAGGCTTTCATGGGCGTGCCGGTCGCGGACAGACGCACGCGCACGTGACGAAGGGAGAGCGCGTTCGCGCAGTGCACTTGGGTGTCGCAGCCCGTGCAGAGGTACGCGTCGTCCGCGGCGCAGAACCAGTGCGCGCTCTTGTTGGCGCACACGTCGCACGCGCGCGCACTGCGGCCTACGATTGCCATGGCGATGGCCACCGAGCTCGTCGCAACCTCGGCTGCCATCTTCACCTCCTCCGCGTCACACAACGCGAATCTCCTCAAAACAAATTCCGCCCAACGTCCTCCACCAGCACTCCGCACTGCAACCGCAAATGCTCTGTCAACTGTACTCTTCCTAATGCATCTTCATGACGCTCGGAACTCCTTGATCTGCTCCTCGAGGGATCCAGTCTCAACCAATTGGAGATCTATAACAGCCCCTGTAATCTCTGGAACCGCGAACGGGCAGCGTCGACAAATTTAGTAACAAAAACACACTGTCCCCCGACAAACCTGCTAGATCCTTGCCAATCTTCTTCCTCGCGCAATCAATCCGTCACCGAGATAACTCGACACTCTATTACGACTCGCCACCGCCACCACCACTTCGATCAATCACTTCAAATTCGAAACCCGAGACTCCAGCAGTGGAACAATATCAGTTAAAAGTCTACGCTTATCGACACCAGTGGCGTCACGACATAAGAATGATCGAACTCCAAATTCAGCAATCTGAACACAAACAAACACACATAACCAGCACAAGATTCTCCGATGTCTTTATGGTACAGTGGATCGCAGTACAGTACCCTTCAAACCCAAGGTGAGAATCTAGCAATGCGACAGGCAGTAACGATAGCTGGATAGATGGGGAGCAAAGCAAAAGAAGAAGTACAAGACAGGGTCCCAGGGCATGCAGGGCTGGTGGGGCAAGGGCCCGGTGAGGACGTTATGTAGGGAAGGGGCAGCGATCGCAAAGGGAGGTAGGACTTGAAAAGGGGGAACTGGGGAAGCTACAACACTGGCTATGATTTATGCGAAAAAGGACCAAACAAAACGAAGCACCAAAAAAAAGAGGAAAGGCTTGTGAGTGGCACCCTCGAATGCGGATGCTCTCTGTGCACACAAGCCTGGCCCTGACCTGACCTGAGTCACCTGACCTGGCCCCAGTGAAGGTTCGATCTGATGAGATGAGATGAGTTTATTATCACCAGCGGTCACTCCCACCGCGGCGTATTTGGAAAGCATCGTTTGATTTTAATGAGCGCCTACTTTTTAGTCTCTTTTTAGTCCCTTTCTATTAGTGACTCAGGCTGGGCTCCACTGGTTTGCAGGATTCACACATGAGTCAGCCATGTGCAAATTGCCAATGTGTCTCCGTCTTCATGTCTCCAAATAAGTTTAAGTTCTGACAGAGTACTTGAAGCGGCGGGGTTCCTACAGACTGAAAAGGCTCGGTAACTTAAGATCAGTTAACTCAATTGCTGGCAATTTGCAAGTGACTTGGACACGTGAGGCATTATCATAGGCGAAGTTACAAGGCGACAGATTGTCCTGGGTGGCAAGTAGTCAAGCCAGTACCTTAAATAAGTGGTGAGTTGATCAGTCCCGAGTAAGGCGTCGTTACGCTTGGGGTCAACGTAACGTACTTACATTCTACCCCAGGGTGAGGTGTGTCCACTAGGGGGAGTCACAGTTGAGCCTGTCTCGGAACTCGCTGAACCTCATGACGTGCACCGTACTCGCTCCTTCAACGAATTCAGCGAATGTTTCTCAAAGGACGTTTAAGCTTAACGTTTCAACGAACTCAAGCAAGTACTATACGAGCCGACCCATTCCTCCCATTTTGGCAGCCTAGGGAAGTCTATTTTCAATCATTCTTGATCACCCTCCCATTTTGGCAACCTAGGGTAGTCTATTTTTGATCAATTGTGATGCATTCTCATTGAAACAAGACTCTCGCTTGGTAAAGTGGCAATTGGCAATGAAGCACTCTTGGTTGGTGCTACAACTTTCCATCACAGTCATAATAAAGCACTCTTGATTATGCAACTAGACCTTGGTTGGAAACAGCAAGATCTATATAACCAGTATGTGACAATAGGAATCTTGAGCTCAAAAATTCATGGTCATTATGTTTCTAAGGGGAAAAAAATCTGAAAAATTCTAGAATCTTTTAAAACTCTATTTCTATACATAGGAAAATCTCCCCTCTCTTGAAACTTATATTCTTTTACTCATAAAAACTTCAAAATTCAATACCTTTCACATCGTAGGTACAAATCCCACAAAACAAACCCCTTGCACCCACCTCAATGTAGTCTTCAATAAATTGTTGAGTTTTTACCAATTTATGAGAAAAACATGAATTTTTTAAAATCATGGCAATACATCCTAAAGCACTTTGAATAGGTACAAGAAAAGTCAAATTTTAGACACTTGACAATGAAAACAATTGCTTCAAAACCTTGTTGAAAGACAAAATTACAAAGGACTTGACAAATCATGATTACCAAAACATACTTTCTTCCAATCACTACATAAACATTATTTTTTGGCATGACTAATCAAACTACCTCCACCAACTTTCATTCACGAATGGTTCTTTGACACAATGTCATTGTTATTATTATTATTATCATCTGAAATTTAGCTTCTTGGGTAATGTTTTGATCCATAAAACGAAATACTAGACCGTCTTGCAATTACCGGGTTCATCTATGATCATGAGTTACCATGGAAAATAATCTATTGTGCTGTAGACTAGGTTGTGGGTTTGGAGCAGAGTACAGTACCACTTTGCCTGGAGAATTTGAACGCTCATCAGCAGGCAGTTCAGGTGATTGTACTGTCCAGCAAGATCTCTTGAATGCTTGCTCCTTTTGTTGGTGGAAAAGGATGATTGAATTTGGAATGGAAATCAAAGGACCTCAATCCCGAGGCCCAGCAACAGCACCAGCAAGATGATGATTGTTGGGGCAATGTGCAGTAAACATAAGTTATGATACTCCATGTACCCTGCTTGGGAAGCATCAAGTCCATATAAGGTGGGTACCCCCACTTTTTTTTTTTCTTCTTCTGTACCTAGTTATTATTATTAGACTGGTGGAAGGTTCACATTTTCTTATTCCCAAGTGAATGGAGGTTCCAACACACCAAAGAACAAGGCATTTGGATGCCAAATGCAAAAGTTATGATGGAACAAAGTTTGATTTAAAACAATCTCTTCCACATAATTATGTACATAATTGATTGTGAAGATGTTGACAAAGTGAAGATGGTGGTTCAAGAGCAGTAGGGCATTTGGCTAAGGTTCCCATCTTACTTCTGGTGAGCATCTCCAATCCTAGTAGTAAGGTAAACCTGCCTATGACAGGCAGAATGGCTGATCTGTCCTATTGCCATTGACAAAAAAAATCTGATTTTTTTTTGTACAAAGACAAATGTGAGAAATGAAGGAAGCAACTAGAATTTTATTTTTTCGACAAAATATGAATTTTTTGTGAATTTTCGAAGTTTGCTGTCCAGTTTGCCCAAAAAAGTCTGTAGACTACCCCAAATCAGCAGAAAAGTGTTTCCATGATGGTCATTTTACCACCCAAAGCAGTCATAACATTCTTTAACATGGTTACAAGATTTCCTAACATGGATATGACATAAAGAAATTAAAAAATAACTTTTTACTAACAGTTTACACTAGAAAGGTGTCAATGTTCTATCACAGTTATTAATAACTCCATAACCATATTCCAAGGCTTTGATGACAACTAAAAATCAACCTAATGTAGTCTTAATTCTATTTTTAAGAAAAAGTTTCTCATGGGTTGATGGAAGACTGTAATGGGGGAGTTCCCTACGTGCTTGTCATGGGTGATTTGCCTGTCATAGGCAAGTTTACCTTATGTTTTAGGGGCTTTTCTTATTTTTTTGAGAAAGTGTTAGGATGACTATTACTTAAAATTTTGGTGAAGCATTATATTTCTACATCCATTCATCTTTTGAACCAAATTTTTTTTTCAATTATATTCACGCACTTTTCATTCAAATTTGGCAGCTTCATCCATATTTTAAATAATTAAAAAAATTCTAGCAAAAAATAAGGCTACTTTAACCTCTAAAGGGCCAAGGCCATTTTCTTTGTCAAAAACCGCTCAAAACTGCCATTTCTCTTACATTCACCTAAGAAAACAAAAAAAATTGTTTTTTTAGAATCTAACTATAGGATCTTGTTCTTTACTTGTTTAAAATCATGTGGAAAAAATTTCATGAAGTTTGACCATATAGATTGGAAAATATTAGCCTTCAAACTTGAAAAAAAAAAGTTTTTTTGAACATTGGTGTGCAATTTCAAATGACTTTAACCGCCATTTGTGGAAAAAAATCACATTAAGGACTGTGAATTTGAAATTTTCAGTGTTGAGGAATTGATTTGAAAGTCCAAGAAATTTTATTTTTTTTAAAACCTGCTTGATTTTCATTCTTTAAAAAATTGTTAAGTAGGAAAAAAATCCAAGATTGAAAGGAAAACTAAATCATCAATAGCTTTAAGATGGGATTGAAACACAATAATCTCATTAGTGAGATTGTTTTAGCAAGAAAATTTAACCTTGTTAACCTATTTTTTTTGAAAAATTATGAAAATTGTAGTAAGAAATGAATCCTTTAAATTATTTTTTGAAGAAGATGATTAGATTGCCGGAAAAACAAGATTGTTGATAACTTTCCCATCACTAATCCAAATAAAATGAATCAAAGCTTTTCAAGTAGTCAAAAATACAATATATAAGGGGAAAAAAATCAAATTTAATTTCAAATTTTTGTGGATTCTTTTTTTTGCCCAATGATGTGAAAATTATGTTTAGGATGGCATAACTTTTGCACCCAAGCATTGATTGGAATAAGAATTATATTCCTATGAAGTTGAGAAGTTTTTCTATTTCGTGAGAAAGTTTCAAAAAGTTTTATTAAAAATTGAGTTCATAGGAACTTGCCCAAAAATCCATTTTGTCCCCCAAGAGGACAATGGTCACTTAGGGATTAATCTAGTGAAAACTAGATATTTGTTTTGGAATGGTGGAATTTAGTACTATGGTGACCTACAAAAAGGATTAATATGTTCTCCTTCATTGGTAAGGGGAGATTTCTATATGCAAGTTAAGTCAACAAAGTTCCAAGCTAATAATAAGAATTTGTTAATGCTTTTGCTTACATCAACAATCAAAATAGTTGTCATTCACTTCCATAGAAATAGGGATTATAATTGAAGAAGTAGGATTGCCATATTGTCAAAATAATCTCAATTGTGATGATTTTTGAACAACGGAGTTGTCAATTCTTCAATAAAGTTTCACTCGTGTAATTTTAATCCAAATTGGATGTATGATATAGCATTAGAAAGTTCTTAGCCAATACCCTACCAATCAAACATTGTGAGCCCAAGTTAGAGTACCATGCATATCAAGTCACAATTGTAATTTTGTATACTTGATACAGGTGGCAAAATAGTAGTGATGTTCTATTGTGTGCCAAAATCAATGAACACATTTAATCAATTTCATAGTTAAGCAAACTCCTTCAATTTGTGTATGCCTTCTTAAAATGAAATTGGCCTAGAGTTTAAATATTCTCTTTTCCCTCATTTTTTTTAAACAATAAGTGTAGCCTAATAGTAGTGCTAGTAAGGATTTTAGTACAAAATTTAGGTACCCCTTTACATTGGATTCACCTTACAAACATCACCCTTAATTTGGAAAAACTTGTAACCAACATTTAAAGCAATTTTGCATACTTTTCGATGAAATCAATACATGAATATTTTTAACAAATTGATAACTAAAAATCATTAATTTGTAAACAAAAATTGATACTTTCCCAATTTGTATGAATGTTCTATAAAATTTTGAAGTTCAAACACCTGGAGTATCATATATTTTTTTGCATTTATAATTAGACTATGTATATCTACATATTTTCAAGATTGGTTGAGGGTGTGATATTGAAAATGGTTGCTTTAGTGTACTTTCAACTCAAAAACCCACCAAATTCTATCCATTCGTCAAAAAATTACAAAACAACTTGGGTTAAATTTCTCTTGAAGTTATTTATATTTTCATTTTAAAATAAAATATAATTTGACCATTGGAAATTGTAAGACCAAAACAAAAGACACTACCTTACTTAGAACTCTTGGAGCACTTTTTGAGCACAAATGATCAGACTTATGGGTTTTAGATCAAGGTTGGAGAATTGGTCCTAAGACAATGTTTTTTTGAAGAGACCTTCCAATTAAGAGCTAATTGCATTTTAGGGGAAGCTATACTCCTTGAAATAATTTCTTGTACATTTTTGTGGGAAGAAAAATGGAATTGGCATCTATCCTTAGTCAGGTCATATTTTTTGAACCTTGAATTTTCATGAGATTAGTTGTGAGTATTTGAAGTTGAAATGTAGTGGTTACCAACAATGACCACCTCTCGAAATGTACACTTTTGATAAATTGAAGAATGCAAAATGTACCTTTGTGTTAGTGGTCATTTTTAGAGCACCCTCCTTTACCAGACCTCCAAATGGCCAAGGTGAATTTACTCCCTTGCTTGTCCCCTTAAAGTCAATCCAAGAATGCATATAAAAAAAAGCCCCCCTATTCTATGTTTAATTAATATATCTTCTACACCACTCCCTATTATTTTGTGGCCTTGCATTGCAAATATGGCTTCCAAATTTGCAAATTTTATTGTGCGTGGCAAATTAAATTAAAAATTTCAGCATTTTCCCTTGGAGGGGGTGGATTCCCCCCGGCCCTCCAAGGCAAGCAGTCCCTTTCCATTCCGTTGGAAATCATGGGTGAAATGTAAAATCTCCATGACGGAATTGATGTGCCGTTCTTCTTCATCCGTCCGCGTTGCAACTCCAACGAAAAGCATCCCCGGTATTCCCTGCTTTCTTTGCGGGCCCTCCATGAGTGAGGTCACCCCCACCTCCTAAAGGCCGCTCCGTAAAGGCCCCGGTTTCCCGTCTTTTGCCAAGCGGAACGTTATCTTCGATCTTTCAGTCCTCGATGGATAAAACTTGGTAGAAATAATCAAATGGCCGGGGGGACCCCGCCTGGCTTGGATCCTGCGGAGCCTCGGCAAATTACCCTAAAAATAATTTGAAGATGCCGGCCACAGATTGTCAGGAACTGGAGGGAGAAAATAAGTAAAGTGCTTCAGTCAGTCAGAGTTCCTTTTTTCGCTGATCATGGATATGAAACATTCTCACTATCGAATTGGGTTACCTATTCCAGGGGCTCCCTCCCTGCTGCTTTCATGGAACAGTATTTTTTGAGTTGGAGACATAATTGGCCATTTTTGGCTTCTTTTTTTTTATAACATTTTTTCATTTTATTTTTAAAAAACATGGAAGATTCCCATTGAAATTTTTGAACATTTGACGGGGTCCTAAGGGAACTGAAGAAGATGGCAGGATGCTTTTGGTTCGCACCTTAGGTTCCCCAAGTGCAGTGAGATTCGATTCTGCAACTGGTAACTTACCAGTACGAACTTTCATGTACAAAAATCGGCCAAACTTTCACAGGGAAAAAATAATAGATTTTCCAGATCTTGACGTGGAAATGTGGAAGTGTGCAATCTTTGCAAGATGAGAATTGGGATTGTTGTCCAGCAAAAAATTGAAAGGGGCAAACTTTTGATAAGCAAACAAAGGCAAATTTCCAACTTCTCGGAATACTTGTTTTAGTTAGTGTAGACTCAAAAGTTTGGTGTAATTCTCATTGTAAACATATTCAAGGGATCTCAAACCAATTACGGTGGTAGGTCTTGCAAGTGACCATGCTCTAAATGTGTCCTTTAATACAAAGCAAAGGTACATTTTGTTTTCTTCAATGCACCATCAATGTATCAACAATGTACATTTCAAGAGGAGGACAATTTTTGTGACCACTCTGTTTCAACTTTGAAAAATTTATAACTAATCCCACCAAAGGCCAAAATCTTTTCTATGATATTTTTTTTAAAATTACATGGACAAATTCCATTGACGAAGAAAGGGAGTACATTCAGACCAAAGGAAACTACTGTAGTCCCGGTAGATTTTCTATGAGAATTTACTGAAATCTATTTCTAGGAGTCTAGCGTCCCCCCAAACTCAATCACCTCTTAAAGCCACGGTTCCCGGTCCTCTTACTTTCCTGAAGCTCCTTCGTTATATGAATTATTTTGCAAGTTGCCTCAAGTGGCATCAGTTTGAAACAATGAGTAGCCGTTCTCAATGATTTTCAAATCCCAAGCCAGAAATTCAGAGACGATCTCCTTGGAGGATCAGATATGATGCATTTTTTTTTAAATCTTGAAAACACATGGACGATTTCCATTGGATATGATGCATTTAAAAGAAATTATGTTTTAAAAAAAAATTCTTGAAAACACGTGGACGATTTCCATTGGGTATGATGCATTTTCATATCAGTAACTTATTCTACAAGGAATAAAGAGCAAGCTGGAGCCCAGCTCTAAAGTAATAAAATGTATCCTAAACACAGTGGGAAGACCTTTCTGTCCCCCCCCCCCCTTTTTTTTTTCTCTTTCAGCAACTGAATGATGGAATTGGTCCTTACTTTCTTTTCCAAAAAACATATGTATCCTAGAAATTATTGCAATGGTTGAGTGGGGCTCAACTCAAAACTGAAGATATTTGCCTGACTGAATAAATTGAAAAACTTGCCGTTATTGTATGGTTGGTTCATTTTACATTTACCTTCTTCCCTCAGCAACCTTGAGAATTTTGAATCGACCCACTTTTTGAATTTGATTTGACCCTAAAACGACAATGCAAACCATAATGGTGCCATTAACCCTGGAACGCCTGGAACGCCATTCTGTGGCTTTTGGATTGACAATCCAATGAGCTGTAAAGCTATTGGAAGCACTTTTCATCCCCATTTTCCTTGTTCACCTTTCATGTTGAGTTGTGAAAAAGATCCAATTGAGTTTGTAATCTTGCCAGTGTTTGTCTTCACATAAATGAGAAGCTTAAAAAAAAAAATTAATCACAAAATATGCTAATTTAGTGTATTTAGGGAAGCTGTTGGTCTTTGCTCTAAATCTGAAATTTCTCCACAAAAATGATGTTTCTTGAGTTTGAGCCCAACTAACAAAATGAAGGTCATCTACTCTAGTTTGTATTCCAATTTGAATTTTAGAAAAATTTCTAATATTGAATATTTGATTGCATTTTGCATTTTGGATGTATTTTCAATGTCTATTGAATTCTAATTATAGAATGACATGGAAATTGAATTTACACTATGATTACTTTTCATTGTAATGTACACACATGGTGAAATTTTCAGGTTTATTGAAGTAATTTTCTAATTGATATGATTTTTCTTCACTTTATCTTCAAAAATTCTCAAAAAAATCAATTTTTCATGGAAAAATCTAAATTCTTTGTGAAGTACCGAAGACATGAAATTTCATCCCTGAAAAATAAGTATAAATTTTTTTATACATATCTAGTTGCAAAATGGCAACAAACTAAGTGATAGGTAATGAGGCTTGAAATCAATGGTAATGGGTTTGTCATTTAGGGGTTAACCCACAAATCACACAGCGGACATCTTTTGGTAAACGAATGATAGAGAATCTTGTTGTGTAGGATAGAAGTGTAACTATTCATCTTCCAAATTTTGTGGGAAAAGAAAAGGTCTTCGACAATAACTTGACTTCCAATGAATGCTTTTTCATTTTTTAAATCCAAAAATGCACACAATATCAAAATAGATTATTACCACAGAGAACCCATCCCCCCATATTGTTTAAGTGTTAACATTCGAGGATCATTTGAGTCTAGTCATTACTCAAATTTGATTCTTATTCATAAAATTTAATCTTTTTTCAAGAATGGAATCCTCACAAATTTTTGAAGAAAAAATGAAGAAAATTGGTATGTAATACAAAAATAGTTAATATTTTTGAAATTTTTTTTGCATGAAATGACATGGCATAAACCAACACTAATATTCTATGTTAAAATATAATTAAATACTCGCAAAATGGCACCATATTCTATATAGTAAAGGATATAGGAATTCAATTCTAAGATCGTTGGTTTGATATTTCAAGGCAAATTCTAGAGTTGTAGAGGCCAACTAGAGTTGGATGAAAAACTTTCAAAAATATTATAAAAATAAAGAAAAGACATTGCGCTTCCATGCTACCTCTATAATATTCCTCATCCATTTAGTGTGAAGATCCAAGAGAATTCTTAAGACCTACAACACTACGAAAGGGGGGGGGGGGTTCAATTCTTGACACTTGGAATTACTTTAGAAATGAAAAATGCACCTTTTAAATAGCAATATGATTGTTTTGGAATACATAGATCTCACTATCAATTTCATGATTTTTGAATTGGATAAGGTAGACCCCCCTAAATGTGCCACTAACCCTAAACCGCCATCTTCATATACTAGAAGAAAAGCATGTCGGCTCCAACAAAAAAACATTGTCTGAAATTTGTTGAAAACCATATTTCCAACACTTGGAACATGCTAGAACGCCCTAGAAATAGGGTTTTCAACAAATTTCAGATGATGTTTTTTGTTGCCTCCGACATGCTTTTCTTCTAGTGATGGTGTGTACATCTCTCAAATCACTTATGTAACTTACTCGTGTGAAAAAAATTGTTATAAAACCAAATTAAACTTTATTTCTTTATAACTTTTGCATATGATATCCAAATATCACATTCTTTGGTGTGTTGGAACCTCCTTTCACTTGCCAATAAGAAAAATATAAAATTTGAACAGTTCAATAATAGTAACTACACATAATAGCATAAAAGAAAAAGGGTTACCCACCTTTACATGAACTTTTTGACTTGCCTCTTACATTCCTCCAGATGGGCTTGCTTGCTTGCTTTAGTCCATTGTGCATGTAATTCGATTTGTTCCTTGTTAACCCTTGAATGTCGAGGTGGATGTTTTGTGTTCAATGGATGACAAGGAATCAAATTGTACATGATAGAAGTGCAACTATTCATCCTCAAAATTTGTTTTGGAAAGGGAAGATCTTCTACATTAGTTTGACTTGCAATGACTACTTTTGCAATTTTGGTGGCTAGTGATTCACACAGTAATAGAAAAGGATGATTTTGAGGGTCACCCCTTTGGCGTTTAAGGGTTAAACCCCTAATTTAAAAAAATTGTTTCTTTGGCGAACTAAACTGAACTAAACTCTTAACCGCATATTACCTCCGTTAATTTTGAATAATAAATGGAACTAAATAGCTTGTCTTTGTCTTTACAACTGAAGGTGCTCATCTTCAACAATCACCCTATTTTGGGCATATCCACCAATAATGAAAATGAGCCACATCCGGAATCAGGGATTCATTGAGGGCTGCCTGACACTGAATTTGAGCATTCGAATAAAGAGAAAGCTCACATGCAAAGCTAAATAAATCAGTCAATGAATCTGGCCAGGCATGTGAGGATTTCACATTCACTGGTAAGTTATTATTAGTCCAAAAAATTGTAGACAGAAAAAAGAAAATTTAATTAAGAAAAAAATTGTAGATAGATCAGCCAATTGCTTTTGGTTATCTTGTGATAGAGTAGGACCCACCTCCGAATACATGCACTACGTGTAAAGCAAAAAATGGATGAAATTATCCACGGATTGATGTACATTCATCCAATTGATCTGTTATTTGTAAATTAGTGATCCAAATGTGGGCAATCCAATTTGATCAGTTTAGTCTATGTGGGGAATGATTAGGTTGTTTCATCCAATTTTATGGCAAATGAAGAAAGATTTTGGATGCAATTTGTCCAAAAGAATTAATTGTGTTGCAAAGACCAATACCAACTACAATAGAATTTTGACAATAGAACTGTATTGGTGAACAACACATACAAACTTTTTATTGTATGGGTTAAACAAATATGAAAGGAGAATGACTTGGATTCAAATGTCAAAGCAAATAAAAGTTATTATTGGGTAGTGCTAACTAGACGTAAAGCTCTTGAGGTTTAAAAATAAATACTTAGGGAATATACAATCAATATGTTTTCTAAAATTTTGATGAATTTTTCATTAATAAAAATTATATTTAGCATCACATTTAGAATTTGTTTAAGGTATCAATTTTAATATACATACATTTTATTGATCTTTGAAAAAAACAATTTTGAAGTGTTCTTAGGCATTTAATATAGTTATACTCCAATATTTTTAACTTTGATTATAAAATTTGACCTTCAATTGTGCTTCCATATTGTATGCATTCTTTGATGTTGTTAAGACGTATTTCTATGATAATTGAAGATGCCATAATCTCTCCGATAGATTTTTGAAATTATAAATATTTGAATCATTGAAATATGACCTCTGGATAAAAGTATATTCTTTTGTCTTTTCCATTGTATACATCAAACTACAAGATATCAAGAAAATGCTTAACTTTGTCTTGGCATCCCATGTATTTACTCATATCCTTGTTACAATTACCTATCATAACAAACTAACTCTCTCAATTCAAAATAAAATTCAATATTTTATGTATAACATTGATAAAAGATGTTTGTTAATTTATGCTACCTATTCAACTTATTTCAATTGGAGCAGAGTGAGAATTAGAATATTGCAAAACTTCTTCACACTAATTGAACAAATTTTGAGTAAATACAAATTAATTAGTTTGAGCATTTAAATTAAAATTAAAATTAAATTGGACAAAAATTTAGGTGAAAATTACACTAGAATGAAAATTATAAAGACCAAATTATATTGCCTTTATTTAAAATTTGAAAACTTCTATACTATTTATATACATAATTTCCAAACTAGTATGAATTATTTCCAATCAGAAGTCAAAGATATTTCTAAAAATAGATTGTATAATACATGATATTTTTTTTTCCATTTTTAAGCATGTGCCAAGTTACATATGAATACTTTAAATATCGGTAGGGAATGTTGCCCCCTTGACTATAGGTACAAGACTTACATTTTTCTTACCTCCAACACACCAACACATGCATAATACTAGGTCCATTTTGTGAGGCAAATTTGTCACTAATCTATTAGAGAGTTCAAAAAAGCATTATAATCCCAATAATGCCTTTTCTCTTTCCATACCTTTTGATTTGTGAAAAGTACAAATATAGACATTTTTGATGAATGATTAGATGACATTATGTCCCATATTACTCTCAAGCCTCTTAGCTCTCAAATATTAATAGTCCATAACATTCTTAAATTTTAAGACAAGTGTACTTTTACTTTTGCAATATTAATTGTTTCTCAATGAGGCAAGGCCAATTGGTCCATTTTATATCCTTGAGAAGGATCCCCCTATAGTGAACAAAATTGTCTTGTGTGCTCGTGGCTCCCCAACCACCTTCGATCCTTGAATAAATTAACTAATAAGTCCCTCTCACGTATGTAGCAAAGCATAATACCTTCTCAACATGGGGAAGATCATTTATTGCTTGGTTATTATACAATGTTATGTGGCTCTCACTAGAAAATCTTGCAGGGAAAGTTCTCATGAGTTGTGATCCAATGAAAAAGAATAAATTTCTACCGTAACACTTCCAAGTGACTTTGTAAATAGAAAAAAGGCCCCCAACCTCATTAGTCAAGAATGTAACATACCTTTTGACTACCGGTATAAAATAATAGATACTGAAGCACACAATGGAATATTTTTTTTTCCTCTTTTTTTTTTTTCAATTTTTCTCTGCCTCTTTTCTCAAACCGAATAATGTACCTTTTTTTTATTTTTATTTGAATGGAAAAAGGGAGCCAGCACCGAATATTTCCACAAAGGGGGAGGGGGCAGTCACCAGGAAAAGCCAAGCACCCAATGGAGTGTCTAAAGTGGATAACATGGAGCATCATTTTTATTTTCTTTTTGAAATTGACAAGCCAAGCCTGTGATTCGCTGAGCAGGGTCGGCAGCCAAACGAATCCCCATCCGGGCCCAATCCCTGGAAATGCAGGTCTCGCTTCCCATTGGTCCAACTTCACGAGTCCACCTGTGTCGGTCCCAGTAACACGTTGCTGTTCACACCTGCCAACGTCTTCGATTTATTTCTGGTTCCGGCTTTTTCGACCAAATGAGAGCCTTTTTCCTATTGGTGGAACCCCTTTGTCGGTCTCGGACCGCGTTCACACTGGTTGAGCACCTTTTTAATAAGTTATTCGATCATATTTCTTGGAGGGGGTCCACAAACACACTCCATTGGCCAACCGACTGAAAAAGCGGGTTGATTCTTTCAAGGAAATGAGGAGGAATCCTAAATACTGACTAGGACCCTTTTTTATTTATATTATTATTTATAAAAATGTTTCATGATTGACACTGGCTGCATGGATTCAAATTTGTGGCTGTTAGTATTCTGCATTGAATTGAATTGAAGGGCTATGAATTAGAAAATAAAAATAAATTTTTTGTGGCGACGATTGAAATATCTTGGGAGCTAGGGGTGCTTGTGTGAGTCACAACTTGTGAATCAGGAAGAGAGCAGAATTCTTACTAACCTTTCAGCCACAAAACCAAGAGAGCATGACGTGGAGTCTGTCCAGGTCCTTTTTTTTTTAAATTATTTAAAATTTAAATTTTCTCACAGAAAAGTTCCAAATTTTGGGTCATGGGAATTGCAAAATCTTAGAAAAAGTGGGACAGTCAAATTCTGGGGATTTCAATTTTTGTGGCTTGGGTTCGATCAGTGGTGGAAAAGTGCACTCATGTAAAAGTAGAATTGGTTAGTACTTATTATTTAGTTTTTTTTCCTTGTGAAATGTAAATAAGTGAGAAAATTTTGTGGTCTATATGTATTGATCCGTGTAGCACATGTATTGGTTTGGAAACCATTGTGGGAGAACCACCCATTATCAACTACTTTAGGGATTCCATATATGTTTTGGAGTAGTATAAGGCAATGTAAATTTCTGTGATTTGATTAGTCCCAATTTTGAAAAGGAAAAAAAATACATTCTACACTTTGGTTAGAAATTTGTTTTAACCTTGGTTGCAACTATTTCCAGCAATACAAGTTGGCTATGGGTTCTTGGTTGGAAATGGATGGTTCTACCATAAGTGGTTATTCTACTTTCATTTCAATTTTTTGTGGTGGAAATATAATGGTTGAATCCAACGTACGAAGCTTAAAACCATGAATCCACTTTTTGGCTATCAAGCAAACTTAGTTAGTGTCAATTTATAGTGCACTTATGTTTAGTATTTTTTAAATTCACAACTTATTTGTATTGCATCTATTGAATTGGATTGAAATCTCCTTTCACTTTCCATTAAGATACAATATAAATAAAATTATCAAAATAATAGTACTAAATTCAAGTGCAATTACTAGCAATTACCAAAGCACATATCTTGATGAAGTAGGCATACTCATATTGTCATTAATGTCTATGGCATTTGAATTTCATTCTTGGTTTTATTACTACTAACATTTATGTAATTATTCAATTAATATTTCAAAGTCAATATTGTAAGATGGAGGTATTAAAAAGAAAATTATCTCTATTTCAAGATAATTTGAATAGGTCTAATGATATAAATTGGAGTTTTTAGTTTTGGACAATTGGTGAATATATTATACTTTTTAACTTGAAAATATAGAATGGATGTAAAAATGGTCAAATATAGACATATAGATTCATCTTTATAATTCAATTGTGAAAAAATTTAAGTTCTAAATTTGGCAATTGTTAACCTATAATAGAAATTAGTCAAGTGCATTCACTTTAATGGATAATGATAATTCTTAGAAGAAGATAGGCTTTGAAGCTTGCTTTACCTCATACAAAGCTGGTCACTATATATATAATAATTTAAGAAAGGAAAGATTGTAAAAATGGTCATAAACATGAAGTATACAAAAAATTAATTATAAATATTAAAGTAGATGTACTCATTATTGCCTTCTTTCCTAATTTTGTTCTCTATCTAAATTTGTCTAATATTAAAAGATTTAAAATTGGAGAGGGGCAATCATAAATATGCCTATTTCAAGCTTCATGAAGGACAAACTTTCCTTGAATTTGGGCAACATCTTTATATTTCTTGAATGCTCTTTTTAATCAACAAGCCCATTTTATTATTTTCCTTGTATTTCTAAAGTTCTATAGAAAATTCATGTCTTATATCAATTGAATGGACTACAAAGACCTTCTATAACATTCTTAATAAGAGGATATTCAACTTTGAGATCATGGGATCAAAAGAGAGATTTTTTTTCTTTTATGATATCTAAGAGTATATCTATGTATAAGTTAATTGGAGCTCTACTCAAAGTTTTCTATGATTGCATTGTTATTGGAGAGACTGCCTTGCATGTCAAGGAGGGCAAAGGGACCCTCTAGTGAAGATTAAGAATGCTATGTGCTTTTGGAGAAGTGAGCCTCTAAGACCATCTGAGATCACAAACAACAAATAACAATTATTGTAAGCTTATGTTAAAAAATCTTCACTTCTCCATTTTGTTTGGGTATTCATCACTTTTTTTTCCTAGGGTTGAGTGTTTCATTAGTTAGTTCATCAAGCAACTAATCACATGTATCACCATCAAAAAAATTGTATAATTTTGGATTTACCTATTTCCACATGGTTTTTTCTACAATCCAAATTATCCTCACTAATTGAAAACATATAGAATCCTTCTTGACTGATATTAGTGTCACTGTTTCTATATTCGTAAAGTTTCAGGTCTATTACAAATGAAAAAAATACTCAGTTCTTTTGAATGATTAGCTTAACATAGTAATATTTCCTTATGCATACGTGTGTAATTTTCATTTGCCTTGGTAACTTTTGAACTTTCAAAGCATTCTGCACCATTGCTTGGTCACGGTCTTGCATCAAAATCAAAATCATGAGAATCAAAGGCACTCAAATCCATTCTCCTAAATCCTGGTCACCATGCTCATTGGCTAAACAGCTTGCGTCCAAGAGTATCAGAATTTCACAGTTGTGATTGGTAAACCCTTATTAGATTTAAATTGTAATTCTCCGCAACAAGTTCATTGAGTGAGTGGTAAGGAAAAACCCAGCCGACCTTGGCTTTTACAAGATGCTGAAATGGGTAAAGAATGTGTGCAATAACTCAGTATCAAATGAAAGCATTTATAATACAATGAGGTGTGCTCCTACAAAGATTCACAACGCAATATGACCACCTCTTTTTTGGAACACCATAGTGCCAAATTGTAGCAATTGAAAATAAAACTCTACTCACTACAAGAAAACAAGGGTATAAATGACTTGACCACAATGAATATATTTGAGATTCATTATTAGTAGTGCAAAATTTATTTGTGCAATTATTATTATTCATTAAAAAATTTAACTAGAAATTAAAATTGCAATAGATATCGCAATTATAAATAGAACTTGATGAAAAAAAGACTTTGGAGTTATACCTCAAATCTTCATCCTTTGAACATCTTCATTCTTCCTATTTGAGAGCCTTCAATAATTTCTAAATTTTCATTCTTCTCCCTCTTTAGCATGAGTCTAGGCATTGAAGAGTTAACCCTAGAAGGACAAGCTAGTCATTGTGACAATCATCTTTTTTAGTACTAAGTGAATCATTTACTTTGAAAACATTAGGAGCACTCATCAAAGGTCAAACCATTGTGCAAGACCTCCCTTTTTTGCACAAAACTCCAAGGATGAACATCTCCTCTTCGCAAATGACAACATTTGACAACTTCTTCCCCAAATTAGTGTGTCTTCTATAGAAAGATTCTTTGCCATCCCTCACACACTTTGTCTTCTTAGTGACTGCAGCATCCTTCTAGAGTTACCATTGCGTTACAATCACAAACAGTAATAATTTGTGAAGAGATTTGATGACATTTTTTTCCCAATGATTTTATATGCGAAATCTGCTGCTCCGTCTCTCTTCGTCAACACTTTGTGGGGTAACGCCGATTCACGCGCATATGGTAAACGAACACTTGTGCCCGCATCGATCCATTCACGCTGGATTGCCGGAACAGTGGTTCACTTCTCTTTGCCACTGAGCCCACTGAGCCCACTGAGCCCAGAGTCGGTCCAAAGACGCATTCAACTGTTCCTCTTTTGCACCCTCCCGTGGATTGGATCCTCATCCACAGCCAATGGCACGAGATGGCATTTCCGCTTTTCTTCGTCACCTTGCAATCTTGCATTCGAGCTCCGATTCCGCAGGATTCGAAAGCTCGCCACGGAGCCAATGAAGCTGCAGTGGCTGGAGCTTTTTGTGTTGGTGGCACCACTCACTGGATGAGGAGTCGAGGAGTTTCTTGAAAAGGACGTCAACTTACGGCAGCATTTCCGGGGAAAAAACACGCACACCATCCAGTCAGGTAGCCACACTGCCACAGGGAGGGAGGAATTGAGGAAGGTTGGGAAATATCAGACACAGCGAGCAGCAGAGAATTGATTGAAGCATCCGCAGTAAGAATAGTTTAAAATGATGGAATGCTTTGAATATCTGAAAAGAAACAGTGCACAAAGCGAGCATTGACAAACGGGGAGAAGAAGACGACGGACAAGGAAGACGGAAGGGTGATGGAACTGAGTGTCAATTCGGTCGTTGTTTTGAGTCGCATTGTAATAATATTTGTTGGAAGAAAAAGGGAGAAAGTGGAGGTATAGTCATCTCATGTTCATGAGGCTGGGGTAGTCGAACAACCTCCAATAGGCTCTTCATTTGCAAAGAACTATGGGCTAGCCTTATAATTATTATGTTCAAAGAAAAAGAGACAATTTTGAATGGTTTCTTTATGACAAATTTGATTTGTATGGACTAAAAATACACCCTCATTTCTACACATGTTCATTGGCTAGAACATATGTTGAAAATACTCATGATTTTCTATATGCTATCTTAGCTTAGTTCAATGCTATCATCTAAGCCAAGTAAAGAAGACCCATCCACTAGGTCCATGTCAAAGGAAATTGGTATTTTTTCCTTGAGCTCCCTACCTACTGGGGGAGCATGTAACCAAGCCCTAAATACCTTAAGAGTATACACATAATTTTGATGTGGCATGGTGGTTACTAAGCCTAGGAGTCACTTGAGGTCCCACCGTGGATTTAGGCTCAAGGAAATCTAGGCCGGGCCACTGGAAAACATCCTTGGGTACGGCATCCGCTCGTGCCATCTTCATGCTATACTGAAGTTCAATTTGGGGGTATCTTGAGGAATCATTGGTAGCTTTTTGTTGTGACAACCACCTATCCAAACAATATGGCTAGACACCATTTTACTGAGCATGAATAGTAGTTGAAAAACAAACATGCTATGGTGTCATGGTGTGGGAGAGTAGGGGAGCAAGATAGCACTAGGTAAACAAAGTCAATACTACACATCTCATTTGCTAAGTCACATTTCCAGCAAAATGGTCACAATGCTTTGAGTGGTTGTTGAGTTATTGAATCTCCACCAACAATTCTCAATCACTTCAGTTCATTTGTGCCTTTTTTTTTCCCTAACAAATGAAAGAACCATTGCATTTAAAAAAACATTACTTTGCTTGGTATGGAGGTCTAAGTTACTTTTGACATTCATGTTTTCTCTCGTCGTTTAGTTTTTCCAAAAAAATTAAAATGTCTTAAAAAAATGAAAACATTTGGGCCAAAGACTTGTTCATCTGGTTTTGTGTACTCTTTTCTTATCAATGGAATTTGTCCATGTGTTTCAAGAAAAAAAAACAATAAAACACCATTACACAACAGCCAAACCTGACGACTGGACAATGAAGAGAAACATTTGTGCTTGTTCTCAAAACAAAAGACAAGAGAAAAGAAAAACTACAGTAGTGAGGTTAAGTTACTGTAAGTTAAGGTATTGATCGATTCCCCCATTGGCTTCTTCAGTCGCAGATTCGGACTGATTTCTCATGAGTGCTGCGCGCAAGGCTGTTTTAACTTTATTTGAACTGGACTGAACTGGACTGAACTGGCTCATCCAGATGGGAACCCTAAAAGCTGGACTGCCAAGCAAGCTGAAGCAGAAGCCAGACTGGAGAGAAACTGAAACCAGCGGCGAAGCAAAGACAAAAGCAAAGGCGAGCCAAAGCAGAGGGAGAGACAAGGGAAGACGCCCTTTTGCCTTCAATTCTTCTTGTTTGGCTCGTAACGTAGACTCGGGGTGCGTAGAGTGCTCAACTGCTTGCACATGCCTGACCCGCGGAATTGGATCTCTACTTCCAGTAACTTATGAGGCCAAGCACCACCCTTTCCAATTGAAGCGATCCAATCCATCATTCATCTCCCACCTTTCAGCTTCTTCTTTTGGCATTCCAAGGGGAAGGACGGACCCGGGCAGAAAAGAGTTCTAAAAATAGACGCCAATGCTTTTTGGAGAGCTTCGAAAAGGAAAAAAAACAAAACACATCAAAATGGAATCATAACACCTAAAGTTTCATGACCACGATTTCATTGAAAATGCTTGAAAACTGCCATTTTTAGTACAAGTACCAAATTTCTGGAAAAAACTCCCCAATTCTTTGACACATGTAATTGTAGAATTCAATAGTGTGCTAACTTGAGAACATGTGATAAAAATTTCAGAAATTTCTACTAAGTGGATTGCAAGATATAAGCATTCAAAATTATTGAAATCATTTATTGCGCCTTGCAAAAAAACAAGTAGTGGCACTTCATAAGTTTACTTTTCTATGAAAAAAGGTTCAAAATGGTGGTGCTTCTTTGGATTATTTTTCCTAGATGAGTTGGCCGCATGCTTGAAAAATTTCAAATCATTTGGATTTGTATAGCATATAGAAAAAAAAATAGTAAGTAGCCAATACTAGAAAATGATTCAAAATACTAAATTGTTAAGAATTGAATTATGGAATTGAAAAAGTGCCAATCGTAATGGTTGAAATGTTGTATGAACAAATCTACATCTTTTTTCCCAAAATATTGACAATCGAGTAAGATAAAAGATTGCAAAGTTTATTTTAGAGTAGAGAATCCATAATTGCCTACAAACAAAAATCTTCATAACTTTTGACTCATAGATCAAAATGGAATGATGTAAAGCTTTTCCATGTATGTATGTATAACTCTAGAAAACCAATTTCAAATTTTGGTTTAAGAAAAAAGTGTTTTTTGTATTTGCCTGGACTGCCCATTTATGAAGAAAAAAAATAACATATCAAGCCATAACTTTTGACTCATATTTTCAAATGTCATTAAATTAGAGCATATGAAAGGCATTCCTTATCTCCACCTTCTATTAAATTTTTGGCCTAAAATATGAAAATCTCGAGTCACATGTACTTGTCCCAAATTGCTATGTAGCTCCAAAAGGCATGTTGGACCTTTAGGGGTTAAAGGTCATTCCCAGTTGTCATTGTGGTGTAAAAGGAAGGTTTAACGAAAAAAAGTTGACAAGAAAAAACATAACCTACACCAAACTTCATCAAACCTTAGTTTTGGTGCTCCAAAGAATTTCATCATGTGTTTTTCTCAAATTCCAACTCTTGATCCTACATTGCACACACTTTACAATGAACTCTATTTTTTAGGAGTTATTTACTATGTAGTAGGACAAATATTGACATTTATTCAATTGGTGGGAGATTACCGGTAGAAGTTTTTGCATCTTAAGTGTCATAAGACTAGATGTGGTATTGCCTTGACCAAAGGAAACAAATCTTGCAAAAAATTCTTAATTTTTGTATCTGCCAAACCATATATATTGTGGAAAATTAACCCCTAAAGTTCATTGACTATGTTTTCCCCCAAAACACTCCAAAATTGTCATTTTTTGTATAAATTTCAAATTTTAAGAAAGAAACATTTTTGGACATATGTAACCATAGGATTTTGTAGTACACTAATTCGAAAAGATGTGAAAAAAGTTTCAGAAATTTCCAAAGTGTAAATTGTAAGATATTAGCATTTGAAATGACAAAAGTCAATTTTTTGTCCCTACAAAAAATCGGGTAGTTATACTTCACAACATCACATTTGTATGAAAAAATGTTCAAAACGGTGGTGCTTCTTTGGATTCATACTTCAAAGCATGTTGGCTACGTGCTTGAAAATTTTAGATCATTTGAAATTGTCAAACATATAGGAAAAAATAGTAAGTAGAAAGATATAGAGAATGATTCAAAATACTAAATTGTTAACAATTTATTTATGGGATTGAAAAATTCCAATCCCAGTGTTTGTAATGTTGTAATTAACAATATTCACCTTTTTTTTTTTTTTTTAAATTTCCAAAAATAATGAAAATTGAGTTCAATAAAAGACTTCAAAGTTTATTTTAGAATAGAGAATTCATAAGTGCCCACATACTAAAATACCCCATAACTTTTTATTGATTGATCAAAATAAAATTATTCAAAGCTTTCCATATATATATATATATATATCTACATGTAAAAATCTAAAAAAACAATTTCAAATTCAAGTTTTTGAAAAAAATGAATCTTTTTAGATTTGCCCAGATTGCTCAAGTTGAGAAACAAACTACATATTAGGCTATAACTTTTGACTCATATTTCCAAATGTCCTAAAATTTAGTGCATATGAAAGATACTTTATTGTCCACACATCCTATTAAAATTTGGGCCAAAAACATAAAAATTTCTAATCACACATACTTGCCTGTAATTTCTATGTTGCCAATAAATGTAGCTTGGTCCATTAGGGGTTAATAGTAGTGTAAAAGTACCAAAGCTCTTACCTGAGTATGGTACTCCATTAGAAGGGATTTAGCTTTTTTAGAGGTCTATGAGTTCCGTGAGGTTTTCAAATTGTAGGAACTCGACGCAACAGTTGTCTGACATGGTAAAATGATTGCTATGTCATATGAATAAAAATTCAACTTTTTATTCATTTTTTCATTTAAAAAAAATTCAAAAATTCCAATTTTTTTTTACAATTGTTGTTCTATAATTGCTAGGGGAACAACACTGAAAACGGGCTTGGAATAGCCCTTCCAACCCCCTTCAAATCTTCTAATGCCAATTTTTCTCCAACCAATTTCTTTTTTCTATTGACAAAAGGAGTAGAGGCTTTGCTTTGATAAAAGCTATCGTGAGGAAGTTTGAGTAGCTATCTTATTCAATATGCAAGTAAGTGCTATATGGATAGAGCCTCTCCTAGTATAGTTGCATCTCTTTTCTTTTCTTTTCATTTTCATTTCATTTGTAAGCATTGGAATGAAAGAGAGGAGGCTTTGCATCACTCAATAAGAGATATTTTGAGGAAGTTTGAACACCTTAGTTATTTAAAAGGAAGACAATGCTTTTGGGATTGAGCCTCTTATAGTGTTGCTGGTTATTTTGTTTACATTTGACAATATAATAAAATGTTTTTTTTTTTAATAATGGAGTGATAAAATTATTTACATCTATGGATACATATGAAATTTTTTTAAATGTGGATGAAAACTTATGCTTTCATTTAATAGTGTGAAGGTTCTTCTAAAGAGAGTGGTACCATCTTGTAGGAATTCAAAGGTTCATCTACAATTAAAAGGTGAATATACTTTGCAAAATATTCCCTTGAAATTTTTTTAATCAATTTTGAGCAAATTATACTAAAATAAAGAATCACTACATACCACACTTGGCATTCAAATTGTGGCTCTATGTAGAGTATGAGTGAACTGTGATTGAAATGCATCTTGCTCTAAAAGAAGGAGCAACATTATAGCCACTACAATGGTTTGATAGCCCTGATTGGATAGCGGCTGGTTTCGTCCACAATTTTTAAAAGTGGGCTCTAAGTGTGCCATTGGAATTGTTAAACAATGATGCTAGAGTGTGATCACAAAGACATGAGCTTACAAGCCTTGAACCTAGTTGTAGTTATGCATGTACCTACAACCATTTGAAAGTGTTTATAACACATGCACTTATAACATGGAAAGAGTCTATAACATAAACACTTATAATTGTAAAAGGTGTTTATAATATTACCTCTTGGGCTCTTGGGCTCTTAGGCTCATAGATTCTATACTCACATATTATCATTCCCCTTCAAAAACAAAATATGCAACTCACTTGACAATGCAAACATCTAGAACTCATTGTAGGAATTTATACTTAGAAGAGTTTTTCCTTGAAAACCTTGCCCTCCGCTACCACTTTTGCCCCATGGAGTATTGATGATCAACATTATAGTAAAGGTCTTTAGAAAGTTAGTAACTTAGTTGTAGGCAAACCTTGCATTTATTTCCTACATCATAGCAAGGTGTAGTGTAGTGATACCTTCCAAAAAGTCTTGCAATTCCACTATGAAGCCCTTCAAACTTTTCTTTTTAAAATCCATTTTAGGAATATTCTATCAAAATTATCCTATTAACCCTAAAGTTACTTGACTATGTTTTTACCAAAAACGCTCCAAAACTGCCATTTTTAGGACAAGTACCAAAATTTTAAAAATATATATTTTTGGACACATCCAACTGTAGGATCTTGTAGTATGATAATTTGAAAATATGTGGAAAGAATTTCAAAAATTTTCACCATGTAGATTGTAAGATCTTAGCATTCAATTGACAAAAAGCCTTTTTTGGGCCCTCTAAAAAATTGGGCAGCTGCACTTTACAAGGTCACATTTGTATGAAAAATGTCCAAAATGGTTTAATCTCTTTGGATTTATTCTTCAAGGCAAGTTGGCTATATGCTTGAAAATTTTCAAATCATTTGAAAATGTACAACATATAGGAAAACAATAGTAAGTAGAAAGAAGTAGAGTATGATTCAAAATACTAAATTGTTAATAATTTAGTTATGAAACTGAAAAACGCCAATCCCAATGGTTGTAATGTTATTGTAAATATTCTTCACCTAATATTTTTATTTTTTTCCAAAATATTGAAAACTGAGTTCAATAATGAACTTCAAAGTTTATTTTGGAATAGAGAATCCATAACCGCTCGCAAACTAAAACACCTCATAATTTTTGACTCATTCATCATAATGGAATGATTCAAAGCTTTCCATATATATCTATAAATCTATAAAATTAATTTCAAATTTTTGTTTCTGAAAAAAGTGATTTTTTTAGATTTGCCCAAACTACCCAAGTTGAGAAATAAACCACATATAAGGCCATAACTTTTGACTCATATTTTCAAATGCCCTAAAATTTAGTACATATGAAAGATATTTGTCGTCTTCACCTTCTATTAAAATCTGGGCCAAAAATATGTAAATCTCCACTTACATGCATGTGCCCAAAAAAGTTATGTTGCCAAAAAACGCACCTTGGTGCTTTAGAGGTTAAGTTTATTATTTTATGTAATCTTGACCAACACACCAAATTTTAATTCAAAAAACAAAATCTCCATTTTTGATAAATCATTTTGTGTGTTTTTCTTTGTGCTACATAATAATTGATTGAAAAATATTGGTAATGAATTTTTTAATTTTATTGTGGAAATATTTTTAAAACATTGATGAACACATTTTACTTTTAGGAAAAATTCACATTTATTTACCAACGAAAAACTTTATTCTACACAGAATTCAATGTCAAGGTGTCACTAATAAAAAAATTTGTACAATAAATTTATCTAAATTAAAAATTAGGTTTGGCAAACCAATTGCACCATTGTGGTCAAAGGTATAGAAATAGTCATAATACAAGGGTCATGTACTAAAATATAATTACAATTTAGAAATATCTTTTTAATAAAATTGGGAAAGGCAACACCTTGACATTGAATTCTTTTTAGTGTAAAATTTTTCTTAGATACTATGGATTTTTCCCAAAAGTGAGATGTTTACATTGATGTTTCTGAAATATTTTCACAATAAAATTAAAAAAATTAATTACCAAAAAATTTCAACCAATTATTATATAACACAATAAAATAAAAATAATTTACCAAAAATGGAAGTTTTGTTTTTTGAAATTAAAAATTTGGTTTGTTAATCAAGATTGCATAAAATAATAAATTTCATACGATAGTTCTGATAGAATATTCTACTTGATGTGTTTATTGGGGCAAACGCAAAATCTACATTTTTTTGCATTTTTCAATGCACATTTTGCATTTGCTTCAACAAACACATCAAGTAGATTTGTTGAGGCAAATGAAGATTTCTTTTAGTAGGAGTTGCAAGACTTTTGGAAGAGTATAATGCACAATGAATTATAGTAGAAGGTTGGAGAATAGTTCAGGCATTAAGATGCGCCTCTACCAAAGTGTATGAAACACTCCAAAGAGTGCCATAAATGGAACGAATTGTTTAGGGTAACAGACAAAGGTTCTAAGTGCATGCTTTTAGAGTGTGGAGTTGTTGGCAATATTATCCCAAAGTATGGTTTTTGCTTGTATTTGAGTACTTCATGACCAAAAGCTAAAACGTAATTGCAGTTAATGATACAAAGTAATGACTAGCGTATGTCAATAGTGGACATATGACACATCCCCATGCTATGATTTGGTCATTAAGTGAATGCTTTCAACATTGAGATGAATGTTGATAGCATCTAATTTCTCATTTTTTGCACTCACTTGCTCTATTGAAAGACCCATCTCATTTCATTACTACTATAGCCTAGGAGCATGTATAGTGTCTTAGGCACTTGACACTTCTAAAATTCGTATTAAATTCATCTTGCCTCCGATAATTACGAAAAAAATCTGAATTGGATTGTTCCTCACTTGTCTTACAAAAATATCAAGATAAATTTTAAAATCACCTAATTTTTCCATAGAGTCGTCTTTTTCCCTTAGATAAACTTTTTTCAAGCCTTCCACCTTAGTAGTGGAGGAATTCTTGCATGCCTTAACTTATTGTTTTCACCATACTATTGCACATATGCCACATTTAACTACTTATGGACTATTCATGGAGTTCTAGATTGAAGATCATAGGATCCCCATTTGTAGGATTGGGAGTTCCCCGAATGTTTTACATAGATTTCCCAATGTTTTGCATTATCTCCTGATGATAATTTTTTTCTCATGATGCCCATTATTAATTCTGAACTTTCAAAAGTTTAAAAGTACTGAAATGTGGCATACATGAATGAAGCTTCTGATTGTGCCAAGACAGGGACGGAGCTTACGTCAATCCTGAGGATTCCACTGTGACCTAGACTCCTTTAGAACTAAACCTTTCGCTTATGTGGCAGATAAACTTGCCTTTCAATTGTTGTTTGAAAATGGTTGAGATCTGTGTGTAAATGGCAAGCAACGTACGTCAAACTAGCTAGTAGTCTGCACATGGAAATCAGACTTCAAAACCATACAGGTCCATGAAAACGCAAGTAAGCTTAGACAAGTGCAATAACAGGAAGAGTTGAAGCTAAGTTGTTACTCTAAAATTTCTAGTACTGTACTGACTGTAGTGTCATATACAAATTGTGTTTTTAATCTGGAAGTACGCTGCTCAATCACATTTCATCTTTTTTCATAAAATTGAAAAGTCAAAATCATTCTGGAGAACATGTAATACCATTCTAAGTACCCAGTGAGTTTGCTCAACTTCGTTGGAATTCGTCATTTGAATATGAATGATCTAGTCCACCCCCAACGTGAATGGAATTTGTAATCAGTGACTAAATCGACTCACTTAGTGGAATTGAACCTGTTTTCAGGTGTGCAAAGAATACGAAAAGAAACATCATCGTTTCAAATCTTGCTGCAAATTGTTTACAAGGACTTGTTAACTATCTGTCGAAGTGAGAAAAGAGAAGGAACTGAACTTCAATCACTGCAACACTCCTTTATTACATTAAATGTTCATATCACCTTATTTTTTCAAGCACTGCGTAGGCAACACATCCGGAATGCACTTCGTTGAAAAAGAGGAATCCATTGTTTGCATGTACTATCGAATTGAATTATATTGTGGAGCCCTAGGAATCTTGCACCCAGAAAGCTGACCGAATCTCAACAACAATTTCATTCATGTGATTCTTGTGGACATTTTTTATTTTTATTTTTTTGAATCAAATGAAACGGAATTTCTAAGTGTGGACATTTCCAAAGCATTACAGCAAAGTGATGAGATCAGATGTTTCGCTGCTTTGAAGATTATGTTGGATGTAAGGAATGCTGACTTTCTTTTAAGGCTGCAGCAGCTGTTAATCAAGCTCCTTGCACTTGATGTAACCACATTAATTGCATTGTGCACAAGGATCTTAACTTGCACATTGTTAACAACGATCCAACAAATGGCTCTGGAGAAGAACGATCTGTGAGGAAAAATTCTCCACCGCAGTCGCCACTATTGGTACTGCACAACCTGGATGGTGAGTCAATTTCTGTGCCAGAAATCTGGATTAGGAGAGCTCTCACAAATTTAAAATTGTCGATAAATTACCTTCATTTTCTGTAGAAACATATCGACACTGACGGACATTGCCTAGAAACAAGCCAGCTTTCCGAAATCGAATTTAATTTGTGCGTAGTTGATGGTCGTGCAATGCTTCGATATTGATCATTTCAGCTAGCATGCACAGTAAGGTTCAAGTGATTTTGGAGCAGTCGGTTTGTACAATCTAGAAGATTGGGCTTAGTGGGAAAAACGGCGAGCATCCTTTGTAATGCACAATCAAGATTGCAATCTTGTGCAGTCACCATCTATCATACCAAATTCCACTTTAAAACACCAAAACTCCATTACTGGTGAATTTCTTCATTTATTTTTCAAGGTTTTATATGATGATTGAAAAATGAATTTTTTAATTCAATTGTTCAATATGTAGGAAACGTCTATATGAACACCTTTCATTCTTATAAATCACACAAAAAATTTACATTGTAGAGAGTTTGATGACTTCGTCTTAAATAGTTTTGCGCAAACTAATTGCGCCATCATGCTACAACTGAAACTATTGTGCATAGTAGATGAGACTATGTACCAGAGCATAGGGATCCATTGTTTTTTTTCTTGACTTTGCTAGCTCGTATTTCTAATCGACAGTGACTCTAGCCAACACTTGCTTCACCAAAACGATATACGATTTCAAATTGCTCAGAAGAAAGTTGATAAGACTTTGCAAGAGGCCTACTTTCAAACAAATAGTGCAACTATATATATCCAAATTTCTGACACTCAGTGAGGTCTGATATTTTAGTCACACAATGAGAAAATTACACCTAAAGGTACGTGAAGTCCAAAAAATGGCGTATGAAGAAAAAAAAGAGGTTTAAATTCAATTGACAGATTTTTCAAATCCGTACCCTACTTACAATCCTTGTAGCACTGCTACGAAAGTTTGGTGTCAGCATTCCTGGGATATAACAAGTCGATACTGTTTCAGCCGATGTACAAGAACTATCCGAAAACACTGCTTCAGCAAATTTGTAATATTTGTAGCAAACAAAACTCGTGCAGCAGCAGATCTGTAACACCTTCGTGAAGTCGAACTGAAGCGACATCCTAATGTTCTGTGAAAAGTCTTATAATTCAAAGAAATTAAGGCATGCTGATGGTGAGAAGCAACACGCTTGCTTTCATTGGTGTTTGCAACATTTGCAACAAGATGCCATTACATACAAAACATTTCTTTTATGTTTGATAAAATTGGAATTTAAACTCAAGAATGCTTCCAAATTTTGGATGAAAATATATAAAGATGAATATGTGAGCATCAAAATGGACGACATCATGACAACAAGCAAGTTGCGAAAGTGTGCACTTTGGTAGAGTGTGTGGGTTGTGTGGGTATTTGATAGTACTCAAAATTTGAAACCCTTGACACAATGATTTGGACAACTTCTCACTTCTTCATTGGGTTTTGGAGTTGAGGTCACTACACTAATAATAAAATTTAGTGTTAGCAATATTGATTATGAACTCTAACAATAAATGGCAACAATGTTGGTAGTGTAATGTTACTAAATGTCAATATGAACAAAGATTGTCAACTAGATTTTTTTACCAAAACAAGTAAATGAATATTGAGATAGTTCACCTTGCACTAAATTAGTACTCAAGATCAACACAAATTGTCAATTAAATCAAAATTAGAATGAGTTACACAATAGGGTATGTACCACTATAGATATGCAAACTAAATTTCATTATTAGTGTATTGTATGGATTTCCCCTATTGTGACATTGGATTTTCAACTTAAGTTTGTTGTGCAACTTCAACCACATCACCAAAAAAAGTTAGGCCAATTTGAAGCCATTTTGATAGGAGAGGCCATTTCAATCAAAGTCATTTTCCAACTACTTTATGCTAAGTTGGCATTGAAGTTGGCACCAAATTATCTTGGTAGTGTTTCAATGTTGACATGCCTCCAAGTTCCTAATGATACTCTTATATATCGTTTGTTTTACTTGACGAGGCCCTAAATATTTTTTGTAGCACTATACCAGCTAAAGTAGATATCACACAAGCCAAGATAATATTCTAGTAGTACAAGCCTTGATGTGAATTTTGGTAAATTGAGAGAATTTTATATAAAAATTCAGCTTTCCCAACAAGAATGGAGTTCACATGATCACATGTGACTCATTGTCATCACGAACAAACACTTTATTCATGCCGGCCTTCTTTTGAACACTACAAGAAAAAGGGGCGTTTTAAGTGAGTTTTTAAGTGTAGTCCTAGATATAAGATTTTAAGTAATGACTTTTAAGAAGATTTTTAGCAAAATTTACTAAAAACACATGTATTTCTAGTAAATTTTTGTTAAAAATCTCCTAAAAGGTCATTACTTAAAATCTTATATCTAGGACTATACTTAAAAACTCACTTAAAACACCCTTTTTTCTTGTAGTGAAAGACCATAGTTTTTATCTATCTATCTAATTCAATTTTGTTTTTGCAACCAAAAGAACTGAAATCAAATGTTGAATGCAAACCAAAGGAACTTCCTTGCCATTCTACTGCCTTTGAATAACAATTTTTCATAATAGTTGCAAAAAACTCCATTGATTTGGCCTCCAAAATATGGTTCAATTTTATTTCTACAACTACTTGTAGGAAGAATTCAAGTCATATGACGATGGAGGGCAAAGTGGAAGCTTCATGCAATGATTCCAAATAATAGAGTCGTGTGTTCTCACTAATGACCATACTACCTATTAACCTTGAAAGGTAAATAGGCCTGTGCACCAATTTTGCAACTATTATATTATATATATATATATATATATATTAATATTTCATAGATGTAATCGCATCTCTTTTAGAAGTTAAAATATATTCAGATTTTTTGGTGAAAATTTGAGATTGTTGTGATTTTTTGAATAAAAAGAGAAAAATAATACATATTGAATACACAATATGCTTAAAAAAATCTAAAAATTTCTCCATAAGTGTACATAATAGTGGAGGACATTGTGGTATAAATCAGGTTCCTATTTCATTTATAAATTAGAAAAATCAACACTTCTAGATCATAGGCCGAAAGTTTTGATTGCAATAAAAATTTGTCATTTAGGAAATCTTCAAAATTTTTTAATTTGTGTTGAAACTAGACTTAATAAACTTCATTTCATTAGTTGAAATCAGATTTTAAAAAGATTATTTTTATGACTAATATTCTACTCAAGAAAAAGGAGAAAAAGTTGCCAAAATGCATAACATGGTTAAATGTGGATTTACCATTCTTTTTACATTGGAAAGTCAAATAATTTCACAAACAAGAAATATTCAAAATCTTTCATTGAAATTTGGTTCCAGCATACTACCCCCACCCCACCTCAAAAAAATGGATGAAAACTTTTTTTTTTCCATCATTGAGGCTTTTGTAATCATGCAAAGGACACATGACATCATCTCATACATGTCAAGGCTAATCCCTATAGGTCAATTCCACTATCATATAGTAAAATTTCTTTTCTAAGTTTAAGTCAATCCTTCAAATCATATTCAAAATTCAATGTAATATTTTTTTTATGTCACTACATCATATCTATCAAATGAATGCTAAAAATCTCTATCAATTTTGTATTAAATTATAATAATAATAATAATTTTTAATAATAATTAAAAATAAATTGGTAAATGTAACAAATAAAATTGATTAATTTGAAATTTCTTTTAGAAATGAAAGTAGACATAAAGAGTAGTGTGAAAACTTTTCAATTAATTGTTTTCATTTTTACATCTAAAATACACTTGGTAATGACTATCATTCAAATGACTACTATGAAGTTAAATTGACCTATTATAAAATTAATGGACAAATTTTTGAGAATTTTCATATTTGAATAAACATTTTTTCTTAAAAAGATTGATTTTTTAGAATTTTGGATAGAAAAACAAAATTATTGTAATTTTCAAAATTATATAATATTTTTATAATTATATTAATTATAAAATATAATTTATAATTTATAATTTAGATAAAAATGAAGTATAGAGTGAGAAATAATATTTTTTTCTTAAAATTGAAAGTCAATTTTAAAGAAAAGATATGAATGAAATACATAAAATTTTGTATCATTTGGATTTTAATATATAGAGCTTTCAATTGTAATACTTCATTGAATTTGTGGATTGTTTCAAGTATTTGAAATGGTAAAAAAATGTAATGTATTAAGCTTCATTTTCTTAGTTTAAATCAAATCAAAAAATGAATCCTTTGAAATTTATATTCAAGTTTGACCTATAAAGTCCGCTTTTGAAATGTGTTAATTCTTACTAATCCTTGAAATATTGTGGTGTTTTGAAGCCCAAAACTAATTCAAAATACTCATATAAAAAGCAAGGTTAAAATCTTAATTTATAATTACTTTTTAACAAATTCAATTGTAATATCATCTTGTTAAGTTATTCAAGTACATCTTCTTAAATTTTATAGTGAAAACTCCCATTGATTGCAAGTTCAATATGCCTAAACTTCAAAATGTAGAGATTTCTAGCCTTTCCTAAAGGTCTTTCAACATTTAAAAAAAAATACTTGTATCTAGAATATGTGCAATTTATAATTATGTTAGAATATAGATTGAAAATATCTATAAAAAAATTTAACCAAAAATACATTCATATACATCTTTAAAAAATTATAAAGTGAAAGGTGTTATATGATGAAATAAATAAATAAATTGCTAATAAATTTGACAAAGAATTGAGAATCATTAATATCAATTATGAGAATGTTTTAGTAAACAATACATAGCCTTTATTTTTATTTTTTTCTTTGGAAATTCTCAAAGTTGAGTTCAAAAAAAAACTTTTCATGTTTTTTCCACCTTTATTGTCTACAAAATAAAATTCCTCATAATTTTCATTTCAATATTTGAAATTACATGATTCAAATGTTATGTATACCAAGTAGGTGTCAAATCATAAAATTATATAAAAATGATTAGCATTTTTTGCAATATATTTTTAGTTAACCATATGAAATTAAAATAAATAGGAAATTAATACTTTTGCAAGATTTATTGAAATGACATAAAACAAAACTTCAAATGTAAATGAAGATGATTAACATCCATCCTAAAATTTTCATGCTTTCAAGTTATAAAGTCAAAAAAACTTTCTTGAGGTCAATTGGAAAAACCCAAAATTGATTTTTTTGTCCTTTAGTGTTCATAGTTTAGGAGCCTATAAATCAAAAGAAAAATTACAATTGATCTTAAGGTGTTGGTGTAAACTTGAATGGAAATGATTCACCATGGGATTCATTACTTCCAAATAAGGTTGCAAAAGAAGGAATTATATAAATTACACGAATTAGGTTTGATCTTAACATGCCATGTCATTCAAATCATCAACAAATCATTTAATACTTTAAGATCCACACATCCAAAAAGTGAGTGCACCTTGGTCAACCTTAATTATGTATTTTAAACTAAGAAAATGAAGCTTGACAAATTTTAGTTCTATTCCCTTTTAAAATTTTGAAAAAGTTAAAAAATTGAAAGAATTATTGCAATTGCAAGCTCCGACTGTCAAAATCCATATTACACCATATTGTGTTTTTCATTCAAATTTTCTTTTTTTTACCTCTAAAGTTCTTTGAAATGTTTACACTCAAAATATTCTAAAATTATCATTTCTAGTACAAGTACCAAATTTTAGAAAAAAGAATGTTTGTGGATACATGTAACCATAGGATCTTATATTATGCTGGTTTGAAAAGACGTGGAAAAAATTTCACAATTTTTTACCAGGTAGATTGCAAGATATTAGCTTTTAAATTGACAAAAATCATTTTTTGGATCTTGCACTTTACAAGGTCACATTTGTATTAAAAAGGTCCAAAATGGTGATGTTTTTTTCTATCCATTTATCAAGGTCAATTGTCTAAATGCTTAAAAATTTTTAGATCATATGGAATTATACAACATATAGGAATAAAAAGTAAGTAGAAAAAATAAAAAATGATTCAAAATACTAAATTGTTGATCATTTAATTATGGAATTGGATAATACCAATTCCAATGGTTGTAATGTTGTAATGAACAATCTACATCCTATGATTTTATTTTTTCCAAAAATATTGAAAATAGAGTTAAATAAAGGACTTCATACTTTATTTTAGAGCAAAGAATCCATATTTGCCTTCAAACTAAAACTCCTCATAACTTTCATGTCACTGATCAAAATGAAATGATTGAAAGCTTTATATATATATATATAAAATCAATTTCAAACTTTTTTCTAAAAACAGTTTATTTTTAATTGCCCGGATTGCCCAACGAGAGAATCGTGTAGTCAGAAGCTATGAAAATTGTAAGGCCTTAAGGAAAAAATTGGTCCCTATGTTGTGTGAAAATTTCAAAGAAAAAAATAAAAACTCCATTCGTAGTAAGCTACTTCAAATCACTATATTGCAAAAAAACGAAGCTTGGTCCTTCAAGAGTGAAAATGATTTTTGAAATTTAAGTTACAAAAATATATTTTTCATTCTAAACTTTCATTTATGATAAAAATACTAGATTATTTGAATATGTATTCACACTAATATAACTTCATTTCCACCTATTACTTAAAACAACTATAATTATTTGATTTTTCTATGAAAATTTATGAAAAAATCAATTTCAATAGAGAATATGCTTTTTTGCATGCAAATAATACCAAAATTATGTATATACATACACACACACAAATATATATATATATATATATATATATATATATATATAATAGAATAAATTTATCTCAATAGTCAAATTTGACTCAAAGTTCATTTCTAGGGGTGTTTTAGGAGTAAAAAATAAAACAATTAATTTGAAAAATTTTCACAGTAATTTACATTTCTATTCGTACTTTTTAAAATAGTTTTATATTAACTAAACTATTTTTGCTATATTTACAATTTTATTCACTTTTAGTCACAAAATTATAATTATGATAATTTTTCATATTGATTGACAATTCATAGCGTCATATAATAAAAATATAAGATTGATATTTGAACACAATCTGAAAGGAAAATTTTTATACAGATAAGATGTTTGACTATTTTGCAATGGATCTATTCTTTTAGGTGTTAACTTGTAAAGGATAAAGCCCTTAATCATGTAGGGCAAACTTAAAGTCCCTTAAAATGAATCTTTCATTTCTTCTCTATATATGAATGAATTTTTTTGGTTTTATTATTCAGAGATGAAATCCCATATCTTAAGTTATATCTCTTATAAAATTTTCATAATTTCTGAAGATAATCTGAATAAAATTCATATCAAATACAAGAGATGATTTAACAATTTGAAAATTTTAGTATAAAAGTACATCATAGTATAGACAATTGTGGTAGAAAGAAAATTTGTGTGTTACTTTATGTTTAGAACTTCGTTGTAGATACATCTTCAAATTTCAATGAAATGCTTATTTTAAGAAAATTTCCAAGTGTAGTAGAAACTAAACTTCATAACCATTCTTCATTTGCGTTAACTTTGTTTAGAAGCTAAAAAAATTGTCTAGAATATTAAAGTTAAATGTTTGGAAAAAAAGGTTTAATGGTTTCAAAGTAAATTGTATAGTATATTAATCTTTTGATAAACCATCCTATATGAGAAAAAACTAAAATGTTTTGACTATTAACTCATTGATGTGAATATACCATAAATAAAGTTGCACACAAAAATGGATGAAAACCATCCACTATTCAATATGCATTTAGCTTATTTGACCATCTAATGGGCACTTTTTGTTACTGGCATCTTTCCAAGATTTATATCCTAACAACCTATCATGTTATTTGTTTCCATTTAACAACTAAATAAGAATGATTTTTAATATTTACTTTAACAAGATGAAACCATATGTCTTCTATAAGTGATGAAACTTTCAAACTTTTTTGTGAAAATGTGAAGAAAATTCATGTTAAATACAATATTTGCTAAAATAATCTGAAAGTTTCACCATAGGTATATATCATAGGTTATAACAACATGATACAAATCAAAGTTATAGGCTTGAAGTTCAAATTGCAATAAAATATTGAATTTTAAAAGTTTTAAGAGACTTCCAATTGGAGTAAATAAACTTCATTTCATTAGTTGGATTCAAATTCAATTATAAAAAACATCATTTTCATTGCTAAAATTCACGTCATGTGCAAAAAACAAAAAATAACTATAATACACTACAAAGATCTATAGATTAAACCTAAAATGCTCCAATGTCCAAATTCAAGATTATTAATAAACTAAAATTCACTTTCATTATTGTTTCAATGAAAGTCATCCTAATTTGTGAAGATACTTTATCAAATTGTTGTCCTATTTTATGGTTAAATTTGGTGTTATTATAGTAAATATTTTTCTAAAATTACAATTGTGGAATTGAAGTGCGTCAAGTGGATGACCAAGCCAAAATTGCATTGACTCTAGTTCAAAACAAGATTTGCAAAAATGAGGTAATAGATTCAAAGAACAAAAATATTTCAAAAAATCACCATACAAAGAGAATCTCATTTCAAATATATTCCAATGAATTTTATTCAAAAAATAATAGTATTTTAATAGTAATCAAATCTAAAAGCAATTTTGAAATTTTCCTTTTAAAATTTATAAAAATTATTAGTGAGAGTATTGGTGAATCTAACAAAATGGATGGAATATAAAACTCAAAATCTACAACTTTTGTTTGAATATCAATTCCAAGATTTCCTTTCAAATCATTAGAACGGATTTAAGGACTTTGAAAGATTGTTTTAGGCATGTTTACTATGCAAGGAACTATAATACCGTTGTCAAAATATTTCAATGATAAAAATATTTTTTAATTTTTTTCTTAAAAATATTAATATTTGACATGGCAAGGTCTTAGCCATGTTTGATTGCAGATGTAGAAGAGTTCTTGTAGAGATCTCGTAGAAATTCTACAATTTTGGAACTCACAATCTTCCAAAGCCTTCAAATCTCTTCAGTTTTGGAGAAGACTCTAGACGTTTACGGATTAAGCATCTTCTTTTGAAAAGTCAATGATACCATAATGAAAGAATATCCAAACCTATTCAATGAAAATGTATTCAAGCAACTCCCTTTCCAAAAAATTGGATGGAAAAATATTTTTTTCTATCCTATGGCCCTAGTTCAAGTCCTCCAAAGGACATAAAACATCTTCTATAACATTTAAAGTTTAAAATAATGCACTCATCATTGTCACTCATAGCAATTGAATATAGTTATTGTTTTTGAACATAAAGTATTGTATTGAATTTTATTGTCAATTAGAAAAATTCAAGATATTTAACCTTGCAAAGATGTTGCAAACCAAAGTGGTTTGATGGATGACTTCATTGTTAATTGTAGAAACAAAGAATGTACCCATTGGTTCAATAATCACATCATTTTAGTGACTACCTTGGTCATAGGAGGTTGCATCTTTCTAGGGTTAACCCCTGAAGCACTAAACTACATTTTTTGGCAACATAGTGATTTTGGGTAGCTCACTACAAACAAAATTTTTTATTTATTTTTCCTAAAAATTTTACATATCATTTTCTCAAGGAGTAGCTTCAAGGCCCAACAATTTTCATAACTTTTGACTACATGGTTAAGAAGTTATTGCATGATATGACATTTCATTGCTTTGTAGGTAGCCTAGAATTTTAAGACATAAAAATTTGAAATTAGTTCTCTAGTTTTATATATACGTGGAAACCTTTGAATCATTCTAATATGATTAATGAGATGAAAGTTACAAGGAGTTTTAGTTTGTAGGTAGTTATAGAATCTCTATTCTAAAATCAATTTTGAAGTCTTTTTTTTAACTCACTGTTCAATATTTTTGAAAAAAAATAAAAGCATTGGGTTGAGATTTTTATTAATATATTATAGCCAATTGAATTGGCATTTTTCAATTCCATAATTAAATTCTTATCAATTTAGTGTTTGGAATCATTCTCTACTTCTATCTACTTACTATTTTTTTCCTATATGTTGTATGATTCTAAATGATCTGAATTTTTTCAAGCATGTAGCCAACTTGCTTTGAAGAATGAATCTAAAGAAGCACCACCATTTCAAACATTTTTTCAAATACGAATATGTGACCTTGTGAAGTTTAGCTACTTGATTTTTTGCAAGGCTCAAAAAATGAATTTTGTCAATTCAAACACTAATATCTTGCCATCTACAAGGTGGAATATTTTGAAAAAATTTTCACATCTTTTCAAACCAATTTACAACAAGATCTTATAGCTATATGTGTCTAAAAATATTTTTTTTCTTAAATTTGATACTGATGCTAGAAATTGTAGTTCCGGAGTGTTTTGGGTGAAAACATAGTATAAAACCTTTAGAAGTTAAACATGGATTACGTAGACAAACAATGCAACGACAAGGCTCTATTCACTCCAACTAAATCCTAATGTGCTGTGTAGTGTAAGTGTAGTTGTAGATAGGATTTGGAAACTTAATTTAGAATGTGAGAGTCAATATCATAGTCTTAGATTGTCTAAAAGGCACAACCAATAAATTAGGAAATTTCAAAATATTGTTTATTAGTGTATCAATAATTAATTAGAAGGCTTTTCTATCCCCTAAATGTCTAGATCCTTCTCCAAAATTGAAAATTTGGAAAGAATCATTATAAAGTAATATTTGGAAGCATATTTTGGACTTGATATCCAAACAAAAGTTGTAGATTTTAAGTTTTAGATTCCATCCATACGGTTAGATTTACCAATACTATCACCATAGTAGAGAAGATTTGAGGCCAAAAGAAGATTGTGAATTCTTAGCCCCAATAACGTTGTGAACGTAGCCTAATGTGGCCAAGAGAGTGCCATGTCATTTCAATTTTTTTTGGTATTTTAAGAATTAAAATTTTTTGGACAGCCAACCGTTTCCTTCACTGTGGGAGAACAATAATAGGAACAAAAACGAAATGGGTTGTTATTGCCCTCAAATCTTCTCTAATGGTATTTTTCTATAAATTTTAGAAGAAAAATTACAAAAAAAATACTATTATTTTTTGAGTAAAATTGATTGGAATGGATTTGAAATGAGGTTTTCTTCACATATTGATTTTTTGAAATTCTTTTGTTGTTTAATTCTGTGAATTCATTTTTGCAAATTTTGTTTTGAACTAGACTCAATGTAATTTTGGCTTGGTCAACCACTTGACACACTTCCACATTAATTTGTGATTTTTTGAAAAATATGCACTCTATTATCTCCTAAAGTTCCTTGACTATGTTTTTAACAAAATCATTTCCAAACTAGCATTTCTTGTACAAGTTTCAAAATTTAGAAAAGAAACATTTTTGGACATATGTAAGCATAGGATCTTGTAGTAAATTACTTCGAAAATATTTGGAAAAAATTTCAAAATTTTCCATTGTGTAGATTGCAAGATGTTAGCATTTGAAGTAACAAAAATTATTTTTTTGTCTTTGCAAAAAATTGGGCAGATGCATATCACAAGGTCACATTTGTATGAAAAAATGTTCAAAATGGTAGCATGTCTTAGGATTCATTCTTCAAGGCATGTTGGCTATATGCTTAAAAATTTTTAGATCATTTGAAATTGTACAACATATAGGAAAAAAATGGTAAGTAGAAAGATGTATAGAAAGATTCAAAATACCAAATTGTTAACAATTTATTTATAGAAATTGAAATTTTTCAATCTCAATGGTTGTATCGTTGTAATAAACAATCTCTACCTAAAGTTTTCATTTTTTTCCAAAAATATTGAAAATTGAGTTCAATAAAGGACTTCAAAGTTTATTTTGGGGTAGAAAATCCATAACTACCTGCAAACTAAAATACCTCATAACTTTTGATTCATTGATCAAAATGGAATGATTTGAAGATTTCAGTGTATATATATTAATCTAGAAAACCAATTTCAAATTTGGTTTTTTGAAAAAAATGATTTTTTCGAATCTGCCCAAACTACATATTAGGCTATAACTCTTGACTCATATTTCCAAATGTCTTGAAATTTAGTGCACATGAAAGATATTCCTCGTCCACACCTTCTATCATAATTTAAGCCAAAAATATGGAAATCTCTAATCACAAGCACTTGCCCAAAATTTCTATGTTGCCAAAAAATACAGTTTGGTCCTTTAGTGGGTAACACCAAATCCAACCACTAGATAGGACAACAACTTGATAAAATATCTGCACAAATTAGGATGACTTTCATCCGAGCAGTATGGAGAATGAAAATTGATTTTCAATCTATTTGTCGTGCAGAAATTGGATGCCAAAACGCAGATCCTCATGTTCTCGCTGTGTACATCTCAGTATGTCATCAGTTTCTAGATTTTAGCGTCAAGTCCAAATGCAGGTGTGTCCCACATGATTATGGATGCTTACATCATCAATACCTTATCTGAATCTCCGTGAGCAGGCATCCTTCACATCTGCACTCAGTGTCATTCCATCCTCGTCCGTGGAAGGAGCCCGGAACTTCAGTGTTGAAATTTCCAGGAAGCTTCGTGTAGTGTCTTATTCTAGAGCCACTTCTAGAGTCTTCCAATTCCAATGCAAAAAATATCTGGATGAATGGAATTTCCACTCACTCACAGCGACGGAAGGAATTGTACCGTGGATATTGCTCCTATGACGTGTCTCCTCTTGGATCGATCTTGCATGATGTGGACCACACCGGGACTTTTTTTTTCATTTTTTTTTTTCATTTTTGGTGAAGTGACAAATTGGCGATTTAAAACGTTGCAGTGATGCCCAAAATTTCAGCATTCATCCACATATTGAATAGAGAAGATCACATTAATACATATCACATATTCGTCAATAACTCTATTTTCATCCACAATTAGGCAATTTCATCTGAGACTTTTTTTAAAATTTGAAGTTTCTTGGTAAAAGATTTCAAAATTTGTTACCACTTCCAAGTCAAATTAATTTTTTTTAGTGCAAATCTAGCACCAGAAAGCCAAAAAAGAAGAAGCCCTGGACCCCACATGAACTTATTATCTCGTTTCGTTCATCAGTCGGTGTGCTGGCTCATGCACACATCATCCGCCCCCCTCCCAAGGAAGTCTTTTTCAAATTATTGATTGGTTTCGGTAACTTGCTGACTTGACTGCAGTAATGTATGGAGGGGCCGAGGGACGCCCCCACCACGAGGCCTTCACATGATGGGAGGCCCCTCCTCTGGTGGGTCGGGGTGAACTGACCCCCTTGCTCATCCCTGAAGGAAAATCCTGAAATTTTTTATTTGCCACGCATGATAAAATTTTCAAATTCTGAATTCATTTTTGCAATCAGAGGCCCCAAGTTAGGTAGGAGAGTGCTAGGTAATTTAATCAAGCACAGTATAGGGGGCTTTTTTTTTTACTTGCATGCCTTGGCCTGACTTAGGGGGGATGAGCGAGGGGGTCAGTTCACCCTGGTGGGGCATCTTGTTGCATTAAGAGCACGGGGAAGTTAGTAATACCCAGTACTCATACCCATTCCCGTCTTGGCCCCCATTCATAAATTTAGATTGTCAACAAATCTGTCTTTAAGAATTCATTAAAATGTCCTACAAATATTTAATTCTAATTTGTTGACATAATTGAAAGACATTTATTTAAATCTGATTTGCAAACAATTGATTTTTGCAACGTTCAATTCAAAGTACACCTATAGGACAATTTCAATGGTTTAGAAAATGAACACTTTGAAAAACCATAGAAATTACATGTCACATCTGAAAATTTTATTTATTTTTTAATATTTGTGATTTTCACTTGTTAATACTACTAAAATTTTATTTTGAAGAAAAAGTGCCTCCTACTATGCTAAATTGTTTAAACTTACAATTTTTGGTGTTTCTACTATATGTTATACAATTTTGAGTTTGTTTTTTAAAGAACAAGGCTAGATAGTGCTTAATATTTAGATGATTTTAACTATATTTTCACCAAGACTGCTCTAAAACTCCCATTTCTAGTAGAAGTACCAAATTTTAGGAAAAAAAATCATTTTTGGAGACATGTAACCATGGGATCTTGTAGTATTTTGGTTTGAAAAGATGTGAAAAAACATTTAGAAAATTCTAACATCTAGATTGCAAGATATTAGCATTTGAAGTGATAAAAATTCTTCTTTTGGCCCTTTGAAAAAATGGGCAGCTACACTTCATAAGGTCACATTTGTATGAAAAAATGCCCCAAATGGTGGTTATTCTTAGAATTCATTCTTCAAGTCAAAATGGCTATATGCATGAAAAAATTAAGATCATTTGAAATTGTACAACATATAGGAAAATAATAGTAAGTAGAAAGAAGGAGAGAATGATTCAAAATACTAAATTGTTAACAATTTATTTACAGAATTGGAAAATGCCAACCCCAATGGTTGTAATGTTGTAATACATAATCTACACCTAATGATTTTTTTTTTTTTTTCTGAAAAATATTGAAAATTGAGTTAAAATAAAGGACTTCAAAATTTGTTATAGAGTAGACATTTCGAATAACTCCGTGTAATTCTTGTAAACTAAAACTCCTCGTAACTTTTGATTCATTGATCAAAATGGAATGATTCAAAGTTCTTCAAATATATATAAATCTAGAGAACAAATTTCAAATTTTAATTTCTTAAAAAAGTTAAGTTTTGAAGAAGTTTCTTTCCTTGCCTGAGTTGCCTATCAAGTAATGAAAAATACATATTGTACTGTACAATTACTTTTTAACCACATAGTCAAAAGTTATGAAAGTTGTTGGGCCTTAAAGCTACTTTTCAAGCACGTGTCATGTTAAAATTTCAGTGGCGAAAAATAAAAACTCCAATTGTAGTAAGTTGCCCCAAATTGCTATGTTGCCAAAAAATAGAGCTTCAACATTTAGGGATTAATGAAGCTCTATGCATCCAAATTTGTGTGTATTCATTAGAATGTGGCTACATTGCAATGTCATCCTTTGAGTTTTTTTGGGTGAAATTTTCATCCATTTGAAATTAGAGAATATTTAAATAATTGAAATAGTTTATTTTTCAATTGCTTTTATTTTTGGAACTTATAGTTTTGTTAATTTATGATTGAAATCTTATATGAAAATCAAATTATAATATTTCAAATATTATGTAAGAATCACGTTCCATTTTCCTACTTATATGGCAATTATTCACATATGAAATAGTATTCTCAAACTATAGAGCTACCACCTCTACAAAGAATATTTATTCAATTTAGAAATATACTTTCTTTTTACTCTTAGAAGTTTTCTTCCATTTTCTTGAAATCATTTCATATATATTCACCATTTCCTCCATCATTGATCATCCTTATAACACTACATAAATCACACCTCGACTTCAAATCTCCGCCTAAAAGAATGCCCCACCCAATTGGCCCCCCAAAGTTAAGTTATGACAAGCACCCGGACCAAACTTTCCTCCCAATGAAACTTACTTTTACAATTAAAAAACACCCACACGTCGTCTTTTTTTTGAGGGGGTGTCCTTTTGGTCGGAGATTCATTACAAGAATCCACTTCTGCCAAGCCTCCAACTGTGCACTGCAGTTTCTGCGAGCAACCCCACGTCGCCACGTGGAAGACACGCGGCATCCACCGGCGCCGTCCAATTGGTCGTCGCGACTCTGTCTTCACCCCTACGGCGTTCGCCAGCTCCTCGCAACTCCTCCATTTGTCTTGTTGTTCTTTCGACGCCATTTCCACAACTTTTAGTCCCATCGCATTTCACCTCTATACTGCAGCTCCCACCGTCCCCCCTTTGCGCTTCTCCGATCACGTAAAACTCTGCTTCCGCTTCTCATTTCTCTCATTCAGTTCTCTTCTCTTTCAGTTTGTTTTCTGCTTTCATAAGTTTCTAGAAATTCGCCTTTGGGTATTCGATTGATTGAGGTTTGGAGCTTCACACTCTCGTCCGATTTGCATATCTGAACAGGTGAGACTTCTCTCTTTAAACTCTGAATTTGTGTAGAAGTTGTTGTAGGAGAGCTTGTTTCGAAGCGCTCTTAATTAGTGGCTCAGTTTGTTTTGGTGTCGTTGTTCGTGGTTTGAAGAGTTAACGCTTTGGTAGTCTTTGCGGTTTGTGTGGTGTTGGATTGATTTAAGAGAGTAATTGAGAGTGCAGGAAGTAGGTTTAACTCAGGGTCGTGACTGTAGCGGTTGATATAAGCAGTGTGTAGAGTTTAATAGCTTTGGTTACCATTTATTGTTCTGGAACATTTTTGTGTATAGGCTTTGTGCCGATGGCGTGGTTGATCGGTCTTATGTAGATGACTGTTGTAAGAGAGTTTGGGGATTAGTTAGCGGTCGTAATTAGAGTGTGTTTCGGAGTCGTTGTCCGAGGGTTATAGAGTTGCACTGTGGTGGTCTTTGTGGTTTTATGAGGTGTTGGACTGAGTTAGTAAACTAATTGAGGGGGTTAGTTGATTTTTTTTTTGACTTGTGGCTATGACGATTTAAGCTCTGAATAGAGATTTTGTCTCGGGACACAGGTATTACTTCTAGTGTCCTTGTGCTGATGACATGATGCGGTTTGAACTGTTGTAGGTGATTGAAAATAAGTGATTACCCTGCGCAGGTATCTGAAGGATTAGAAACCGGAAACCATGAGTCAGGGAGTTCCCAACCAGGGGCCACCCCCGACATACGATGCCACGCGCACTGATGATGAACGGCACATTGATGACGAGCCTCTCTTCTCGACGGCACCGGAGGAGCGGAATCCCAGCATGAAGCGACCTACTCAGCAGGAGCAACCCACGAGCACGTTTGGTGCACCTCCGATGGGCGAGCCATCGGAGCCAAGCGCCCACCCTGACAACCAAACGGCTGCAACGCACACTTTAGGCACTGCTTCCCCTGATGGCACGGGGGTGCCCCTAAACCGAAGCCAGTCGTCGGTGCCATCTACTGCAACCGCGGCTGCTGCAGGCGACCATGGTTTGCACAGACACGCCAGTGGTGCTTACGATACGTCTTCACCCAAGGGATTCTTCAGTGGTGGAGCTCCTCAGAAAACCACCACGCCTGGCACCGTCCCGGAGCAGACGGCTTCACAGCCCGGCGACACTCCTGTGGGAGTCCAGCCTGGAAGCCCTTACGTCCAGACCCAAGAAGTTCCGTCTACAGGAACCAGTAAGTAATTGCACAATTTATTGCAACAATTCTGTGTCGCTCGCACCTGCAGATAATTGGATTGGAATCTTGGTTTATTATGTGAAGTGGAGCTGATTCGCCCCTCCACCCCACCTTACGTTAGAACGTGAACTGCAGTGACTTGTTTGCATGCTGCTTCCTATTGCATGCTGGCTTGCAACTTGGATGATGGCGTTGTGCATAGGGCTCCTGCGATTTATTTTATTGACATATACGATTCTTTTGTTGCTTCCAGGTCCAATGAACATGCTTGTGGGGAATTTCAACAAGTACATGGCGAAAGCAGAAGGGCTTGCAGGAAACATTTGGTCCCACAGTAAGTCACATTTGACAACCTTCACAAAATAATCATATGCACTTGATTGATTTAATTGCTTCTGATGAGAATATACAGAAGATTATTGATTGATACTACTTGTATGAAGTTTTAAGTCACTGACATTGCCAATTTGGGTGATTTGCAGTGAAGACGGGTCCCTCTGTGACAGATGCAGCGCGGGGTAGGGTGAGTCAAGGAATTAGGATGGTACAAGAAGGTGGTTTTGAAGGAGTGTATAAATCCACTTTTGGAATGGCCGAAGGGGAGCAGCTTCGCAAGACTTACGCTTGTTACCTATCGACTTCTACTGGTCCCGTGGCTGGCACTCTTTACATCTCGAACTTGAATTTCTCTTTCTGCAGTGATAGACCCCTCTCCTATGCACCTACTCCCGGTCAGCAAGCCTGGAGTTACTACAAGGTTAGAAAACCTGCTCATGCAAGCTCATATCCACCCTGGTCGCAATCCTGTTCTGCCTTACGATTTGACGGATATCTTTGGCCATGAATGGTGTTTTCATTTTTGTTTTAGAAACGCTAAATGTGTATTAAATTGATTTCTGTAGATGGTGTTGCCCCTGGGCAAAGTGAAGGAAGTGATTCCATCATTCAACGAAAACAAGCCTCTGGAGAAATACATTCAAGTGATGACACAAGACGGACATGATTTCTGGTTCATGGGATTTGTCAACTACGACAAAGGTGTTAAGAACATGCAACTGGCTCTTCAGCACATTGGAGAAGTTGATCCCAACGGTGGACTCAAGGCCCCGTGGGCAGGATTGGCAGTGCCCGGATTGTCGAAGAGGACTGCTGGTCAACAGTCTCCAACGGGCGCTCAGCAATCTCCAACGTCTCAACAGGCCGGCCACATCCCAACCACCGGTGGTCCTTCTCCCAACTACCCGACAGCTAAAGCTCCCAATTCTACCTCAGCTAACCCGCAACCAACGGTTTGAGCAGCCTGCGGTATTGTGCACCAGGCCGTGTTTCGAAGTAAGGTGGTTAATTGTTGATACAGGTGGTATTGTTTTGTATAATTATACTTTGAAGTAGTTAAGAGTTTGGTAAAATTATCCTGCTTTGAAGCCCCCAAGAATGTACAGTAATTGCTTCCAGAGTATTGTGCTTTCTGCCAATTTTGAACCCGACATGGGTTTCGAAGAGTTATAGATTGTACAGTGATTCGAGCATCGCTGTATTATGTAACCCTGATTTATGGCCTAGTATCATGGTCTGACATAATATATTTTTCCTTAAAAATAGCATCATATTTCTATAAGATGGAAATGTACAGTCTAGCAGAGCAGCGTCGTTTATGTTTACTTGCTCTAGTGCATTGCACTCATTATACCGCGATGCTAATTCCTCTCAGTGCCAATGTTGCTCTCTTTGTACCGTGATGTTACTTGCTCCGACAGAGTCTTGCTAGTAATTGGAGCGGCTTGTGACACTCCGAGTGGGGCATTGTTCTTTTCATAGCGTGGTATAGCTGCATTGTCGATGTAGCTTGTTTCATGTAAGGTTCGTAGAGGACTCAATTTTCTAGTAGCAATAATTGTTGCACATAATGACGGAACTCAAATTTAGTCGCTTCTCTGTGTATGTAGCTTGTAAATTATTGATGCAATGTCTCTCCCTTCAGTCCAGAGCTAGCAAACGATGATGAAAAAGGAAGAACAGCGTTTGCCAAAATGCTATTCCAAGGGCAGACTGCCAATCCCACCTAATGAGGCTCGATGAACAGATTTTCATCACTTCAGAGATCATTCCGTCTCTGAAGAGAATACTGTGGAAATATGTAATGAATATCGGTAGGCTGTTTCAACTTCCTAGCTGTCCTCGTCGCAAAGGTTAGGTATCAAGCCCTACTTCTAACAACTTTTGGAAACCATCTTCATAGGCATGACTTGAAGAGAATTCCATGGCAAGTTTTCAGATTGCAGCCACCGCCATGTGAACACGACATTTTTAAGTTATGGAGGTTCACTGAGAATGAAAAGCCACATAACTTACCCGTATATTTCCAAGCAGTAGTGCTTGTTACATGGTCTGGAGGAACAACGGAATCAATATTGACGGCCAGTGAGAATATCACACACAGAGATGTGATTCTCAGAGGAGGAAGTGAATCCTCTTCTAAGTGATTGCAGGAGAACCCATATAGATAAACTGAAATTTGCTTGAGATGAGATTCTAAATCAATCACTCTGTCCATTTGAAGCCGGCTTTGTTGCACCTCTGGGTTTCTATGCATAATAATTCGAATCACCTCGACTACATTACAAATTTCTCGTGTCCGGACTTACTCAAACCCCATCAATGTCAACCCTAGGCGCCTAATATGTACGACATTAAATGAAATTCTGTCACATTGTGTCAGTATGTTGCGAGCTTGGTAAGTTTGTTATTGTCGATCAGGGAGTTGGAGAATGGAGAGGACCTACAGTATATTAGGGTCGGGGAGAGAAGAATATAATTTCATCCAGAGGAAACTTTGAAAAGGATCTTCCAAATCTGAAATCCTAAGTTACAAATTAGCAACTCAGCAACCCAATACAAGTTACAGAAGCTGCGATTGAGGAGTAAATTCTTGACGTCCAAAAAAACTTCGAGATGATGGTGAGATTCGACAAAACTTTGGATCGAGTATTATATATAATGTGAATCGAGACTTGAAGAGATATTCGCTTGTAATGCACTGTACAGTATTGTAACTTACAGTCTGTGCTTGACAACAGTGATACAGATAATTCCCATCAAGGATAGTACAGTGCCACACACTTAATCAATGTGTAGCAACACAAAAATTGTGCACAAGAACTGACTTCACTTCATTGTACCTTAGCCTGATGCAAATCATGCAATGCTTCCTCTCTTGTGGTCCAGAGTCAACAAAGTATGAAGACAATCTCTTCTATAAGTTAAGTATAATTTCTCTGATGTTTATGTGCTTGCCAGCTTTGCCATTGGGCCACGGGAGACAAGCTGACAAGGCCTTCACAACCACAAAGGGAGGACAAGTTTTTCACTATGGATCCCATGTGTACTTAGAAAGTACAGATGTAAACAACAATCCACAACAACTGACTGTGTCAAATGATACCCACTGTGATTGTGACTACTCTCTGTCGTGATGGCTAGGATTAAGTTAAGCACAGTCATCTACAAGACGTCAATGGAAATGTTTGTGAGAAAATCGAGCAAAAATTATACGGTTCTGGAAAGAGTCATGTGAATTTTTTCGTGGTGCCAAAAGTTGACTGTTTACAAAAAAATTCAATGAAAAATTCATTTTTGCATGGTGAGTCTGTATACTACAAAATGCCCTATTTCCATGGAACAATTCCAAATTCTCAATTAGTTATGACAATTTTTGAGGTGTGAAAGAACTACTCCGTATTTGAGAACCACTATAGAAGGCCAAGCACCTTTGGGAGTAAAACGTGAAGAGCTTTGGCACTTTCATTTCGTTTTGGTAGATTCAATGTCCATGTGTATCCTCCAGCATGATACCTCAAATTAATTACAACTACTGTGAGATTCACGTACACACTGAACGTGATTGACATCAAATTGAGGATTCAGCCTTTTAAAAATCTAATCCAGAACAATCCTCATGAAAATTCAACAGACCATTAACACGAGGCCAGACACGCATTTCTGTCCAGTTGAATATAGCCACTCTTAGTTTCCAGTACTGTATTCTGCATATCTCTAGAACACTTGTCCAACCAAGGCCTCCTCATTGTTTGTCGCATCTAAGTTATTGCAGTAAATTTTCAGTTAAGTGTACTCCGATTCGAATAGCCTGAAATTTTCACACCGAGATTGTACACTACATTTCTGCATGTAGTATTAACAAGGAACTGATTTTTCTCTATTAAACTGTGTTCCATGACAGCTGAAATCACTTATGACGCATTGGCAGAATTGAAGATTGTCAAAAAAACTGCAAGCTGCTGATGTGCCCCCACAGATCGTCGAACTTGAATGTTCAGTTACTACGGCTTCATCTTCAGCAGCAGTAAAGAGTCTGAACTGTTATATACCTGATATTGTGATCAATGCTGACACGTATCAAACTAGGCTCACCAAAGTATGCAAGACAGCCAAGGAAATAAATAACAGAAAGGCATGCTTAATTGTAAAAACAGCAGATAGGAGTTTAATAACGATTCAAATTTGTTCTCAGACAGTAAAAGGGTTACAACTACAATTGCATTCCTCGAAATTCCACAACGCCTCTACGGGTTTTGATTACTCCTTGTAAAACACACAAGTACTCACCTCTAGCGTAAAATCAGAAATCAACGCCGTTTTTTCGTCAACACGCTTCCATAACACGCTGTCATTTCCATGCTTTTGATTTTGAGTAGGCTTCTATCCACATAGAGAATCCTCATCAGTCCGAGTTTAAAGTTCTCCATATCTCACCGTCATGTCTTGGCCACTCCACTTTGACAGCATTAATAACTGAATTTGGTGGAACACTTTCAGGCACGGGATGTTCCTCATGAAGTATTTCTGTAATATCAGATAACGCAGCCCTCAGCCTATCCAAAATGCTTGAAGGTCCTCCGGCAGCAGCATAACCCAATGACCTATTCTCCAGAAAACCCTTTTCAAAGGCAGGCTTTGTAGTCTTTGAGCTCGTTTGAAGCTCGCTGTTGTGGGTTGCTGCACATGCACAAGGGATTCAAGTTAAGTGATGTACTCAACTAGTATTGATGAGTTGCTACTAACTATACAGATTGAATTAGGCAACCATTGATCAAGTGTTGGACGAAAACAAAACGGAATCTATGTGCCAGAGATCTATGATTGAAATTTGAAATTAGCACCAATTTTACATGAAATCAGAAGACAGATATCATCAGGCAAGAGCGTCAATGCAACTTACCTCCTTCAGCAGATCCTTGAGCTTCGGCAGAATAATGAGATGCTCCTCCGTGTTTTGCCTGCTTAGACTTAGATACACTACGTGTAGATTCTAATAAAACCTTCAACGACATAAGAGCTTCAGTTATCGGTTCGATGTGCGGCACAAGAAATTGTCGCACACTATCGGCACCATCATGACCTGAAGTCAAGAAGACATGCGTGCCAATCACCGCATTTACAATCAACGATTCCATCTTTTCTTCTGACGCTCCATGACCTTCGCCCATATTGATCCCTCGAGGGTCAGAGTGATTAGATGAACATTTCTCAGAAACTTCGCTCTTTTTATCATACTCAAGCTTTCTCTCTGTTTGAGTTCGCATCCCCCAACGCAACAAAGGTCTCAGCAAAGGCGTGAATAAATATGTTCCACAGAGCTTGATATCACGAGAAGCCAATCTGCAGGCCATTATAATTGCTGTATGATGCATGTTCACAACCAGACGTGCAGCTGAAGTTCCTTCCTTTAGACCACCCTCTTGTCCCGGTAGAGGACCCAGAAACAAGGGTGGAAGTTGTGGGCATACTGCTTCATAGTATGCCTGTGTCGTGGTAATATACTTTGGCACTTTGGCCAGGTGTGAAGCAATATGCTCATATGCCTTCACGTTTCCCTGGAATAACAAAGTCTGCATTATACTCACGAAGTGGACCGTGATATCCTCAATGAGCTTCTTCAACATCATCAAGCTTATCTACACGGTGAGAATAAAAGATGTATACCAACAGT